>OX030930.1:4293546-5543546 GCA_943735885.1 Stelis phaeoptera
ATTCGGCACCCCCAAAGATTAAATCCTGAGTGCGCCACTGCGTGGACCATATATATTTATTTTTTTCGCTATTCCTCTAACGTACTGATAGAACAAAATCACTTTAATTGTGCAAAGTTGTCAATAAATTTAGCAATTTCCTACCCTAACTTTCCTGATACTGAAAACTATAAGAATCATATGCACAATATGTGAGATAGTCAGGAACGTGCTTAACATTCATGAAGTATTTAGAACGGTTCAACAATTATTTCTTAATTATTTTTTTAAAAAATAAGGAGAAATCACAATAAGAAAGTCGTAAATAATGTTTGGTGAGAAACATTATGCTGCTATTGCTTCCTTTGTGATAAAACGATATACGTTTCAAAACAGTCGCAATTTTCTGTATCCATTTCGCGTAATCAACACTTGTGTCGACCGAGCCCCTACTAGGTATTCTACGACGGTCCCATTAACCCTCGGTCCCAAACCATGCACTCTCCGTTTTCAGGTATTTTATGTATCCTGACTTTTTCCTATTTCAGATTTCTCAACCCTTTCCTATTTTATGTATCCTGACCCTTTTTCTTTTCTCTTCGATCAGATATCCTTAGAAAAAGGCCCCACGTATCCCATCCTCCGGAAACCTCGATATTTATGTATCCGGGACTGATTCCCGCGTTTTTTCCAAAAAACCCTCACTGCTCTCCCACCTACCCCTACCACTACTTTCCCTACCAAAAACCCCTTATAAAAGGAGGACCCAAAAAGCGTAAGTCAGTCAGTACAGTACAGAACAGTATAATCAGAACTTTTGTCGAGACTCCGCAAGTCCATGCGCGTAGTTAATAAGATCCAGTATTTGTTTGTGTAATCTTCGAAGTATTAAATAAAGAACATTTTTATTAAACCAACTCATCTCGTGTGACGTTAACGACACTTGAAATAATAATAAAAGAGAAAACTATCGCACAACGACGTAGTTACACAAATAAACAAACAAACGCGTCGCGAGTGCAGTTTCCGATCGAAGTGCGGAGAACAGGAGTGGTGGTGCCCGCCCGTGTCCGTTTATCAATCGACCGATTGTTTCAACACATCGCAAGATTTTAACACTAGAACTATCGAACGGGTTAAAATAACTTGCTTCAGATTTCTTATTTAAACCACAAAATTTATTAAAATGTGTAATAATGAATGTAAATAATGAATATGTATTTCAGGCCACAAACGAAAGCTTGGCGGGCCGCAGGCTGAGTATAGGCAGTCTTACGCCATTAAAACGCACTCGTACGGAAGTGACCGGCATTTCAAATAATGATCAGGCAGCCATGTATAAAGAACAAGTTTATAAAGTAAAGAAAAAAGCAACTCCTACAGAGACTACAGTAAAAAATTTTACTATAACCTATAAAACACACCAGAAGAACCGGATAAAATCTTATACTATTGGGTTGGCTAATAAGTAATGTCGGATTTTTCCGTTTGGTATCGTCACTGCTAAATCATCTAAAAGTGAGTGATTAAATTTTTCAGGGTTTATTTTGATTTGAAAATGAGCGACGAGTAAGTCTATTTTGATGCAATCATGCCTTTCGATTTTCGCAAAGGAAAAGATGCGGCTCAAACGACAAAAAAGATTACTAATGTGCACGACGGTGTTGTTTATGAAAGAATGGTGCAAAGATGGTTCAAAAAGTTTCGGGGTGGTGATTTTAGTATTACCGATGAAAAACGTTCTGGCAGACCAATCAAAATCGATAAAGATCAAATCTCCAGTCTAATTGAAAGCAATCCAGGTTATAGGTACCACGCGTAGGATTGCTGAAATGTTAGGAATTTCGAAATCCAGCGCTGAAAATCATTTGCATCAACTTGGTATGGTACCGAGATATGATGTTTGCCGTTTCACACAGTTGGAGAAATGCGACATTACTTATTGGCCAATCCAATATAATCAAATTCAAATCTTTTCAGAAAAATCCGAAAGACTTGCTTACACTAAATCATAGTTTTATACAACCCTCGGTCCATAATTAGTAGAAACGTAAATTCTTTCATTTTTCAATGTCTATAGTTTTCTAGTGGGTTAATCGATTTTAATACAATTTTCACCATGCATACTAACTGACATCGATCTACAAACTGTACTTTTGAAAATGTCATGTACAAATAAAAATAGTTGTAGAAAATAGACTTCACTATTTCCTTCACAATTTCGACCAATTGCATGTTTCCCAAATTTTTAAACTGCATCTGATAAATTAATCTTTATAATCTGTAAAAAAAAAACTTTTAAGGGGTGAATAAATACTTCCACCACTGTACGTAACCGTCTTTGACGTCAGGTCGGAAAGATATATATCGCGCTTATTGAATTTCGCATTTTTATCAACACTTTAACAAATTTACTTCATAATTTTAATAGAATACACTTCCTCCAAGTGTTGCATTAAATATTTTTAATAATACTTATAAATTTTGTTTCGGACTTTTCAAATTTTAAAGGTAACATTGAATACGTAATAAATCAAATAAGGAAAAACCAAAGATGTTGGCATGAAAAGTTACATACCTAAAGCGCCAATGCACAATATCAACCATTAAAATATTAAATGAAAGAAAAAATAACAAATTACAGAGAGTTACTTAAATATAGAGAACTACGTGTATTTATTTAGACGACATAACTCGATAATGAAGGTTTGTAACTTAAACGTCCCTACCACATTCTAGCTTATCTTTTCCTGTCAGTTTCAATAATAATTGAGTTTTCTGGAAATCTTGCAAACTGTACATGTGCCGAACCGAACGTATTCAGTACCTACGTCTCTACCAAACCCGCGGATTTTATTCTTCCTCTCCGGAATCGTAAATCCCGAATTTACTGTAATATTTCGCGGTCCGTCGATACGCGTTACCAATAATTAAATTAAAGTAACTAATTGCAAACTTAACACGTTGGCTGCCACGGGGGTCACCGGTGACCGGCACCCGAAATTTTTTACAATCAAATAATTAACAAAAGAAATGACGAAACAAACCACGGATAGCGTTATCATTAAGCTAATAATGCTAGCTATCGATTTGAAAGGTTAAATTTGAATATTAGTTGATTATATTCTTAATAATTAGGATTTCAACGCGTCTGACTACACACGTCCGTTTTCACTGTGGCAGTCAACGTGGTAATATGTCCCGACTGATAGATCGGTTGCTTGACTTGTTCGCACTGGACGCTGGCCGATACAAGTCACGAGTATTGATGTTTCGAATGCTCATCGATAATTTGTAAGAGAAATATTGAATGTAAAATTCTCTTGTTGAAAATGATTAACGAAATGACGGAGTGTACAATGGTACGTTAACGAGTGTGGATATACTAGTGAGGATCCAGTGTCGTCCGAACTTTCATGCCGTTGCGGAAGTGTGGGGAAAGCATGCCGATTGATTTTTTCAAAAAACATCAAAAATTCAATCAGCATGCCACCCTTCCGTGTGCTCTTGGTGCGTCTTCTCTTGAGAAAGGTGGGGCGATACCTGTGGGTACACAAGGATTCTGAAAGCCCGGCAATGCCGCGGTTTCTCCTCTGAGAAAAACCCAATTTCGGACTGCTTTTTAAGTTAACCTTCGGAAGAACCAAGTTTATGACATGAAATTTGCTATTGAGAACGAAACGAAAATTGAAGATTCTAAATTCATTGTACGAAAAAGGTGTATTACTATTGCCGGCAATACTTGAAAAGCAAACTTTGGAACCAAATGGAAACTAAATAACCCTTTACAGCGCCACACTGTATGTTTTAATGAATCGGAAAGGGATAATTGTATGCCCTGACAGTGATGGAAAAGCTGTAAAAAATGTGCAAAAATACTTATATGTAACCCGGGACATAACTTATTTCATAGCTAACCCCTTGCACTACCATTTTCCCGACAGGTGCGTCAGCCAGAGCTAAATATTTATTACATCAACGGTAAAAAAAATCAAGGAAACTTCGTACTTGGCAAACATTAACTGTGTAAATTGTAATCAGAATTTAATTTAATATTCAATTGTGATCAAAGTTTGAACGACAGAAGTCACATTTGAACTGTAAGGTGCGTCACGAGTGCAGGGGGTTAAGTTCTGTACTCTGGCCCTTTTCCGTTTCGTAAGAAATAACAAATTCATATTATTGTGCATATGTTAACAAATTAAATAGTGGTGACCATATCATTCGGAATTAACGAAACAGGTACTTATATTCGTACAAATGCACGAATGTAATCGTGATCCAGTGATCATCATTACACGAATACGATTTTTTCTGCCAATTTTTTATTTCAATGAAAAAGAATTCCTCCCAGGTCATCAAGTGGTGCAATGCTTTTAAGACTTTACAGATTCAAACAGGGATCTGTTAGAATTCTTTTGCTTAGTGTTCCTTTGAAGTCGGTTGTGGTATTTATAAATTATTTAAAACAAAAGCAATGCTTCGTAGAAAGTTAATTTTCGATTTAAAAAAAAGGGCAATAATAAATTAATGGTTTTCACATCTAAGGCAAAGGAACAGATACATCGTGAAAATTATTAACTATTTAAACCGCAAAATTGCAAAATTGCAAAATTGCAAATTACACGATGACCAGGCGTAATTCTGGAAAAAAGAAATGAATAGGTCGACCCTGTCTTCTCGAGAAGAGCGAAAAGTATTTATTGTTAGTATCTATTGCTGTAATATCAGTCATTGCAATTTTAGACGTTCAAAGAATGTTTTATATTTTATTATCACATTACGCGGATCCTTCGGAGCCCAAGTTCTATATGGACAGTGAAATTATTTACGGGGAAAATAGAATTGAAGAAATCAAACATTGTATGAAATTTATGATGGATAATTATTGTCAAAGACAAGTAATACCGATGCTTCTGATGTGAAAGGAGCAAATCGCACTAAAACATCAAAAAATCTATTTATATAAGCAGTTTCCCTTACTTATGATTTTAACAAAAAAAGAATCTTATGAAGGTGCAATAAAAGAATCATCCAGAAAAAGTACGACATCGAAAAATATTGTAGATATTGGACTGCAGATTTTTGAATAGTACGAGAAAAATGGATAAATAGGTGGAATATGAGTTACAGTTGTAATGATGAATTTTGTGTTGCAATCCCCCGGGACAACACAAAGATACAAGCAAACGGAACTTAATAATATACATTAAACCTTATGTTGCTGCAGGAGCAACAACAGAAACTGATTGTTGGTAAGGCTATAACGCCTTACACAAAGGTTTCGTTCGCTTTGCTATCAATTATCAGTTTGCTGTCAAATTTTATAGATCCAGAAACAGGATAAAATACACAATTCATTGAAAGCAATCGGCGATCCTTTAGGATGCGTTTGCAACGCGGTGGAATTGGAAAAGAAAATTAATTACTACATTTGTACGAGTATCTTTAGAGATGAAAAGCCTTTTGCTGAACCGTCTTGTATAATTGTAACACTGTATAATCTAAAAATTTGTTCGATAAAAGACTTTTAATGGTTTCGCTACATCTGACTAGAATTTTGAAGTTTTATTGTCAAATTTCGTTCAAGTGCATAACAATATTTCGAAAACATCCTGATTGTTAAGCGTTCGTAAGGCTGAATTTCAAAAACTATTCGTGGCCGAGAAAAATGGTCATTATATTCGGTTTCAACGACCCCAAAAACACCTAAAAAGTTATTTTTGGTAAGAAAATCGTGTGGTCATAATACTGTATTTGATTCAAAATTTGTTTTATAAGTGGTTTTTAGCAACGAAAAAATGTAATTTTTACCATTTCGAGTAGTATAACTGCCACTGGCACGATCTGGGGAAATAATTTGGGAGGCAATTTCCTTATGATTTGTGTACGCTTCCAAATTCTGGCAAAAATTCAATTGCTTTCATTTCATGTTTTGACATAGAACAACATTCAGAATCTATTTTTTCGTGCAACAAAGCGCATCCATACTTAAGTCGGCTCACATCTTACGCTGGGTTTGGGGCAATAATGTTACACGTTTGGAATAACCTGCATAGTTTTTCAATTTAAATTCTATTGAAAATACATACATATGTATGTATGTATATGGAACGCAATAGTTCCGAAGGATTTATTCAATTAATTATAGTTATAAGAATGTTGAAGAATCGGGGAATGCAATTATTGAAGCGTGAAACAATTTTTTATGAAAACGCGATAAAAAATTTCACTTTTAGCATAAAAAGTTAGTTTTTTGACTTAATTCGTAGAGCAAGAAATATAATAAATTGTTCAAAGTTTCTTTTATGCTCGATAGATGTATATATGAAATAATAATGAAATAACATTTTCTTATATTTCTGATTTGATGCATTAATTTCACTACACTCGTGCGACTGCTTTTTTAAACATTTTTTTACGATCCTACTTAATAATAGAATTATATTTATATAGTATTATTATATAGTTTTTATATAATTATATTTTTTTTATTAATTATTATTTATTATTATTATTATTATTAATTATAATATATAATAAATATAATATAATTAATTATAATATTATTAATATATTATTATATTTTATATATTTTATATAATTATATATATAAAATGTAATTTTATGTTAAAAAAAAATACAAATAAAATATAGTATAATTATATAGAATTATACAGTATAGTATATACCAGAGGTGGAGAACGTGCGGCCTCCGTGAGTTTTTTCTGCGGCCTTCATAAAAGCTAGCTCTTGTATTAATTAATATTTAATTATATAGATCAGGACTTAATATTATTATTTTTCTATTGTATTTTTTTTAAATGAAATACATTTATTTAAAAATACTTCTACTAATATCATTTTTATTTGAAGTGGTATTTAAATATGTAGTTGTTTTTTAAAATTTAAAGATCTGGATGAATATTTATGTATATATATGCTTAAATAAATAAAAATACCAACAGTGAAATATAAAAAATTATAGCGGCCTCCTTTATTACTGCCTAATTTAAATGTGGCCTCTAATGATAAAAAGGTTCCCCACCTCTGGTATATACTATTATATAATAATAGAAAAATAGAATTATAACATAAATTGCTTCCAAAACATTAGATTATTAAAATTCAATGGGGGTGGTATATTTATGATTCGCATTGTATAAGCTGTCATAACCTTTAAAACATATACTTACAGTTTAATGGTGTGCTTTTCCCAAGAATACTCACTTATTTTATTTTAATAATTTCGTATGTTAACCCATCGTAGGCATACATATTTTCCACACTTCGTGATCAAACTGAATCATTTATGTTATTTTATTGTTTTTACCTTCCGGAAAATTTTCAAAAATTTTAAAACATCCATTAGAGCCCCTGTTGCATTATACAACTGTTTGTTATATTAAATATTTGAAAGTTCTATTGACAGAAATAAAAATTTGACGAAAAATCAAATCTCATTTGTAACCACTGTCAACAACGACCTAAATTGGCTACAAGAAGGGTTAAGCTTCAAAGCAATTTTATAAGTCAATTTTGTTCAATACAATTTGAAATAAAACAAATTCATTGTCAGTATCGAGTATTCTAAAATTTGTTTAGATCTATTTCTCAAAATAATGGTTATACAAACAATTATTTTTCCTTAAGAAATATTCAAGTGAATAATAAGTTACCTACTTTAAGATACCCCTTCTGTCTTGCTATTACCGTTACTTAACTCGAACAATTAATTTCAATGTCGCAGAGTTATCACAAAATGTATTAATTAATTGACACAGAAGTTTTCCAAGTCGTAGTCGAAGCTATCAACTTTTCTTCGAGTCAACTATTAAGAAAATGTGTCCTCTTGCAGTGTCCAGTGCACGGTCATCGATGGGGATCCAACCAAACGTTTTATCGGCGTGCATCGCTCGAAACAAAGAGGTTATTCCCACAAATACGAACCGGGTGTTGACCCAAGTCTCTTTTTGGTCAGCAGTGAATAAAACGATCAAGAATTTCTCTGGCACGAGATAGCGGAATTTGGATCACGACCTCGATTTCAAACGATAATCGAACGTGTTCTCGTAAAAAAAGAAACAAAACAGGAAAACAGAAACAAATCCAACTCCACGATAACGTATAAACTGGTGCAGAAAATTTAGAGATCGATAACACGAACAGAAAGGAAATCAGTCACCAACAGTGTTGCTATTAATCTGTCGTGCCTACTGACGGTCAGGACACGACCCTTTTCAAACGGGAACAACGTAGCAACCCACGACGAAAAAGCTCTCGTACTCGTAGTAGCACGACGACTCGACGACTGGTGTCGCGTCGTCGAGCTCATTGGCTCTCTTTTTCGCCCCTCTCGACGCCATCGTTTCGTTTCTCTCGCACTCGTTATCTTAGCAACGCTGTGTCTCGCCAACTTGGTTATCTCTTTCCTATCCGCGGGGCTGGTGTCACCCCGTTTCTGTTCTTCGTTCTTTTTTGGATTCTGCGTTTTGAACACTGCTGTCAGCTTCTGCTGTTTACCCCTCGGACATTGAATCACAAGAGGCTACCGAATGTAGTTCAAGTTATTTAATGAGCTTTCGCGCAATGATGTGTATTGAAATGCCATGATTATTGATATACCGTTTTAGGTATGTACAGTTTGTAATTTGACAGATATTTCATATCGAAATTTTTATTAAGTGTGTAGATATACTAGAATGGAAAATAAACATTCACAGAAAAATATAAACCGAACGTAATGCGAAAGTAAACTAATAGATCTCTCGGATATACCGTTTTAATTCCTTTTTATTTTTTGTTTATTCAATGAACCGGCAATCTTTAACAACTATAATAAAACAATAATCTTTTGAAATATGTTTCGCCAGATCCGTTCAATCAATGAGTTTATTAATCACAATATTTCTACAAAAAGAAGAAAAAAGGGAAAAACCAACCCAACCCTAAAACCGTTATCAGCGGTGAGCTGATCTGCCTGATGAACCCTCGACCTGCGAAGAGGCCTCGAGGGATGGCAAGGTCAATTTTGGGTCATTCCACGCCAAATCGATCACTTTTTGCAGTCACCATCGGCGATTTTGTTCTAAATGTAATATGTTGTAGTCCATGTGAAATTAGGGGGAGGTTTAAGTCATCATTTTGCCGGTTTGGAGTTTGTTTAGAAATTACAGGCCTTCAAAGTTTGCAATTTTTACCCATTTTGACGAAAACGGGCTCCACTTATTAATTTTTATCTCAGGAACTATTTATCCGATCGAGCTAAATGTTTTTTTGTTTTATATGGGAAGGATTGGGCTATTATAAAATAATTTTTTCAACCTCGACAATTAACTTTATAACGTTGAAAAATGTAAACAAATTCTTTTTTTGCGTTTTTTTCGATGATGGGCCAGAGTGATTTAAATTTTGAAGAAAATATCAGCAATTTAATTGAAATTTACGAAAATCGCAATTTCAATTGCTTGTAGTTTCTAGATGCGTTAATCGATTTCGATGAAACTTTGTGTATACATACAAGGTACTGATATCTGCGAAATGTATATTTTAAATTTTCATTATTGGCTCGGATAAAAAAGTTGAGAAAAGTGATCCTCACTGTAACCTTCATAATTTCAACTGACTGAGACTTTTTCAACATTTGTTCTTTCTGTCATCTAGCAAATTAGTTCTTTTAGCTTCTCAAAAAAGTTCAAGTCATTTGGTCCAATTTCAAAAAAGGGAATTGTGTTTTAAAAGGTTTCCACATACTTTCCGCCCCCACTGTAGCTTTTGATATTTATACATGAACTGTTCTCTTAATGTGTTCGTAACGATGTCTCTATTGCTTGTATTGTCTATAATGTTCAATCGCTCGATTACATAATTTGTCAATTCTGTAAATATATTTCCAGTTTTTGACTGCACACGCTTGTTATACAATTGCATTCGCGTTATATTTTGCATGTTGAACATTTCTCAACTCACAACTCACAATTCACAGTTCAGAATACACAATCCACAATCGATATCTCACAATTTATAATTCACGATAATACTCTCTTAATGCTTTGCAATTCACTGGAAACATCTATGCACTGTATCTCCGAGACCTCACGACGATCTACTTAATTAGAATCGATGCGTGCATCGTGAAAAACTGTGAAGACGAAACACATTTTTCTTGCGACGACCACTTGAGTGTAGAATAAATATCCTTAAATTCGAGCGCACTCAGTCCAACCTTTTTCACACAAACTAACTCAGACCAAGTATTGAGATCTGATTTTAAACAACGTCGATAACCGAATCGGCCCTGTAGTTGAAATCATTGGTCATTAACGCGACGAGTGACACAAGACTAGTGTTCCTTCTCGAGAAAGAGTTCTCGAGAATTTCTCGAGAAATTTTGTAATTGCTTATTTTCTCGAGAAATTACGGTATTTCTCGAGAAACTTAGGTTTAGAAACGGCGAGACACATTCTAAGTAGGCTTTTCGGAAAATATGATAATATATCCATGATTCTACTGAAAATACCGAAACACTTACACATCAAAATGAGGAATTATCGTTAAGAAAACAATTAGAATTAGCAATTGCAGGCAGCCTCCAAGAATTTAGCCCCAATCAAGAAGAAAATAAATTTCAAACTTCGAAAAAGGAATTTAATACAATTTTTGAGTCAACTGGAAAAAGAACATTGAATTTGCAGCAACTTTTGAATGTTCTATTATACAATCAAGCCAACATCCACTCAAAATGAAAGAAATTTTTCCACAGCCACAGATTTTATTACCAAAAAAAAAAAGAAGTAGATTATTTGACGCTACGATAGATACTTTATGCTTTTTAAAAGATTATTTTAAAACAAAAAGTAATTTGTTTAAATTTTGCATTAAATAAATAAATTTATCAATTATATTTAATGTCTGTTTTTTTATTTGCACTATGTAGATTTGACGGGAATGAGCATTTAATTAAAGTTTTGTTGCATTTAAATATTATCAACCTTATCCTATAAATATAAAGTTTGCAATATTTATTTAAGTTCTCTTAAATTCTCTTAAATTCTCGAGAATTCTCAAGAATTCTCGAGAAACAAAATACATATATCGAGAAATCAGGATCACTAGTCACAATAAGCTGGAAAAGGACGCGGTGTACCGCCGTTTCAGGTAGGCGAGTCGTGCGCTCCGCTATTGTAGTCGGTTGTCTATACCACTTGTCTCAAAGCAATACCAGCAGATCTTGTGTACGACTAATTGTAAGTAACCCTATTTATTGTACCTCGAGAATTATATTTTTAACCATTCTTGGCCAACGATACCTTTTCAATCATAACTTCAGTTATAGATGTTATAAATATTTTTCTCATAATTAGAAATAAATATTACCTGTACATTAGGAAAAAATATTCTATTCCTAATATTAACACGTTGACTGCCACAGTGAAAACGGACGTGTGTGGTCAGACACGTTGAAATCCTAATTATTAACAGGTTGACTGCCACAGTGAGAAAACGGACGAGGGTAGTCAGACACGCTGAAATCCTAATTATTAAGAATACAGTCCGTTAATTTTCAAATTTAACTGGTCAATTCGATAGCTAGCATTATTAGCTTAATGTTAACGCTATCCGTGGTTTATGTTATCATTTCTGTTGGTAATTATTTGATTGTAAAAAATTTCGGGTGCCGGTCATCGGTGACCCCCGTGGCAGCCAACGCGTTAAGAATATAATCAACTTAATTTTCAACCTTAACCTTTCAAATCGATAGCTAGCATTATTAACTTAATGATAACGCTATCCGTGCTTTGTTTCGTCATTTCTTTTGTTAATTATTTGATTGTAAAAAATTTCGGGTGCCGGTCACCGGTGACCCCCGTGGCAGCCAACGTGTTAAATAAAGATTCATTTTACATTTAGAAAAAAATATTTTTCTCGTAACATGAAATAGATATTTCCTGCATATTTGAAAAAAATATTTGTTTCTTAACGTAGAATAAATATTATATGCATATTTAAATATTAAAAACAGATTGTATCTCTTTTTGATATTATATGAATATCTGTACAATATTATGTGCTACTAGGGTAGTTTCTATACTAATTGAATATGTTTTACAAAAGAGGTGTCATTGCTCGATGGAAACCACGAGAAGGCGGTGGTTTACTTCTAGCGGGAAGGGATACGGAGGGGTTATGATCATAAGTATGGATAGGATAATTGTGTGGGGTGGATTTCAAAGTATTATTGTTGACAACGAATTATAGTTTCATTGTACATACAGGCTGGGAGCAGAAATACCATTGGAGCAACAAGCAAGTCACTTTCATTCTTCTGTTATATGTATACACAAAAGAATATAGTAATAGTTTTGTCATAAATTCTGAAACTTTACAACAAAATGCAGTTGCCGTTCACATTTAAAAAAAAAAAAGGTAATAGAATATCTTAAACATATACGTACATATATCCGGAAAACATAAAAAAGATTATATACTTTTCTGACGGAGCAGTTGCGCAATATATAAACAAAACAAAAATTTTAATAATTTAACTCATAATTTTAATGAATTTGGTGTTCCTGCTGAGTGACACTATTTTGCAACAGATCATGGTAAAGGACCATGTGACGGTATTGGAGGAAGCAATAAAAGACTTGCAATGCGCACTAGCTTACAAAGACCGTTGGAAAATCAAATTCTCACCCCTAAAGATTCATTTGAATGGGCAGAAACATCTTTTTCAAACGTACCATTTAATTACGTAACTCAAAATGAATACAATAAACATGCTGATTGTTTAAAAGCTCGCTTTGCAGCAGCATTGTGTATCATTGGCACTAGAATAAGTTTCCATAGCTTCACGCCAATATCAAAAACAAAATTTGCATGCAAAACCTTTTCATTTCACGAAAATGGCTCTGCTTATAGCACTATGCGATAGTTTCAGCCACTTTCTTATTTATCAATCATAATCCTGACATTTGAAATTATCCCATCCATGTCATCCGTCCAGTCCTATCCTTATCCCATCCTTAATTGCCGTTTGCTAGCCCAGACTGGTCATAGCCGTTTCTTTTTTGTAATAACGAATGGTTTAGAATCGGTTGGAATCAGGTATTGAAGCGACACGCAATATTATTTTTCATACCTCTGTGTGCCAGATGTTCGAAAAACCTTGAGTGCATCCTTAAGCACTAAATAATAGGTGTCAGGTAAAACTATGATTTCTACCAACTCCGTATTGTGTGTGTTCCACTATTCTTGTACTACCTTTTTAACACGTTGACTGCTACAGTGAAAACGGACGTGTGTAGTCAGACACGATAAAATCCTAATTATTAAGGGTGCAGCCGATTAATTTTTCAAATTTAACCTTTCAATTCGATAGCTAGCATTATTAGCTTAATGTTAACGGTATCCGTGGTTTATTTAATCATTTCTTTTGGTAATATTTGATTTTAAAAGATTTCGGGAGCCGGTCACCGGTGACCCCCGTGGCAACCAACGTGTTAACTGTACGCTGGAATTCGGTTTTTAGCGGATCTAACATATTACCTTCTTTCCATATGTTTTTAATAAATAAATAAATTGTAGTAAGCACAGAAATAGACCATTGTATGTACAGAATTACTGTATCTTTTTAAATTCAACAAATAACACGTTTCTATGACAATTACCAGATTTGAAAACATTGTTTATGGTTATGGTATCCGAAAACCGAGACCCTGGAACAAAAAGTCATGCGTCGTTCGTGCTTTGCACGTGGCCATCGGTATTCGAATGCCCACGGTCCAACTGTATACCTGCGTATGCACCTCAGTGTGCCAGATGTTCTAAGAATCTTTAATTTTTGCACAGGTATATTATTGTTGAAAATATTAAGAAAATTTACTTCGGACAATAAACCTTTCTATTACACATATAAGGTGTCCCCTTCCCCGCAAGTGTTACAGAGCTGTTATTCCATAGCTATTGGTCATATGATATAGCATATGTGCACTATGTACTACAGCACAAACGCATGTGCTATAGAGCAGCGATTCTTAACCTGGGGTCCGCGATGTCCTCACAGGGGGTCCGTAAAAGCTCGAAGAAATATCGGAAAGAACACGAAATTTACGAACTTATTGTAAGTAGTGACTTTAAAATTAGTAATTTAGTAATTCTGTAATTAGTAATTTTGAAATTTAGTACTTTTGTAATTAGTAATTTGGAAATTTAGTAATCTGGTAATTTTGAAATTTAGTACTTTTGTAATTAGTAATTTGGAAATTTAGTAATCTGGTAATTTTGAAATTAATAATTTGGAAATCAGCAATTCGGAAATTTAGTAACTTGAAGATTTCCAAATTAGTGTCTTGGAAATTTGGTAATTTGGTAATTTGGGGATTTTCACATAGGTAACTTGGTAATTTACTAATTTGGTAATTTTGAAATTAGTAATTTGGAAATTATATAGTGATCCGAAAATAAAGGGGGGGGTATGAAAATAATATGATAAGAAGGGGTCCGCATCGTTAAAAAGGTTAAGAACCGTTGCTATAGAGTCTTTTTAAGAAAAAAAGATAGTGTAGTATAATTTAGGAATGCACATGCATTAAACGAAAACAGGAACGGAAAATGGGGACCACTCCAACAAGAAAAAGGTAATTAGCGGTCTATCAAAATCCTTTTATTCCACTTAAAGGTAGACCTTGTCGTTATATCAAATAGCAATAAATTTCTAACTGAGCGGTTGCTCGTTGGAATTCGGACCGCTACCCGTCAATATAGAAAAAACCTCCCTATGCGGGGAGAGGATAGAGGTGTTTATACATGGATCGTGCCGCGCGACACGCGCGCAAATACGAAATAAGAAACCGTTTAACGCTTACAATAGAAATAATTTTTTTCCATCTTTAGGGAAGTGGCATTTTTCAGTCTACTCCGACTGGACTATTATTACTGATTTCGCAGTAACGTAGATATCCGTCACTTCGAAGGAGTACAAACCCTGCCTTCTCTTTCAGTGTAACTGAATATTACATACGAAATTAATGTATTGTAAACGTATGTATATTGGTGTATAACCATCAGATACCAGATTCGGGAACATTCCCGAAGTTTCTTGTTCCCCCACCTCAGGCATTTGTATATACATACATATTTGACTCGCCCGGCGACAAACGGGGATTACGAATTACAAGTTACGGATTAGAAGGTGAAATTAGTGAGAGTGAGTACGAGTAAATGTATTACTGCGTGGCTCCGCGAGTTAATTTAAAAGGTGCAAATAAACGAGAATTTAATACTCGGACAGAGTGACGAATTCATTATTTAACACCCAACCTTTTATCAAAACGAAGAAAAACAATTCACTATTACAGTATGTACATACAGTGAAAACTCGATAAATGCTCACAGTCGTCTGTTCCGTAAATGATAAATTTTTATCCCCACCACTAGGGGGAATCCCCCTTGAACCAGTGAAGCGAAGTGTAATCGGAGATGTAGCGGCTTTATTTAAAGATTTTTATTGCCTTCGTCGCCTTTGTTTAAATGTCCGTTTTATTGTGACCACACTAATGCACAGAATAAAGTTTTTAATTTTTTGCTTTTTGTTAATAAAAAATTCACTGTCGTGTGGGGGAGATTTTTCTGATTAAAATGAGACTAAATACGATATAAATTGGTTCATATTTAGGTTATAAGATTGAATGAAAAATAAGAAATAAGAAACTGCAGTGGTACATTTATCGAACAAGGGAAACAAACAGAACCTCCTGTCTCCTAAGTGTGTCAGTTTCTGATCATATACGGAACAATGAAAGCGTCCCGTTCGAGAATTAGCTATGTATCTCCTCTTCAATAAATGTAGCCAGCACCTCAAATCCGTTGTTTTTTTATGTTTCCGAACAAAGAAAAGAACAGCACACGAAAGATAAATAACTAGAGAAATACTCGCAAGCATAATACATATTTAATACATATTTAATACATATTTAATAAATTGGGTATTTAACCCAATATTATGGTATTAAATGTTGACCGATTTATATCATGTTTAGTCTCATTTTAATCGGAAAAACCTCCCCCACACGATAGTGAAATTTTTATTAAAAAAAAGTCAAAAATAAGAAAAAGTTTCTTCTGTGCATTAGGATGGTCACACTAGCACGGGTCATTTAAACTGGGGCGATAAATACGGTTTCAGTCCCTCTTTTTTCTTTAGCTACTGACTCTTTCTACGTCCGACTGCGTCGTGAAAGAACAATAAAATTCGAAAAACGATTCTCCTATTTCATAATTGTTGCGGAGCGGACCCGGCAGTAGTAACATATATCGAGTTTTCATTGTAAATGCTATCTCTGCCGACTTCTCCAATCAGCCTTAACCATTTGCATCATGACCCTACTTAAGGGTCCCAAACATCGCATTTTACATTCTTTTTTATTTTTTTATAAAAATGGAAAAACTAAAATTATTTTATAAATAAAATTATAATAAGCGCGGGTTATTCCGCGCTCGGTGATAGCAGACAGTCGCGGCTCGCGGAATATTCCGCGCTTGGATGCAAATGGGTTAATATTGCACGAATCGGAGTTTGAAAGTGGTCATATTACCGTCATTGCGACCGGCCAAAGCTTTTGACCCAGGACATAATCGAACGGTAATCGTAGCTGGCAATAAACGCCGGTGGCCGCTACCACCTCAGAAAAAGGACAGTTTTTGTAGTTGTGTTATTTTTGTGTACTCTCCTAAATAAAATAATGCATGCTTTTTGAAAGCATGCCTCGCGTGAAATAAGGGCTGTTTTACATCATCATTTTAGCTTGTGAAAATGCGTTATGCGTTTGAATTCTTATGTTTGAATTTTAATCGAGTAGGATCGCTCATTTCGATTGTATTCTGATAGAAAAAAATTCTTATTTTGCGAAGTCCATCTCGGGGTCGCGTTTTTAAAAAGCTGAAAAAATTACTATTGTACTCCTTCAAGTATTGTTCATCGGATAACGTCGCAATAAAATGCTGAATACAGCCGGTATGTTCCATATCGGATATATGAGCCGTACATGGACATTTCTTTAAGAATAATCACAAAATTGTACAGGCGGATAGAAATGTGATTATTATAAAGAAAATATCATTGGCTAAGAGTGGGTTTGTGGAAGTTTACAAGCATAAATCTATTTATTATTTATTGACATAATTGATAAACACGTAACAAGTGTCATTAGCTTACGTATATTGTATTTAGTAAAAAGTACACAAAAGAACACGGTTCATAGATCAGCGTTGATGCAATTTGAATTGATAACTAATTACCATCGCGTGCGTACTTGCTCTATTACACATTTCCTCCGTTCTTACAACACAGACACACATTTATTGAAAATAGTCTTTTGAATAACCATTTTTCTACAATTTAAGCAACGTAGTGTTTGAAATAAGAAGTATCATTTCGACAAATAAAATATTTTTATTTTCATATTTCAGGTTCGAAACAAAGCAGTTAACTTTTATGATATAAACAATAGTAAACAAAAATGTTGTACTGATGAAAGTAGACAGGAAGTTGACATTGCAATGCAGAAATTAAAAGAAAGGATATGTTGTATGATTGCAATCCTTATTTAGAAATATCAGCATTCGAACTCTGTCTAGATCTAATCTAATATTATACATCGGCTATAATTTTTTAACCGACTTCGAAAAGGAGGAGATTACTCAATTCAACACGCATGTTAATTTTTTTTGTTTGTTTGTACTGAAAAGTCAGAGAATACCGATAATGGTGGGGTGTAAGAAAATGTGGCGGCCGGAGGCATCTGCAGAACGTCGCACGTCGTCTGTCATCGTCATTTAAGGGTGCCTCTTGAAAGACACTCTTTATCCCACGTGTGCGTCTCCACGAATTTTTAACTTCGGAGATGTTCAGACAATACAAGTTGGAAACGGTCAAAGCGTTTCAAATTCCATGATTGGTGGTATGTTAGGGTTAGTGTTCCTTCTGGAGAATTTCTCGAGAAATTTTGTAATTGCTTATTTCTCATTTCTCGAGAAATTACGGTATTTCTTGAGAAACGGGTTTAGAAACAGAAAAACATATTCTAAGTAGATTTTTCGGAAAATATGATAATATCCATGATTCTACTGAAAATACCGAAACACACATCAAAATGAGAAATTATCATTAAGAAAACAATTAGAATTAGCAATTATTGCAGATAGCCTCCAAGGATTTAGCCACAATCAAGTGTGGTAATCGAGAGGAGGGAGGAGAGACCGTGAACGCTTCCAATATCTATTCGAGAACTTTACTTTATTAAATCTTGATCACTCGCTCTGACTAATTGCTCGTTCTCACATAGACTAACTGTTTTCGCACTCGCGCGTGCCTTTATGCTCACTCTCTCTCTCGCACCCTACCGAACATCGCCACACAAGGAGAAAATAAATTTCAAACTTTAAAAAAGGAATTTCATATTTATCAGTCAACTAGAAAAAGGACATCTAATTCGCAGCAACTTTTGTATGTTTTATATATAATCAAGTCAACATCCACTTAAAACGAAAGAAATTTTTCCACATCCACATTTATTAAAAAAAAAAAAATAGATTATCTGACGCTACGATAGATACTTTATGCTTTTTAGAAAATCATTTTAAAACAAAAAAGTATTTTGTTTAAATTTTGCATTAAATAAATAAATTTATCAATATTTAATGTCTGTTTCTTTATTTGCACTATGTAGATTAGACGGGAATGAGCATTTGGTTAAAGTTTTGTTGCTTTTAAATATTATCAACCTTATCGTATAAATATAAATTTTGCAATATTTATTTAAGTTCTCTTAAATTCTCGAGAAACAAGAAATTAGTTCATATTTCTCGAGAATTTAAGAGAACTTAAATAAATATTGCAAAATTTATATTTATAGGATAAGCTTGATAATATTTAACAGCAACAAAACTTCAACCAAATGCTCATTCCTGTCTAATCCTCCAAGTTCTAGTTCTAGTTTCTAGAACTCTAGTTCGAGTTCTAATTCTCGAGAATGTAATTTCTTGTTTCTCGAGAAACAAAATATATCAAGAAATCAGGAACACTAGTTAGGGTGTTATTATTTACTATTCGTGATAATGTTTTCGAAAATTCTTTTCGTGACACCTCTCAGAATACTCCCGATTAATAGAAAAAGAAAAAAGATCTGTGTAAAGTTCCAGTTCGTTCGGTTACACTGTCCAACAGCCAATTGACGTTTCGATTTTTGTTAAGCAATTATTGTAGTGTTTCTTGTGCTGATTACGAATCTGCAACCCGTTTTTTCCAGCACGTACAGTTTTTGAGAAATTTGAATTTGAAAAAAAAAACACATTGTTCAAATTCAAACCAATTTTGTGAAGTAACTATAAAAGATACAACGATTCTGTTTGTATAGGAAGATTCTATGGACTTTATCGAATACAACGGTATCTGTTTTTTATGCATTTGGAATATTTAAATATGTTTAAACATTGATTGGACGCGGAGAGACACCGATTTTGCACTAATTTTTACGTATATTTTTCAATTTATCTCAAAAAGTAAGGGTCTAGTGAAAAAATCGAACTATATCACGCGATAGAGCAGACATTCACCTTTAAGAAACACTTAAAGTTGCAACGTCGATTTTTTTACGATGCCAAAAAGCAAAATAGCAACGCGGGAGACGGTGCGAAGGCAGTGATACTCCGCGTCAGCGCGGTCGTTCAAAAACTGTACGTGCTGAAGAAAAACGGGTTGCAGATTTGTACACGAGAAACACTACAATAATTGCTTAACAGAAATCGAAACGTCGAAAAAAAGTTAAAATTCGTTGGATAGTGTTATCAGAGCTATTAAACATTACAGTAATGTTTTAAATTCTCATGAAATGTGTTTCCTCAATTATCTTGCACATTATTGATTACATAAAAAAAAACGTATCAGGCAACACTTGTGGTACCAAAAAAAAAAAAATGCATCTTTTATGATTTATTGCTGTTCATTGCATGGTGAACGGTTTTCGAAAAATTGGTTTTTCATATCTGAAAATCACAGCGTTTCAATTATTTTTTACCAATAAAGACTACAACTGGAGTTGACTATTACTGTTCTTTTAATAAATTAAACATATGAAACTTTAAAAATATGTTAATATTAAAAAAAAACAGCCCGTAAAGATGGACAATAAAATACAATTCTTCCGCCTCTATTCGTAAAGGAAATAAACAAAAAAAAATGTCGAAATTGAAAACAAAATTTTTATCTTTTTCAAACCTTATTTGGCAATTTTTTCGGAAACCATTCGCCGAAAGACAAACAGCAACACAACATAAAAGATGCATCCTCTGCAGAACTGCAACTGTTGCCTGACATGTTTTTCGATATAATTAATAACGTAGAAGATAGTTCAGGAACCTCATCTTATAAACATTTAATTAATTACTTTAATATTTAACAGTTCGAGCGCACGCGTTGCTTATTATTTGATGTATTAATTCGTACTATTTGGACAGAGATGTGAAAAAAGTTTTAAAATTCAACATAAGATCCATCTTAGGGGAAGGTTCTTGAATAAAAATAATGCGATGTGTACATGTTACATATTAACGTATAATAAAAATATTTTTATTTTATTAGATGTATTTTATAAATATATGAATATATGTAGATATAATTTTGTCAAGGTTGGTTATTAAAAATGAATATGTAATTTTTGTGCCCTCCACGACGGCCCCATCGCCGCCCGCTGCCGCCACCGCCTCCTCGCCCACCGCCGCCACCGCCACCTCGCCCGCCACCGCCGCGACCGTAGCCACCTCTCCAGTATCCACCTCCACTGCCTCTCGAGTAAATGAGGCGTTTTAGAAGTTTTTTCAACTAAAACAGCAAAATAAAAATTATTTCTTACACTTATGCCCTTACGTGCAAACGAAAATGCAGGATGTCCCACAAATCCCAATTTTCTTGCATTTATTCATATTTTGTTGGAACGTAGCGACCGAAAGGCATATGCAACCGGCCATCGCGTGGCTTCATTCATAGTAAGATACAGAAAAACATAGAGTAGATGGGAAACCCGTCACCTTTGAAGCACACATTACAATACCCCATCTGTGTTATTGTCATCTTCTAAGTAAAAAGGAAACCGAATCTTATCAAATAATGAAGGCGAAATGAATCTCATGCTTATAATGTAATGATTTAATTTTATCCGGGGGAGTCCGTAGAATGGTGTCATGACAACAGAAACTGATCAATTGTTATTATAAAGGCATAAAACATCTTTAGAGTTAAAATTGTGTAACTACTACTGAAACTCAATTATCTCACAAAGTATGAATAAACCAAAGGTTACGAAATCGAAATCTGTAACGAATTTATCGAATAGTTTTACAGGGACGAAATCCATATTGCGTAGATGTCACTGTAATGATTCATTTTGTGCTGGGTTTTTGATACTATTCGGTTTTAGTTTTACATAAAAGCAAACAATAAAGATCTATTTACATATCAGTGACGTTTCAGTGACGGTTGTTTCTACATATCCGTACAGTTTGATCAATTTGATCTCACAGTGATTCCCGAGATGGCGAACTTTACGTATGATGAACTAGCAATGATTGCTGTAAGTTTAGACCAGGGGTGGCCAACCCGCGGCCCGCCTTGAACATTTTTCCGGCCCCCGAGATTCATCACACCTTTACAAAATATATTTATCACGTTGACTGCCACAGTGAAAACGGACGTGTGTAGTCAGACACGTTGAAATCCTAATTATTAAGAATATAATCAACTAATTTTCAAATTTAACCTTTCAAATCGATAGCTAGCATTATTAGCTTTATGATAACGCTATCCGTGGTTTGTTTTGTCATTTCTTTTGTTAATTATTTGATTGTAAAAAATTTCGGGTGCCGGTCACCGGTGACCCCCGCGGCAGCCAACGTGTTATTTTATAATGGCCGAAGTAGTGAAAACCAATGTATTAATAAAAAATATATTATTTTTGCATCCATATATTCAAAAATTAACTGTCGAAATTATGAGAAAAAATTAACTTTGATTTTAAAATAATATTCTTGCGAATATATAACAGATATTGCCTGTTTTATTTATTAGTTTACAGTTATGTTTCAATTTTTCACTCCAAAGAAATGTCTATAGTGGGTCTAAATCTAATATGGGGATATAATATGTATAATTTTATATGCGGCCCGCGGAGTTATGATGCATTTCCAAAGTGGACCGCAAAATCATTTGGGTTGGCCACCCCTGGTTTAGACGATGAAAATGAAGGAAATAAAACGAAAAAACGGAAGTGAGTGCATGAAGCCTGGGAGAAAATAGAAGGCGAAAGAGAATTTGTTACGTTGTATAAAGAATTAATTGAAGATGGAAAATAATTTTTTGAATAATATGCAAAATATTAAGTCTAAAAGTGCTGTCCATATATTTAGGATTTGACAAATCGTACAACGCGGGATATTCAGGAATTAATTCAATTAATTGTTCGTCATTCATTTTTTACAACTCTTCTACATATATTTAAGCTTAAAATATAAACTAAATTTTAATATAAACAAACAAATTGTTAAACTTAAAGGTAGGCATAAATTTACAAGAGTTGATATAAAAAATTACGCGATAGACATAATATTCTATTTGCATCGAAATCTATGATTTGACCTAAAAAAAAAATATCATTTGTTTGATATTGAATGAACTGCAGATGAATACTGGCCGTCGCACAGTGGTTCATTTCCCGAAAACGCGGAAAAAATTCGTTATTTATTACAAATACGTCAATATAAGGGTTTTTCTTTTACCAGTAGAATCTAATTCTGGCATCATTTTTTTAATGCGAGGGAAAACAACCCTTGTAGAACCACCCTTGTAGGGGGTGGCTCTAGTGTTCCTGATTTCTCGATATCGACGGGCGTTACGAAAAGTAGCACGTTTCATTTTTCTTACGAAGACTAACACTTTGGACTTTATGACCACGAAAAGTAGCATGTTTCAATTTTGGTCTCGAAAAGTAGCATGTTTTCTATTATAGCGAAGAAGAATAGCATGTTATGCTTTTTCGCTGCGAAAGGTAGCACATTTCAGTAGTCTGCCGCGAAAAGAAGCACAATTTGCTTCTAATCACGAAAAATTGCAAGTTTCATTACATTTTTTTTTTTACTGCAATAAATATCTTTAATTAATTAAGTGGAAATACCTCAAATAAAAACAAACATAATTTATTTAATTAATAATATTATTATAAGACGGGATAAATTCTTTCTGGATAAGACCTTCAGAGACCATTGCTGATAAATCTTCCCTTTTCTTTAACGGTAGCTGAATTTTAGTATCATAGGCATTTTGTAATTTATATTCTATTATGTCTTACTTTGAACCATATCGTTTCAATATTTTTATTTGCATGCTATTTTCATTTAAATCATACTTAATATTAATTGCTTTTCCATCTGGCAAGACAAATGAAATGTGTCATTTTTCGTCGCAGTGGTTGAAATAAGCTATTGTTCGTGGCAAACTGTGAATTATGCTACCTATCGTGGCTAATTTGAAACATGATGAAACGTGCTTCTCTTCGTGATAAATTGAAATATGCTAGTCTTCGTAAGAAAAATGAAACGTGCTACTTTTCGTAACGCACGTCGATGTATTTTGTTTCTCGAGAAACAAGAAATTAGATTATATTTCTCGAGAATTTAAGAGAACTTAAATAAATATTGCAAAATTTATATTTATAAGATAAGGTTGATAATATTTAAAAGCAACAAAATATTAACTAAATGCTCATTCCCGTCTAATCTACATAGTGCAAATAAAGAAACAGACATTAAATATAATTGATAAATTTATTTATTTAATCCAAAACTTAAACAAATTACTTTTCGTTTTAAAATAATTTTTTAAAAAGCATAAAGCATCTATCGTAGCAACAGATAATCTGCTTCTTTTGTTTTTTGTAATAAAATCAGTGGCTGTGGACAAATTTCATTCATTTTAATATATAGAACATCCAAAAGTTGCTGCAAATTAAATATCCTTTTTCTACTTGACTCAAAATATGAAATTCCTTTTTTAAAGTTTGAAATTTATTTTCTTCTTGATTGGGGCTAAATTTTTGGAAGCTATCTGCAATTGCTAACTCTAATTGTTTTCTTAATGATAATTCCTCGTTTTGATGTGTAAGTGTTTCGGTATTTTTAATAGAATCATGGATATTATCATATTTTCCGAAAAGCCTATTTAGAATGTGTCTCGCCGTTTCTAAACCTAAGTTTCTCGAGAAATACAGTAATTTCTCAAGAAATGAGAAATAAGCAATTACAAAATTTCTCGAGAAGGAACATTAGGTGCTTCTTAAGAGTACACAGTTTTCTCAGTTGATTTAGAATGTAATTTCAACATGTAATGTCATATAGAAATGTTCTTGGAATTCAATAGATAGAGTACTATTATCAATAGAAGTTACAGATGTTACGTAATTTTAATATCAGACAATCGTAAAGAACCTTTTCCCTTTCCTAAATCTTTTTCAAAACATCTATAATGACTTACAACATTTTGTGTAAGCCTCAAAAATACGAGTATAAGAATGAAATTATGGTACTACAATAGAATAATATCGCCCGGAAAAATCGCGTCCTTGCCTGTTTAAGATCGTGACAATTACTGACTTGAAAAATCCTTAAAAAATCAAAGACAAAAATATACAACGCTCGCGTGCATCCAACCCTAATCTGTGACACCGTCGCACAGCGGGTACAAACAGAGATAATTCGAGAAGTCGCAAAAGGCCGCATCTAATTTTGATTATAATTTCATTAGTAATGTCTAAGCTTCATTTAACAAAAAAAAAAAATCAGTACTTCATTGCGATTAATAACAAACTTTTTGCCTCAAGACGTACAAAAAAAATATGTATTTAAATTTTCTTTGCTAGTAAAAGCTATGAGTGTTCTAATTTTAAATAAATTATAGCTTATACGATAATGTAATACTTGCTTTGATAGACAATCAACTTCAAAATTACTTCCTAAATCATGACGACCCATTTTGAATTGGAATATCTTCAAAAGTGTTGCCAATAAAACATTAAAACTAACAGTAAAACACGTACAGATAACTCATTTGCTAATAACATTAATTTGATTTCATGAACTATAAACTTTTTTCTAATTTTTCCCGCCTTTTCGGGAAAATGAACCACTGTGCATCGTAAGCTATCCGTGAAATACCAAAAATATCGTTGGGATTAAATACAAATATCACTGAACGGATAACTAAGCCTGACGTGTGTGAACATATCCATTCAAAAACAATAGAAAAATATTGAACATCACTGACACTGACGGAAAATCACGAAACCGACCGAACACGGCACTGATACGTTACGGATACGTGTAAATAGACCTTAAAATGGTTATAATAGTATACTGCGTGCCTGAAAGCTTTCGGGTTTATACAAATCAAGTTGTAGTTAGAGTCAAGGGACCGGATGCCGATGTATGATTTTTGCTGACAGTCACTGTATAATAAATAAAAGTTAAAATTGTTACTCACGCTGGCATTCCCCTTCGGTGGTTGTTCGTCTGAGGGTCCAGCCTTCTGATTCACCTCTTGTCGATTTTCTTCTTCCTCCGTTCTTTTTTCTTCTTCTTCCGTTCTTTTTTTATCTTCCTCTGTTCTTTTTTCTTCTTCTTCCGTTATTTTTTCTTCTTCTTCCGTTATTTTTTCTTCTTCTTCCGTTCTTTTGTCATCTTCCTCCGTTCTTTTCTCTTCACCTACTGGCACTTCCATATTCGCTTGCGCTTCAACTTCTACCTGGAGGAAGAATAATTTCCGTATAATTTTATCGCAACTAACACGTATAATGCACTACTTCATATTTCCGTATACTTACTTCTGAGGTTCCGTTCACCATCGTGTTTGGCATTGCAATGACGACTGACTGCAGAAGCCGATCGGCGATCGAACCCAGCGTACTACGACGCTCTGAGACAGACGAAAATCGCCCCCCACCACCAATAAGGTAACTTCGCAACGCGAGGACTAGTTTATACTGTGATGGGTTTGAAAACGCACAATAAATTGTGTCGCGTTGTTACAAACTTCTAATTCATTATCGTACTATCAATTTTTCTTTTCTTTTTTTTCCCTTAATTTTTCCAGAAGTAACAGTTATTTTCTTAATTTTTTCGAAAAATATCATTGAGAGAAAGTTAATTTTTATTCGAATGGAAGTCGATCTTCATTAAATACTGTATAAATTTACCGAAAAATGAGGTGATTGAAAAATATTAAGATTTATCTGTTTAGATTACTGATAATCATTATAGTCAACGGAAATTATTGTTTTCGTTGACGAGAGCTTTCTTTGGTTACGATATAACCAATATCGGAATTTTTTTTCGATTACGGTATAACTATTGAACTACAGAATATCTGGAATGCGAACTGAGGGTATTAGTTGATTTGAAATGCGCGCCTTCAATGATCGTGAGCGTTCGTTTAATTGGCTGACGTTTAAACGTCTGTTGACAACAGACCAGAAGGCAAAGGCTAAAAAACATCTGAAGATAATCGCTGCACAAATTCTTTCGTTAAGACAGATATCTATTATGTATATCAGACCTGTGTAACTTCTTGCTCGCGGGTAAATTTCCCCTCCCGAGGTACCCCCACTCCGACCGAAACAAAAGCGCGCGAGATCTCCCCTGTCCTCTCGCCGCACCTCGCGCGCCTTGATTTCGGTCAGAGTGGGGGTACCACGGGAGGGGAAATTTACTCGTGAGCAAGAAGTTACACAGGTCTGATGTATATCATAGCTGTGATTTAATTCTTGAAGTAGGTAATATAATTTTCTTATTAATTTATTCAATCATTAGAGTGATAGGGCAATAATTGGCAAAACAGTGGAGGCCACTTATAAAGAAAATGATGCTATACCAAATACAAGCGACACTTCTGTATCGTTATTACAAAAGACAATTAATGAGATGGAAGTTGATTCGTCGTCCGATGACGACACAGAAGCTATAACTTATACAGAACTTTCCAAAAGCGTGTTGATATAGAGGTGGAGATCATGACATATTGGCAGGTAAAAATACATAATATAATGCCGTATATAACAAAACTGGCAACAATTTGCCATGCAGTTCCTGCTACTCAAGTCAATGTTGAAAGAGCCTTCTCGGGTCTGAAGTTGATGCTGGACGATCGGCGCGCAGTGGGACAAAACGGCTTCTGGTGATCAAAAATCGGTTTTCGAGAATTGAAAATCGAAAATTTGTTTACGTACATAGATAGAGAAGGAACTGTAGTTTAACGCTGTGCAATCGGTTTTTTAATATTTGTTTCCGTTTTGCTGTGGCATTCACTCAAAGTCCGTAGAAATTCGTCAAAGCAAAATTAATATAGATTGTATTCAGTCCATAAAGTAATGTAAAATGTTAACAACTTATTAAATAATAACGCCCGATCGAAAAGAAGTACATTTATCCAAAACCTTAACTTTATGCAAGCTTTTAAACAATTGGCATCATTTGGCACGGGTTTAATTGGTACTGGAGGAAAGAGTGGACCTTCCTCTATTAGAATCAAGATAAGTTGGGTGCAACCTTGCGCAACCTTGCGAGATAATGGCGATTGAAGTGTGATAGTGCACCTATTTAAGCCGCTACGTTTGCGCTCGGGGCTGGAAGAGCGGTGCCGTATGCAACTGTTATTTAATCGCCATTATCTCGCAAGGTTGCAGGAGGTTGCACCCAATTTTTCTTGATTCTAATAGGGAAAGGTTCACCCTTTCCTCCTGTGCCAATTAAACCCGTTCCAAATGGTTCCAATTGTTTAAATCGTTGCATAAAGTTAAGGTTTTGGGTAACTTTGAAACTATTGAACTACAAACAAAATGAAAATCACTACAAACGATAGTAAATAAGACTCCGTAAGCAAAGAGATATCTCAATGTGGGGCGCCAATCATTTTTTCAAATTTGTTAATTTATCAGTTGACAAAACTACAAACGAAGCTATTGTTGCTACAAGGAATTACAAACGAAATACTATCCTATTCTGAAAGAAAAAGATAATCTTTCCAAAGTCGGGTGCCAGGTTTACATAGATCAAAACAGGGATTATGCGTTGCCGATTCCCTCCGAGGCGATTGTAAGTTAATAGTAATCTTCAGGTACCTGCCAGTCCTACCAATCACTATATCATAAACCAATCCACTTTTTTCGGTTATAAAGAAATGTTCCATATTGTAAGAAAGTCCGAACTATTTTAACTTGTTATTATAACTTGTGTATCACCATTAATACGTAACTAAACCCTCTTCTTTCACAGTTATTAACATACTTATTGATATAGTTTTGAATCAAATTTTAGTTCTAAAAAACAAAATATGGCGAAGTGCACATTAATAAAATATCAATTCCACTCCGTTTTATGCATGTTACGTGTTTCTATTTTAAAGTGTTATTAACTTCTTCCTACCATTATGACATATTTCACGTCATTTTTCTACTACCAAATCCATTTCTTTCATAGTTATTAACAGTTTCGAGCCAAATTTTAATTAAACAACATAAAATATGCCAAACATGTGACATACATTGAACGCGCCTCACTTTATACTTAAATATTATGCCACCCTGTAGTTCAATGCGATTCATATTAATACAACTTCAGCACCATAGTGTAGGCAACAATTTCTCAAAATTTCATGAAAATATTTCCAATAGAACGAAAGTTACAGATTTTTGATTGCCGAACGCTGTTTTGTCCGGCGGTGCAATTTATCAGAACAGAATTAACACAAATTATTCTTTGTAAACCTTAACACCGATTTTATGTCCTAGCTAATGAATTATATAATTATTACATATGTGTTTTTATTGATTAAAACATATAAATTCTATAATTTATTATACGTCGTTTATAAATACAATTTTTTTATTTTTTTTTTGTTCCTTAATAAATGTTCCTAACTGTTTGCTAACGAATAAAAATTATTCATAATAATATCAAGGGGTTACATGCAGTCATGAGGTTGAAAAAAAGCGAGTTTTTGAGAATTTTTTTAAAAGCATCTAATCGATTAATTTACTTGAATTTTTTATATATAAAAGAGTAACATTTCAAGGATCCTCTATATTAAAAATCGCCCATGTAGCTGGAAACGGTTCGGGTCATTAATCACTGTTCTAAGTGGTGTACAAGGTTTCAATGCGTTACATTCTAAATTTTTTAAAAACTTACAGGAAACATTTCGAACCGACACACACCGATTTCAATGAAACTTATCCTGAATATAGTTCTCAAGAAAATATTTGATACGTATTTTTTTATATCGGCCATCGTTCGCATTAAAGGGGTGATAATAGTCCTTAAAGATAAGGGCTGATAATATATTTTTTGGAATATCTCCCAAAGTAAAGGAGATAATAGGAAACTTCCTTTATTTAATTGTGGGATTTTAAATAGGGAATTTCTCTGGATGAGAAAATTTTAATAAACATTACTTGTTTAAATAATATATTGAAAATTTATAGTTTTTGCTTTATTTCTTTTACTAAATGTTAATCTATTATTATGCAACTTTGTGTATATAAACTTTAGACCAAAATAGAGAATACGTGTTTTTGAAATTTTTTGTTTATAGCGATTATTGTTAGATACATTTAATTTGAAATCACCTCCTACGAAGAGGGGAAATCGGGCTTGGTTCGTTAAAAATATCATAATTTTTACAATCTTTTACAACATTCTGAACATTATATACCTCTTTGTATTCCGTTAATTGTTTTCTCAATAACCAGGAGAAGTACAGCAGGTACGCGTCTGACCCGGTTCTAATCACCGCTGTAAGAAACATTATTGGTTTTTATGGCCAATACTGCCTTTGTACTTTTGCAGCCGTAAAACCATCAGTCGAAATACAATATTTGGAATTTTCGGACCCTTCGAGATTTTGAAGCAATTGAAATTAGAGTTTTCGCCGTTTTAGGCTTATGGTAGCTCTGAAAAGAACTAATTGTGTTATAAAATTCACCTTGCCAGTGTTTCCTTTCGGACAGAGAATAAGGTTACTGAAAATGGTAGAAATCGTTATACGTAATGTTTAATATATGTACATAATTCTCACAATATTGAGTAAAAGAAATAAAACAGAAACTATAAATTTGCAATATATTATTTAAACAAGTGTAGTGAGTGAACAGATTGAAAGTGCGCGCGAATGGAAAGAATAAGGTATGATTGGCAGGACGTGTGCGAGAGAGAGAGAGAAAGAAAGAGAGAGAGAGAGAGAGAGAGAGAGAGTGTGAGGTGTGAACGCCGGGTGACGAGTGGGAGATCATTATTCTGGGTGTGACTGCGTTAAATGACACACGTATTAGTTAGCTCCGCGATAGAGAAGATTAGAATTATAAATAAAGACTCGTATCAGTTTTGGACACTGTGTTCCTATTTTTCCTCTTCGCGGGTGTACATCTCGAGAGATTACCACACAAGTAATGTTTATTAAAATTTTCTTATGCAAAGAAATTCCCTATTTAAAGATCCACAATTAAATAAAGAAAGTTTCCTATTATCTCCTTTAATTTCGGAGATATTCCCAAAAATATATCATCAGCCCTTATCTTTAAGGGCTATTATCACCCCTTTAATGTGAACGATGGCCGATATAAAAAATACGTATAAAATTTTTTCTTCAGAACTATACTCAGCATAAGTTTCATTGAAATCGATGTGTGTCGGTTCGATATGTTCCCTTGTTAGGCGCTTGAATATTTTTGACCTGCAACTATTATTGCCAAAAAATCCATTTAGTTTCCTTCGTTTTCAGAGGCTTTATATTTGACTGTGTAGAATCTCTATCCATGTACAATATCTATCCGCAAAACGTATTAACGCGTGCCGTACCGAGCCGTTTTTGCTCGACATTTTGTTCAGGCCATTTGACGTTTTGACTAAAGGTTGATGTATGATCACACAATATTTCATTACATCATCAACCCATAAGTAATTAACTTGTTTAGCGTAGTCATCACGTGGTGTACCATGCATGAATGTACCATGACGGACTTGAATTTATTATAAAATATATGTTTTTAGCGAATTAAATAAATATGTCAATACTAGAATACTTTCGTTACTCACTGTACTTTCGAGGACCTAAGTCTGTCGTCGGACGAAGGATCGGTGGTAACCGATAGCTAGGACCGCGACGAGTTCTAAGAGTCGCGGATGTTATGATTAAAGTCCGATACCCTTCTTTTGAGGATCGCCGAAGGAACCGTGTCTCGTGGCCGATGACCCAACGTCATCGTGCTGCGTAGCGCGTGCAGGGCGATAAGGGTGTTCTCGAAGGATCTGGCCACGGAGTGGGGAAGATGACGTACCTTCTGGTAAGAGGACTATGATGAACCTCTTGGCACTTACCCCAGAACCTTGATCGAGAGAACGTCTCCAAATTCCATATAATTTCACTTAATTTCTAACATGTATATCTGAAATATGCCGCCACCGCCGATTATCTGTGCTTACATTTTTTTGCTATCGCGTGATACAGATTAGTAGATGAAAGGGATCTATGTTACGAGACAAAGTCAAGTTTGCACTGCGGATATAATTTTTATTATTATATCTTATATTTCTGAAAGCGTTTGCATTAAGCCCTTTATGTTTTCCAATTCCGTCAAATGTAGTCGCCAAGTTTTTCAGAAACAAATTACCTGCCATAAAGTTCCAGCTCAGAAGGTACAGGTTGTTTTAAAGAAAAAGGTTTCTATTCTTTTCTTCGCAATGTACCGCAGCGTAAAGTGATGTTAAATTTACACACTCAGTTTCGATCAAAGTTTTGCTTTGTAGATAAGATTTTAAGCTACACATCCATATACAGTGGGTCATCTGGTAAACTAATTCTTCCAGTTTATAAAAAAAAAATTCAAGTCATTTAGTTATACCACTATATATGTTAAATTCGATTTTCGCCACTGTACATCGACTTCATTGTATTAACGGGTCCGATTGAAATTACCGACACAGATTTCACCGACAACAATTCATCGACACCAGCATTGACTGACAACAGCATTAACCGACACCAACATTGACCGACACCAGTTTTGACCGACTACAAATTTTAACCGACAACTGCATTAACTGACAAAAACGGTGATCGAGACACATTTTTTACCACGTAATAATATATGTATGTAGAAATATGATCTGGAATGTTCTCGAAGCTTCGACGCGATTCATTTGTTTTAACGTTCGTTCGAGACACGTGGCGTGGCGCGTTTAAGATCGTCAGAGAATCTGTGTGGTTTGGCAAGATCGGACGCGGAAAGCTGTGCCGCCGAAGGTTTTTCAAAACATTGTGCGTGTGTTCTAATAAACTACTTATTTTTCCCATTAATCGATTATACTTCTTCACCTTCCAATCCTACATGTATATTATTGTCTCGATGTGTCTTGATCACCGTTTTTGTCAGTTAATACAGTTGTCGATTAACCCTCGCACGGAGGACAGTCTGGCGAGCGAGCGCACGGCGGATGGAGGACCCGTAACAAGAAATTACTATCTGTGTCCGTGAGGATGACGTTTTAGGTCAGGATCTGCTTTTTTTCAGTTTAGGGATTGTTGTTTCTTAACAAACAGTATTAATATAAAATGGTTATGGGAAAGTAACTACATTTGTCTGATCTCGGAAATCTCGCCGCGCGGTTATTTTTATGACTGTCTGTTTACCTCGACCGCGATTCTCGGAACTATAGGTCGCGAATGGTTACGCTATTGAATATTTTAGAGTAATAGGAAGCAGTGACAACAATTAGAAGTAATTATGGGATAAAGTAGTGGCACAATCGGCCTTTGATGTTCGGGTCTGAATGGGCCCTGTATCCGTCAGGCGAGGGTTAAAATTTGTAGTCGGTCAAAACTGGTGTCGGCCAATGTTGGTGTCGGTTAACACATTGCGGACGGGTCACGAGATATCTCGTTTTTAGCGAATTGTACGTTGCGGACGGGTCACGAGATTTCTCGTTTTTTTTATGCTTTTTATTCAATCATCAGCTTAAGCAATCAGTCACAAATATTTATGTTACGTTACCGAAATGTATTGCAGACTATAACTTAACCATGAACGGTGTCGATCTTGCAGATCAATATCTATCATATTACTCAATATTGAGAAAAACAATTAAATGGTCAAAAAAGGTAGTATTATATCTGGTCAACTGCGGCATGTTTAATGCATTTAAGATTTATAATTCGTCTAATAATGAAAAAATGAAATATAAAGATTTCCTACTTGCTGTGATGAAATTGTGGACGACGGAAGAAAAATCAACGGATACATTTATGGATGTAAAACAAAGTATTTCGAATACAACAAATCACCCACGTGTCGACCCACTATGTAGACTTTCTGGTAATATGAAACAGCATATACTTGAACCAATAACTAGTAAAGGCAAAAAGAAGTTTCCAACCAAACAATGTAAAGTTTGTTCGTGTAATGGAAAAAGGAGCGAAACAAGATACTGTTGTCAATCGTGCCAAACAGCATTGCATAAAGGAATATGTTTTACTAAATATCATACTCTAAAGCAATATTCAAATTTGTGTAATAAATAATAGTTTAAATGTAATAAAGGACACATCACTGAATTATAAAATTAAAAGACTTATAATAATATAATACACTCTTTGTAAATCTTATGTTACATAATTGCTTCAAATTTTAAAACAGAAGATAGTTATATGCTCTCAAATTTGAAAATGACAAAAATTTTTGTGGCTTAAAAATGTATGCAAAGGGAAATTTTGTAAAAGATTGTATTTGCAAAAAGTAAACAATATTTTCGATAATTTCATTGATAATCGAATGTGCAGATCATATGTATACAATTAGCAAAATAGAAGCAGGATTTTGTGAAAAGAAAAGGGAAAGTGAAATAAATCGGCGGCGAAATTCCTGGCAATAAATATAAAAAAAAACATGTCTAAATTTTACGCAGTAAGTAGCTCAGAAGATAGAGGAAAGTGCGCACATAATAACGCAATTTGTTGCAACGCGATATCTTAATTAGTTCCTGAGATATAGGGCTTCAAAGTTTGTATAGCGGCCGGCGCGTACGAGGGTAATTATGAATGGGCGCGACCGTAGACATTTTTCTAGGAAATGCGTAGTACGCATTACTAGGAATAGTAAAGGGTTAGACGTAAACAATGACCACGTGACCGCTACGCTAGACACTCGCTGTCTGGGTCCAAGCGTGAGGCGGCAGCGAATTTCTACAAGAATTACGTTTGTCTTTACACGACGATATCTCAGGAACGGATAAAGATATCGGTGTAAAACAAAAACCGAATTAAAGTGGAAGATTTCTACTTTCTTACGAATCTAACTTTATACCGAAATTCGAAACAGGACTTTGTTGGCAGCCCTTTGAACTTTTAGTAATTTTAATACGCGTTTCTTGTGCAGTTTAACATAGTTTCTGACTTTCAGTTGCATCTAACAATAGAACATTATTATAAATATCTATCACACGCATTATTAACGATTCTTTCGTTTACTCAAAAAAAATTTTTCGAAAAAAATACAACCGACTTCGGAATGCACCAAAAATTAAAAATATGTAAAAGGATTAAAGAAGTTTGACAATTTCCAATGTAGAAAATTGTTAATTTTGCGCCGTTTCCGAAATATAAATTAAAATTATTTCGTCCTTTTCGATGCATTCCGAAGTCGGTTGGATTTTTTTTTCCAAAAATTTTTTTATTTCACATTTTTTAGTGGCGATCAGAGCATTCCTTCCAGAGTAGCATCAAAGAATAGGAATTTTGCAGTGGGAATAGTAGTTAGCAACAAAGGGATGGGAAGGGAAGGGTAGTGAAGGGAAGGGAAGGGAATGGCATGGAAGTGAAGGGAATGTTGCAAATGCGATCATCGTGGAAACATCCCCGGCCGCAAAATGTAATACTAGGTTTCATCGATATCAGGCCGAGTAAACGTGAAATACCACGAAAAAAATGAAAAAATCCAAAATGGTTTTTTTACGGGACCAACTGTTGGTCATACCCTACAAGATGGAAAAGGTTTGGTTCCGATTGGTCCATCCATCTCGGCGTAATCGGCGAACATACATTAAAAAAAAAATTAACATACATGTCGAATTGAGTAACCTCCTCCTTTTCGAAGTCGGTTAAAAAGTCTTGTATAATAAACAGATATATAAATTATATATATATATTATTATTTAAGAATACTAAATAAGAAGTCGGTTAATTATAAATGTACGTACTCGCTTCCTGTTACTTGCCAAGCATGTTTTGAAGCGTTCGAAAATGTGCGGTCTTTGAGGGCATTTTGAACGCGAGGAGCCCGTCCGCAATGTGTTAATGTTGGTGTCGGTTAATGCTGTTGTCGGTCAACGCTGGTGTCGATGAATTGTTGTCGGTGAAAACAATGTCGGTGAAATCTGTGTCGGTAATTTCAACTGGACCCGTATTAACAGGTATAGGGTAATATCGAGCCGATAAGCTGACCACAATAGCGAACCGAACTACGGCCCGTCTACCTGGTTCGGTGCGTATCGGCAGTCAATAAGATTTTGTTACGACGTTAATAATAATAAAATGATATTTTATACAGACAACTGCCAGGAATACGAAAATAATTTTTGCGGTCTTGTAAAAATGCGACCTTGAAGCAATTTTTGCAAAAAAGAATTTGTTTATACTTTCTCGCATTGCAAACACCAGTTTTCAATCCAATAAAAATATACTCTAAAAGAGCGATCCTTCCCTATTAAAACAAAAAATAGAGTTGGTCAATAGAATAAACAATTCCCGAGTTAAAAATTCAAGGGTACAACCCATTTTCAAAAAAACAGGCAAAAATCGAGAAATTATATTTCCCAAAGGGTATTGTTCGAGCACCGAACGTCTAATTTTGACTATTTCAATTTGCAACGGATTCGGTGTTCTCGGCGCCCGTCTCGTCGCCCTCTCGCCGTTTCGCTCGCTCCATCGGCCGATCAGAGCGAGCCGACCAGGGGGGTAGAGGCGGCGGACGACGCCGAGAACAAAAGGCCGACTAATATAAATACTGAGCAAAATCGTACCTGAGCGGCTTGATTCCTCGCAATCGTTACCGCGAACCGACCGAAATAAAGTTCTCACGCTTTTTCCACGAATACCGCGCTTCGGAAATCTTATTTCGCGAACGCGTTGCTTCGGACAACGCAGTTTGAATAAACCATATTGTACAAATCTTAATCTAATTGTAAGTTTTAGTGAATTAAGCGTAGCATTTTATTCCTTAATTAAATTACATTTAACAACACGACCGCGAGATCAATTGCTTCGGAGACACCTCGATCCGGCAACCCGTTCCTTTCACTTTTCGTCCGATTTCCAACCCCGGGAAAGTCGCGGGACGAAATTGGCCGATCAGGTATCGAAACGACCAAAATGATGACTTAATCCCCCGTCACGGCAATTAACTAAACTGAATGAACTGCCCCATAATATCTGGCTGGTTGGTCCATGTTTTTTTCCAAGTCCACTTCGACGGGTCAACGAAGAGACTACAAAAGATACCTTTTGATCCTTTGTTCCGCGTCGTACGACAGATTTTTGGCATGCCCAATTCCATACGACACGACCCGCGTCGTACGACAACGCCCGACACACAATGCAACTGTCGTACAGACGGTCGAAACGACCTGGATCGTACGATTTGTCAACAGATGGACGAGCCGTAGTTCGGTTCGGTATTATTATGTATTATGGTCGGCTCATCGGACCAATAATTATCCTATACCTGTTAAATTAACAGGGTTAATGCAATGATGTCCATAGAATTAGGAAGTTTTTATCTAATGCTCAATTACTGCCACTTATACTTGCAGAAAAATGTTAACAACCCACTTTTAGCCAATGACGCTTTCATAGTTCAATTCCACGTTAAATCGATCTTTTTTTTAATGTCGTTTTTTCACAAAATGAGATAGTTTCAGTTGCTTTTTTATCTATCAGTTATAGTCCCGACATCTGAAATTATCCCATTCATGTCATCCCTCCAATCGCATCCTTATTCCATCTTGATAGGAGTCCACCATTTTTCCATGGTTTCCATCGTACAATAACATTTCCTTACAAATAATCACAAAATTGTAAGCGTATATTGGTGTATAACTGTCAGATACCAGATTCGGGAACATTCCCGAAGTTTCTTGTTCCCCCACCTCAGGCATTTGTGAGTGGCGGTTTGCTCCTCGGATAAAGCGAACCGGAATATGTAGTACGCGTTTGAACCTTTTTATATTTTATTTCCTTGTATCGTCGTAGATGTCTCTCTCGATGCGATGCGCGCCATGTGCTCGGTATGAAGCAAAAGTTATGTTCTTTTCTTTACATTACAATACATTATATTTTAGTTACTTAATCTTAAATAAATATGTGTGTGATATAAAAGAAGTGAAGTTCAATATCCCGACCAACCCTTACAATTTGTACATATTTGACGCGCCCGGCGACAAACGGGGATTACGGATTACGAGTTATGGATTCGAAGGTGAAATTAGAGAGAGTGAGTACGAGTAAATGTATTACGGCGTGGCTCCGCGAGTTAAATTAAAAAGGTGCAAATAAACGAGAATTTAATACTCGGACAGAGTGACAAATTTATTATTTAACGCCCATCCTTTATTAAACGAAGAAAAACAATTCACTATTACAAAATAAACAAACTGGTAGAAATTTTATTATTATAAAGGAAATATAATTGGATACGAGTGGGTTATTAACATTTTCCTTCAAGTATAAATGACAGTATTTAAGCATTAACAAAAACTTCTCAATTTTTTTCGACTTTATTGTATTAACAGGTATACAGTAATATCGGTCCAATGAGCCGATCATAATAATAATAGCGAACCGAACTACGGCGCGTCTACCTGTTACATATGGTGCGTAATGGCTGTCTAATAACATTTTATTGCAACGTTAATAGGCGAGACAACATCGTGTGTAGATATTTTGTAGAGAAAACTTCAAGGAATACGAAAATAACATTTTCGAATTTTTAAAAACGCGACCTTAAAGCGATTTTTGCAAAAAAGAAAATCAAATGAAAATATACTCTAAAAGAGTGATCCTTTCCTATTAAAATAAAAATAAGAGTCGGCCAATAGAAGAAATAGTTCCCGAGATAAAAATTCAAACGTACAACCCATTTTTACGAAAATAAGCAAAAATCGCGAAATTTATAGGCTTATATTTCGAGCGAAACCCATCCTAATTTCACGTGAACTACAATATATTTAATTTAGAAAAAATTCGAGATATCGTTAAAAAAGTTGATTGATTTGGAGTAGAATTACCCTATAACTTAGTTTTACTTTAGAATCTTTTGATTCTGAACAAGAGCCACTACTAAAGGGAGGATTGATACAACGCAGTGGTTTACAAATAGACAGCTATGAAACATGTTGATACCAAAATAAGTGTCAGAGCAGTTGTAAAGAAGTTTTCCCTTTGTCATATCACTCTTTCGAGATACCTTAAAAAATTATCGTCGGGTGACACAGAAGCAACTGTTGGATATCGTAGAGTTCATCATGTTTTTTTCAGAAGTAGAAGAAAAACATCCTAGAAAATTATATTATAACATCTTCAAATTGATATTATGGACTCTCACCGAAAGATATAAAATAATTGGCTTATCAGTTGGCTGTTAAATATACTAAAAAATTCTCAGAGAACGACATGAAAATCGGCAGGCTGGCAAGTAATGGTTAACGGGATAATGAAAGATCCTATTTTGCGTTAAAAGAAGTGTTTTTATTTAAATCTGCGCAAAATGATTAGTGTTACTTTCGCCCTGACCAGCCAGGACGAAAGTAACAATGACAGTACCTGCGGAAAACTACCGTGACTCTTTGACTACTTATCCTGTCAGGCTAAATCTGGGTCAAATAACAGACCAATAATAATCATACTTCCTTAAAGCATAATTTTTTTTTTTTAACCGACTTCGATTTTAATTTTTCTTTTTGCATGGAGACGTTTCCGCGATGATCCCATTTGCAAAAATTTATGGATATTTTTATTGTTCATAATTATTGTTATTGCAAAAAACCTTTTCTTTGATGTTACTCTGTAAGGCATGTACCGATTGGGGTGACACCTTTTGCATCTTGTAGCTTTGCACCTTTTTATTGTTAGTAGCTATTGTTATTGCAAAAATTCTATTCATTAAAAAGTGTGAAATAAAATAATTTTTGAAAAAAAAAAAGAAGAAAAATACAACCGACTTCAAAATGCACTAACAAGTAAACCTACGGAAGTGTCACTCTCCGATTTTTCTGAAATTTGGATATGTTATAATACATGAAAAACTAAGAGACACGTATTTTTTTTTAACGGCAGAAAAACAGTTTTTGCAGCAAGATATTGCTCACTTTAGAGGTAGTTCACCCCCTAATTTTCGCTCCCCTTCCAACACACCTAGGCCAATTTTCGTCTTCTATCGGAAGATACTTTCATACCAAAAATCATCGAAATCGTTTCACTGGTCTCAAAGATATCGCAATTTTTCCATTTTACCCCGTATCTTGGGAGGCCGTTTCACCCCCTAAAAAAAATACGTGTCCCTTAGTTTTTCATGTATTATAACATATCCAAATTTCAGAAAAATCGGAGAGTGACACTTCCGTAGGTTTACTTGTAAGAAGTATGGAATAATTTTGATTTAATTTGTATGAATTCTCTCCAGCTCTTTATATAATTGATGACAGTATTACCTAACATACTACAGTAATCGTTCGCTAAATGAGCGTTTCGTAAACGAGTTTCAGGAACGCCCCCCCGCTCACATGAATTTTTCACACGCATGCACGTACTCTACTCCGCCGCTCGAGCATGTGCATACGGTGTTGCGGTTGGTCCGCAATGCGGAAATACTTCGTCATACCCGGTTAACAGGTTAATATGTGATAACGTAGAACAATTAAACGATTTGGGAAACAGATGAAAAAATTTTTAATTAAAGATTTTCTAAAAATTTTAGGATCGGGACCTCCAGATCCAACAGAGAAGAGGAATGGAGACTAGAACATCGGCGGACGGTGTTTAGCATATGGAGTAGCGTAACCGGCTATGACCCCATGGATCCAGGATTCGATTCCCGGCGAGGAGAGACCGTTTTTTTTTTCACGATTTCCTAAAAAATGAAAGATGTTGCTGACTATGATTTGATGAGGTAGGTTGTCTTGGTACTAAATGGACGGAAAGAGAAAATACATTAACATGTGAAAACATATAAAAAGATTAATGAATTTTGGAAATTTTCAGTGTGAGAAATTTTTAATTTTGCGCCGCCTCCGAAAAGATTGCATTGTATTTAATATGTTATGTACTACTTTCATCAATTTTATTGTATAAGGAGCTGGAAAGAATTCATACAAATTAAATAAAAATTATTTCATACTTTTTAGTGCATTTTGAAGTCGGTTGTATTGTTCGTTTAAAAATTATTTTATTTCTTCTACAGTTTTAAAAGGTAACTGGCAGTTATGGGCCAAATGTAAAAAATGTTACTTTTGTCCCCGCTCTCCCCTACAACACATTACACTTTCATGAAATTCAGAAGACACACGATCGACAGTAACTAATATAACATGAAATAGCTCGACCGCGTTAAAGAATAACAATAGCCTTTTTACTGCGAAATAAGTAACAGTGTATGATAACATACTCAACTTATTTTTGTCTTTGACTTTCATACTGGGTTAATTTAAAGATTCTCCGTTATTATCCACAGATTAACGTACCTACGAAACAGTACTGAAATTATAATTTTTAAATCTATTTGTTTGAAGTTGGTTTGCACCACTATCAGTTACATTTTAAGCTCAGTTTCTGCCTAAAATCGTTTGGATCGTAACTTTTTCTTGCCAGGTTATTATTCGTGTATGGTCTCTACGATCAAGTTTTCGCATTGTCGTTCCCGCACTCGCGTCCCCCTACTGTACCTTTTCTAACCTACGTTCCACTCTCTGTCCCCATATGCAGTAGGGACGCGTTACGGTCGACTTCCACTTGGTCAAGCGTGATCGAAATTGATCTACGCGACACAAAAGAAGTACCGACGGTCGGGACATCGGTTGGTCCGATAGCAAAAGAGTTAATTATAAAGAGAGGCGAGCGTCAAAATCCGATACGTCGTCATTAATGCCATCGACCAATGAAGCCTTATGCGCTCGCTCGATCGCGAATACAACCATCAGTTATCGGAAGGAGATCGATATAGGCTAGGTAGGTTAGAAGATGCTCGATTTCATATTAAAAAGAAAAAACGACCGGTTCGTTTTTATTCTTGGAAAGATTAGTTACGAGCCAATGTATGCACATGATACTGGAACAGATTTCGTTGTAATCGAAATTCGTATCGTACAATTTTCTATGATACGATCGGCTTTATCTATTTAAATCCTGAATACTAGGACTACTATGAAGATTTGAATATTTGGTACATTCAAATACCAGTAACTCTAAACATTTGAACTATTCAAATAATTCGGATAACTAAAATCAAATATGAATGTGTAACGATAATTAAATAGTATTTTTGTCAATATCATTATTTGAATTTATTAATTTAAATTCTGACGATGAAACATGATCCATATCCCGATAATGGAAAGACTAAACAAACCACAGACATAAACAAGGTCATCATTACTACGTCTCCACCATGGGCTGAAGACTAAACAAACCATAGACATAAACAAGATAACCATTGTCACGTCGCCACCATGGAAGTCCATGGAAGACCATCGAAGGAAGAATCAAGCCTCAAGACTAAACAAACCATGGACATAAACAAGATAACCATTGTTTCGTCGCCACCATGGAAACTCATGGAAGATCATCGAAGGCCAACCCCACTGAGGAGGACCATGAGTGACAATATAAAAGCAGCTCGTTAGTCAACCATGCGATTCCATTGTAAATCCAAACAGCGAAGTTAACAAGTGCTTTGAATAAAGGTTGTTTTTTTAAAAATTCAAACTCTGCTCACTCGCCCGTCACAAAATAAATTCAAGTTTTTTTTTTCAGTCTCTTTTTTATAATCTGTTTAATAATAGAAAGTACGGTTTAATTCAGGGATGGCCAAACCGTGGCGCATTGGATGATTACAAGCGGCGCATTGCATACTTGCGCCTACTTGTTCTTTTGAAGTAAACTCTGTGTCATCACATCCAATAACTGTGGTCCAGAGTTATCATCACCAAACGAGACTCTCCGGTAGCTGTAACATCATCAGTGGGTCCACGATAGCGATCACCCTCTCGTCCATTTCTAACTATTGTAGACTGGTGCTCCAATAAACGTAGGTCTTTTGAACTGGCGTAAATTAATTAATTTAATTGCGTGATTGAGTTATTCCGTTTCCTCGCATAAGCGAAGTATCCAACCCCCACCCGTGAACGTAAAAAGATAGAAAAGAATAGAAAAGATATAAAAAGGTTGGCGCATGGTGTGCATAAAGTTGGCCACCACTGGTTTAATTTCAACACGCCAAATTAATAAGATTTTATGTAGTTCGTATATTTATGATATACACTGTACACAAAACATTCAAATTATAATTTTAATTTAGAATAAGAATCGTTGTAAGCTGTGATTTTCTTTAATAAATCAAAAAGGTTTCGCAAAAATCACGTTGACTCATATACTTTATAGAAGCATATAATGTCTGCACTTGAATACATACTTGCAAAGTATGTATTGTTAGACACTGAAAATTTAAATTATATATGGAAGAGAAGATTGTAAGCTTTGAAATGATATATAAGATATCTCTGAAACATAAATAAATATGTACTTATTGAAAAGGTACATTTAAAATAACAATTCATATGTTACAACCTAATATTTTACTATATTTTGTAAATTAATTAAAATCTTAATACGTTCATTGTCCAAACGTTTTGCGCGGTTTCCACTGGCATGCTCCAGAAAGCGATAAAACGATCAGTTTAAAATTAGAAACACAAAGTTTAAAACAATGTTGATTATTATAGACATATATATTCCGTGGGTGTTGTCTGTAATAAATATCCACAATGCTATTTATAAGAAATAAACAACCTGTTGTTGAATAATTTATTAATTAAATAGTTTTTTTTTTTTTCTAAAACTCATATCTTAAGACGAAGTCCTTTTTGTCACTTTTTCATATTAAAACAAAGATATGAATCATTAACTGATACAGGCATAATTATTAAGAAGTTTGGAGGAAAGAGACTTCGGTTTATTTTATTTAGATAATGTAGATACCTCGCAGGAGAGGGGTAACGAAGACTCATTGTTTGTGTTAAGTTTTTTATTTTAACGCAATAAAAATAATACATTTGATACAAAATAAAATATAAATCTCTTTAATTGTTAGCGGCAAAATTCGAAACGAGTGATTTTACTACATTCATTAAGGGGGAACAACAGGGTGAAACTTTCAAAAAATCGTTTTTTCTTTTTATAGAATTGGTAAGTATTCATATTTTAGAATACTTTTCAAAAATATTATGATAGAATTCGTACAAATAACGAAGCTACAGCGCTTTCTCTGTGCGCGTGTACCCGACCAAAAGCAGTCGCTTAAAACTTTAAATGCGTTTATCTCGAAATGACATTTTTACAACTGGTTGTCACGATTTCTCCACCAATTAAAATCGCATTGAAATTATGTTTAGATGTCCTTAATCTACATAAAATTCCCTTCAGTTAAGCGTACGGATTTTTTGTTATATTCATATTTACTATCATTTTTTCACTCTGAAAGGAAGAATTTATTAGCTGATTTTGTGAACTTTTTTTTAAAGAACTGCCATTTTAATAATACTTTGTTTTTCAAAAATTCGAAGCCATACTAATATAGATTAAAACAATGTTTCCTTTTTGATTTACAAATCATCAATAGACGAGTTATGGTGACAACCAGTAAGGCGCTTCTTCCGTGCAGCGTGTTCCAGCGACGTCTATAAATGCACTTTAAAATATATATTTCTAAATTAAAAAAATGTTCAAACGAAGTTCAAAGTATGTATCTTTCAGCCCTCTAACACTGAAATTTCTGCACTACATGAGTGAATGGAAAACAAATTATAAATATCGCCTATTTTTATTACTGTCACACTGTTGTTCCCCCTTAATTGTACATATGAGGGTGTTCAAAATTGTAACGGCTCGTCCGCCGAGGACAACCAAACTGCCGATTTCGCCAGAAAAACTTTAAGCGGCACCCGTCGCCGAAGTCAACAATCGACGGTTTTTGTGTAGTTGTCAATCTTCCGCACGACTCCTCAACCGTCGCTTGTTGATTTCGGCGAACCGTTTGGCGGACGAATCATCCAATCAGCGATCACCGTGATTTTCGAATTTCCCTTCCAGAGGGTCTCCCTCGCGATTATAAATACGCGAGCGTCCGCCTGCGAACTCATTATCATTACCGTTGCCAGAAGTTACCGAGTATCGAACGATTAATTATTGTGCCTTCGAGAGACTTATCCTCAATTCGAAGTCCGAATTAGCGTGAAATCCGCTGTGCGATTTCTCGACCGTTGCACGCGCCGAGCGTCGTTGTTTCGTCTCTCCGTTTGTTCGTACTTTCTCGTTATTTTTTTATTGTAATCGTCCGCGTCGCGTTGAAGATCGTCCGTTTATACGTCAAGATTGTCCGCTGTTCGTCTGATTATGTAATACGTCTCGTGTTAAATAAACCTTTCGTCGTCGCACAAGATTCAAGTACTTCTTTCTTTCGGCCACCCACAAGTTCGCGCGCACGCCCATCGCTGGGCGATATCAGCGAAACAGAAATTCGACTCGCGACACGACTTACGAGCTCCGAAACAGAGGGGCTATGGAATAAAAGTAATAATCATATTTTTATCAAAATTAATCTGCTTTTGTTAATTAAACGACACATTTTAACACGTTGAGTGCCACGTCAGTCACCGGTGACTGACAGTATAAAATATGATAATAAAGGTAAATTCCTTTTCGAACAGAAATACCTTCCACTATGCTAAAAAACAATGGCCCTAATACGTTTTAAAATTTCCATCGAGTAAATTCTAATTTGCCAGTATTGCGCTTCGCATTTCTGTACTACGATACCTGCGTGCGCAGCCTGACGGGGAAGTCGTTATAAAACCGCGTGGCACTCAACGTGTTAAACACAGTATATGTATAAAATGCAACTGACTGCGAATATTACCGTTTAGTAAAATAATGAAATCTTAGAGCTTTTCTCCCGTCGAGTTCAATGTTTCACAGGATTTGTGGGATGTGCGATTGTACAGACGTTTGTTGTTAAATGGCAAGCTATACACTATACAAATTTCACGAAATAATCGCAGAATATTTATAAGGATGGCTGGAATCGATCACAAAACTTTTATTATTCCTATTGAAGGACCTTATATTCTATTTGTAGTGTTTGTTGCGACGAGAAATTGTTTGCTGCCATCTCAGGTAAGTGTCACCTTTGTTTCAAATAGCATTTAGAAAGTGCTCAAGTATTATATGCATGCTAAAAGATCTTTCCCTTTTGCACGAAGGAGCTTCTACCTCATCAGGTATAAAGAATAATATTCACAACGAAAACAATGCAGTTAATTCAAATTCTTCGTTAAATAGTACATTTAATAACGAAATTCTTGTAGAGAATGTTCAGATTGAAGACAGTACAGACGAGCTAAATTTTACTGATTCAATGCACGAGTTGTTAACGGAAAGAAATAATGAAAATTTTCCTTTCGCAATTATTATATATCTCTTTTGCAAAAATGATTATTATTATTTTTTTTTTATTTACATGCACCGCTGAGAACAGCGCAGCGTACGGAATATAGAACAAACAACAGAATCTATAATTATTGGTAAGTTTAAAAATCTGTAATATAGGATCTGTATGCTGTATATACGGAAATATTTGGAAACGCGTTACTTATAAAATCAAACATTCCAGATACTCCGCCTACGAGTCACGCGACGACAGAGAAATATTTGAAAACAATTTTGGAACAGCAACACTTACAGCGAACATTGCTGACCGACATTTTAAAAAGAGTGGAGGCAATCGAAAGACAATTGTTAACAGCAGGACCGGCTACATCAAATAACAAACCATCGATATTTCAGCTAGAAGTATCATTTTCGTTAGACACAGAGTACGACCTACAACAACTTGAACTGCACCTACAAAATGAGGACAACTTCAGCGCTGCAGTACTTACATATAATATATTGATTATACATATAGCAACATAATTCCCACTTGATTCTATAAGGATATATTTAATTTGCAGGTGAACGAATTAGCTGCTATCGGAGGATCAAACAATTACGATTTCGTCAAACGAGTAATGACGCCGCTAATAACAAACCACTTGTTAGCCACAAGCTACAGTTGGCTAGGGAAAACGGGGAAAAAGAAATTTCATTCCTTGAGAGTGGCCAAAGTGATAATAGGTAAATATACCTCCTTTGCGATGACAACATATACATGTGTAAGTGGTGTGATATCAAGCCGGGCTTTGACACCTGTCGATCTTTCCGTGAGAGACAGTAAGCAACAAGACTCCGAGCTGTTAGCACTAACGTCATTGCACGGATGTATATAATTGGTTTGCTATCGGCAATTGTATAGATTTAGGTTAGTTAAAGTTTATTCGTTTATTGTAATATTTTTGGCCTTTGCTAATTTGTACACATTATTAATATTATAGTTGTCTACTACATCATACAAGTGCTGATTATTAACCGAAAACACCAATCCATTTAAGTTCCTTGAATAGAGGCTTACACATGTTATTCGTATATGATACATACCGACCTTGCATTCCTCTTTATACCATGATTGTGCGAGTAACTCCATATAATGAAGAACTTATAGCCGGTATCCATCATACACGTACCCTAATATCTCTAATATAGACCCGAAACATATGTCGCCGCCTAAAAGGGGCGTACGATGTTTACTTTGTTATTTTTTTATATTAATTCGTATAGAATTGAATATATTACTCAACTGACTTTCTATTGTTTAGACGCAGCGGCCACGTCGAATGTATGCCGGGATCACAAAGAAACAGAAGTTTCTATACAGTCCTGGCTGAGGAGAGCAACGGAACGAAGCAAGAGTATTGCTAAACACTTTTAAAAATTATTTTTTAAAAATAAAAATAATAAAAATTAACTATACATGTATATAACTAGTGTATTATTAATTAGCGCAATATGTATATATATATAAACATTCCTTTCCTGAAAAGATCAATCCTCCATATCAGACTGTTCGAACGTTTTACATAAGTACGTACAGAAGACGTTTCGTAATTTTAAACGCTTAGAAAACATTCCTTACACGCCTTCAAGACGTTAGCACACCGTTTCGCAGTTTTGTAAACGTTCACACAACGTACGGAGAATGTTACTTTCGGATGTTCTGAAAATGTTCTTTGTACGCCCCCCAAGACGTTACCATAACGTTCTGAAAAGTCCTGTAAACGTTCACACAACGTACGGAGAATGTCACTTTTGGACGTTCGGAAAACGTCCTGAGAATGTCCCCACGGGACGTCCTCTGGACGTTCTACTTTGTAACAAGGACCTTCCTAGGACGTTCAAAGAGCATAACGGGGACGTATGGACATTAACGGGACATCCTCCGAACGTACGAAAACGTCCGGCATGGACGTTCTATGGACATACATAAGATGTTTCTGGACTATCTGGGTAGGAAATTGCGGATCATGAAAGACGATGCCCTGTTGATAAACATTGTCACGTAAACATCTCGCTGTCCAGCGGAAATTTGTGATAATGTTGAATTTCTAACTTGATATTACGCGATGAAAATTTTCAGGAAATAAAGTAAAATTACTAATTAGTTATTACGTTTAGAGATAATAAAGGTCAATACTTTTTTACTCAGGATTCGACATTATCCCATATTTTGGTATAAAAAATATAGTATTCCATTAAAAACAAAAACAAAGTTCACCTTCAAATCTCCGAAACGCTTTCACCTATAAAAAAAATAATTGCACTAAATACTGCACCCCTTCAGACTATGCAACTTCTGCATACAAAACTTTTTCATGCTACGCATACTTTGGATATTATAGAGGTGTGCAAATTGCGTGGACCACCCTGTATTTATATGTTAATTATGTACAATATTTATAATCTGTTTATAATATCTCTTTTAATATCTGCGCTGTCACTGTATGTTCACATATGATTAACCCGAAAAAGTTTTTCGCAAAACATGCAACTTGCATCCGTATCATTTGGGATGAATATAGAACCAGTATGGTAGCCTGTATTTATATAGTACGCGATGATATTTATTACAAAATTTATGCTAAAAAGAAGCTCACAATATCAGTAGTGTAATGCTCTTAATTAACCCTTTGCGGTCAGCAGATTTCGCTTTTGGGAGTACCAGCAGGTCGGAGCAAATCTAGCGTTTCGCAGTTACTTTTATTATAGTTCGCAGTTAATTATATTATATCATTATCTCGTAAATCGACCGAAACATTTTTTTAATCACGAGGCATAGGGGACCATAGTGTTTTGTCATTTTTGCGATTTTCGAAGGTTCCCGCTGCGAGGACATCGACTTCTACGACGATTTAAAAATGTCCCCGCTACGGAGACACCGACTTCTACGACGATTTAAAAATGTCCCCGCTACGGGGACACCGACCGCAAAGGGTTAATTATCTCGTGGTCAAACAGATTACTGTTAAAAGAATAAAACGAACTTATCCGAAAAATGTTTTAAAATGACAAATATATTAGGTACCGGAAAAAGTTCGTGCGGATTTGTGCAATCTTTTATGGAAGTTAAGTGAACGAAGTCGCTTTATTGCGGTAGATTCGTCACATTCGAAATCTTGAGCAAGCTCTGAACATCTTTTTCTTGAATTTGAACTCACGTACTCGATGAATTTTTCGTCTTCGATGACAAATGGACGCCCTGAACGCGACTCGCCATCTAGCAATTCATTTCCTTCTTTGAATCTTTTGAACCATTTCTGTGTGGTTCTTTCACTAACGAAACCTTCCCCATAAACGCTACAAATGCGTCTTGCTGCATTTGCTGCTCTACTGCCAAGTTTAACTTCGTAAAGAATAAAAGCACCAATTTTTACTCTTTCGCTGTCCACGTTTACTGTTACTGTAACGACGCAACAACGAAACATTTCAGACTCGCAGAGCGTACATACCAATTACAAAGATCAAGCTTTGAAACCAAATTCATGCCTTACAGTTGCCAATTACCACACGACAATCGGTTTAGGGTTACGATTAACGAAAAAACCGCATGAACTTTTTCCGGTACCTGATGGATTAACATGTTTCACATCACTACGTATAAAAGTAACAAATATTGGGTTCTATCCTCTCTGTACGACTTTATTTATACATAAGTGATAATATTACTTTATTTTCTATGTGGTGAAGCACCTAATTAATTCAGTATTTCAAGCAGCCCATATTTAGACCCTTTCACTATTATTGCACTAGATGGTATTTCAAGAACCGGTCTTGCTAGTTTGACAGGCTGCACTTTCTTCTTAAAAATTAACAATTCCGTTAAAAATAAAAAATTCCCCTAAAAAAAGATTACCCTATTAATTGTTAAGGAGGGAAATACCTTTAGAAGCTTAAAAACTCGTAAAATTTTTTTTTTTTTTTTTTTCTTAAAATGTTAGTGCAACATCTCAAGAATATGGTCTCAAAGTTTTAAAGCGAAATTCGAACCCCTTTTGATGTTATAATCGGTGACCTTGACTCATGGGTGGCGGAGCGCCGCAGGTATTCACGTGCTCGGAGCGGAGGACTATGTAGCGGATTTGTTACTATCATGCCGTTGCTGGATTTGAAATTTTGTATTTTTAAGTAATTTTTATTGCGGGGGAACTTATGCGAGTCTGAACAGTGTCAGATCGCGAATACGGCGACCACAGTTATCACTTATCGAAACTTCAAACGCGTTTTTCTCGTAACTACATTTTCGAAATTGGAGTGACTGATAACCCAAAAACTACTTAATCGATCTTGTTCAAATTTTTCACACATATCTATAACAATATTATCTAACATATGAACCTAAAGGTATGAAATAAATTGAACATTAAAGTACTTTTTTACTGCAAAATATAGTGAAAATTTCGTGTAAAATTTAAAGTTTATCTTTAAAAGCGTGCCATTTCTTCAATCTTACATATTTTGCACTTTTCTGAGGTTCATCTACTAACTGCGAGTGTTAATTATCTAAATATCATTTACAGGCTTGTTTTAGATCAATGCAACCAAAGCTAGAGGTTCCACCGTTTCACAAGACACGCCAAAACCCTTCCGGGACATAACTCCGCCATTTTGAAATATCTTTAAAAAAATAAATTATGTTCCAACAGACAATAGTTATAATAAATGATACTTAAAGTTTCGAAAATATAAAACAAAGCTTTCCTTCGCAAAAAAATTCATAAAGGTCAGCTCATTTCTATCGGTCTAAAGGTTTCCCCCTTAACTGGCAATCGGCCAATAAAATTTTAATATTATTTTAGTATTTTTAACTTTCTATTGAGGCACGTCGTATAAATAATTTGTAACCCTGATAAGGTAATCCATTAAAAACCGAAACTCTGATGTATAATAAACAATAAATAAAAGCTCCTAACTACTTCTTTAGTTATGTCTAGCCTAAAAGTACTGAAAAATAAAAAAATAAAAAATACCGAGCACAACGTTGATCGAACAAACTCAATAATATCAATCACTAATGTTACAACTATTAGTACTTATAATTTTGTTAGTTTGGTAACTTAGGATACTGTGAAATTTCTGTTCCGTTAAGACATAATTTTGATAAAACTATAAGAAATATAAATAACTTACTTTAAAGTATAAAATATGAACACCTATGAAACTTTGAAACTGTTTCACTATTTAAATGTATGTATTCAAAATCATAAATACTTTACTGTGAAAACCTACATTTTAGAATATGAAATTGCTGCTACACATTCTATTAAATTATCACCATACATGGTGTTCGATTTTAACCTATTCAAAATATTATCTGTTAAACCGCTTTTTTTTTTTTTAAATACTTCAAGCAGAACTTATTTACAGTGAACCTTCATGTTTTTCTAACATAACCGCATATTTGTTTTTATATAAATTGATATCTTGAAACATTTTACGTTCCAAAGTATCATCTTACAGTGGTAAGTTTTATGCCACAAATATATTACAAGCTTATGTTGCAATAATCGAAAAGGTATTTGATGAAATTTTTCAATTTTAAATATCTTATGAACCATTTATTTTTTAAATATTGCACCCTTATACTTTCTTACGTAAAACGCAAAGAAATGTTTCGCGTAAAAATGGTTGAGTTTTAAAAATAAAGATTATTCTGAAATCTTGGAGGCATCTTCACCTAAACAAGATTTGGACTGTTTATTTTGAAAGTGGTGTAAGTCCATTTTTTTTTTAATTTGAGATATCACGTAATTTATATTTAATTTAGTGTAAACTTTTTATTTGTAACTGGTTAATATTTAATATCTTAAAAAATACCAATGCTTTGTTCAATTTAAAATTGGTCGATAAAAGAAATTGCATAGGATTGATTATAAAAGTGGTGTAAGTCCAATTTCCATAGACAGGTAGCGAGGTCGGTGGCTACATTTGTTTTATTTCACGTGTCGAAAGTTGCTGTTTTAAGTTACTTATTTTATTTTCCTCCAAAAATGAATAATAGTGATACAGGTAAAAAGTGCACTGTATACTATTTTATATAAAACATCAATGGAGGACACAGAATTTAATATTTTAGATTTATCACCTACATACCGGGGAAGACCGCCAAAATTTGAAAAAATCACCCTGACGCCTGTGTATCATGATGCCAGGCCTATTACATACGAGAAATATAAAGATATGGAGCAGTTATTACTTTATATACCTCCTGTGCATCATGAATATTTCAAAACACTGCAACACGAAGAGTATAAATAAATGTATAAATATAATTAACGTTCAAAATAAAAAATAGTACTCCTATTTTATTTGGATTAATACGAAATATATTTTAAGTGATATTTGATTTTTCATAATTGAAATTAAATGATTTTTGCGATTGACTAATTATGAAAGTGGTGTAAGTCCATTTGCAGCCCGTAAATATACATTATTTTAGTTAAATTCGCCTAAAAGAAATTGATATAATCAAATTGCATATTGATAAATTAGTAGAAGCATTGCCAGACTTGACATAATTAACCAATATTTTTTCATTGACAAGTACCTTTAATTTTCTCGAAACAACGAAAAATGGACTTGTACCACTTTCAAAATAAACGGTCCATTTATATCCTCCTATCCTAAGATGTCCTCCTCAGAACAAATAAGTTCGATGCGAGATATATATTTTTTTTAAGTGAAATAGTTAATTGTATCGACGGAGTAAAGTCGGTTCTGTTCTTAAAAAGAATTCTTCTCTTTTAACAACAAATAATTTACTCCAGTATATTGATATATGCCTTTGTTTAGCAATAAAAATATATAATTCTATGAAGACTTACCGTGCTGTCCACGGAAGAACCTTAGTACCTTCCAAACTGATGCTTCTCAGTTCGTACTTGGTTCTATGCCGAAGTGGTGATCCAGGCACGGTGGTGGTCGTGTGGAGAACATTTCTCACGCTCTTCGCACTGGTTCCAGTAAGCGCGTATCTCCTGCCCGATGCACCCTCTCTTGCCGACTGATTTGCAGATCTTCTTAAGGAACTCATCTTCAAGATCAAGATTCTTCACCTGATTGCAGTTTTCACATTCTTCCAAAGACTTATTCTTTACAGGTCGTTGTTCAATCAACAAAGATAAACTTCACCAAAAGTATGCTTTCACTTATACGCTCGTCAACTTCAACCTGGTTTAAGAAACTTTTCAGTCCGACTCGAAATTGTTTCGCTACGAATTACTGTACTTTAGAAGTATTTTTTCTGATTCAGATCCGAGTATTAAAAATGCGACAGTTATATGCTTCAAGTAAAAACATATTTGCATGTTCTAAAATGAATTCTGTTTCTGGTACACTTACGATGAAGCGATTGAATTAAATAGCAGCATCGTAAGAGTAAAAGACGTGATTCATTTTAGTCGAACTCACGAAAATTTTATGTCAGATTTCTCTACCTTTAAATCGCGAATCCAAACATAATAATAAATAACTCGGACTGTAATTTTATAATACGTTTGACTACCGACGTTTTTGTCGTTGTGCCAACGGATAACTGAAGCGACGGATAAGCCAGCAACCATAAATAACTGCGCCACCTTCCAACCCTGCCATCCGGTGTAGGTTGCCACCATAACTGGTCGCAAGCATCGTATGTTCCTAACCCCACCATCCCGACAACCATCGATGCTTTCCTCTGATCATAGGACTTTTTTTTACCGGCCGATACCCTCTTTACAACTACGTGCTTCACTGATTCGGGATCGATTTGCGACTGATCCGACGAGCCCCGGTTACCAACTACCTACCTCGTGCAATCAAGCGAAATCAGGCATACTATCGCGTATTCTTACGTTACAAACTTCATTCGAGGCTGTGCTTTATTATAAGATAAATTTTTGTAATGATACTACATTCTTTGAGGTGTAATTATTGTAACTTTATTATAATGTGCGGAATCATTCTTTATTTTAACTTGTAAACAAGGTCGATTTTTATTTTTGAACATCGGTTCTTTCTTATTTGTTTTTTTCTTCTCTTATGAACTTGTCTCTTACAGGATGCACACAGAGCGTATTTATGGAGCATATTACACACAAACTTATTAACCGACTTGGAAAAAGAAGGAGGTTACTCAATTCGACATGTATATATACAGGGTGTCCCAGCTAACTCTGGCATCTCAAATATCTCGCTTGTTTCTCATGGTAGAAAAAAATGTTAGAAGAAAAAGTTATTGTATCCGATGGGGCACATATTCTGATCGGTGAAAAATTTTGCTCAAGGTCATTTTTTCCCGAGATTACAAGGTCATCGGTGTATGAAATTTCCACACTCAAGGTCATTTGAAGGTCGTAGTGTTATAGGTCAATGAACTCGCCTTGCCTTCAGCTATCATCGTATGATAACAAAAATATATGGTTCCATTTAAAAAAACACCGATGACCTTGTAATCTCGAAAAAAATGACCTTGAGCAAAATTTTTTACCAATCAGAATATGTGCCCCATCGGATACAATAACTTTTTCTTCTAACATTTTTTTCTACCATGAAAAACAAGCGAGATATTTGAGATGCCAGTTAGCTGGGACACCCTGTATATGGATCAATTTGATCCAGTGCATACCAAATGTGTGATTATATGGGTGTGTGCCAAAGTGCCAACGAAGGGTTAAGAAGAGTTAAAGACAACACGAGTTACAGTGTATACTTACATGCCCCAATAGTTTGGTACCAAACGAGTTCCTTTCTTTAGAGTGTATAAGAGTGTATTTTTTATATACGCTCTAAAGAAAGGAACTCGTTTGGTACCAAACTGTTGGGACATGTAAGTATACACTGTAACTCGTGTTGTTTTAAACTCTTCTTAACCCTTCGTTGGCACACTGCCATATAATCACACATTTGGTATGCACTGGATCAAATTGATCATATTAAATTTTAAAGGAAAATATACCTCACAAAACTGTGTGATGTTTGAAATTTCTTATTAATTTTTATAATGGATTCAATCCATCATTTATTTGTCTTTTATGTGGCATAATTCAATTTTAAAAGATTGTCAAAGGTGGGAAAATGTTTCTTTTTGAACCAATACCAAAGCAAAACAAAATTAATCCATACTCATATGTACATAATCTATCTATAAAAACAGGGTGCTGATTCACTGACTCATCAACGCCCAGGCAAAACCCTTGGACCTAGAAAGCTGAAATTTTGCACAGAGGTTTCCTTTATGATGTATATTTAAAAAAATAAAGGATATTTCAAAATTCAACCCCTAAGAGGGTGAAAAGAGGTAGCAATGTTTGTATGAGAAATACTTTATTTGTGGTCGGATTTGCTTGAAACTTGGTCTTAATGCTCTTTAATATAATTAATCAAACACCTATTTCGGCATTTAAAAAAATGAAACCTCTGAAGGGGTGGAAAGGAGTTGCAACGTTTGTATGAGAAATATTTTATTTGTGGTCGGATTTGCTTGAAAATTGGTATTACTGCTCTTCGATATAATTAATCAAACACCTATTCCGGTATTTTAAAAAATTCAACCCCTGAAGGGGTGAAAAAGGGTTGCAACGTTTGTATGAGAAATATTTGATTTGTGGTCGGATTTGCATGAAACTTGGTCTTACTGCTCTTCGATAGAATTAATCAAACACCTATTCCGGCGTTTTAAAAAATGAAACCTCTGAAGGGGTGGAAAGGAGTTGCAACGTTTGTATGAGAAATATTTCATTTGTGGTCGGATTTACTTCATACTTGGTCTTAATGCTCATTGATAGCGAACGAAGCCGCGGGCAAAAGCTAGTTAAATATAAAGAACTTTAAACTTTTTGTATAAGAGGAACGAATCAGTTAATTAAAATGGAAGATTCGAAAAATAGTATCTAATATAGAACACTTAAGAACTGCTTAAGGGGGGAGTTCCGTTTGAGGCTTGCTCCGAATCGATCGAAGCGCCTTTTTAGACAAACGGGCGATAGCGAAAATAAATAAGTGATAAATTGGACATTTGGTAACGCGACATCGGACGGCAGCACTTTCAGTTAAGTTCTTTTTCTGTATTACCTATCAACCATCCCACTGTTCCGTTGTCGTACTAAATGACAAATGAAAAGCTGGAAAGCATAATTGCCAGATTGCATCGTCCCGTAACACTGTTGTCAAATCTATTACAATTCTTTTCATCTGTAAAAAAAGGAATTCGGTTTCAGCCTCGAGCAAGCTTCTGAATATACGTGCAGAACTATCGATAGTCATTGTATCGATAGGTTTTGATAGTTTCATACATTACTATTGAAAACGATCGATTATTTTCGGTTTAAAATAAACGTCGAAAGCAAAATTTCCAAATCTCATCGTAGCAGGGTTCTGCCACCCGGTTTCTCAAACGTAAAAATTGACAGCTACAGATAATGATAAAGCAATATATAGAGATATAGATAATGATAAAATAATAATTTGTGTAATTATTAAACTTCTTATTTATACTTTCAAGAACATTAATGTTGTCCCAGAATTATTGCTAAAATCGAAAATGTGAGGTGAAACAATTCTGAACAACAATTTCCTTTGCAAAAATATTGGATAGGGTTTCGTTTTTGAATTATTAACGAAAAAAACATCGACTAACCACAGCGCGCGCCGCGTTCTGCCGCCAGTGTTGTCCGCCTGATATTAGTACAACTTATATCAATAATAAAACATAAACAATTAAGGAGAATAAACAAAATAATCGAATTACATGATATCCCGGTAGAAGGAATAAATCTAAGTTTTTTTTCGCTATTTGACATGAAAAAGATTTTAAAAATTGCCCACATTATGTAAAAAAATGGAGACAGAATTGAAATTTATCATTGGTCATCATTGTTATTTCGGGGTCAGCGGGTTATAGCGAGATCACCGCTGATCATCGGACCGGTCCTGGCCCTTCGATTTATGTAATCTGTTGCGTAGAACAACTGATGGGTCGGCCGGGTCAATGACTGCTGCATTTCATATGTTTTGTTTCTATACGGTCAGAAAAGGACAAAGAGAAAAACGACAATGACTGTCTTTTTCTAGAAAAGGACAAAGCGAAAAGAGACAGTGACCGTGTGTAGAAAAAACATATGAAATGGACAATTCGTTGACCCGACCGTCCCATCAGCTATTCTACGATACAGATTTCATACATCGAAGAAGAGCCAGGATCTGACCAAATGAAAGCAATGAACAATGACAAATTTCAATTGTATCTACATTTTTGGGCAATTCTTAAAATCTTGTTTATTTAAAATAGATATAAAAAAACAACTTACATTTATTCAATCTGCCGGGATATCGAATAATTCGGTTATTTTCCTTATTCTATAGGTACAAATTTCACACTATTGTTAACTTTTTATTTTTTATTTTCAATATTACTTTTATTTACATGTAATAATTTCATTGTACATATATACCAGAAATGTAATTCCATTTTTTTTTTCGGAATAAATTTAGAAAATTATATTATACATTTTTGAATGTAAATAAACTGTTTAATTATTATATTTTTTTTTGCCCGTTCGTATTCAGATGTTCTTTGTCCATACAATTTTGTTGGTTGACGTTCGTCGTGTTGCTCGTACCTCATATGCAGATCGTTTGATCCGTTTCTCATTTATGTAAGTCGCATTTGTGATCATTCGGCGTTCCACCTAACCAACTATTTACTCCCTGTAAACTTGTTTAAAAAAAAAAAAGATTAATATATTTTACACGTAGTATATTGTGGTAACTAGTATTATATTGTTCATCTTTTCGCATACTTACATTTCTTCGTTACCTGCTACGAATTCAATTTATTATTATTCATAATTGTGCATATAATTTTTTCTAATGTAATGTTACTGCTCCAAAAAAATAATTACAATTAATTTTAATATTATATTCAAATGTGTATTATCCCTCAGATTTAATAAAGTATATTACTGTAAACATACAGCTGTTAACAATATTAATGTCATCATAGGGATTTTGAAATTACATCATAACTCATTTTTAACCGACTTCGAAAAGGAGGAGGTTACTCAATTATTCGACAAGAATATTTAATTTTTTTTCCTCGAAATGAGAAACATCGATGTGAAGAAGTTTTCCATCTGGCGTAGAAAGAACCCTCTGCTGAAGTAATCTCCGAAATACATCCACCTGAAACAGATTTGTAATCACCATAAGATGTACCCCTCCCCCCTCTCCTACAACCTTCCGCTATTTTAACAAAGTAGCGGCATCTTGAACGTCAAACAACTCGCGTAATCGAACGATCCGTGAGTACAATTACAACTCTTTGCAATTGTGAACCACCGACACAGTAAGTGGTACCGTACTTTATAGCACAGTGCGACGCTGGACAGTAATATTATTTTTTATTACTGTCAGAAAATGACCTTTTCTTGCTGTTCAAATCTTACTATTTTTTAATGTGTACACCGGCGCCGACAACTCGCGTGATCGAACGATCCGTGAGTACAATTACATCTCTTTGCAATTGTGAACCACCGACACAGTGAGTGGTACCGTACTTTATAGCACAGTGCGACGCTGGACAGTAATATTATTTTTTATTACTGTCAGAAAATGACCTTTTCTTGCTGTTCAAATCTTACTATTTTTTAATGTGTACACCGGCGCCGACAACTCGCGTGATCGAACGATCCGTGAGTACAATTACATCTCTTTGCAATTGTGAACCACCGACACAGTGAGTGGTACCGTACTTTATAGCACAGTGCGACGCCGGGCAGTAACAGTATCTTCGGTACTTTCGGAGAGTGACCTTTTTCGTTTTTCTGATCCTGTCCTCTCCTGTTTAATGAATTCTGGCTCCCGAATCGGCATTCCTCTGTTGTGTCTACTATCGATTAACTCGGGTAGCATACATTCTATGTAAAATTGCTTCAATTGAGGTTCCATGTTTGCATTCCAGAAATTGTCATCCTTATTCACTCTAATATATTTTAACCCTTTCCGGGTCCAAATGCAGAACAGGCAATATTGTCTTCCGGTTATATGTAACTGTCCCTGCACCTGGTAAAAATATGGATGTTTCCTGTTCATTGCAGATCCGTCTTCGTCTTCAAATATTTTTCTGACAGCTTTCACGTTTTTGATAGCCTCATCTGGCGGTAAATCTTCCGCTGTCTTTGGGCATTTTATTTCCACCAGTCCTTTTTCATCTATAATTCCATCCGGAGATGCTCCTAAATACGGGATGGAACTGTCGATGAAGAGCCCACATTCTCTAATTGGGGCACCAATATGGTTGCTTAGTTCTTCTCGAGCAACTTTTTCATACACTTCCCCGTGCTGTATAGCAGGGACACTAAGTATCCTCGGGTACAAAAAGGTTCTCACGGCGTTTGCTGATAATGTGCCTCTTCGACGACGACACACTCTTCCAAAATTTGATGCCGTCAAAATTTTGGATTTATAATGTAACCATCTTGAATTTTTTGCTTGACCTACGGTTTCGGTCTCAATTTCTTCTCTTCTGTCTTGCCAGTTTTCGATCATAGTACAATGTTTTTGGAGCTCCAGATCATAAATCTGTTTCGGCATGTCCGGCTTTTGAGCGTTTGAGCCATACTCCGCATCTTCTGAAGAACGGAATTGCTTTCGAGCATGATCGAACTTTTTCGTTTCCTTCTTTTTTTCAGCCTTTTTTTGGTTGTGTTTTTTCTTCTTATCTTCCATGCTGAGTAAAATCGTAGGCGGTTTCTTTTTCATTTCTGCATTCAACCGCGATAGCGCTTCTTGTGTATTATACTGAAGCACAGCAGCAGCACATCTTCCTGTATATGATCCCCGTTCACCGAAATGCAATCTTTTTCCGCCGATGTACTTTGCGATTATTGCATTGAAACTTTCCACACTGTTATTATTGCTGTTGTACAGAAGACTCTCTGCATGAGCTGACACTGGCCGCAGTATTTCTTTAATCTGCTGATATACTCCGATTCTCGTCAACTCCGGAACGATGTTTGTTTCACTATTCTTCTTAGTTCCATCGCAGAAATAATTTAATTTCACACAATCTGCGTGTTCGCCAAAAACGTGGCTGGGGACATTTTGTATGTCACCGTACAAATTTTCAATTTTCTGGGCAATTGTTGCAGCCTGCTTATACCTGAACTCGGCGGCTTTGACAATATCAGTTCGCATTCGCCTAATGCTACTTTCCACAGTTTTTCGTAGTGGTCCAGGTGTGGTTTTCTTTACAATTTCCTTCATCTTTCTGCAGAAGTTTCTCAGCAAATGATTGGTGCATTCAACTTTCTTGACGCGGATTTCGGCCTTGTATGGATCCGCATCTATAATTTTCTTATACACGCTGCTGTCTCCATCAGCAATCAGCGTTGAATACACGAGTCCCCGCTTTTCTATGCTACTCTTGAAACCTTCAACTATAGCATCGCTTTCCATACCGGTTGATGCTTGATTTGCACCCCAGTTCTTGAAACATGTATGTTTTCGTGGATTTTCCTTCTTCTTAGCAGCATGCCGACAAATCTTACAAACTTTGTTGCGCACCCCAATAAACAACACCTTTTTGGTGTAATAGCCCATAATAACGCCGACTCCTGATACGGAGTTGTATATTCCGGTGCGATACGATCGCTTCATCCAACTTCCGTCAGCTACGACGGGGATGTGGGGGATTCCGGATGCGGGAAGAACATCGCCTCTTTCGATGGCCAGGCGTTTTTCTTCCTCAGCCGCTGCTGTCATCTCTTTTTCCGCAGCAACGATCAAGGAATCTACAATTTTATCCTGATGATTGTGAAATTGTCTTTTTGACATGCACGGTATATTCATGGCTGTAAAAATGTCCTGCATTTGAGCGTAGCTGCCGCCGGTGAAAAATGTTCCAGCCACGGCGCTCTGGTTCACATCCATTTCTTCTATTTCGTCAGGTTGACTGTGGATCTCAGATGTGTAGTGACACATACTGCAGCAAACGCTGATGGTGGTCCTCAGCCCTGACCGTTTCATGCCGGTGATTTTGAGGTATCTGATTCCACAGTCTTCCCTGTTTCTTGTATGGTCACCCATTTTTTGAAATTCTGCAAATATGTGCTGCATGTCCACAATACTTAGGCCGTTTGGTACGTAGCATTGTTCTTCAGGCTCGGTCATTACTGCTTTCTCTATTACCCATTCTTCATTTTCTGCGGTTGCAATTTCCACATGTGACATGTTTTCTGTATTGTCCGTTTCTTCAATTCCACGCGACAATTCTTCCATCATATCTTTAGGAACTTCTTTTAAATTCGGCGCTTCTGCTCCTTCATCCACTGTCAAGTAAATAATATTCTCTACATTCTGTGTTTGTCCGTCGGATATTGACGGTTCAAAAGTATTCTGAAGGGATAAGCGCTGTCTCCTTTCGCGGAATGCCCGTCTTTTCGAGAGTCTTCGGTGGGAGAGAGGTAATTTTATAGGACGCTGTTTTTTGCATTTTACTTGACAGTTATTTTCTATATTTTCATGGATATCACTCACGCACACATTTTCTATATTACTCATTGTTCGCTTCAAGTGTGCACTTCACTGTATATTCACCTAAAAAGTTAAGAAAAAAATAACTAAACTACTAAACTAAATTACTAAACTAAACTACTAACTAAAGAATAAAAAAAATAACTAAAAAAAAATTAAAACGAAATAAAAAAAATTATTAATTAAAATATTGAAAAAAGTTGATTATATGACAATTAGCACGACACGATTGTCCGTATTACAATGTATCGCAATAGAAAGTGGTCCTCACATTGCTATAGTACCGGGGAGTGTGGGGGGGAGGGGGGCGATTTTCTTTTGTTTTGACGACGCAAATCGGCCCGTTCGACGACGGCGAACATCCACCATTCGAATGCCACACGTCGAGCGATGACGTCGAATGAGAATGTAAGTATAGTATAATTTAAAATAGCATCAAATAGCATATCAGAGCTATTAATTAACATTAAGTAATATATACATTATTCTTTCTACAGATGGAAATTGAGAATTTGGAAAGCCCATCGCGGCAGGGCCCATCCACGCAGGGCCCATCGGCGCAAGGCCCATCGGCGCAGGGCCCATCAGGGCAGCGCCCATCAGGGCAGGACGCATCAGACAAGAAAGTAAGTAACAATGTAAACTTTTATTTATTATACACAGAGAACGTAAACTTCACATTTCTAGTTATTATAATAATACATACATACAATTATTGTTCTGTGCGTAATTTTGCATATCTGTTACCATTTGTACACTCTGAGGAATTCATTCCATTTGTATTTTGGTTATTAATTCCAAATTATGTATTTATTTTCCATGTTTGAAACAGACAAATACTCTGGAATTAAATAACCGACGCCAATGGAATGAATGCCACAAATTGTACAACTAGTAACAAATATGCAAAATAACGCAACAGAACAATAATTTTATGTATATCAGTGATTTCATTATGTGGACGGTCAATTTTTTGGGGCATTCTGTATTTTCATTTGTATGTAAGGGCATAAGTATAACTGTTAATTTTCATTTTGTTGTTTCAGATGAAAAAATTATTGAAACGCCTGGTGTACGGTGGCCGCAACGGCGGCGGAAGCCGCCGTGACGACGACGGCGACCGCCGCCGTAGTGACAACGGCGGAGGACGCCGTGACCACGACGACGGAGGACGCCGTGACCACGACGGCGAAGGACGCCGTGACCACGACGGCGGAGGACGTCGTGACCACGACGGCGAAAGACGCCATGACCACGACGGCGGAGGACGCCGTGACGGCGGTCGCCGCCGCCATAACGACTATAACGGAGGCCGTCGTCAACGCGGTGGAGGTCGGCGACGCGGCGGCGGGTGGCGCGGTGGCGGGCGTCGCGGCGGCGGGCGGCGCGGCGGCCAAAATACTTATATATTCTACAATTAATGTAATGAATCTGTCTCTTTTTTTTATTATTTAATAAAGGTATTATAAACATAAACGAACGAAAGTTTAATTTATTTTAATTTAATTTAATTATTTCTTACAATTTATCTTAATTTTATCAATAAATAATTTTTTCATATACAATATTCAATATATGTACATATTACATTTAATTAATTAAAATTATTAAAATTTAATTTAATATATATAAATATTACATTATTTTATAAATAAAATTAATTAATTATATAAAAGATAATAACATAATAGTGTATTAATGATAATAATAGTTAATAAATTATTTTCATGATTATTTCATATATTAATTATTATATATATTATTTAATTAAATAATTACTTTACTAAGATTGGGATTTACTTTAACAAATCATTAAATTACATAAATTCAAATTAATATTCAAGATGCAATGTTATTGTAAAGAAATGTTATACCACTCCAATCCTTTTAGTGTGTTGTTCAATGCGACCAGACGGAACGGTATTACTTAGTATGCACGGAATGGTAATTACTTATCAATTCCAATTTCATCAACATTAGTATATGAACCATGTTCTTCTGTGTAGATCTTACTAAATACATACATACATGCATACGCATATAATTCTTGTTAATAAATTATGTCAATAAATATCGCATCAAATAGCAGATTTGTATTGTATTCGATGTTTTTTGAACATGGAATATCCAGAGTATATGGCATAATTTTTACAATTTGTTCCCTCGGAATACCATTTCAAGAGGTCCATATATAACTTCATTGATAAAAAAAGTATTACTGCAAGTATCAATGAAATTATCGTTGCACGCATTAGTACGAATCGTTTACTTCTGAAACCTCTTTCTCCCCAGCTCATGCTATCTTTTTCTACGTTTAGCGAAAATACAAATCTCGGCTCAAGCCGATTCATTCGTGTTTTCCTCATTGGCAACAGCGGCAACAGCGTGACGAAACTTTCCGCAACCATGCCTTGTGCGTGTATGCGTTCACGTGCTTGTAAATCGCTGTTAGCGCCGTCAAATCTATGCTACATTTACCGACCGATTCGTGTTTTTATCCGAGCTGATGGTAATATGGTGAAACCGTCTGCAATATACCATCAGCGCCCCTAACCGAGAATCCTTGAACTATTTTTGTGTCAATTTACGTGGTAGTTGCTGCCAATCGAAAAATTTCACGGTATTTGTTCCAGGAGTGATAAATCGGCAAAAATCGTGTTTCTGTGAGATTGTGCTACTAATCCGCAGGGTAGGCTAGTCTGCTTTTAGTGAGAAAATCATTAAATCGTCGGATAAAGGCGATTTTCGGGACAACGTGCCGTCGGGCAGCCATCTTTTTTACTGACATCAGCATCTGTCTCAAGCTTACACTCTCTAAAATTTCACTTTATTCAAAGTATGGTCCTTTTTTGGTGTTTTAGCGAGTAGTCTACCCTGCGGTGAAGTCTAACGGTGAGTACGATACCCGCAGTCACTTCATTTTTGCAATTGTGGAGAAGAACCGTGCAATTAAACGAAATCGACTCTCTCTCTCACGCATCGCGTATAGGTACAGGGCCCCCGTTGTTTGTGTGAGCGTACGCACACAGCTTACGACCAAGCGAGACTCCCCCCTTAAGGGTGCGCAGGAGCCTCGGCCGAACTCCGAGCTGACTTCAGCGACAGTTGCGGAGATATTAGGAAGCTCTGTCTCTCCAACGGTGGTGCGACAGAAAGGGTGATGCAACAGTTGTAGGACAGACGAAGATAGAGCATCGAAGCGGCTTGATTTTCCACCGACTTTGGTGCAACTTTTTGAGCTTAAAAAGCAATATTTTCTTACACTTTTTTTAGTTTTTAAAATTCCTTGTATCATTACGGAGGGGGGTACAGAGCCCTTTTTTCGAAAAAGTGTCCAGAAAAAAAGTTCTATAAAGATATACACTTTTATTTTTTATAAACTTTCCAGAGGGAAATTGCAAAATCGGGCTCTGTACCCCTCTCCGTAATGATACAAGGAATTTTTCAAAAAAGAAAGTGTAAGAAAATATTGCTTTTTAAGCTCAAAAAGTTGCACCAAAGTTGGCGGAAAATCAAGCCGCTTCCATCGCTCTATCTTCGTCTCTCCTGCAACTGTTGTATCACCCTCTCTATCCTTGTTCTAGAGCTTCCTAATTTCTCCACAACTGTCGACAAAGGCGCTAGTTTACCTCCTGCGCACCCTTAAAGGACAATTAAGAAACTTCTATCTCCCATATTTAGAACATAGTTGAATTTTCTTCACTGTTTGCACGTTTAACACACAAATAATGCGCACGAAATACATTGTATGTTCTTCATATCCGCAACGAATGCAACAAATATGTTATATTATCCATTTCTCACTACTATTATCGCTAGATTACAGACTTTTATGGCTTTGGGGAACTCACAAATCTATAAAATATATGCTATGTGTGTTTCAGAAAAAATTTATATGTCACCCGGCCCAAACACTCTTTATTCACACCTTACTCGGTTTAAGCACCCTTTCCTGTCACCTCGTTCGACCTAAACACTCTTTTCTCGCACCCTACAATAGCCAAAATACGAATGAATGTTCATGTAGATTGAACAGAAAATCTAAAATAATTTTTGCAAAAAAGAAATACAACCGACTTCGGAATGCACTGAAAAGAATGAAATAATTTTAATTTATATTTCGGAGACGGCGCATATGTAAAAGGGTTCAAGAATTCTGGCAAGTTTAAATGTAGAAAATTTTCAATTTTGCGCCGCCTCCGAAATATAAATTAAAATTATTTCATTCTTTTCAGTGCATTCCGAAGTCGGTTGTATTTGTTTTCCAAAAATTTTGTTTTCACTTTGTTTAGTAGTTATATTGTACATAGCATTATACTATTATATTATATGAGTTGTTTAAATTGTACTATAATGTGTTATATATATATTGTTTAAGCTGTATTATAATTTATTACATAAAATATTATATTATACATCAAATATTATTTTAATAATATTTTCTATGTAATTTTTTCTTTACAGATGGATATTTCGAATCAGAGATTTATGATAGTTGCATTTTTTTTCATGAAATACAATACAATAATAAACACTTGGAAGCATGAAAAGTTACATGAATCATAAATTTCTACTTCGGAGCATCTACTACACTTCCTTCCTTTATATTCAGAATACATCAGAATCATCAGAATATATTACATATACATATAGTAGTAGTTCATATAATAATATCGCGCTGCTTCGCTTTTCTCGACATGAAATAAAACGAGCGCTATCGTCGCTGCTTAGCATTTTTCGACACAGAATAAAACGAATGTTATCGAGCCGCTTGGATGTTTTCGCATCCTATTCAGAAAGCGCTATTGCGCTCTTCGGCTTTTTTTTCGACCATGTTTTCTTAAAACCCGCTTGTACTCAAACGGTTAAAGTTTCGCGAGCACGGCGAACTCGAGTATAAATGTTTCCCCGACATTAAAGTTAAATGCCTGTCATCGACAGACATATTGCGGCTAGTTTCCTGCCTAGCTTTAAGGGACGTGCGCACCACACAAATAGAATTCAGAAGGTCAACTCCTATTTTATTCCTTTTTTTAGATTTAATGTCGGGGAGCATTGAAAATATTCTTTCGGCCTCGGCGGAAGTGTGGAAGGCATCGTACACCGTTAAGCAAAGAAGTCAAATTCGGAAATAGAGGAGCATTAAAAGAATCTCTACGTTTGCAGATGTCCATCCACGTATCGTCGAATGCTAACTTTGACAAATTATGTTTGTCTGATGGGGAAATGCCGCAATACAAAAGGTCCCATTCTTTTTATATATTTTCGGCGTTGGACGTTCTTAATCGACGAGCGACAACCATTACATTCTGGAAAGTCAAGTGTCTGTCACTATTGGAGAATACATTGGACGGCTTGAAAACCGCTACCTGCCTAAGGAAATGGATCGTCATGAGGAAGACGATCTCTAATTTCATTGGTTACGGTTATGTAAAACCGCAAGCAGTTTTCGTGGAAGGAACGAATCTCCACTTCCGATATCCCATTCTTCAGAGCCTTCTCCAAAAACTTCTGACATTCGATGCCAAGATCCACTTGATCAAGTGGGACTTGGTTCGATGTGCAGGAAAAATCTATTTGTCACACGAAATTGAAGTGCTTTAGAAGAAGCGGCTTCAAAAACCTACGCAAAAAAATTGAAGCAGCCGTGTAGAAGAAGGCTGCAATTCATGAACCATAATTCTTCTACTTTGGAAGGGGCATTGAAGGTATTTAATACATCCAAAGCGAATGCTAAAAAGAAGAAGTACCCTCTAATGTCAGGTCTGCTAAGTGAAGACAGGAAATACCTAGCAGTTTCTGACCTTTCCGAAAAAGAATATTCTTTAAAAAAGCGGACTAAATCGCCCCAGATATGCAAGAATCTGGTTACACACTGGTGCATTGCAAGACAGCGTGTATCAGATAGTTTGAGAATTTTTAACGGAGAGTTGTCGTAACTCTCCTGAAATTGACGGAAAATTGCAGTCCGTTTTAGGCTGCTGTTTATAAATGACGCTACACCCCGGAGTAACTCGATGCACTCCTTTGGAAATTTAGCACATGCAGCACTCGCCGTCACTGCTACAGAATGGCAAACGCACGGCACTGTAACAACGTGTGAATTCTTTTCAAGCAGCTTTGTCTTGAACGAAGATACTCTACCCGTCATGACCGATGCATTATCACAGCTAAGGGTCGCGATATTTGTCAGCGGAATTTGCATTTTGAGCAATTGATTTTGAAAGGATTTGAAAATCTTTTCTGCTGAACAATCAGTGGCATCCAGATGAATTAGCTGCAACAATTCGGTGGTCACGGATAAGCGGCATGGCTCAACGTACCTCACAACTAACGTCAGCCACTTATCATTTATGGAATCTGAGGTTTCATCCTTGTACACTGAGAATTTAGTGTGCCGTACGTTATCAGCGATCTGCTCCGTTTCGCGATCACATAACACCATATTAATGTAGGAAATAAAAAGACGCATATCGGCGTACGTTGCCAGAACAGTCTAGATTCCGTGACTAAGGGCGGGGGGTCGCAGGGGGCCCGTGACGCGTCCGAACATTGGACGATCAGCTAACGACGACGACGCGACGGAGGTTAGACGAATTCTTGCGACGCATGCATGACAACGAATCTGTGACGAACACGCGACGAATCTACGACGACGAGTTTATCTGTATCAATAGTTTAAGTATTTGTAGTTTAAGTGCCTTAGAATTAATAAAACCTATATTAATAATTTAAAACCGTCATGCCCTGTAAAATTTGGGTCTCCATTCCGATGTCTTGGATGAAAGCAAGAAAAGCAGGCGCGACCGACAGTGGACTATTGTTTTCGGCGAAGAAAGCCGCATATTTAATTTCCGCAACTTTTATTTTCTCCTTAGGGGAATCAGATGAACCCTGCCCTTTGTCGAATCCCTCACTCGCCAACTCATCCGACACAGGTGCATCCACCACGCTTAGCGTTGAGACGCCGTTGCCTAATCTGCTGGAGTTGCCTAATTTGCTCCATATTTTTCAGATGCACCTTCCTGGATGAATGCTTGTGTATTTCTGAAAACCTACAATCGAAGATTTTATTCCAGGCTTTGCAGAAACATTTCGACTCGTCCAAAGAAACCTCTTCCAACCAAATCTTGAGGGATTCGTTAGCGTCGTACCAATGATGCTGAAATCTCTTCTTACATTTCTTGGCGGGTCCACAATTCATTGTTTATGTTTATATAATTACAGTCTTCCAATTACAGAAGAAAAAACGTGTAATACGACCGAGACAGAGAGAGAGAGAGAGAGAGAGAGAAAGAATATCGCATTCGATACGAGGATAAGGATGAGGCACACGGATTGGCTGTTTCTAAATTGTAGGAATTTGGTCGGGAATATGATCGATTAGCTGATTGGTCGTGGGCGGGATTTAAAATTAGTAAAAGTTACCACCTTCGATCGGACGATCATACTGGGGTACCGAGGATAAAATTGGGTGACCTGTACTGGAAATTCCACGTGCCTCAACCGTAGCAGGTAATAACCTTATGGAAAGCTTTGACTCTTTCGAAACATTGAAATTAACAAATGCTAATTCCTCTACAAAGGCGCGCGGGTAGGGAAGGGTAGGGGAGGGAAAGGCAGGGAAGTGAAGGGAATGTTGCAAATGTGCTCATCATGGAAACATCTTCGGCCGCAAAATGTTATACTAGGTTTCATCGATGTCAGGCCGAATGTTCATGAAATCGTATGTTTTTGGCAATAAAACTGGTAAACAATAAAAAAATTCAAAATGTTTTTTTTTTAACCAAGTGGGGGTTATACTTTGCAGTATGTAAAAGGTTTCGTTACGATTGGTCCATTCATCTCGGCGTAATCGACGAACATACATTAAAGAAAGAAAAAAGAAAAAAAATATATACAGGTTGTTTCAGAACATCGGGGACATTTTTGGAGGATCGATACTAGAAGCCAAAATAAGTCAAAAATAAAGAATACTAAAATCCCGTTTGAGGCTTATTTTTTAAGTTATTAACAAATTAATTTCCGCCTGTAGGATGGCAATCTCGCTGCACCGTGGTCGACATTTCGACAGCTGACGGGGCCTGACCTACGTCACACAGTAGCGTATTCTAATGTCGTTGCAACCCCAGGCGAGACAGTCCTTACAGCGAAAAATATTAAAGACGATATTATCGTGTAACGTCATGTACATGACTCGCTATAACGTTATTAACTGAAATTTCTATGTAATGCAAAACATGAATACCATCATAAAAAATAATGTTTTAATGATTTTTAGGACTACACTCACGTCATCTATTATTTAATGCAATAAAATATTACCTTGTGTATGCAGCGTAAAATTTTACTACAGTCCTCCGACATCTGATTACAAATTATCGATGAATGGACATTCAACCTACTTACTTGCCGAAATCCGCAAGGGTAAATCAAATACTTACAACTATACATATTTTACCTTAACGTTCTTACTAAATTTTGGCACGAACTTTCCGGATAACCCAATAGTTCGATTTTTCACTAGACCCTTACTTTTTAAAATAAATTTAAAAATATACATTAAAAAATTGGTGTAAAATCGGTGTTTCTCCGCGTTCAATGATTGTTTAAATATATTTAAATATTCAGAATGCATAAAAAGCAGGTACCGTTGTATTCGGCAAAGTCTATAGAATCTTCTTATACGAACAGAATCTTGATAACTTTTATAGTTACTTCACAAAATTGGTTTGAATTTGAAAAATGTTTTTTTTTTTTCAAAATCAAATTTCTCACAAACTGTACGTGCTAGAGAAAAACGGACTGCAGACTCGTAATCAGCACAAGAAACACTGTAACAATCGCTTATAACAGAAATCAAAACGTCGAAAAAAAGTAAAATTTGTTGGACAGTGTAATTTTTATCAACTTTACTTGTATTACCAGAGTACTTTGATTTTCGAACAGCGACACCTAATTCTTTTGCTGTACGCAAAGCAAGACTTTGTTGTTCAAACACTGTTGTACGTGCTGGTGGCTCTTTACCTAATACGTGATTAACACCAGTCATCGATGCAAATCTATTGCATTGCACTACCGATGCTTTTAACGCGTTTTGTACGTTCCTTTTTGTGTCAAAAGCGTACGTTTGTCACCAATAAATTTTGATATAATTGCATTGCAGCTCTCTACCTGAATTGCTGGTATACTGGTAGAGGAAGCTTCCAGCATTTTCTATCAAATACTTTATTGTAAACTCAATTTTGCAATATAACCCTGCCACTTGCAATTGGGGAACAAGATTCTGCTCGTTTTCTTTCAACTGCCCGTCGCAAAAGTATTTTAACGAGGCACAATGTTCATGTTCTCCAAATACATGGCTTTTATCAGATCAGCAATTTTGTTTTGCCAACATGCTTTTCTGTTGCGACGAAACGTTACATCCTTTACTACAGCGTTTCGAATTTTCATAACGCTGTTTGTAATGGCTTTTTTTAGTTTCGATGCACATTTTTCACCAATCGTACCCGCTTCTAGAATCTTATTCGATAAATTACGGAGAAGATGATTCGTGCATTCAATCTTCTGCACAGCAATGTTCGGGTATGGTGGGAAATCTCCCAATTTTTTTAGCACGTTGCTATCGCCATCTCCGATGTATCTACTGTACATTAAACCATGCATTTCTAAAGTAGCACAAAAGCCTTCCAGTATTATGTCGTTTTCCATGCTAGTGGAGCTCTGATTGCGTCCCCAGTTCTTGTAACATACATGCTCTCTTGGTTCCATATTTGCATTGCTTGCTCTAGCGCATGCAACGCAATATTTATTTCGTACACCCACAAATAACACTTTTCGGATGGAAAATCGTAACCGCCACTGCGATACGATGCGATGTTTTCATCCATGAACCGTCCGTTATCACAGATATGTAGGGAATACCGTCTCGGACATCACCTCTCCTAATTGCTAATTCTTTTTCAGCTTCGCCAGCTGCTTGCATTTCTGGTTTCTGCAATGGCAGCAAAAACCTCAGATATTTCACTTTCGTACAGCAGATATGTTTTATTAGTCATACACGGAACATCGATAGCAGCTAGAAATTCTTCTAATTGCCTATGACCAGTTCCTATTAATATAGTGCCGCAGACGGCACCTCTATTGACATCCAATGTGTTGTCGGCTGAGGGTTCACTCCAAAAACTGTCCTTGAAATGACACATTTGACATTCAACAAAATATTGTGTTTTCAGACCGTGACGGATCGTTTTTGTAACAACAAGGTCACTAAAACGGCATTCATTCAGCCAATGCGTTGACAGTCTTCGCATTTCTGTAAAAATATGTCCAACGCAAACGACCTACATCGATGTTGCTATCTTCGTATAAAACGATACTTTCGTTATCGTCGTCGGTATCGTCTTGCATGTTTGATGCTGCACTGTTTGCACCGCACGCATTTCCAGAAGTTGAAGGAAACGCGGGGGATATACTAGATGGTAATACGATCGCATCGTTCATCGCCACATTTACCTCATCCGCAGACACATGTGCTGCTGAACTTGTACGTTCTTCAGTTGCTTTCACACTGATTTCAGCGCATGCATTGTCAGATAAGTTTGTATCTGCGGCTGGGAACGATGTTGGCATATTATAATCATTCAATGTATGTAATACATAGCCCTGTCTTTTGTTACCTGCGGTGTTTCTACTGCAGTCTCTGCAATGCGTGATTGCTTCCGTTTTTCTCTAGCGTTCATCGTTCTTCGCTTCATGGAATGTCTCCTTCCAATCCGTTGGCATAATTTCAGGGGATGGTAGATGGAGTGATTCTGAACCGCTTTTTCCTTTGCCAAAATGCTCGCTAAGGCTTCATTTTTTAATTATTAATGAAAAACCCCGGCCAATTAGAGCGCGCGAATAGTGCATGTTTAGCCGTAATTCGTTCTAGTCCGACATCCTGGCTCGAAGTTCCCCTATCACGACTGAGCGCGTACTCTACGCGCGCTCTGATTGGTCAGTGTTTTTCGTTAATAATTCAAAAATGAAGCCTTAACGAGCATTTTGGCAAAGGAAAAAGCGGTTCAGAATCATCCCAGCTACCACCCCCTGAAATTATGCCCACCTGTTGTCGAACACTCTGTATATACTGTTTTGTCACTGCAATATTAGGGACTCTGACGTGTTATACATAGAGACATTTTATTCTCCGACAATACTGCACATACCGACGTGCTCGTTCTCCATTCCTTAAAGTTTTTTTAATTGCACGGGTGCCGGGCTAATAATTTAGGAAATATCTTTAAATTGTGCTTCTTGTAAGAATGATTTTCATCGCACACACGGCAACGGAATGATTACACGATACGGCAGTCAATCGTGTGCTATGATCAGATTTTCTCTTAGATTTCTAATTTTCGAAATAAACTGAAGAATATCAGCAAAGGGTCGCATGTGAAGGGGATCCTGTTCGCTTCGATTGTTATTTATACATGTAAAGAGAAAATATACTCTCTTTAAATTGAGCGCGTTGAGTATGCTCTGCGCGCGCCACTATGACACCTGCTAGATGCCTCGCCGAGGATTAAACAAAACCCATCGACAGCTAGGTAGAGGGAGATAGAGAGAGAGGGACAGAAGAATAATAAAGAAGAACACGTGCTAGGAATAGACGATAGAAAGAGAATTAATTCTTAGAAATAATATAGCGGTGAAGAGAGAGACGAATAATCGACCTTAATTATCGTTTCTCTTATTTACAGGTAACTGTAAATAATGTATATATTGTAAATAGTAATATTGGTCATAATATAAAAACTCTTATTTACAGAGAAACAAATTCGGTTTAGTTATTCTGACGATCCCCAAGCTCTGTTACAAAAAAAAAAAAAGATATTATATACATATTAAAACGTTTATACTGTAATAATGATGTGTATCATTTTATTTAGAAGAGTCTATAGAATAATTTTGTACTAACAGGAACCGAGTAACTGTTATTGTAAAAGCATGAAACATTTTCAATGTCGGAAATACAGAATCTTTCTAAAAATTCTATTTTCTTTAACATCACGGATACTAGAAAAAAATCGGTGACATGCCCTTCTCGAACATACTTAACATCATTATCCATCAGCGAATAGAAAAGTATGCCAAACCGTGAACTTTTCTGAAAATATTAGGAAATCACATTCAACAGTTTTGCCCGCCATTTATTATCCGCTGGCCCTTTCTCCCAAACGCTAACTTTCTCCCACCCACCATCGCTCCGTTTAAAGAAGGGACAACCACCTCTTTTTTTTTTTTTTTTCGAATAGACTAATCACGAAAATCTTTCCATTTACAACTAGAAGGCGTTTTCCGTTTTTCCTGACAGTCGAAGTACAAACACCGAAGACTACACAGCAAAGAGTGAAAGAACAGCGGCAATTTTATAGGTGTGTAAAATTTGTAAATTTCACATTACAAAAAGAAAAAAGAAAATAGTGTTCAGGATTGGCCACGCGGCAGCGGCCAATCCGTAGCTTCAAAACGCGCGCGTCGCATAAACACGCTAATTACTCTCGTCGATTCCGAGAGATAACGTAACACGGCAGAAAATGAGTAAAACCGCCGACGCAGCGCGCTATCCTTGTCTAGCGCACCGCGGCGCTTTGTTTCGAGGAGACCATCTCTTTCGCACTCGCGTGAACAGTCACGTGAGAATAGCTTACCTATCCTCGCGAAAGGGAAAGGCTCTCTCTCTACGCAATTACGTCCAACGAGCAACACGCATTCGCGATCTCGCGATTTTACCTGTCTGTATTAACACGTGCCCGGTGCTCCGGATTTACGAACTCTCTACGGATCTCCGTCAAAGGGAAGACGCGCACTCGCGATCTCGCGAGGCACCGTTATTCGTATTAACACGTGCCCGGTGCTCCGGATTTACGAGCTCTTCGCGGATCTCCGTCGAACGCAAAACACGTGATCGCGATCTCGCGTTTATCGTTACTTTACGAACCCGTGCCCGGTGCTCCGGCTTCACGCATTGCGATTTATTCTGGCAAGCTTGCTAATATTAAAGGAACTCTCAGTAGTCTATCACTGTAAATACTTTAATATAGTTAAATAATAAGTCGTGATAGTAGTGTACATAATTAGCGATTAAGTGCGTGTATAATAGTTAACAATTAGCTTTTAAGTATCTTTCACATATCGCATAGAAAAAGTAATCGTTGCTCGCGGTTACGCCTTTTCTGAACAAATAGTTAACCCTACTATTGTTCTTCTGGTTGATGTGTTCCGAAATAGAGGCTATATTTCCTTATTATCATACTTTGTTTGCATAAAACCTCTCACAATTTCCGATTACGTATAGTGTGTGTCGTATAGTGTTTCAAATATTCGCGTATAATGCAATAGACACGAGTAAAAATATATTAACAACACAGAACAATAGAAGGGTTGATTGATAAAATATCTGTTATTAATATTCATTAATCCCAAGGGAAATTCAAATCTGAAATATAACAGTTTTTTTTTTCTCATTTCAGGACAGCACGGAGTCAATTATTCATGGTAAGATTGGATATTTGCAGTAATTCAATGTCGTACATACAAAGTACGGCTTATATTTATCACAATAATCACGCGATATCATTTTTTTCAAATGCAGCACCAGTTGACGCCGACGTGGTTGAGAAGGAGGAGCAGCCGGAAGCAGTAGCGGTGGAGCCACCGGCGCAACCACCAGCGCCAACCACCGCTAGAACCACCGGCGCAACCACCGCAAGAACCACCGATGCAACCAACGGCGGAACCACCGGTGCAACCATCGGCGCAACCACCGCAAGAACCACCGATGCAACCAACGGCGGAACCACCGGTGCAACCATCGGCAGAACCACCGGTGCAACCAACGGCGGAACTCTCAGGTTCCCGACAGCCGCCATCTGGAAAAACTGCAACGGAAGAGATTGTAAGTACAAAACAGTTATTCACACATTAACAATAAGCAGCTCTTCATGCACTCTTCCTGTAACAGCAACATTTTCTTTCGCATATTGGTCGAACAATTTTATTTCGTTAAGGGATTACACCTAGTTGGATAGGTCAAAAATTTGCATTTTCTTAAAAAACATATTCTCAAAAATATTCTCTCAAAATTTCGCAAGAATCGGAGCACTCGTTCCAAAGTTATTACCGCCGGATATATTCATTGTATATATGTAGATTCGCCGGGTGATAGCCAGACTCAGTTACAAATTACGTATTTTGTTTATATCCATTACCATAAATACATTTATCTGTTTACTGGAATAGATGACTCTATGTAAACTGAAAGAAAATAATTTTGATATATCTGCGTTCTTACAAAACAAAAAATAATAATTCTGATTTTGGGAGCCTCTCAGCCCCTAGTAAAAAATTTTCTTTTATATTTCGAATTTTTAATGGAATTTTTGATAAACTTTATCCCACTTTGCGGGCTGAAGAGGGCATATTAGATAAAATATTTGCTTACTTTGTACAGGGTATTGACAGTTCACCCGACCTTCGTGGTTGGTTTGACAATAGCACATGTAACGATCATCGGAAAAAAATTGCTTATTTTATGATGAAAGTAAAGATACATAAGGATACCGTTTGGCTGGGTCAAGAATTACGACGACCTGAAAGTGCTATTTCAAAACCAATCCCGAAGGTGCGAAAATTGCAAGGCTTATAAAATACTGCATACACCTAGGACTTGTTTTACACGATTCACTTTTACACGTTTTTTTAACACTCGTTATTAGCTTTTACTGAACACGGTTTACTTACAGTCATATATTGTTATTAACATATTTTATTTATGCAGTTCTACATTTTAAATTACTTTTTCTATTATTTACTTCCGTTCAACCCGAATTTACAGCTCTGTTCCAATAAATTATTCGCGAAATTTGTAACATGTTTTTCTTTGCGCGATACGCATCCACCGCGTAAAAAGAGTCCTAGTTGTAATTTCGCCATTATATTTATAATCATAATGCCTTTTACTTTTTCAGCCTTTTGTACATATTTTTATTAATTTTATTTTGTATATATTATTTATCGTGTACATATTAAAAATGTAAAAAATACTTGTTTCCATTCTACTTCGACTGTTTTTTTTACAATGATGTTATTGCTTCTTGAAAGATGATATAGTACATTTAAAATAATTTGTTTTTATCAATAGAATGTTTTATACAAGCTGCTATGAAGTAGAATGGCATAGATAGAAATATTAGTTACCACTTTCTTATTTATATCTATGCGGGTCTTGTAACAGCGACCTCCTCGTGGTAAGACCTGGAAAATTAACGATTTTCCTATTCAACATACAGTTTGCAATTCAACAACATTTTACACTGCATAAGAATGTCCATTAATTTCACTTACCTGAATTTTATTTTAATATTCTATCGAATACATGCATAAAAATCGTTAATTTACGAACAGCTGTTATTTACATTTATACTATTTCATACTTACCAAAGAGACTAACTAACATATTTTGCCATTGTTTATTTAGAAGGATTGGTCTGCTACAATATTGTTTTCATCATACTCATACCATATTTCATTTGCAACAATATCACTGACATCGATTGCTTTCTTGGACTGTTAAAACTTACCGCTAACAAAAGTATGATGCTTTCGAAAGTATAGCATGTTCGAATGTATAGTATCTGTGATACAATCGTGTTGCAATCGGTATTGCATACAATCATTCTGCTATTACCACCGAACTCGGTATTGCCACCGACGAGGTACTGTTAAAGACTGCCAACCTTACGAGACTTCGCGTATCCGAAAAATTCGCTGTTTTTCTTGAAGAAAGTAAGATACAGCAAAATAACAATATATTTTCTTAAAAAATATATTACACAAAAAGTACAAATGATAATCAAAGAAGTAATGTGTGATAACAAGGTTTAAAGAATAGAGTAAGGATAAGGCAGTATTAAACACATAGCACTTTAAAACGCGAAAGAGAAAAAAGGGTAGGGTGAATGGTGATATATCGCAATATAGTGTTTGGGTCGTAGTATGGGATAGCATTCGTAATATAAGGTGATAGAATATAATACAATATATTAAATATTAGGTACTACAAATTAAGAGAAAATATAAGAAAGAACGAGTATTTGATGTTACATGTTATGTTGTACAAATTTTAATTTTACATATTTATATAAGATAATACAGGAAAACGTAATAAGTATTCACAAAATTGTATACAAAGAGACTTTGTAATTTGAATGAACCAGGTTTGGTAGGGCAAAAAGGGAGCAAGCCTCTCAGACGCCATCTCGGAGGTTAATACTGTAACACCAAAGAGAAAATAAATACATACATACATACATACAATTCGCTGTTTTCTACCGCCCTCTAGGATATATTGCGGTCAGAATAAGAAACACTCGCGGAAGACGTGACTGGTCCCATCGTCTAAACGGTCGCCGGGGCGAGGGGAACTTTTCTGTCTCGCTTTGTCACATTTTGTTCCATAGGCGTTCTTTGTCACGAGGCGACCGCTCGTCGCTTTACCGACGGAGCGCCAGAGCCCATCAGAGCCCACTTAGTGGTACGCCAAAATACACAGGGGCTGGCAGTCTTTAATACACCGACGAGGTACTATTAAAGACTGCCAGCCCCTGTGTATTTTGGCGTACCACTAAGTGGGCTCTGATGGGCTCTGGCGGCTCCGTCGGTAACCCGGCGAGCGGTCGCCCCCGGCCGCCTTCTCGCGGTCCCCGGGAGCGACTATGGCAGCCGGCCTTCGAAATTGCCGGGCCTGCGGAAGCAGCCAAACCGCCGCCTTCCCCGCCGACACACAGAGGACGTCGCAGAACCCGGCTGAAGACTACCGGAATCTGGCGGCCCGCCCAGGTAACCGAACTCCCTGAGCAGTCGGAAGAGCGAGATTTCCGCACGAGTGCTACGGCACTGGCACCCAGAAATGCAAATCGTCCGTGGATTTGTGCGCGGAGTATCGCTTTCCCTGGCGGTCCTCCACCGCAGAGAATCCTTCGGTTCTCCCCCCCCCCCCCCCCCCCCCATACCCCGTAGATCGCACGGAAGATATTTATTTAGAAGTTTCACGGCTATATACAGGGTGTTCGACAACAGGTGGGCATAATTTCAGGGGGTGATAGTTGGGGTGATTCTGAACAGCTTTTTCCTTTGCCAAAATGTTCGTTAAGGCTTCATTTCTGAATTATTAATGAAAACCCCTCACCAATCAGAGCGCGCGTATAGCACGCCCTCAGCCGTGATTCGTTCTAGTCCGTCGTCCCGCCTCGAAGTTCCCCTATCACGGCTGAGCGCATGCTATACGCGCGCTCTGATTGGTTACTGTTTTTCATTAATAATTCAAAAAGGAAGCCTTAACGAGCATTTTGGCAAAGGAAAAAGCTGTTAAGAATCACCCCAACTACCACCCCCTGAAATTATGCCCACCTGTTGTCGAACACCCTGTATGTATAGAAAAGTCCAACCTCCGAATGTTTCTTGCATTGCTTCCTATGGATAGTGTATAACTGTTACACAAATGAAGTCCGGCGCTAAGAATCGTTATATTTCACCTGTATTAATTAAGTGCTATCAGATTGTGCATCAAACTTTTAAAAAATGTCCCAAGATGAAACATAGTCAATTAATTTTTTATTCCATTACACGTAAAACTAATATTTTATACTTTATAACATTACATCACTTCCAGAGGGAACGGCGTCGGCAACGCCGAATGCATCGTCGCCGCATAGCACGCAACAACAACAACAACAACAACAAATGGCGCGGAAGATCCCGCGGTCGCGGAAGCATAATTTAGATCGGCTGAGGCCGTAATATTAATATATGTATACCACAATAAAATATAAAAATTAACTTTTGTTCTATTATTGTTTTGAATGATATTATCATAATCAAATTTTTTTATTTCAAACGCCAAGGGTTCCCACCCTTGGAGTTCATTTGGTGGAGGAAACTTGGGGTCGCACAGTTCACGCCTGGCACAAAGTGCAGCTTCATTTATTCGTACAAAATTATGTAAACACATAATTTAATCCTCTCCCTATACACTGAACAAATTTTTGTTCAAATCTTTTTAACGCAATATAATATGTGCCTACAGTTGTGGCGTTTGACGGAAGAAACTTGAACAAATCAATAGATTTTTTTCTTTAGAAACAATGATAGATTCCACACTTTAGTAATCTATCATGCTTTCACAATACCAGCGATTCCGTTCCCATTGATACTAAATCATTTTCTGCGCTCTTCTGAGTAGAATGATATAAATTGTTATTACATTATAAAAGTTTCAGAAATACGGACACTTTAAAATTGGCCATATGGAAATTAACTGAATGTAACGCTGCGTCATAACGCGCTGGCTCAATCGAGCGAGTCGCGTTGTGCTTGCACTGGCCAAGCGGCTATGCTTACCTGCTATTGTTAAGCTATGTACAGACAGTGCGAGGCTACCAATTAGATTTAAAATAATCATTAAATTACTCAAGAATTCATTTTTCTAGAAAAAGCAGTTTTTAAATTAGAAAATTGAAACTATCTATCAGTATTTTTATTTTTTTGTTTTGCAGGAACCGGATGCATCAATACCGATAGTTGATGATTTATTATTACAAAGACAGCCCAACACCCCACCACCTCACAAAAAAAGACGTACAAAGACAAAAACTGTATCTGAAGATCATATGCTACAAATAGCATCTTCTATATTAAAGAACACTGCAAATGATAATACTGATCCGTATTTTACATACGGACAACATATTGCAAACGAGTTACGAAAATATGATTCACACACTTTATTAATTGTAAAACAAGCAATCAATAATGTTATTTTCAATACAGATTTAAACAGGTTGAACAGCCTGGAATCAAATTCTTCTACAAATTCACCAGTACTTTCAAATATGTACAATATAATGCAAGATCAACAAGATCTACAAATTATTAACGATCAAGCAGATCATGTTTTAACAACTTTGTAATAAATAATACATTAAAACGGAAGATTATTTTGTATTTCTTTTAACTTACCTTCACATATTCTTGAAGTGCCTCGATTATTGCATCACAAACTTCTGGAACGATAGTTGATATCGTTTGCTTTGATACGCGAAAAAGATATTGTAAACTCGCGAATGAGTCTCCAGTGGCTAAAAATCTTAATGTAATAACCAGTCTTTCTTTAACAGTAATGGCTGACCTCATATATGTATCATTTTTTCGCACTTTACAATCAATTAATGTACTTAAATAGTCGAAATCAGTCATCGTCATGCGTGTAAAATTTTGTACAGTATCTTCAACTGATTCAAACATCATATCTTGCATTAATTTATTTCCATATTGTAATCGGTTTTTATATAATTTTTTGATCCACCATCGTCGCTTTTGTCTCTCTGTCTTTTTATTTCTTAAAATTCGATAAATCACCATGAAAGCAAACGCTGCAGAAGCCGATGCGGATGCCATTATTGACTTACAGTAACTGTTGGTTCACCCTGCCTCGCCAGATTGCCTCGTACATTCTAATTCAAGTCGCGAGGCGACTCGATCGAGGCAGCTACGGTTGAGGCAGGCTCGCGAGGCAGCCTCGCACAGTCTGTACATAGCTTTAGGTAAGGCGTAAGACTGGTGGTCAATGTAACAAACAGGCGACAATACCTACCTTTATTGCCACTTTCAATCACATAATTATCTAAGGCATGATAACGTTGTCATTATTTGTGACTGCCATGAATATGACAGTCGAAACTTATATACATACAAAATAAAGACAAGCAATGTTTTCATTGCGACCACCCGGATTTCTGGTATGCTGAACAGTGAAGAAAGGTAAAAATATACTTCAGTTACATTTCTTTTTACAGTTATTTTTTTGCATATGAGATTATCAGGGCTGCGACAGGTTTCTGCGATGTCGGTGCATTCCTTGCAGAGAAAACGCCGAACATAAATGAAACGGTACGTATTTTGGCGAAGAAAATCACTCACTTTATAACTCACAGCAGTATGCGTGGCCAGGTTTTACTGCTAATACTAAGCGATCGTCCTATGTATATCCCCATCATAAACCGCGGCCCGCGAACGAAGCCATCATACAAAGTCCCAACAGCCGCCCTTCTGAAGAGAAACATTTCTGTTCAACCAGTTATAACCAGCAGTGAATATGTTAGGCAGCTTTATAAGAAAAAAAAAAAAATAGATTCCTTTAAAAAATGGAGCGTGTTACTAAATTTTCCCCGTTTCATCAATCTTGCATACGTATCCACTGTATATGTATGTTAGCGTCCATATGTGTGCAAGAGTGACACGTGTCAGGGTCGTTACATCATGGGACTTTGACCTACTTATCGAGGGTCTTAAGGTGCCGGTGTCGGGGACCTATGTCTGTCATCAGGCGAAGGATCGGTAGTAACTGATAGCGAGGACCACGACAAATTCTAAGAGTCGCAGATGTTATTATTAAAGTTCGATGCTCTTCCTTTGAGGATCGCCGAAGGAACCGTGGCCAGTGGCCGATGACCCGACGTCATGGTGGTGCGTGGCGAGTGCAAGGCAATAAGGGTGTTCTCGAAGGATCTGGCCACGGAGTGGGGAAGGTGACGTACCTTCTGGTAAGAGCACCATGATGAACCTCTTGGCACTTACCCCAGAACCTTGACCGAAAAAACATCTCTGAATTCCATATAATTATCTTAATTTCTAACATGTATGTATGTACATAATAACCCTGTTCATTTTCGGCCAGAAGTATAATAATCCATGCAGTGTACGATTTCCCTGGGGTCAGAGTTGGGCAAATTTGTATTTAAATAATAAATAATAAATACTAAATGAACGTATTGGTCGAGCACCGAACGTCGAATTCTAACTATTTCGATTTGCAACGGATTCGGTGTTCTCGGCGCTCGCGTAGTCGCTCTCTCACTGTCTCGCTCGCTGCTTTGGCCGATCAGAGCGAGCCGACCGGGGGGGTAGAGGCGACGGACGACGCCGAGAACGAAATACCGACTAATATAAATACCAAGTCAAATCGTACCTGCTTGCCTTGATTGTAATAAAGTTCTTACGCTTTTCCGCGAACACCGCGCTTCGGAAATCTTATTTCGCGAACGCGTTGCTTCGGACCATACCGTTTGAATAAACCCTATTGTAAATATCTTAATCTAATTGTAAGTTCTAGTCAAGTAAGCGTAGTATTTTATTTCTCAATTAAAGTACATTTCACATCACGACCGCGAAATCAATTGCTTCGGAGACACCCCGATCCGGCAACCCTTTTCCTTTTACTTTTCGCCCGATTTCCAACCCCGGGAAAAGTCGCGGGACGAAATTGGCCGAACACGTATTTAAATAATAAATAAACGTGTGATTGTAATTGCAAATAACAACTAAAAAAACTTTTTATTCATATAAAAGTCATTTATGTAATGTCAATAAAACTGTTAGCAAGCAATGTCACGACACCTGGTCACCTGTACCGTAGACCATTCGTTTTATTGGGGCGGGTTATTGTTGCTCTTTAATAGTCGTAAGTATATTTCTTTCAAAGAGTCGCGCCCGGTAAAAGTTACAGTCATAAAATAAATCGAAGTCAACCGTCGGGCGCATGGCATCGAGCGATGGCCTTTGACACTTCCGACTCCACGGCTCACTTGATTTTATGGCTGTATAGTCCAGTTCCATTGAGCCACAATGGCACAAAAATGACAATATGAAGTTATGTGAAGTTTCGTTTTGATCGGGAGAATAGCAGGGATCCATTGGTACCCACTTCACATTAATACGATGAAAAGTCAAGAACTTAATTTCTTGAAAAACCGATGAATTATCATCCGGTCGACCTTAGGGCTCCGAGTGGTCTTTCATATTAGTTTCATCGGCAAAAAATATCCGAATTGTAGGATGTTTGATATCATTTTCGTTCGAAAAACACAACGAATCCGTTGATACTATTTTCACGAGGATCCGACGATAAACATGCATATTTGTTCTCCGCAGAGCGCCTACCTGGACTCGTTCGAGGCCCTAGAGTCGACCGGATGATAATTAATCGATTTTTCAAGAAATCAAGTTCTTTTTCTTCATCGTACTAATGCGGAGGTGGTACCAATGGCGTCCTGTTGTTTTACCGATGAAAGTGATATCCCACATCGCATAAATCGCACCATTTTTGACGAAGTTAGTTTTCAATTATGCAGTTAGATCTCTGGTATGATTTCGTTCATTACACTCCAACTTCTATCACGTTGTATGGTAACGTTCTTGTTGAAAGACAAATAAACGCGATATCTTTTGAATGACATTCCTTTACTGCAGTTGCACAACATTATGGAGGGTTGGGGAAGTGACAGTTGACATGCCGCACGTGCTTCGTACCCTGACCTGTCTTCTCTGGATAGTCTCGTAAGAGAGCCATCCCCCCCAAACCGTATGATTTACTCCCACGTCAACTGTACGTCTCCTTCGACTGTTTTAACTGCCGAATGCCGTGGCTGGCGAAATGGAAAAAGAACTTGCAATTGCCCGAGGTGATGTCGTAGACGGTGTTGCGCACATACCCGTTGTAACGGACGGTTCGTGGATGAAGAGATCGTTTCGCACTGGTACTTAGGATTCTCCGTCCGGAACTGCTGCTATAATGGGTTATCATACACGTAAAGTGTTGTTTGTAGATGTCCGCAATAAGTATTGCGTCGTCTGCGCTCGCGCAGCTAATTTAAATATGACACCGAAGGAACACGCATGCTATAAGAACTGGGGTCTAAATCAAAGTTCTTCTAGCATGGAGAGCGGATATAACCCTCGAGGGCTTCCGTTTCAGCTTACAAATACACGGATTAATGTACATTATGTACATTGACGACGGCGACAGCAGCGTGCATAAAAAAACTGTGAGATTTCCCGCCGTATCCTAATGTTGCTGTGGAGAAGATTGAGTGCACGAATCATCTCCGCAACCTGTGCAACAGAATACGAGAGGGGGGAAGTACAGATGCTCGCCGTGTCGCCAAATTAAAGCAAGCCGTCAACAACAGCGTCATGAAAATTCGTAATGCTGTAGTGAGGGCTGCGCTGTTTCGTCGCAACAGTAATGCAACTTGGCAAAACAGAATTGCCGAGTTGATAAAAGATTTACAGAACATACCCAACCACGTGTTTGGTGAACACAAAGATTGCGCCTCTCTTCAATACTTCTGTAATGGAGAATCCTATCGTCTCAGTGACTGGGGCAACATGGCGAGCCCAGCTGTTGGCATGGGCTACGCTACGTTCGATACGTTTAACGTAGAACAAGACATCCAGATACGAGCAAGGATGCGGAGCGGCGGTCTTGCCAGATTGGCTCGTGCTCGATACTTACGTAAGGGTTTCGAGCAATGGAAGAGAAGCGCGGGGCAAACAGACCGCATCGCGTTTCCTCTGGCCGACAGTAACGCCGGGAAGTACGGGTCTAACCTGATAAGTGACAGCGGGTCTAAGCCGGGGACCACAGCACTGTGGTACGCCCGCGAGGTGTTGGGGAGTTCCATGGTACGTGAACTGGGCGGCTCATCCTGCGGGGACGAGTCTGACCGAGATACGTACCCCCAACTCATGGTGGAGGAGTATTATTAACACTGAGTGGTCCACTTTTTGCGTGGGCCATTTTTGCGTGGGACGCTCTGCTAACCCTAACTACGTTTATGATGACGTGCCCGAGAGGTGGACATTCGGCACGTACCTTTTTACCTTTTTGAAATACAATTCATGAACCGATCATTATTCTACAGTTTGCATCACGTCATTCCACATCCAGCGTTTTCCCTTTTTTAATAACGTTAATAATGGTTTCGCTTGTTTATCTGTAAAACCGTAATAGTTGACGAGACCGAGGAATCCCCGTAATTGTTTCACGTTTCGTGGAGTAGGAAACTGTCGAATCGCAGCAAGTTCTTCCGGATCTTGTTTCAACCTTTCCGCTGATAAAATATGCCCGAGAAAGTTAATCTTAACGTCGCATGAACCGGCATTTCTAAATATTACCGTTAAGTTGTTTTATTCCAATCGTTCCAATAACGCAGCGATATGCTGCACGTGGTCCTCAAAGGTACTCGAGAAGCATAGGATATCATGTATGAAATTGACTACAAACCCTTCCATTCCTTCTAAAACGCGACGCAATGCTCTGATTAGACTCGCGCTGTTTGTTTTAAGACCGAATGGTGTGACACCGTACTCGTAGCATCGACCACGATAATACATAAAAGCCGTGTATTTTCGCGATTCTTCGGTTAAAGGAATTTGCCAAAAACTACTTGTGAAATAGAAACTTGTTAGAAAATCCACCTTCTTGAACTTTTGGGACATGGCATCGTGCGTTTCAGACATTTTATGGTCATCAGTGAGTATTTCGTTTAACATTCTCGTGTCTAAACAAAGCTTTACCGACCCGTTCTTTTTTAATACTGGCACAACTGGATTTATGTAGGCACTCATACTAGGTCTAATGATATCATTCACTAACATTCTATGCATTTCTGCGTCTGCCGCCTCGATGTATTTTAACGGAATGGGGTACGTTCTACTGAAATATAGCGCGTTTTTCTTTACGTGAAGATAATGTTCATAACATGTTACTCGACCAATCTCATCCCTCCAGACACGAGGAAGCCCTCTGATGACTTGTTCCAGCCTTTTCTTCTGGTCTTATGTTGCCTGAATTGGTTCTACCAAGAACGGTATGATTTCTTGCAGCGATTGTGTGTTTTTATTTTGAATAGTCTATGTGTTGTGGGTAGTTGTAATCGATAATGCAGTGTCGTATGCGTCGTCATCAGTCATTTTAATTTGGATGGAACTCGAGTCGGTCATCATGGTGAGCATCTCTTGCCCAAAGTCCAGTTTTGCTTTTATTTGTCGCAGTGTGTCGATTCCGAGAATGACTTCGCAAATCAAGACAGGGACAATGATTATCGAGGTTTCGAAAGTTGTCTCCTCGTGACTGATGGTAACCCACATTTATTTTTTTAAACGCGTTGACTTGCTTCCGGTTCTAATCACGAACGCCCCGGCGATTGGCAGCGTTAGACATTTACTTAGTTGACCTTGATGTGTGTTATACCAGCGGTTACCGTACTTCCGGTATCTACTAGAACCTTAACAGGAACACCTTCGATTTTACTGGAAACTTCCGGACAGCGATTAACTGCCGCCTTGGAATGGCTTTTCTTCCTCCATGAGTTCGCAACAAGGATCTTGAAAGACCAAACCGATGATCACAGGTAACTCTTCCCCTTTTTCTTCTTTGGAAGTCCTTCCCGACTGAGAGGGGGAGTTACTCAGACGTTTTTCAGAGGTCTCCCTTACTTGTTTTCCGGCGACGGTACAGGCGCGTCCACCTCTAGTTCGTCACCTTCGAGGTCATTCTGAACGAGAGCTGTTCGAATGCGTAGAGGCCCCTCATTTCCACGTGGCTTTCCTCTGTCACGATTGTCTTGCGATCGGTTGTAAGGTCGTCGGTAGTTGTTGGTCGGTCGCTGATTTTCATTTATTGGACGCTGGTACTCCCGTTGTGGACGTGCAAAGGTAGAATTTTCCACCAGTTGTCGAGGCGCATTGGTCGTCGGTTATTGTTCCAGTCCTGGTAATTACTTGGACTGTCGTTATTCCTTTATCGGTTTACCGTTTCCCCATTGTCAAAACGCTCGAGTAAAGCTAGAAACGCATCTATTGTTTTTATGTTTTGTCCTAGTACGCAATCGTCTACCGCTTGTGAAAAGTGTCGTGCCAGTGTTAAAACTATTTTTTCTTCAGATGGACGAGGAATCAAGTCCCGCGCGCTTCCAATCATTTTCATTGCATACGCGACACGTACGCTAAATTGTCTCTAACTTTTCTTTGAATTGCCGAACTCCAAAAACGATCCAAGAAGGCTTTAGAAAATTGCGACCACGTTATTATTTGATCGAGCACGATGTCCCACCATTCGTTCGCAACGCCTTTCAGTGCTTGAGTAATTATGAATTTTAATTCGTCTTTCGGAACACGAGCAGCATCAATGAATCGTTTCATTTTGCGCAAAAATTTCGGCGGTTTTTCGGTTGATTTGCCTTCGAATGACGGAAGTTGCGGATGGAGCTGAATCAAACCGTACCGACTCATCTGCGTTAGGACGAAATTCCAGGGACATTGTTCGAGATAAATTTGAATTTTGGGGCTCTTGTCGTTTATGATGCTGAGATTGAGCGATCCTATTTGTTTCGCGGTGTTCTATGTCCCTTCGTTCTAACAATGAAATGCTTACTTGATTAATCCTTTGACTACAGCAGACTTTGGCACGCACCGGCCGTACTATACGGTATGAATCCAGTCGCGACGTACACCGAGAACAGTGAAGTTTGTCAAGCGCCCATTGGCGCCAACAGTACCAGGGAGCCAACATGTTTCAGGCGCCAATAGGCGCCAACAGTAGTCAAAGGATTAAAATACTCGCGTACTTCCTTACGGATATCTGCTACGCACTCCGGCGTTGCATCATAATCGCGTTCTAACTGATTCTCGATATCGCGCCTCCAATCTCGCATTTCACGTCTATGATCGTTCAGTCTTTCGTATAATTCATCGTACCCGACCTGTGTTTCAATACGAGCGGCCAATTGGGATTCTAGTTCGTAAACTTTACTCTCCTTGCAATTCTCGGACAATGTTCAAAATTTGATTCATACTTGCAGTTTCGTCAGCACCCGTTTCGTACAGCCCTGGCAGTATCTTCGATTGCATTACCGGTGTTTACGTCTGGCGGTGTTCGTATAACGGGTGGCGTTGTTTGTGCTGTGCTAGCTGTCGTCTTTTTTGGGACCGTTGCCTCGCTCGAGTGCGAGTTACAATTATGTTTACGTGTTTTAACCGCGTTTCGGTACTCATATTCAAATAATTTCCAGCTTTCTTCTTCCGATAGAAACTCGCCGCCCAACGTTGGTCGCCGATTTATGTAACCGTTAGTCTGACCTTTATAATTTTAATTGAAAGGGCCCCGCGTTGGGCGCCAATTTATATAACCATTTATTTTCAATTACTGTTCGGGAATTGGCCTCCCGACGATAAGGGGGTCATCTATCGGATCGTCTTGGCGGCTCGACGGATCGCCGCGTTCCTGAACAACACCGGACGCGACGCGCCATAGCATCGCGCGACCATATTGGATTTTCTCGACACGCTTCTCAAGAAAGCATTCGGGTGTATCTCGGTTCTCTCGCCACGGCTCTCGGTCGCGCTCATTGTACAGTTTCGGTTTTACTTGTAATAAGATAGTTTTAAGTACTTCTGTTCGTAGTGAGTAAGACATTATAATTAATAAACTAGAGTAAGCAACGACCGTCTCCGCACCGCTTATTTTCCGTACATCCACCGCGATCGGCGCTCACCGTTTCGGGCACCAGACGGAAAACTGTCTTTCGGCCCTTCTCGTAATATTTTTTATGGTCCTTCGAGCCGGATCTCGAAGTGGTGCAGTGAAAAAGATGTGGTGGAAGGTGCGGAAATTCTCGAACGCTGGGTGTGGCACAACGGAACGTTCTCGAAAGTCGGTGACTGTTGACAAACATGGTGTTTCTCGAAGGAAAGGTGCACCTCCAAACCAGCAGGTTCGAGTTTGTGAGGATTCTGCTGGAGGAAACCAAAACAGCTGCATTCCTGCAGCTTGAACCTGCAGAATTGCAGTCGCGACTGGACCAGCTCGACCACTATTGGTCAAAATTCGAGACGCTGCACGAGCAGCTGTGCCTCGACAGTGAAAGTGGTGTACTCGAACACAACTATTCCAAGGAACAAGTGTACAATAAGTGCCTCGTAATGTACTCTTCGGCGCGAAGTGCAATTGTGAAACGGAGCTCTCCAAAAAATGAGCTGGCGGAACTCTCCGAAAAATGGCGACGCGTCTCTTTCGGACCATCTCAAGGGAGTTCCCCGCGCAGCATTCTCCCGGAGATCTCGCTGCCCAAGTTCGCCGGGGACTACGCCCAATGGACTTCATTCAAGGACTTGTTTTGCACCATGGTGCTCCACAACTCGGACCTCTCGAAGGTAATCAAAATGCATTACCTGAGGAGCAGCCTATCCGGAGAAGCGGCCCATCTCGTGGCGAGCTTGCCCATTTCAGAGGAATCCCTGGACATCGCGTAGGTACAGTTGACGTCCAGGTATGATAACCGACGCGCGCTGATTATGGCTCAACTAGAGAAGCTCTTCGGCACATCTCCAATGGAGGAGAGTTCAGTGAAGGAGCTGAACAGACTCCTGAATGTGACCAACGAGGCCCTCAGCTCTCTACGGGCACTGGAAGTACCCACTGAACAGTGGAACGTGTACACGGTCGTTAAACGCCTCAGCCAACGACTCAGGGAGGACTGGGAGTGTCGGATCGGCTCGACAACAGACTTTCCGGCGTTCGACGAGCTGAAATCGTTCCCGGCGGGTCGGGCCAGAGCGTTGAAATCGCTCGAGTCCGTCAAGAGAGGAGTTTCTCGGAAGACGGAGACCGGACCTTCTCAAGGGTCGCAGCCTCTCTCCTCTCGCGGATTGTCTCGAGGGGCCAGCACACCCCCCTCTCTCCGGAAGCCTAAGGTAAACATCTCAACGGTTCCGGCAACAGGAAAGACTCAGGGTCCAACATCAGCGCCGTACCCGTGCTCCTACTGCGGGCAGGACCATTACCTGACTTCCTGCCCCGTTTTCCGCGCCATACCGGAGTGGGAACGGCGTAACATGTCATCGACCTTTACCTGTGCTTCAATTGCCTCGGAAAGCACAGCGTAAAGGTCTGTCAATCGACGAAGAGGTGCTAGAGGTGCGCTACAAGCACCACACGCTAATTCACGCGGGGGATGAAGGCGGCTCAGCGTGAAAGACACCGGCGAATTTGGAGCGGTCCACCCACCTTACACCGGTGCACGACCGCCTCACGTTTCACCAAGGCAAACGGGGACCCTCTCGGCCTGGTTCTCCGCAGCCGAAGAAGACGCAACCCGGACCATCTCAGCCGCAGTCCAGGATCGAATAGGAGACTGCGGCCCAGAGGAAAGTAAACGGATCTTCTCGACAAGCCAGGTTCTTCTCTTGGCCGGAGGGTCCTTTTCGCAACCTGTGTGGCATTTCTTCACGTCAGAAAATCAACAAAAATACAGGTAAAAGTTTTGATTAATCCGGGTTCGGAAACCTCTTTAATAAACTCTCGGCTTGTCAAATGTTTTCAACTGCCAAGATCACGCTCTTCTCTATCTATTACCGGCGTTGGCGGACTTTCTTCTGGGCCGATTCAACGGGAAGTTTCTCTTACATTACAATCTCGTTTCTCTGACTTTTGCATGACCTTCTCCGCTTTCTCTATCAATCGTATTACTGGCTCTTCTCCGTCTTTCTCTACACCAACTCGTCGGTGGGTTCATCTCGAGGGATTGCAGCTCGCGGATCCGAATTTTCTATTTCCTTCGGAAATTGACATTCTTCTCGGGGCGGACGTTTACGGCTAAATTATCGAATCGGGTCTCGTTAAGGGAGGGTTGTTCGAACCCATGGTGCAACTCACGAAATTCGGGTGGACGGTCCTCGGTCCTATACAGGATGTTCGAACATCGCATGTCGTTGTAACTTCCGGTCCTGACGATAACGGGGACCTTCGCGAACTGCTGACGAAATTCTAGGAACAGGAGGAAGTTCCCTCTTCCCCCTCCGCGGATCTCTCTCCGGAAGAAGCTGAGTGCGAAGCACACTTCGTTCGGACTCACTCTTGGGACAGTACAGGGCGTTACATAGTTCGGTTGCCTCTCTGCTCTCCTCCTCAAACGCTCGGTTCCTCTCATACAACAGTTCGCGCTTGTCTCCATAGGTTGCGTCGCAAACTCGCCAACGATGAACAACTACGCGGTCTCTATACGGATTTTCTCGCGGAGTATGAACGTCTCGGGCATATGAAAAGGGTTTCCTCACGCTCGTGTGTCATCGGCGGTCAGGACGGCGGAATGACCTTGGCACATGGTGTCTCGGCACCAGGAGGGTTGAGTGTCCCGCTTGATCGGTCATCGGTGTAGGCTTGCGATAGCTCGGTTCCATATTTTCTTCCGCATCACGGTGTACTCAGACCGCAAAGCTCGACGACCAAGCTTAGAGTCGTGTTCAACGAATCGAGTAGGACGAGCTCGGGAAAATCTCTGAACGATATCTTGCATACAGGAGCGAAAATTCAGCGGGATATCTCGAACGTGTTGCTCTGGTCAAGACAGCATCAGTTTATCTTCATGACGGACATTACGAAGATGTTCCGTCAAATTCGGGTTCATGAAGACGACGCGTCCCTCCAGCAAATTCTATGGGTTGATTTAAAGGGAAGGGAAGTCACGTATCAATTGACTACGGTGACGTACGGTATTCGCCCAGCTCCATTTCTCTCGGTTCGGGTTCTTCTCCAGCTTATTCAAGACGAGGATCATCGGTTCCCCCTCGCTATAGGTCCTCTCAAATTCGGTAGATACGTCGACGATATCTGTGGAGGCGCTGCCTCCCCCTAAGACGTCAAGGAGTGTTCGAGCACTGAACGTCTAATTTTAACTATTTTGATTTGCAACGGATTCGGTGTTCTCGGCGCTCGTCTCGTCGCTCTCTCACTGTCTCGCTCGCTCCATCGGCCGATCAGAGCGAGCCGACCGGGGTGGAGAGAGGCGGCGGACGACGCCGAGAACAAAAGACCGACTAATATAAATACCGAGCAAAATCGTACCTGCGAGCCTTGATTCCTCGCAATCGTTACCGCGAACCGACCGTAATAAAGTTCTTACGCTTTTCCGCGAACACCGCGCTTCGGAAATCTTATTTCGCGAACGCGCTGCTTCGGACAATACCGTTTGAATAAACCCTATTGTAAATATCTTAATCTAATTGTAAGTTCTAGTCAAGTAAGCGTAGTATTTTATTTCTCAATTAATGTACATTTCACATCACGACCGCGAAATCAATTGCTTCGGAGACACCCCGATCCGGCAACCCTTTTCCTTTTACTTTTCGTCCGATTTCCAACCCCGGGAAAAGTCGCGGGACGAAACTGGCCGAACAAGGAGGTAGCTAATCAGGTTTCGGGTCTCTGCGCGGCCGACGGCTTCCCCTTAGCGAAATGACAAAGCAATTCCGCGGAATTTCTCGACGAATTTGCAACTGATGACGTCGCTCGAGGCCAACGTACCTTCCAAGAATCGAAAACCAAGATTCTCGGGCTTAGCTGGCGGCCATTCTCGGATTCATTCGTGTTCTCGGCAAACCAACCCCGCTCCTCCGCAGTCTCTAGACGAATAATTCTTTCGGAAATCGCTCGGCTTTTCGATTCGTTAGGTTTTCTCTCTCCGGTAATCACTCGTGCGAAAATTCTCTTGCAAAGCCTTTGGATTGAGAAGTTCGGTTGGAACGATTTGGTTTCTTCTCACGCGGCGCAGCAGTGGAATAATTTTCGGGATGAGCTCTCCACGCTCTCAAGGATATCGGTGCCAAGATGGCTTGGCCTCTCCTTAGGATCCCGGGTTGAGATCCACGGGGTTTCGGATGCCTCTCAGCTTGCCCAAGAACGAATCCACCATCTCGTTCATTAGCTCGAAAACAAAGGTCGCTCCTCTCAAAAGACTGAAGCTCTCGGCTACCCTGCTTCTCGCGAAACTGACTAATTACGTACAGGAACAACTCGAATTCAAGGACGTACCGGTTTTTCTCTGGACGGATTCCTCCGTTACGCTCGCTTGGCTCCATTCGCACCCTTCAAGGTGGAAGGAGTTCGTAAAAAATCGGGTTCAGCGCATTCAGGAGCTGACTGCCACTGCTCAGTGGCGGTTCGTACCAAGCAAAGACAACCCTGCCGATTGCGCTTCCAGGGGTCTCTCGTCTCCTCAATTAGCCAAGTATAAGCTGTGGTGGAACGGTCCGCCATGGCTTTTGAAACCGTCTGTAGAATGGCCCGCTCTCGATTCCGATCCAGACCCAGCAGCACAACTCGAAGAAACACCAGGGGTTCTTCTCGTAACTCAAATCAAGGAACCAATTGTCTGGGATCTGGTCGATCGGTACTCGTCGCTTTCAAAATTCCTTCGCGTAACAGCGATCTGTCAACGGTTCGTCTCCAGGCTAAGGAAAGTTCCGGATTCTTCTCTCGCGTACCCTCTTACCCCGGAGGATCTTGGAAAGGCCAGATATTTCTGGATTAAGACAACCCAACAGGAATACTTCTCGTCGGAATTGAGAACTCTATCTAAGGGTCAAAGGCTCAGGAAATCGTATCCGCTTACGCGGTTAACGGCATTCGTAGATCGTCAAGGTATTCTCAGGGTCGGTGGTCGTCTCAAATGCTCGAATCCCCGCAGATAGCAAGCATCAAGCTATTCTGCCCAGAAATTCACGCCTTGTTCAGTTGATCATCCATCAGGCACATCTCCGGACGCTGCACGGCGGGACGCAGCTCACTCTCGCCACGGTTAAGCAAGAGTATTGGGTCATTGGCGACCGAGCGCCAGTGAGATCGTTCATTCTGAAATGCGTTACGTGCACTCGTCAGCACGACTTATCGGACGTCTTATCGGTTCTCTCGTCAATCTTTTACCACGCCAGTTTACCCCCAAGTCGAGGATAGAGTACCCAGGCCGGTACGGTATGCAGCGGAGGGAACTGGACCGCGGGGTCCCACAGGGGTCCGTTTAAGGCCCGCTCCTGTGGGACCTCGGGTATGATGCGGTCCTGTGGGTCTCTCTTCCAGAGGGTGCTACTCTCGTCCGCTTCGCAGACGACACGTTAGTGGTTGCCGTCAGGAGGACATTCAGGAGGACCAGAAGGTTGCAGTGGCAGTAGTCGTAGCTAGAATCCACAACCTGGGAATCCGCATCACGCCAGAGAAGACCAAAGCCATCATATTCCATGTCAGGCTTCGATCTCGGCCGCCTCCCAGGTTGTGAATCCGGATAGGGGACATTCCATGCGAAGTCGGACACCTTTTGGAGCACCATGTCGGATTTTGTTCTAATTTGAATATGTTGTAGTCTTTAGTGATAAATAAACGTATATCGAAGGATTTTTAAAAATTGTAAAAATTGTTGGTTTTACATGAGTTTGAAATATAGAGCTCACTTTTTTCGAATAAATAACTGCTGCTGAAGTACGAAAGTGATAAAAATGAGCCTTTAATAAATAAAAACATAATAAAACAATTATTTCAATTAAAAACAAAATTTTTGCGAGTTTATCTTGCAATTGTTTATAACAAATGTCACCTTTTATAGTGCGGAAATATTTAAAAATCTGAAAAAAAAAATGAGTATATAGTCCTGTTTGTCCCCTTTACTGACCAAGTTTCAGAAATACTGTTCAAAATTGTAACGGCGGTTTGTGCTTGTCCGCCGAGGACGACCAAACCGCCGACTTCTCCAGAAAAACTTTAAGCGGCACCCGTCGCCGAAATCAACAATCGACGGTTTTTGCATGTTTGTCAGTCTCCCGCACGACTCTTCAACCGTCGCTTGTTGATTTCGGCGAAACGTTCGTTACAGATTTACCCGTCGCGTTGCCGGTTAGGCCTCGTCCCAAACCGTTTGGCGGACGAATCCGCCAACCAGCGATCTCCCGAATTTCGAAATTCCCTTCCAGAGGGTCTCCCCCGCGGAGATAAATACGCGAGCGTCCGCCGTCGTTATTATTATCCGTTACCGTAGCGAGCAGTAAACGAGTAAAACAAAATTCCGTGAGAGACAGTTTCAATTTCCGAATTTTGCGTGAAATCCAAATTGCGAATTCCCGATCGGTGCACGCGTCGAGCGTCGTTGTGTCGTCTTTCCGTTCTTTCCTGTTTTTTCGTTATCTGTTCTTGTAATCGCTCGCGTCGCGGGGAAGATCGTCCGTTTGTACATCAAGATTGTCCGTTGTTTTTCTGCTCTTGTAATTCGTCGCATCGTGAAATAAACTTTATTCGTCGTCACCTCGGACTCCAGTGGTTATTCTTTCTGGTCCTCCCCCGTATTCGCGCGCACGCCCATCGCTGGGCGAAATCAGCGAAAACGAGTTTGGACTCGCGACTCTATTCGCGAAATCCGAAACAAATACGAACACTTCAAAATTGGCCTTATGAAAATTAATTGAATGTACCGCTGCGTCGCACGGTGGTTGCGTTTTTTTTTTTTTCTTTTTTTACCACACCATACATCAGAAAGGAGCCCCAAGTTTTACAGAGCATGAAGGTTGGTCGCACGAAGTGCCGCCAAATTATTAATAAAGTGTTATGTGTTCGCGAAATGGAGCGGATCGCTGATGACGTACGGCACACTAAATTTTCAGTGTATGAGGATGAAACCTCAGATTCCCCAAATGATAAGTAGCTGACATTAGTTGTAAGGTACGTTGAGCCATGCCGCTTATCCGTGACCACCGAATTGTTGCAGCTAATTCATCTGGATGCCACTGATTGTTCAGCGGAAAAGATTTTCAAATCCTTTCAAAATCAGTTGCTCAAAATGCAAATTCCGCTGACAAATATCGCGACCCTTAGCTGTGATAATGCATCGGTCATGACGGGTAGAGTATCTTCGTTCAAGACAATACTGCTTGAAAAAAATTCACACGTTCTTACAGTGCCGTTCGTTTGCCATTCTGTAGCAGTAACGGCGAGTGCTGCATGTGCTACAATTCCAAAAGAGTGCATCAAATTACTCCAGGGTGTAGCGTCATTTATAAACAGCAGCCCAAAACGGGCTGCAATTTTCCGACAATTTCAGGAGAGTTACGACAATTCGCCGTTAAAAATTCCCAGACTATCTGATACACACTGTCTTGCAATGCACCAGTGTGTAACCAGATTCTTGCATATCTGGGGCGATTTAGTCCGCTTTTTTGAAGAATATTCTTTTTCGGAAAGGTCAGAAACTGCTAGGTATTTCCTGTCTTCACTTAGCAGACCTGACATTAGAGGGTACTTCTTTAGTTTAGCATTCACTTTGAATGTATTAAATACCTTCAATGACCCCTTCCAAAGTAGAAGAATTATGGTTCATGAATTGCAGCCTTCTTCTGCACGGCTGCTTCAATTTTTTTTGCGTAGGTTTTTGAAGCCGCTTCTTCTAAAGCACTTCAATTTCGTGAGACAAATAGATTTTTCCTGCACATCGAGCCAAGTCCCACTTGATCGAGTGGATCTTGGCATCGAATGTCAGGAGTTTTTGGAGGAGGCTCTGAAGAATGGGATATCGGAAGTGGAGATTCGTTCCTTCCACGAAAACTGCTTGCGGTTTTACATAACCGCAAGCAATGAAATTAGGGATCGTCTTCCTCACGATGATCCATTCCTTAGATAGGTAACGGTTTTCAAGCCGTCCAATGTATTCTCTAATAGCGACAGACTCTTTCATACTTACCTTTCAAAGGACATAGACTCCTTGTACATCGAATCGCTCGAACAAACCTTGTAAATCTGAATAAACTGATTATAGTTTATTCCAGTCATCTACCATATATACGCACTATCATTTAACATTCTTTTATATTATACTTTATTGAACTCAAGTGACATCTTCATACTCTAACTTTTCGGATACGCGTCTACGACATTACCAGTATTGTCACAGTTATTCTCTCAGTGTTTGCCATTAATAAGTTACTACATTGTTCACGAATTAGAGGATTATCAGTCGCTCGTCGATTAGGAACGTCCGACGCCGAAAATGTACAAAAAGAATGGGACTTTTTGTATTACGGCATTTCCCCGTCAAACAAACATAATTTGTCAAAGTTGGCATTCGACAATATGTGGATGGACATCTGCAAACGTAAATATTCTTCTAATGCTCCTCTGTTTCCGAATTTGACTTCTTTGCTTAACGGTGTGAGATGTCTTTCACATTCGAACGTCGAGGCCGAAGGAATATTTTCAATGCTCCCTGACATTAAATCTAAAAAAAGGAATAAAATAGGACTTGACCTCCTGAATTCCATGTGTGTGGTGCGTACATTCCTTAAAGCTAGGCAGGAAACTAGCCGCACTATGTCTGTTGATGACAGGCATTTAGCTCTAATGTCAGGGAAGCATTTATATTCAAGTTCGTCGTGCTCGTGAAACTTTAAACAGTTGACCTTGCACGCGTACAAACAGGTGTTACTACATCTCCACGAGATCTCCACGATGTTGGCGGATCCAGTTTGAAGTTGTTATACAATTGCAATTTTACACTCCTCAAAAAAAAAAAAAAAAAATGAAGGGATCACCTCTACAATCCCTTCGATGTCCGGGTGGGTGTTAGACCACACGGTGCCCACCCTTAAACCTGCCTCCGGAGCTACCCAATCCCACGTATGTGGGCAACGGATGCCGTTGGCAGTAACTACTGTGTTAGCGACTTGTCGCGCTGGGTAAATGCAGGGCCGTCGTGTGAGGTGTCGGGTTCGTCCTAGTATCCGAGACGAGTCCCTGAGGCAGACCACACGACCTTTGCCCATAGAGTTGCGCCTGAATCGGTCTAATCCCACATCCGTGGGCAACGGACGATTTCCGCAGCGTTATATGTGTGGTAGAGAGCCACGTAAGCGGTTTCGGCGGTTACCCATCAAACGTGGTGTGAGTAATCATGCCGACATGGGTGCTAAAAGCGAGGGAAGCCCCACCGAACGTGGTGTCCCTCGTTGGCGTTGGCCTCTTAGTGGTGGTGGTTTATTCTGTTAAACGCTAACCCACCATCTGCCAGTATGAGTACAGACTCGGGTACGGCAAGGCGGCGCACGCGCCGGAAGGCCAAATGAGAAAGACAATAATTCCCTTCGATGTTTACTTGAACTACATTTTCGTGTTCTTAGAGGTGAGACTTTAATTTTTTGAGGAGTGTTATAACCACATTTTTAGCGCCGCCTCCGAAAAGTATGCATTGCATTTAAAATGTAACGTAATATTTTAATCAATGTAATAAGGAACTGAAGAGAATTCATGCATATGAAATAGAAACTATTTCATACTTTTTAGCGCATTTTGAAGTCGGTTGTAATTTTTTTTTCCAAAATTATTTTTCATCAGCTACACCGCCTGTACCGATGAATTTTTAATCCACGCGCTCCGAACATTGAAATAGAAACATCATGTACTTATTGCAAAACAATTACACAACCTAACCGATCAGTTGGCACTAATTTTTGATGGTACCTACATTCGGCATGGGAAAAGCTCAAATAATGAGTATCAACGAAAATCATATTCAGGACAGAAGAAAGTACCATTATATAAACCATTTACAATGTGTACAACGAGTGGATATATTGTTGAAATGCACAGACCATTTTAGGCAACACAAGATGATGCGGAAATAATGAAAATCGCGATGAAAGATCCCAATAGTCTGCGAACATTAATGAAGAAATTAGATACATGGATCGTTGACCAGGGATTCCGAGACGTACACAATTATTTAGAAAACGAAGGATACGGAGTATAAATGCCAGCTCTTAAAGGGGAACGTCATCCCACTGCAGAAGCCAATAATTCTGGATTGGTGACAAAAGTTCTTTCGGTTGTTGAAGCTATCCACGGCATAATAGGACAAAAATACTGATTTCTCCATCACCAATTAGATGATAAGTTGCTACCAACAATACGGTCATACTTCCGGATAGCCTGTTCTTTACAAAATATGTTTGGAAGACGTTTACATAGTGAGCAGAAGCCGAGACACATCGCTGGAATAAACGAAAAACTCCGTTTCAAAGAATAACATCTGGAGATTTGCTTGATTTCCCGGAAATAACGGAACATGATTTGCGAGTATTTTTTACTAGGTCTTACCAATTTTCGCAAGCAAGATCTTATCTCGCAGAAATAATTAAAAGTGATAATGAAATTAATTTCAGTTATTTAAAAAACAAAACAGCAACATCACTCATTTATCTGTACTCTCACTAGGTATTGTGACAGGAGAATGGAAATCTCCTCAACGCACTAAAGAAGTCCATCGCTGAAAGACTCGCGTACACCGAACAAGGACCTTATCGACAGAATAATGACGAGCCCTCTAATTGTCAAATGACCCACCGAGAGGGCTAGCGCCGCACGCGCTCGATCACTAATCGATACCTCGTCACTCTTTCTCGGGATATCGAATAAGCAACACGTGCTGAATATTGTAAAAGCGTCTCACTGTCTCATCAATTATTAATACCAAAATTACCATTATTGTAAAAAGCCTCAAGAATATATTCTGTTTCTATATTCTCCCATAAGAATCATTACGAATTTTAATCATTTAATTATTATCTATTTAATTAAATTTCTTTAGAGCCCCGGCAGCCACTGACCCAGGCCGCGCCGGGTGGAATCTTCGTCGCTTTGTGATTAAAATTCTTAAATATTATAAATAATTAATAATAATTTCTACCGCGGCTAAAGATTCTGTCTCAGTATAAAGTAGAGATTCTATTTCATATGTACTTTTCACATACGCATCTTTTTAGTACGCGTTTCATGCTGTAATCTGTGGTATAAAGTTAATAATGAAAGAGTTAAATATTCAAAGTGACATTTTATTATACCTTCAATTCGTTTTCCCTATATAGTTACAACGATCCAGCAACTTTTCAAATATAAAGAATTTGTCAGCAGTTTCAAATTACTGGAAACCTGTGCAACGGAGAAAGAGTTAGACTCAACAGTAATTCTAACAACAATAGTGATTAAGAAATTAGCGTTCTGGCTGCAATTAGCAATACACCCACAAACTTGCTGCGACAAGTAGGATCACACTGCGGCATCTCCAAAACTTTATTTAAAGTTTTGGCATTCATAAAATTTTATTTAAAAATAATTTAAAACCATTCAAACCAATAACGGTGCACAAAATATTAGAAAGAGATCTGCCAGCCAACGTTTGGAATTTGCCAGATGAGTAATGTTAGCGAAATTCCCGATGTCTAAGCAGCGCCATGGAGTTCGTGGCGAAGATAGTTCGCCGGTGCACCGTTTTCCGATAGCAGCAGCACCTCTCAGGCTACGATCGCGCCATCTCCATAAAGGAATTGGCACTCACTCGACGGCCATTACCACCACCACCGACGAGGTACTGTTAAAGACTGCCAGCCTTACGGGACTTCGCGTATCCGAAAAATTCGCTGTTTAAGAGAAAATATAAGAAAGAACGAGTATTTGATGTTACATGTTATGTTGTACAAATTTTAATTTTATATATTTATATATAAGATAATACAGGAAAACGTAATAAGTATTCACAAAATTGTATACAAAGAGACTTTGTAATTTGAATGAACCAGGTTTGGTAGGGCAAAAAGGGAGCAAGCCTCTCAGACGCCATCTCGGAGGTTAATACTGTAACACCAAAGAGAAAATAAATACATACATACATACAATTCGCTGTTTTCTACCGCCCTCTAGGATATATTGCGGTCAGAATAAGAAACACTCGTGGAAGACGTGACTGATCCCATCGTCTAAACGGTCGCCGGGGCGAGGGGAACTTTTCTGTCTTGCTTTGTCACATTTTGTTCCATAGGCGTTCTTTGTCACGAGGCGACCGCTTGTCGCTTTACCGACGGAGCGACAGAGCCCATCAGAGCCCACTTATTGTTAGTGGTACGCCAAAATACACAGGGGCTGACAGTCTTTAATAGTACCTCATCGGTGCCACCACGCTCGACTCCTTTACCGGTTACACAGTGCACGCGTCACGTGCTTTTGTCCACTAGCGTCTCATTTTTACTCTACCGACCACGCAATTAGTTTGTACTCAGTCCACGCGGCTTGTAAATGTGCATTCTGTACACGCAGACTAATTATTGTTTACCAGACTTTGTTTCTTATGTGTATTTTGTTTTAAGTGTTTGGCGTGTGAATTCTAGAACAGTCTAATGCGTGTGTGTTAATAAATTAAGTGTAGTAATAAATCAAGTGTTCATGTTAGCGACAAGACGTGTGTCTCTTTTCTGTCCTCTCCGCCTACGTGCTTTCGCAAACAGGTAACGCTACAGGTTTCGCAGTACGAAAATTTTTTACGTCATATCACGATAACAGACGAATGTCTATTTCATACAAATGGAATAACATGCCAGAAAAACACCAGAACGTGGTAAACAGAGAACCCTCATTGGCTGAAAGAAGTGAACCGGAAGTACCACAGATCAGTATTAGCCTGGTGTGGCATTTACAATGGCAAGATCTATGGGCCGTACTACTTTGAGGGATCAGTGAATGCAGATGTTTAACTCCAATTTTTGGTAACATTCCTGTATGACATTTTGAAGAACATGCCGCTGAGGGAACGTCAGAATTTGTGGTTTCAACAGGACAGCGCACTTCCCCACTATGCCCAACAAATGGATCGGACGTGGTGGACCAATCTGTTGACCACCTTGGTCACCAAACTTGTCTAGCTGCGATTATTTCCTATGGGGCCACATAAAATAAGAGGTGTACAAAATCGAAACAGAAATATCGCAGAACTGAAAGCAAGGATTGCAGACATTTGAAAACTAACGTCTCCACAGAAACGTTAGTTAATGTATGTCATGGAATGAAAAATGGAAAACGGTGATTTTTCCTGATGAAAAAAAATTTTATTTTGATGGTCCAGATGGGTTTCAATATTACTGGCACGATCTGTGTAATCAAAAAGATATGAAAATAACAAGAGTCCATGGAGGAGGATGTATGATGGCTCAGGCTGCATTCGGCTACAAAGGTAAGACTGATAATGTGGTTTCCGCCAAAAGCCAATACTGAAAAATATCAGGAACTACTAGAAAACGCACTGGATGAATATGGCGACGAGATTGGCGGACCTAACTTAATATTCCAACCAGATAATCCAGCAATACATCGTGCAAAAACAATTAAAAACTGGTTTGAAAGGGGAAAAGTTGAAATTTTACCATTGCCATCAAGGAGTCAGGACTTAAATTCGACTGAAAATCTTTGGGAAATTTTAGCTGGACAGACGTTATTTAATCGTTACTTCATGTGTCATATTTACTTTCGGGGAAAACATAGCACCAATTTATTGATACATTTGTCTGCTAACCATCCTGATGAATTTACGTCAGTTATGGTTCTTAATCAGAAACGCAAATACGACGGAATGGAATCTACGCATTCGAATAATAAAAATAAGCAACCTAAGCAGGATGTATTGAATGAATGCGTTAATTTAGTGACAGTGCATGGACGGCCTTTTAATTCAATTAATGATGCTGCGTTTCAATGTACCATCAGTATGATTCCACTGTCTTGCAGTTCAAATATTTCTTCTGAAGACGTCCGTAAAGAAGTGGTTGTGTAGGCAAATTTGTTTCGTAAACAACTTGGAATTGCATTAAAAGGAAAACTATTATCCTTAAAAATTGATGCAGCTACTTGTATGGATCGCTCATTTATAGGCATCAATGTCCAATATATAAAAGAATCAAAGTTGGCGTTGAATACATCAGCAGTTAAAGAAGTGTATGATAGGAACACTGCTGTAAATATTAAAGAAATTGTGAAAAATGTGTTATTCACGTACGGAATATCTCTACGTCAAATTTATTCGATCACAACTGACAACGGATCAAATATGATCAAATATTTGAGTATCAAGTAGATAGCGATGATGATGAAAACAATCGCATTGAAAATCATATTAATCAAGCAAATATTAATGATACAGATGAGGAGTTTGGAGTGGAATTTTCATTATCGGATGATGAATCGCAGAGAATCCTTCGATTCTCCCCCCATACCCCGTCGATCACAACACAATTCCAGTCTGCATTTCAAGTTAAGTTTTTAAAAGCAAATAGTTACAAATGGTTGTCATTGGATTTATTTTGATTTTCTTAAAATAATTCTTACTTTAATTGTAAAACACCATGGTAAGAAGCGCCACTTGAGTACAAAGGGTTAATTTCCTAAAAATTCCAAGAACGCCTTCCCAAATTTTATTCCTTCCTCCTTGGGTACAACGAATACAAATAATTAATAATATACTATTTTTAATTATTTGTATTCGTCATTCGATAGAATTTCAATTAAATTTTTCCTGCTTGACCGACGCGTTGGCCCAGCCTTGTCCGAACGTCCCTGGGCCAGGTCCCGGGGCTATGCTCAAGTGCCTGAGCGCGCGGGATGCGCGCGCTGTGATTGGTCAGTGTTTTTCTGGGACAGGGCCCCTTCAATCATCCCCACTAGGTGATGGAGCGCCGTCTCAACAGATTTACCCGCCTGATACGCATGCTGTGAGGCCTGCACTGGATTTGCTACCAGTGCGTGCTCCCTTATGTACCTGTCCACCAGTCTTTCAAGTGTTTTTAAAAGAAAGGATGTCAGGCTGATTGGTCTAAAGGATTTGGCCGAGTCGTAGCTGCTCTTGCCGGTTGCACATTAAAAAAACAAAAAAGTTTTCGGTAGAAAAAGCATTAGGTATGTTTACCACAGAAGATCTATCCAAATTTCAATATATGTATTACAGTTAGAAATGAAGTTATACAATATAATAATAATCCTTTTCCATCGTATTACACATTATTGCAAGAAAAAAAGAGGTTATCCACCTAAAGAATTCATAATTGTCACAGAAAAGTATGCAAAAATTATCATACGGCTGAACGAATTTTAAAAAGCGTAAGTGATTTAGAAAATAATATTGAATTGGTATTAACGTGTAAGGTTGGGATGTGACGGTTCTTCAGGACAAGCGAGGTACAAACAAACTCCAGTAGATTTCGATACGAATAAGGATAGCATTTTTTCATGCAGTCTAGTACCACTTGAGCTGCAAAACAAAGTAACTAAACAAGTCCTATGGAAAAATCCGCGACCATCATCTACATGGTTTTGTCGCTCAATTTAATTCGAATTTGTTAAAGAAACGCAGGAAATTATAAATGAAGCAACAAACACGATTAATAATGAAATAGTAAATCTACAGCCGGTTAAAATAAATAATGTACAAGTAGAATATTATAATGCTCCTTACAATGATGGATAATAAAATTTGCAATACCCTTACGAATACAAAATCTGCAATGCGTTGTTATATTTGTATACAAAAATGACGAATTGTCCAAATTTGAAGCAGGAACGTAAGAATTGTCGCGAAGGATCATATGACGTGGATCGGCTTTCTATTAGGCTCAATCGATGGCGCGTACCCAAATTAGTTAACAAAAGTGTTTTTCTTTTTCCTGTAAGACTATAGGGCAGACGGGCGTTTGTTCGTCACCCCGGATCCGCTTGGTTCAGGTCGGAGGCCGCGAGGAGGCGGGAGAGATAGGGAAAGGTCTCTCTCGCTGGTAGTCGTCCGGCAGGCTCTTAGGATATATACGAGGTTCCGAAGAGCGATATCAAGGCGTCTGGGGCAGGGATCGGCTGTCGTCAGCCCCACTGACGAGTCTGGGCAGTCGATCCCGAGACGAAACGCCGTTTGTTTCTTACATTCCTTTACATGCCTTGTGAAGGAAGTTATCACAAGCTAAAGTTGAGATTGCGTAAAATGCATGATGAGATGTTAATTCTTGGTCATCGTCGTCGTCGTCGTCTGTTCGTCATCCTTCTCTAACGTCTGTTACGGTGTATACACACCTCTTTGTCAGGGGACTGGTAAATGTACTATTGGTGTCTTTGTCTTTAAACTAAAACCGCATAAGTTTGTCCCTTTTTCGTTGTTTCTTTTTCTAACGTCAGTTTGTCTTCCTCTCGCACACAGCATGTCCAGCGCTACAGCAGCGCCATGCATAGTTTGACAGCTGTCAAGCTTCAGAAGTTTGTTGTTATTAATCAGATTTATATGATTGATTTCATCGACAAATTTATAGATTACATACTTTTGTGCCGTATATATTTCAGTCATACATTTTCTTTCTTCTTATAGCACAGAAGCAAGGAAATTGCAATAGTGCAGTACAACTGTTAGCTGTCAGTGTAACGCCGTACTCGTAATTCTTTGTACGGCGAAAGTATGATAAATACAAATGTGTATAAGTGCAGCTATTTATTAGTGACAAGGTGCGATAGAAAATTATTTAATGAATATTAATAATCATCAATAACGTAGCATTATACATGAAAATCATATAATGTGTGTAGGTTATGTTTATCTTTGTGAAAAGTAAGATTATATACAAAGCTTAGTTGAACATAGGATTCAATGTTGCAAAAGTTGACATTATACAAAGACTACAGCTTTGAATAATATACTTGTTTCAATTCCGATAAGTAAAAAAAGGAAAAAAGTTATGATCTTAACGAGTTACTAAATACAAAGTTTTTTCATTGGTTTCAGTTGCACACCAAATTATATTGATTACAAGTGATTTTATACTAACTAACAATATAATTGTTATTCAGTGAATATCAGTCAAGGATAATATATTAGGAAAAACAGAGTTTTCTTTGCGATCTGTCGTAACAACTAAAGTTATTATACTTCGACAATTATACAAAGTAATGAGATCTGTTTTCCGAAAGGACAGCACTTCAAAAATTTCGATGAAGTAAGAAATTGGGTCGATAACTATTTCACTTCCAAGGAACCTGATTTTTTTCCGCCGTGGCATCCAACTGCTTCCAGAGAAATGGGAAAGGATCATACAAGCTGGCGGTCATTATTTTAATTAAGAATAAGATTATAATTGTACTATTTTAACAAATATTTTATGATAAAAAATCCGCAAAACTTAGTTAACGACCTAATAACATGGTTAGTGTACGCGTTGCGCACCGGCTGTCTGTCATACCGACCGATCACATTGATCGCCTTCGAGCGATTGATCGCTCTCGCGCCGCGATATCTGTTCCGTCGTCGCCGCATACCTTACTTGTGCGAAAGTCATCGAACGATTAACCTAGTCAGAGTGAGCGATCGTGAGACTTTAGTAACGGTGTGATTTGTATTTACAACGATAGCGGAATCAATTCCGTTAATTGTGTGGTGTGATTGTAATAAACGGTGACCAGAAGAGGCCAGAACGAGTCGTGTTTTTTTTTTAATCAAAGTTCCTCCTCGACGTCCCATCGATTGTATTAATCCGTCCACCACCGGAAACTCGAATCGAGTCTTCCACAGTTAGTAAATAGTGACAGCGATGATCTAACAGAGGAATCTGATGCAGATTTACGAAAGTTAAGAATATGCAGCAGACATTTCCCGGTAAATGCGTTATATCCAAGTGGAGGGTTAAGAAAAGATGCAGAACCACTACTGTATCCAATTAAATCCGATAACGAGGATGAAGATTCTTCCACTGCCGATGACCGAAAATATCGCGAGAAAATACATATGTTACGAACAAAAATAAAACGTCAAAATATTGCGATACGAAACTTCAGAAAAGAAAATATGTAATATGTTGAAGAAGATGAATAAAGCCAAAAATAGCATGATTTCTCATTTATAAAGAACGTTAAAAATATTGACGGCAGGTAATTTGTCAAATACAACCCTTTTAAGTGCTTTACGATGTCAAGCGCAAGGTTTTTCATTAACATTTATAACAATGCAATTATTCCATACACCACAATCTTCTTATACAGAAGAAGTTAAGCAATTTGCCAAAAAAAATGCATTGCACGTAATCGAAGTTGCCTGCAAAAATGCGTGAGGAATTTAATTTCATATTGCCTGCAAGAAGTGTCATCAGCAAACGGTTTAGCGCTGTGAATTGATGGCCGGGAATTTGCAACAATTTATTCCACAAACTACAAGCGAAAGTTGACCGCGTGGATAGTAATGAACGTGACAGATTTATTTAAGAATATATATGTACACAGTATGCAGAGTAACACGTAAATAAAAAGAAGAGTACATTATACAATATGATATAGAAAAAGAATAATAACGCGTGTCGCGAACATCGTCACGCTATACACGAACTGAACTAACAAAACGCGGGGGATCCCCGATGAACTACATATATAAAACGATAGGTTAGTGACGCGCTCTGTTGACGGTTACGTTAGTTAATTAAACATATAAACAGACGCATATAGATACGCTTCCAACAGAACGTAACTGTGTTCTGTTACTGGATGAAATGCGAATAAAAAAATGTTTTGATTACCATGAACATCGGCAGAAAGTTGAAAGGTTTGAAGATTTAGGATCGCTTGGATGCAGTAAAAAGGTAGTGACGAATGTATTATGTCTACGCTGCTGTTCGCGGACAGTTCGCGAACAGTTTGTGAACAGCTCGCGGACCATGTTCGCCAGCAATGTGGACACTTTCGTGAACAGCGAACAGATCGCGCTTAATAAAGTTAGAGAAAGTCTACAATTGTCTGTATATCTCACGCACCCGAGAAGCACCTTTTGCGCTAGGGGAGCAGAACGGTAATGGCCGCTGCGCGGGACGCGAACCATCACGAACGAAAAAGAACCAAAAGTCTATGACGACGTAAATCGTCGACCGTCGATCGATGCGGTGATCGACAGATGGCACTTACTTGAACGATGTTGATTCGCAAATACTCCGCCAGCCATCAACACAGGGTTGTTGATGTAAATGCTTCTGGAGAGCTGTCTTCTGGTTGCTGGTGTGGAGAAACTGCATATCTACGGGTCGGAGCTCAGCCAAATGGCCCATATGTGAAACGCCTTAACAACAATGCAGATCTGTAACTAATATACTTTCTTTGCTCCATTCCAGGTACCCAATTATCCCCGCGACTAGAACTCTGAGGGGAAGATAGACGCGAACGCGATTGGAACTTAGCGACCGCGTTACAAAACCGCGTATATCGGGTTCTCGGTATAATTTACTAATTTTTTACGTTAAAGGCTCGGTTCGAGCAGGGTGTACCCTGGGCGGTCCCATTGATGCGGTAAGTACTACGGGTCTGCGCTTTCAACAAGAAGCTGTCAAACCCGTAGTACGTACCGCAACAATGGGACCGCCCGGGGTACACCCTGGTCGAACCGAACCTTTTCCGTCATAAATTAGTAAATTTGTAAGCGCTATATCTTGAAAACTAATTAAAATCGGGTAGATACATTAAAGGTCAGTGAATTCGTTTTGAAAAGCATTACCAAATAGTCTGAAAAAAAATATATGGTTCCATTTAAAAAACGGAACTTGACCATCATATCTCGTAAAATAACAATGTAAAAAAATATTCGTTCCTACCAAAATATGCTTCCCATTTTACCATGCAATTTCCATATTAACAATTTTTCATACGACCAATAGTTTTGCAATAACGGCTCCATAACACTTAGCGTGGGACACCCTGTATATTTTAGAAATATGTATTTCAACAAAAACATTGTTTAATTTTGTAATATTGTTAGGTCAGTCTTTAGAATACGGAAAGAGGGCATGTCAGGAGAAATATCGCTTTCAAAGAGAACAAAAATTCGCCAAAAAATTGTTGAGAAAGTAGACGATTTCGATGAGAATGTCATAGGACGAATAGTTCACCAATTTTTTCATCGGAATGAATTACCAACGATTGAAAAGGTGTTAGAAATTGTAAATGCGGATCCGACTTCACCTAATTTCAAACGAACTACCTTTTATAAGTTATTAAAAAGCACAAACTTTAAGTTTACTCGGCGAGGTCGTGATAGTTTTTTAAACGACAAAAAAGTGTAAATGGTTTTGTGGATGGGGCGTTATGGACTTTTGAGTCCATAAAAACCGTTAATTACCATGAGGAAATGAATGCGGCAAAATTTAAAGATTGGTTTTCCAAAATAATACTGTCCAACAGCCAATTGACGTTTCGATATCTGTTAAGCGAATGTTGTCGTGTTTCTTGTGCTGATGACGAATCTGCCGCCCGTTTTTCTCCAGCACGTAGAGTGTTTGAGAAATTTTGAAAAGAAAAACACATCTTTCAAATTCAAACCAATTTTGTGAAGTAACTGTACAAGATATTAAAATTCTGTTTATGTAGGAAGATTCTATAGACTTTGCCGAATACAAGGGTATCTGCCTTTTATGCATTCTGAATATTTAAATATGTTTAAGGGTGCGCAGGAGGTAAACTAGCGCCTTTGTCGACAGTTGTGGAGAAATTAGAAAGCTCTAGAACAAGGATAGAGAGGGTGGTACAACAGTTGTAGGAGAGACGAAGATAGAGCGATGGAAGCGGCTTGATTTTCCGCCAACTTTGGTGCAACTTTTTGAGCTTAAGAAGCAATATTTTCTTACACTTTATTTTTTGAAAAATTCCTTGTATCATTACGGAGGGGGGTACAGAGCCCGATTTTGCAATTTCCCTCTGGAAAGTTTATAAAAAATAAAAGTGTATATCTTTATAGAACTTTTTTTCTGGACACTTTTTCGAAAAAAGGACTCTGTACCCCCCTCCGTAATGATACAAGGAATTTAAAAAAAAAAAGTGTAAGAAAATATTGCTTTTTAAGCTTAAAAAGTTGCACCAAAGTTGGCGGAAAATCAAGCCGTTTCCATCGTTCTATCTTCGTCTCTCCTATAACTGTTGTATCACCCTCTCTATCCTTGTTCTAGAGCTTCCTAATTTCTCCACAACTGTCGACAAAGGCGCTAGTTTACCTCCTGCGCACCCTTAAAAGATAAGCCTTGATGGTATTTATTTATTTTAATTTCTAATTACAGAAAACGCAAAATGGAAGGGTCCAGAAAACTGATTGTACCGAAGACGATGCGAAGTATTTACTGGAAATACTTTGGATCTTCTGCCACGCCAGAAGGCGAAATCCAGAATAAAAAAATAGTATGGTGCACCATCTGCGACGCATCACTCGCATACGTTTCAAGTACGACAAATTCACGGTCGCACTTAGCAAAATACCATCCGCAACAGCTCCTGGAGCTGTATGCTACAAAGGGTAAATGATACATTTTGTTTATCCTACTTAATTGTTTATATTTTATTATTAATATTAGTTGTACTAATGTCACGTGGACAACACTGGCGGCAGAACACAGCGCGCGCTGTGGTTAGTCGATGTTTTTTTTTCATTAATAATTCAAAAACGAAGCCCCAATCGATATTTTTGCAAAGGAAATTGTTGTTCGGAATAGTTTCACCTCACATTTTCGATTCTTGCAATAATTCTGAGACAACATGTATATGTAATGTTCTTGAAAGTATAAATAAGAAGTTTAATAATTACACAAATTATTGTTTTATCATTATCTATATTTTTTATATTGCTTTATCATTATCTCTAGCTGTCAATTTTTACGTTTGAGAAACCGGGTGGCGGAACTCTGCTATGATGAGATTTGGAAATTATGCTTTCGAGATTTATGTCGAAACGAAAAGAATCGATCGTTATCAATAATAAGGTATGAAACTATCAAAAGCTATCAACATAACGGCTATCGATAGTTCTGCACCTTTATTCAGACGCTGGACTAGCTCGAAGCTGGAACAGGATTCCGTCAAGATTTACAAATGGGCAGAATTGCAGTAGATATGGCAACATCGCATCGTTAAAGAACGATGAGATCTGGCAATTATGCCTTTGAGCTTTTCATTTGACATTTAGGAAAATGACAGGCATTGTGATAATTGACAGATAATACAGAAAAGGAACTACTACGTTATGTGCGAAGCAAGTTGGAAAGCATGTTTAGACCGTGGACACAGTAACAGACACGAGAGACGACGGCAGCGCCGCGGTGGAAAGGCCATGTTGACATACAAATCGTCTCGGTTTTATATTGACGACGTTAGTGCAATATCCTGCGCCGGAGAAACAATATTTCTTCATGAATCTTACTTTAAAATATTCTTTGTGTTATTGCGCATTGCAGTACAGAGCCATTTTTTGCAATTTCCCTCTTACAACTTTGTAAACAATAAAATCAATCTTTTTTATAGAAGCAATTTTTTTGTAGCCCATTTTTCCCAAATCGGGCTCTGTACTGCAATGCGGGATGGTATAAAGAATGTTTTAAAAAAAGAAGTATGAGAAAATATTGCTTCTTCGCCGCAGGAAATTGCACAAACTGAACCGCAAAATCTAGCTGCTTCATTATCGTCTCTCTTCGTCTCTCCTACGATTGTTGTATCACCCTCTCTGTCTCAGCACCGTTGGAGAGACAAGGATCTATCTATCCTTGTTCGCGAGCTTCCTACTTTTTCCGCAACTGTCGCTAGAGTCAGCTCGGAGTTCGGCCGTGGCTCCTGCGCACCCTTAATTGCGGATTGATTATCTACGTATATCGGAATAGATTCACATACAATGTCTAAATCGCTAAGCATTTGGCGCAACCAAATTGCTTCTTTTGTCCCATGAGTAAGTGCGATATACTCAGCTTCCATTGTTGATAAGGACACTATGTTCTGTCTTTGACTGGACTAGCATATTGGTCCGCCGTTTAATAAAAACACGAACCCGCTTCTTGATCTTCGCGGTTCTGGGCATCCTGCGTAGTCGGCATCAGTGAACCCAGTTACGCTGGTGTAACTCCCACTGCCTCCGAACACAATCCCATAATCTCGCGTGCCTTTCAGGTATCGCATGATTCTTTTTACAGCTTGCCAATGTTCATGGCCGAAAGAATCAAGAAACTGACTGGCATAATTCACAGCATACTCTATATCAACGCGACATACTCTCGCAGCAAACAATAGTGAACCTACTGCCTCTCGATATGGGATGCGTTCAATTTCATTTTTACTACCTTTACTCGTGTCGTCCTTTTGTAAATACATACCTGGCTCTGCAGGTACACTCGAAGGGTTTGCATCACGCATTCCGAACTTAGCCAACATTTTATCGATATAACATCGTTGGCTTATTTTCAAAGTACGTTTCACACGATCACGCTAGATCTGCATTCCGACAAACTCATTCGTTACATCTACAGTTATGTTAAAATTGCTTCGTAGGTAACGCAGTACCTCGTCAATTGCACACTGACTGTCGGATATAACTAAACCGTCACCTACATAGAGCGCTAGGTAAACTGTAAAACTTTTCACTTCACCAATAAAAACGCACTTGTCACTTGTGATTTCTTTGAAGTTAAAGTTTTTCAGGAAGCTAACGAATTTCTCGTTCCAGCAGCGTGAGGACTGTTTTAGGCCGTAGAGACTCCTATGTAGTTTGCAGACAAAGTCGCTATTTTCTTCGCTGAGATAGCCTTGAGGTAGCTGCAAGTACATTTCCTCTTCTAAGTCGTCATAAAGATGCGCTGTCTTTACGTCGAACTTCGCGATCTCAAAATCTTCTTTTGCAGCTATTGCTAACAGTGTGCGGGTAGATTCGTAACGGACTACCGGTGCAAACGTATCAAAATAATCAATGCCGTCTCGCTGAGAAAAGCCTTTTGCCACAAGTCGCGCTTTATATCTGACGCTGTTGTCGCGTGTATTTCTTTTAATAGCAAACACCCACTTGCATCCAATTGCGCGCTTACCTTTAGGTAGTTGGATCACACTCCATGTGTGGTTATCTTCAAGTGCGTTGACTTCTTCTTGCACAGCTTCTTGTCATTTAGGTGCATCTGAACTTGTCATGGCGTCCGGTATACGTCATTGGTACAGTATCCGCGATGTATGTCACAGGAGCTCCATAGCGATCTATGACGTTCAGCTTGGTTCTGTCGCGTAGATTCGGCTTTTGCGGTTCTTCTGGGGTGTCCATTTGGTGCTGCTGTTCGCCAATTATTTGGTCTTCACACACTTCATCAACAGTTTGTTGATGATTAACATCGACTTCGTTATCAGCGATTTGAATTTCGCGTTCTTCTCCTAGGTTGAAGTCGATCGTGACAGGATAAACATTATCCTCCCCTTTTGAATTATTCGTATGGATCTCATTAAATTCGACATCGCTGCTGATGTATATTTTACTGGTTGCTGCATCCCACAGCCTACAGTTTGTAGATTCACCTTCGTAGCCGACGACGATCATTTTCTTGCTTTTGTGATCAAACTTCTTGCGTTTTTCTTTCGGCTGATTAAGATACGCGTCTGTACCGAACACACGTAGATGTTTGACTCCGGGCTTTCCATCAAACCATTTTTCAAACGGGGTTTTCGTTTAACTTTGCATGGCTACACGGTTCAATACATAGCAAGCCGTACTGATAGCTTCAGGCCAGAGTCTCAAATCAACGCTGCCACCAATAAGCATCGTCCTCGCGCTCTCGAAGATGGTCCGGATTTCTCGCTCGGCCCGGCCAGTCTGTTCGTGGATGTAAGGCGATGAAAATTCATGAATTATACCTGTTTCCTTCGTGTGCTTACGAAATTCCTCTGAGGTATACTCACGACCATTATCCGAGTGCAACACTTTGATTTGATTTCCTGTCTGATTTGTCACGAACTTCCCGAACTCTGCGAACTTCGCGAACACCTCCGATTTATGCCTCAAGAAGAAAACTTTTCGGTAACTTGTGCATTCGTCTTTAAATATTAGAAAGTATCTTGAGCCTCGCGGAGACTCTACGTTCACGGGACCACACACGTCCGTATGAATTTTCTCTCCTGGCTTGAAATGGCTTGCATGTTTGACCGAAGTATGCGGCTTGCGGGTTTGTTTACCCATTATACACGCTTCACAAAAGAAATCGCCTTGCTTTCCGATTTTTATACCTTGATCACCAAGCACCTTGCTAGTGTTCATCACTGCGCGCACATTAACATATCCAAGTCTCTCGTGCCAAAGTTGGAGCGCACTTTTCTCTTTCGATTCGGCAACATTGCATTTCACGGGAATTTTCATGTCAAACAGCATTTTGAATAGACCCCCCGTGTCTCACGCCGCGTGATGACAGCTTGCCATTTTTATCACGCACTTCATAATAACTTTCATAGGTGTGAAAAGAGAAACCTTTGTCATTGACAGTCACTACCGAGAAAAGGTTTCTTTTCAGCTCTGGCACAAGAAGCACATTCTGCTGTTCCCTTTCGGTTGTTTTTCCATTTACTGTTTCACAAATAACAACCGTTCCTTTTTCTACCGCGGGCAGGATTTTGTCGTCAGCGATTTTTATGTAATGATTGTCACTTACCGCGTTAAATGACGTGAAAAAGTCCTCTCGGAAGGTCATATGCATGCTAGCACCCGAGTCGGCCAGCCAGATATCTTTGTCACCGTCTCCCGTTTTAGAATAAAACACACATCACTGATGTATGCTGATGCCGTGTACAAAGATGCTGTTGACTGTTTGCCTTCACTTTTCTCACTTGAACTTTTATTAGGACACTCTCGTGAGCAGTGTCCTTTCTGTTTGCAAACTGCACGTTTTGCTCGTTTTTTTAGTTCTTCAACATTTGTCTTATTGCTGGACTTCCGAGCTTTGAAGTTCTTAACTGCCGGTTGCTGAGCGTTTTTCTTCAAATTCAATGCTTCAATTTGAAGAGCTAACGATGCTGCTGTGCTGGTTTCTGCTCCACAGAGGCGCTTGTCTTCACGTATGAGCCGCGCGGTGAGTGTGTCCTTTTTCCGCTCGACTTTCGGCGTACACTCCCATGCCATACGGAAAGATGAGAATCTTGGCGGTAGACCGTTCAGCAGGCCCTTGATGCGGAAGTCATAGAATTCTTGAAAAGCACTGTCCTTTGTGTCTTTGCTGGATGTACCGTACAGTGCTGTCAGCTTGTCCCAGATTGCCTTGGGAGTTTTGCAATTAATCAAATTGCGATGAATCGATTTTTCTACTGAGCCGAGCAATATCACGGCTGTTTGCGAGGAAGCCGTCTTCCAGATGCTCCATGCAGCCTCGGTTCTATCAACTGGCTCTGCTTTTGTGTCATCGATAAATCCAGTGAGATTTCTCGCATCCAACACAAATTCGATGCCATATTTCCGCATGTCATAGTTCGATTCGTTGAGCTTGGTTAAATCCAAAGTTTCTCTATCAGCCATGATAAAGAAAAATCTTTTGTCGCGAAAACTTGCACGAACAAATAATTGAACTTTTGCACACACGAACTGTAACGCATTGCCTAGCTTGGCTTTCTGTTCTTAAATTACACGGCGCAGTGGAAGCGTGCTGGGCCCATAACCTGTTGAATGTTTACAGAAAGAAAACACGCAGGTTTCTAGTATCTTCCTCGTTTAATTTTATTTAAGATAAAAAAATTTTTGGAAGAAAATACAACCGACTTCGGAACGCACTGAAAAGGACGAAATAATTTCAATTTCAATTTATACATATTTCGGAGACGGCGCAAAATCAAAAGTTTTCTACATTGGAAATTATCAAAATTTGTTAATCCTTTTACATATTTTCACATTAGCAACATCTTTCATTTACACAATTTTTAATTTTGCACCGTCTCCGAAATATGTATAAATTAAAATTATTTCGTCCTTTTCAGTGCGTTCCGAAGTCGGTTGTATTTTTTTTTTCCAAAAATATTTTTATTACATATATTTTTCAATTTATTTCAAAAAGTAAGGGTCTAGTGAAAAATCGAACTATATCACGCGATAGAGCAGACTTTCACCTTTGTTCCGTCGGAAATCAAGCATGTTTCGTCGGAAGTTGATTGGCGGCCGAGCCCGCACGCATCGACATTCGTCACGCCCTCTTTAATTTTGATAGTTGGTATTACGCCAATTATATTGCGTTACGCCGTCCCGCGCGACGGCCTTTTGTTCTAAGTTGGCAACAATCGTCAACCGCGTGGCGCTACGCGCAGCGTCGCTTCCGCTTTCTTTCACTTTCACTTTGTCGTTGACGACTCTGACGTACGGACGTGTTGCCGAACGCTCTCGAGTATTCTCAAATTTACATTGCAATCTAGTTCGCGAGTTCCAGTGCGATCAGATAAATTCACGCGCAGTGCCGTCTTTCAATTGTGTTTTCGTGTTTCGGGAATCGCAATTCGCGTAACGCGTGTCGTGTTCGCGTTCGCTATCGCGACCGCGTCCCACGCGGCATCCGCCATTAACACGCGGAATTCTCCGCGTGTTCGTTTCCCCGTTGATTCAAGCCCTTCAGAAGACCGGTTCATCTGTCTTTCAATCTTGTCCTCTAAATTATTCGATTATTGTAAATTCTGGTAATTGCGTCGTGCGTGATCGCAGTCACGCACGCGCGCGCGCGCGCGTGGCCGTTACACGGCAGCCGCCATCTTTATCGCTACGCGTTTCCACGCGGTCGTCCGTTCCACGAGGGAACATTACCGTCGCGTAATATCAACTGGCCAGTTCGATAATTCCGTCGCGAATTTCTATTTCTTTCCCCCCGTTCGAGCTCGAGCAGTCGACACTCATCAGTGTCGATCCAGCCGATCCTTGCGATCGCACAATTAATATTCGACACTCACCAGTGTCGATCCAGCCGATCCTTGCGATCGCACAAGCAATATTCGACACTCACCAGTGTCGATCCAGCCGATCCTTGCGATCGCACAATAAACGCGACGTGTCAGCGAGCCCGGTCTCTTCCGGAAAATCCGTGCGAGAGCCGGTTCCCACGTCCACTTCACACATTTCCTCCACACTACACACTTCGTTTTCCCCCGTTGTTTGTATTTGTCATTGGTTGTACATTTTGGTGAAATTCTTCGTTTTCTACAAGGGTTTTTTATGCCTCCGGGCTTTTTCCCTTGCGAGCCAATAAACTCTTCAATTTATTGGCTCAATTACGCGTTGTTTATTTAAATTACCCTTTTCCCTCTCCCGCGATCTCCTTATCGACCTACGACGATTTCTCGAGGAGTTCGCGGTGTAATTTTTGAGCTGCAACCGGGAGAATCCATGTTGGAACCTCCCGGGGGTTAGCGTTGGCTCTCCGTCGACGCTACATGGGGTAAGTTTAAATTTTCGAATACATAAAGGTATAATATTGAAAATGGAATTGTTATACTGATGTACTTGTATGTTCTCTGTTAGTGTCAGCCGAAATTCCGTACATCGTCACCTCCAGGAAGAAGGCCTACACCCGTACAAATTTGTACGGGTACAAACATTGCTCCCCAGGGATTATGTCCAACGGATAGAGTATTTACGGTGGCTGCTGGGGAAAACTGAGCGGAATCCGTCGTTCTGCAGGTACGTTTTGTGGACAGACGAAGCGCTTTTTACACGGGAAGGGTGCTTTAATGCCCACAATTCGCACTTATGGGACGACGAGAATCTGATTGCGATTCGTCCACGCGCAGCACAACATCGCTGGTCAGTCAATCTATAGGCCGGCATTTGCGATGGTTTTGTTGTTGGGCCATACATTCTACCCGATAGATTGAATGGTCAAACATATCAAAATTTTCTGGAGCATATTCTTCCGGATCTCTTGGGAGAAATTCCTTTAGAAATTCAGAGAAATATGTATTTCCAGCATGAAGGGGCGTTGCCCATTATGCCGTAAATGTACAGGCTTTCTTAGATGAAGCCATTCGCGACAGGTGGATTAGCCGCGGTGGTTCCGTAGTGTGGCCCCCGCGGTCTCCGGATATGAATCCGTTGAATTTTTTTCTCTGGGGACACCTGAAGGTAAATTCAGTATCACTATCATGTCGCACTAACTGTAATAATTTGTACTTACGCATTTGCCTTTTTTTTTTCTCATTTTTCCAGGGTGCGGTGTACCAAGAGCAGGTGGATATGGCGGAGGAGGTGGTGGCGCGAATTCAAGCCGCTGTCGCCACTATTATGCCAGACATGTTACGGCGAGTGCAATTAAATATTCGCCGGCGTGTACAGGCATGCGTCGAGGCCCAAGGAGGACACGTCGAGCCAATATTGTCCTCGCTGCTGTGACACTCCCTTTCGGATACAAAAATCGGCCACTTTCGGAGCCAACAATCGACCCCTTTCGGAGCCAAAAATCGGCCCCTTTCGAAGCCCCCATTTTGCAAACGTAGGAATAATAAGCCGTAAACATTCCCATATTTCCCAGTGACAAGTGACAGTGACCGCGCAATAAAAGTGACCGCACAATACAAGTGACCGTGCAGTGCAGTGAGTTCGCTGACCCGACAATGACATCAGCTGTTGAGGGTTTCGAAAAAGGGCCAGGATCGGCACAATGACCCAGTTTCAACGACCAACTTCAGCCGTGACAGGTTCATTCGGGGACGAATGGGTAAGTTAAACCAGCTTTTTTTTAACATTAGCCTTCGAAATCGTTTTTCTTTAAACATAAATTATCCAACTGTTAATGTGGTATTAAAAAAAAATTTATTTTCATAACTACAGCACTTTGTTCCTTTCGGATAACGTTAAAAAGTGTCAAACATAGTTGTTAAACGACATATTCATTAATTTGTTACTCATAAATAATTCTATTGGGTTGTTCGGAAAGTCATTTCGTTTTTTCCCGTCAGAGGACTTAATTACGTTTTTTCGAAACCAACTTCACACTTAAGCTGCATAACCATTATATGTCTTGAGAGCTGATATTGCAAGGCTTGTGTGTGAAAAAGTTCTATTAATTCTACGCAGTAGTTTTTGGTTGGTGCCCTTTTAAATATGGAGAGCAATAAGCAGCATTTTCGTCATATTTTACTTTTTTACTTCAGAAAAGGTAAAAATGCTGTCCAAGCGAGAAAAAAATTGACGGATGTGTATGGAGAAGGCGTGTTAACAGTACGCCAGTGCCAGAACTGGTTTGCAAAATTTCGATCCGGCAATTTTGATGTCGAAGATGCACCACGGTCTGGAAGGCCGGTCGAAGCTGACAAAGATGCGATAAAGGCATTAGTTGATGCAAATCGGCGAATAACCACACGAGAGATCGGTGAGAGATTAAATTTGTCGAATTCGACTGTTTATGGCCATTTGAAAGGCATGGGCTTAACCTCGAAGCTCGATGTGTGGGTGCCCCATGTCCTTACGGAGCGAAATTTGTGTCGTCGCGTTGACGCGTGTGATTCGCTCCTCAAACGTCAAGAAAATGATCCATTTTTGAAGCGGATTATTACTGGGGACGAAAAATGGGTTGTATGCAACAATGTTAAACGCAAGAGGTCATGGAGCAGAAAAGATGAACCGGCTCAAAGCGTGTCAAAAGCCAACATTCACCAAAAAAAGGTGATGCTCTCCGTTTGGTGGGATGTCAAAGGAATCGTTTTTTTTGAGCTTTTGCCGGACAATACAACGATTAATTCAGAAGTCTATTGTCATCAACTGGACAAATTGAATGATTCACTTAAAGAGAAGAGGCCCGAATTAATCAACAGGAAGGGTGTAGTGTTCCACCAGGATAATGCGAGACCTCACACAAGTTTGGTCACTCGCCAAAAACTTTTACAGCTTGAATGGGACGTACTGCAACATCCACCATATTCTCCAGATCTGGCGCCTTCCGACTACTATTTGTTCCGGTCCCTGCAAAATTTTTTGGATGGCAAAACCTTTACCTCAAATGAAGATGTCAAAAACCACCTGAACCAGTTTTTTGCCAGCAAGGACCAAAACTTTTATGAGAGGGGAATTATGTTACTGCCAGAAAGATGACAAAAGGTGTTGGACCAGAATGGCCAATATATAATTTAATAAAATATTTATTCATTATACGAAAACTGTCTTTCATGTTCCACAAAAAAAACGAAATGACTTTCCGAACAACCCAATACATTATTCTTAATTTAATACAATGTAACATTTGCCGTGCGATTCTCTCGATATCTCCGATGCAGAGACGTTCGTTCACGGCCACGTCGCGCGCGGTTAAGAACCACTAACGCTCTCATTGTCCGGTGTTTTTCGTTAATAACTCGGAAACGAAGCTTCAAACAACATTTTGGTAAAGGAAAAAGTTGTTCACATGCACCCCAGCTACCCCCCATTTCCGGATATTACACTAGTTACGAGACACCCTGTATACGTGTCGAATTGAGTAACCTCCTCCTTTTCGAAGTCGGTTAAAAAGATAATTACAAACACTTTGGGATTGCCAGAAAAATCGGCCTTGCCAAACAAGACCAAAGAAATACCATACGTATTTCTTGGTGATGAGGCATTCGCTCTAAGCCCTAAGAAAATGTAATGAAGCCCTTCTCTGGTGTTTATGATAAGAAATCGCCCGAAAGGATTTTTAACTATCGACTCATTAGAGCTAGACGAGTAGTTGAAAATGTGTTTCGGATTTCATCAGCAATACTATGGAAACCGATATTATTGGAGCCGGGAAAAGCACAATTAATTATAATGACGGTGGCGTATCTTCATAATTCGTTAACGAGAAATAAGAATTCACATTCATTATATACACCTGCAGGGACTTTTGACTCAGAACGAAATGGAGTATTCATGGAAGGTAATTGGAGACAAGAAACACAATCAATTTCACTACTATCAATAAGAAACGTTCCTCGGAGATCACCACTAAGTGCTCAAGAAATTCACGACGAGTTTAAACAGTACTTTATTATTAATGGGCGTTTAGAATGACAAGATGAATACGCATAAAATTCATAAACTGTCGATGTCATTATATGCACTGCCTACTCCGATTTTTTACGTACCTTATCCGTGTCTAATGTTGTCTAATGGGTGTTGGGGGAAATCTCACGGAATCCATCGTTCACCGCGTATGTTTTGTGGTCTGACAAAGCACTCTTCACAAGAGAGGGGTACTTCAACGGCCACAATTCACATGTGAGAAACAATGCGAATCCGTTGACGATTCGTCCACGTGCAGCACAGCATCGGTGGTCCATCAATGTATGGGCGGGCATTTGTGGGGAGTTAGTCGTTGGGCCATACATTCTGCCTGAGAGATTGGACGGTGCAGTGTATGGAAGGGCCGCTCCCATCAACGAAGAAACGATACCATTATATTTTTGTTGCTATAGATGTGACAGGAGAATAAGAAATCCTCTCAACGCGCTAAAGAAGCCGAGCGCTAAAAGACCCACGTATACCGAGACAAGGACAACTTCCTTCCTTACCGACAGAATAATGGCGAGCCCTATAATTGTCAAAAGACTCACCGAGAGGGCCAGCGCCGTACGCGCTCAATCACCAATCGATACCTCGTCACGTCGATAGCGTGGCGAGACTGTACGAAACGTATCAAAGCTTGTGCAAATTAATTGATTTCTTCTGAATATTACCAGAATCTGTAAGAATTTATTATCAAAATTTATTGAGTTCAATTCAAACAGAATATACTACGTTTCTTCCAGAAAAAAAAGGTTTCCAACTATCTTCACCAGCCGGTCAGATCTCTCCGCTATCCAGTACCCGGAGGCCCGAACCCCTCCGTCAAATAATTCACATTTCAAATTTTAAAAGTCATTGTAGGACATAGTTTAGTAGTCCATTAAATTAAATTCGAAATTAATTAACTTAAGCTCTAAGGAACATTCACCTTAAATTCTAAATAAAATAAATTCAACTCGAAAGAAAATTCACTTTCAACTAAAAGTAAATTCTAAATAAAATCAATCAAACTCTAAAGAATAACCATTCCAAATTAAATCAGACCCTTCAATTTAAAATTAGATATTTTAAATTCTCGGTTACATAAATTCGCGACCCGCGTGGGGCCCTTTCATTTAAAAATTGATCAATTTTAAATTTCTGTATAAATCGACGCTCAACGTGGGACCCTTTCTTTAAAATTATAAATTTTAAATTGACGGTTACAATGTCTAGGTATGTGCCATTCGTATATCATGAACGGTATAATCTTGTTATACCATAACCTTAACCCTTTGAGCGCTGAGTTGCCCGGCGTTAAGCGTGCGCCGTGGACTGCCCACTCCGTATGAAAAAGCCTACCGTGGTTACATATTTTTTACGAAAGAGCGCAAGTTGAGCAGACTGAATTTTTATTGCAAGGTATATTGATTGTAACTGAAATAAATTATGTGATGACCTCAAGGTAATATGGGTTCATAGCCAAAATCGAATGGTTATGCGAGAACGCATATATGGGTTCATAGCGCTTAAAGGGTTAAGCGTGGTTGTGATGATGATGGCGATGAAAACGACATTTCGTAGCATGTAACATAAGTTTTGCGTTATTTTTGTATAATTATTTGTAATTTTGTAAGAAAGTTATAAATTTCATAAGTAATAATATTAATTATTAATTAATTTGTATGCAATAATAATATATAATTAATTTTCAATAAGTAAAAGTCTTTTCCTTTCAATCGCGCAACCTTAACCCATACATTTCCATTAATGCTGAAGAACTGAATATTTTTAATTTTGTGAAATGTTTCCCATTTGCTGAATACCAATGCTTTGGAAAGCAACATATCTGGCTGTTTGTTGCACCGAACATTGACGCAAAAAGTGTAGAAACTTAGCCTTGAAATATAATATGTTCGGAGCAACAAAGAGTCACAAGTTTCGCGTCGTGACCGTTTTCTGCACCGAACGAATAACGAATTTCGATCTTATCGAACCAACTGAAAATCCAGATAACCATTTCTTGCTCGGGGTTATCGTATCTGAAGGTTGAAGGGCTGAAGTGTGAGAGCCCATTGTGCTAGACGCCCGCTGGGTGATCTCAGCGTCATCAGCCACTTCAGGAGTTGGTGATCAGATGCGACCACGATTTCCGCCTCCTCGATAAAGCCTCGGAATTTATTAATGTCCCAAACTACAATGAGAGCCTCGCGCTCGGTGGTCAAATAATTCCGTTCCGCCGGGGTGAGCAGCCTCTTCTTCTTCCTCTTCTTTCTTCCCTTGTAGTAAGACTCCCCCTAGCGTGTACCCACTGACATCTATTCGTAGGATGTAGGGCTTATCTACGTCCGCTAGTTCGAGAATTGGCTCACTCGTCAGTCTCTTCTGCAGGTATCGAAAAGCCTCCACCTGCTCGAGTCCTCATATCCAGACTGCCTTTTTTCTTGTCAGCCGAGTTCGGCACGGACCTCCGGTACCAGGAACAGGTTTGGACGAAGCTGAGGAGTTCCTTAAGCGTTTTCAGGGTTGGCAGGTTGCGAATGACTGTGGTCTTTCTGGGTCTAAATACTCTTCTGTCGGTTCATCCGGAGGCTGAAACGTCTTATCCGGACGAAGACCACCTCTAAGTCCGTAACATGCGATTCGAAATTATCCGAAAGCACGATTAAATCGTCCAAATGCACTAACACATTTCGATCACCAAAACGGGCACGTAGCGGATCTATCAGACGCTGAAACGTCATAGGCGCGTTCTTTAGGCCAAACGGCATAGAAACCCAAAGGTACCGCTGGGCGTTATGAACGCCGCTTTATCGCAGTCCTCGCTGCGCACGGGAATTTGAGAGTACCCAGACCGCAAATCTACCGTGGACATGAAGGGTGTCCTCTTTGCAGCGTGTAGTAGACCATCCATTCGTGGTAGGGGATAGGAATCAGTCACCGTTATCTCGTTTAATCGCCGGTAGTCTACACAGACCCTTGTAGTACCGTCCTTCTTCTTTATTAGCACCACAGGTGCGGCCCAGCGGCATTCGCACTCATTGATGATTTCTCCCTTCATCGTCGCCTTCAGCTCCTCATGTAGGATGTCTCGTTGAGGGTGTGAGACGTGATATGGTGGTACTTCGATCGGCGCGTGATTTCCGATATCGAGTCGGTGCTTAGCGTATGCTGTTGGCGTTCCATCCTCCTGGAACATTTCCTCCAGCTCCTTCAGAAGATCTCCCAACTTTTATATCTAATCCTTGGAGATACGAGAGGCCTCTTTGGGGCGCAACACTGCGTTGGCTGACCTAATCCCCATGGTGGTGTAGTGAGTGAAGTATCGGTCAAAGAGTTTACCGATAAATTCGTCTTCAAGTACCTCCGCGCTCCTACCGGGTATGCGCGGTGGTTCGTCAGCATTTGTTTTCTTCCGAGGTTTCTAGAGCTTCCTGACGTTAGTCGTTTCCGGTGATTCTGGTTCAAAAGTTTTTTGTTGTTCTGGCTGATAAATGAAGTGCCACGTTCGTTGCGATGCATTTATTATTATCCACGCGTCTTTTAGGAAGTAAATTCCCAGAAGGGTTCGGTTGTTTTCCGCGATAGGTAAAACGATGAATTTAGTCGGGATCTTCCTATCCTCGCTGCCGACCATGGTTTGATACGCCATTGCTTCCTGGGAGCGAGGGACTCCGTCAGCGGGCGTGATTTGTATCCGCTTCCTGGTAAGTTTCGCTCCAGCTATTTTGAGGACAATTATTGAGTTATTGAGCCAATACAATAATAGTATTGGCAACGCTACTCTTAGCTCCCGCGTCAAAGAACCCATATCCATTTTTCCTCGACGGTGAGCGAGACTCCCAGGCGATTCCTGAGATGACCCGCGTTGAGCGCGCAGAAGTCTATTTAACCCAAGTTCATTGCCGCCTGATTGCACGGCGGATATTTACTGCGTGTATAATCTGGCTTTCCAGAGCCGTTACAGTGAAGCTCGTGCTGTTGTTCCTCTTTCTTCGCCTTTTTCCGTCGGCATTTATCGATGATGTGCTCTCGTATCAGCACCGTGGGCGTGTTTCTTCGGTGCCGTGGATATCTTCTTCTGACGACGAGCTTGGTAGATTTCTTTCTCGATATTTTCCACCACTCTGGCTTTGTTGACGAGTTCGTCGAACGTCTTGATGGAGTCCCGCGGGTGTACCCTGAGGAGTGAGTAAACCATGTCTATCTCGGCTTCCTCTGGCTGCTGATGAAGTAGTTCGGCCAGCAGGGCACGTTTCCGTGCGACGAAGGAATTCAGATAGCCTCAGGGCTATTTCCCGGTTCTGCTTGGTGCCGAAGACCTCTGCGTAGATTTGATACGCTAGCTTCCGTGGAGTGAAAGCTACCCGCAACCACTCCGTTGCCTTCTTCCAAATCGTGACTTTAGCTTGGACCCCTTGCCACTATGTTGTGGCCTCGTCTTCCAATGGTAGCGGCAGGCCTCTTAACGGGTTTACGTCGGAGATACCTTCGATATCCTTACAGACTGATGCGGTAGTGATGAACTCCAGGAGTTTGGTAACGTGGTCCAGCCGTCAGACCGTGCCGTGCAGCCCGCGAAGCTCCATTGCTGTATCGACGGCGCTGCTGCCGAGCGAGCGAGAGGGATTGCAGAAGTCGCGTTAGTTGTTCCACCGTCACCTGGACCGTCATTGTCATCCGTGGGCTTCTTCGGACTGCTTGATGCGCCGTGGTGAGGGTGTACGACCAACGCGTTGGACGCCAAATTGTAACGCTGCTCTGAAGTATCGTACGCGAAAGAAGGGTGGGTGGTCGATGCGATCGCTCGTTTTACTCTGACGTGAAAGTTCGAAGGTCTTGATAGGTCGGGAAAGGGTCAGAGAAAATTTCTCTCCTCGCCGTACAGCGCGGGGACTCGCGAAAAGCGGATGCGACAGTGCTAGGAGAGTTCGAGTGTGCTTGATCCCGGCAGAAAACCTAGTGCGTTGCGCCGCGGCTAAAGCGCGGAATTCGGGGTGTCGAGCAAGGGAAGAGTCCTGAAGTGCCGAGGTCTTAATGCAAGTTCCGTACTAAGTGCCGAAGACGGGCTGCATCCTCTTATTTTTTCGCTTCTTAACCGTTTGCGTACCAGAGGGTTTTCACAAAACACGGTCGAAAAACGCCAAGAAGCCCGATCGCGCTCCGTCGATTATGTGTCGAAAAAAGCCGAGGAGCTCGATAGCGCTTGTCTTACTTTATGTGACAAACAACGAGGCCGCGCTTCCCGTGTTCGCATCTTGTATCGACAAATTTGTTACAAATGGCAAAGGGATCAGACATATTGTTACTAAAGTGCGCAGCATCATTGCTAATAACCGTGTCTTTCAAAATTATTAGAAATACGAAATGTATTACTTGGGTTACTGATAGTAATAGCGATGCGACGTACATGCGTCTGAAAGGTTGAGCCCGTTTCGGCAATCTGTGAAATGCGCTGGGTTTTCTCGACACGAAATCTGAAGAGTGCGAAAGTGGCCCGTGGTACGCAAACGGTTAAGTACTAGTCTGTGTAGCCAGGCTCGCACCAATCAGCCTCGGCTGCAAAGCCGTATACCGGGTTTTATGATTTTAAGTACCTGGACGCTGACGGTCGAGCGCGGTAGCTACGCGCGTACCCATGGAAGTGTTAAAAAATATCTTATGCTATAATACATCCTATATTATGTTACAACCTAACATATACCATGCGAAGCGGACTAACTCTGCAAGACGAAAAACCATTGCAGCGTGCAGGTATTACAGACTTTTAGTATTCAATAGTATATATTAGTTATATAAAAAAGATTTTTTGAAAAAAAAAAAATACAACCGACTTCGGAATGCACTAAGAAGGATCAAATAATTTTAATTTATATTTCGGAGACGGCGCAAAATTAAAAATTGTGTAAATGAAAGATGTTACTACTGTGAAAATATGTAAAAGGATTAAAGAATTTTGACAATTTCCAATGTAGACAATTTTTTATTTTGCGCCGTCTCCGAAATATAAATTAAAATTATTTCGTCCTTTTTAGTGCATTCCGAAGTCGGTTGTATTTTTTTTTCCAAACATTTTTTTATTTCACATTTTTTAGTGGCTAGTGTTTTTTTACATTTTGTTATTATTTATCGTAGTAGTGATAGTGATAATATTAAGTGTGGAGTAGTAGTGTGTCGTTATTAGTGTTAGTAGTTCTATTTAGTGTTATTTTATTATTAGTGACATTTTAATAATTAATAATAAACACTAGTGCATTATAAAACGTCGTAGCCGCAACAATTGTCACGTAATCAGATCGTTTTATCAAACATATGCCTCCTCTAGAAAACGAATCCTTTTTAACATTTGGAAAAGGAAAACTCTAATACCAACAGGCCGCCTGCACTTGAAACAAACAGAAAGCCCACTGCGGTAACAGAACCATACGTTTTGGGAAAGCAGTGGGACCATCATGATTAAACACCAGCTGCAACCACTCTAAACATTTCTGGAAAAACAGATGGGACCAATGCGATTATCTAAGTAATAACCAGATTGCCTTTTCGAAGTAGTATATAAACCCCTTCGGTACCAACGTTCGGGGGCAGTACCAAAGTTCATCTAGCGTTGAGCACTTCGTGTACAAACGTGAGTTGGTTATTATTTAGTGAGATCGGGTTGAAGTCCCTTTCGATCAAAGCGAATCTTATAGAATCTGCGAACTTGCTTGTATTTCTATTTGGCATTCTTACCAACCACACACACACCCCGCATTGCCAGTGCGTCAAAACCGAGCATCCAGCGGAATAGGTAATATACAACACACACACCTATATTCGCGACAGAACATAATAGACTGATCTGTAATATATATTTACTGTGTCAAACCCACATTAGCAGTCTCTCTAAATCCCAGTGAATACCAGTGACGGTTCCCACAACAATACAATCTAACCGCTCGGGTTGTATTGACTTTTCTTAATAAATTAATGTTACGCGGCCTCCCTACCAGAAAACCTCCGCCGGCCACTAGAGCTGCCCAACCGTAGGCCACGTAACACAATAATCGCTCATTTGTGATTGTACGCCAAATGCTCCGTGCTATCGATGCAGCCGATAGAGATTATACCCTAGCACGGAGTATATACCGTGAATGGCTCGAAAATAGTGGAAGAACAGTACCATTAACATCTATTCCTGACAGACGACAATTTCAAAGACTGGACCACCGTTTTAGTGAAGCCTCACTGTCAGTAAACAACAACAACCACCGTCGTCCACGGACACATTGAAGAACGGAAGAGCAAGTCATTGCACTTGCAAGAAGTTATCCGTTCATGGGACTCCGTGGCATTGCACGACGCGACGTGCAAATATTTCGCACATGACGGTACGTCGTATAATACGTGAAGAAGGTCTACGATCATACCGTATCCAGAGGGTGCAAGCACTGCGAGAGGCAGATTATGAGCGAAGAAAAAGCTTCTGTCAGTGGATGTTAAGGAAAGTGGAGAATAATGAACATTTTTAAAAAAATATTATTTTTACAGACGAAAGTACTTTCTCCAATATTAATATTCAAAATCAGCAAAATACCAGGATCTGGGTAGAAAGAAATCCGCATGCTATGCAACAATGTTTTAATCAGGGACGATTTTCAGTGAATGTATGGGCTGGAATAATTGGAGATATAATAACTGGTCCTATTTATTTACCTGCGCCGTTAACAAGTGCCCGATATTGCCGATTTTTACGGACGGAATTAATTAAAGAACCGAGGAGACTTATTCCCCGAGAAAGAAGAAGAACAATTGATTTTATGCATGATGGCGCACCACCATACTTCAGCAGACCAGTACGCGAACATTTGTCGCAAATGTTTGGATCCCGATGGATTGGAAGAACACCTGCTCAACATTTGTGGCCTCCACGCTCCCCAGATTTAAATCCACTGGATTTCTTTCTCTGGAGGGCAGTGAAAGAAATAATATATAAATCAGGCACCGAAATAATAACTATTACAGATTTAAAACGACGCATTAATTATGCGTTCGACATAATTAAAAGAAAACAGGACATTTTAGCTAAAGTGCAAAGAAATTTAAAATATAGACTACAAAATTGTGTAAATAGTGGTGATGGACATATTGAAGCCGGTGACCAAGCAGGACTATTACGTAACATTGATGAGAACGGCAGATGAAGGTCAACCAGACAAAAATAGTAGGTAAGTGAGTTAAAAATCGCATTAATGATTAAATGTATTATTATTGCATGTAATCTTGGAATTCTAGATTATTAGTATTGATGTATTCAGTTCTGAGTAGTAAAACGTAAGGAAAGTCACTTCATTTAAACTCATATAATAAGGTCACTGCACCTTCTAGGTCTGTTGAACCTTTAAACGTTGTGTAGTGTTAGTTTAGGGAACAGATGGTGGGCAGACCGCTGTGCCAACACCCTCCGTTCGGGTAGATACGTCCAAGTGGCAGGGTGGTAGTAGGCCCATGTCTGTACGTATTACACTACACAACCAAATCGCTGTGAATTTTTCAATAACATTTCCTGACCGAACGGTACGTTTGCGACATATGGTTCCTTTCAAACTATTTTTCTTCTCAATACGCAGAATACGTTGATGCAAAAAAAAAAAATTAACATTAGTTTTGAATGTTATAAACAATTTCGCGGCAAGTTTTTTTTACAAATTTCCACCGATCCTAGGGTGTAGATTCACCCCTTAAAGCCATGACCATTAATTTTGTTACACCCTGTACATAACTGTATCATATACCGGGTCTGTAAATATGAAATCGGAATTTGCCCATACGTGGCGCTAGCTATCAATGACTATGTTTTCACCGAGGGTCTGTATCGGGTCAAGAGTCAATCAAGTTGGGTCAGAGTCGGGTTGGGGTGATTTTTTTACGGTGGAAATAAAATTTTACGGTAAAGTCGAAATGAAGTTCGGTGGAAACGACCAGAGTCGAGTTAGTTGTAGTGTTGCCAACTGAATTTGGCAACGTTTAGAGTAAACAAAACCTAAATATCATCAGAATATACAGGGTGTCCAAGTTTTAACCGATCAAACTCCACCAGTAAGTTCTGTGAATAAAAATAAGAAAAAAATGTTATATAAACATAGGTCTGAAAACGCTGTATAAAAAAGTTGTAGCCTAAGCTTAATAGCGAGAATTGTTGGTACATCGGAATGTAATAATAAGTCGAAGGCATTAATGGATCTATTATGATTACTTTTTTTTATGTTTACTATTGGGAATAGTAACGTTTTATTATCACACTTTATTACATTTATTACTTTATTGCATTTCAAAGTGTTGTCTTCCGTTCACTCTTGGTATTTTGTATGAAATTGTATTACGCTTTGTTTTTGTATAACAGTACAGATATTTACACAATTCGATCTCTGCATTATGATGTTCAACTGTTCCACATAGTGAACATAAAAAAAAAGTAATCATAATAGATTTCATTAACGCCTTCGGCTTATTGTTACATTCCGATGTACATACCAACAATTCTCGCTATTAAGCTTAGGCTACAACTTTTTTATAAAGCGTTTTCAGACCTATGCTTATGTAACATTTTTTTCTTATCTTTACTCATTGAACATACTGGTGTAGTTTGATCGGTTAAAACTGGGACACCCTGTATATATTAAGTCGTTAACTAAGTTCTGCGGATTACTCATAGATGGTGGTGGAATGCATAGAGTTTATATTTTACGCCGTTCTTTTTTGCATATTTCAAACGTTGTTTAGTTTGCTATAACAAGGTATATCGACCAGTTCTATCTTGTCACTAAAAACGTTTATTTATTTTGACTTAAAATGAATGCTGATAAAGTGCACATTCGTCGTCGTATTTCGCTGTTCTTTAATTCGAAGAAAACGACAGCAGAAACGAAACGATTAATTGAAGAAATCTATGGTGATGGCATTGTTCCTGTAGACACCTATGAGAGATGGTCCGTTAGTAGCATCAAAACGATCGAAAGCATTTTGCAGAGAGATAATGCTCGGCCGCACATCGCAAAGACCACCACTGAAACCATCTCGAAGTTAGGATGGGAAGTTCTTCCTCACCCTGCCTACTCTCCAGACACCGCACCTTCAGACTATCACTTATTTTGTTCGATGCAACGCGGTCTGAAAGGACAGCGCTTCAAAAATTTCGATGAAATAAGAAATTGGGTCGATAACTATTTCACTTCCAAGGAACCTGATCTTTTCCGCCGTGGCATCCAACTGCTTCCAGAGAAATGGGAAAGGATCATACAAGCTGACGGTCATTATTTCAATTAAGAATAAGATTATAATTGTACTATTTTAACAAATATTTTAAGATAAAAAATCCGCAAAACTTAGTTAACGACCTAATATAATGTTGTAACTTGTAACTTGTAAAATTGTTTACTTTGCTGGAGATGGTCTCCCTGTCAGCAAAGATGGCGTTTTGGGGGCAATCACCCCCTTTGTTTTTTAACATTACAATTTACCCTTTTCTTACTTCCTTTCTTGACTTGCTACTTTTACATCATTTGCAATTATCGTGCCTGCGCTTATACTTTCACAATCGTTCCCCTTTTAGTCGCCTCTTACGACAAGCAGGGCCAGCTGTGGGTGTATTCTGCTCCCTTCCCCACAGGGAGATATAATGTTGAAGTTGATTTTTGAACTTTCTCCAGTTGGCTAACTTTGCCGCAACCCTAGTGTAACTCTAGTGTAACTCCGGTGGAAACAAGCAAGCCAACTCGACTCTGACCAAACTGTGACCCGATACGAACCCTCGGTGGAAACATAGTCAATGTAGTTACCGTCAAACCGCCTCATTAACGCCATTTTCTTGTTTTGACATCTGATAAATATTTTCAACTCACAACAATACAAGTTTAATACAACAACATAGTTTTTAATAGCGTTGAACATGTCGAATTTTGTGCCTGGTAACTACGATTTGCGGACAACATTGATTTTCTGTTACCATTTGAAGAAAACTGCTGCAGAATCGCATCGAATGCTTGCCGACGCTTACGGTGGGCATGCGCTTGGTAAACGACAGTGCTTTGAGTGGTTTAAAGAATTTGAAAGTGGCGATTTTGACGTGAGAAACGAGGAACGTGGAAGACCACCGGAAAATTTTGAAGACAGCGATTTGCAAGCATTGTGAGATGAGGATGACGCTCAAACGCAACAACAACTCGCGGATCAATTAAATGTGATACGAGGGGCCGGCTCCGTACGTTTGAAAGCCATGGGAAGGATCCAGAAGATGGGGAAAATGGGTTCCACATGAACTGAATGAAAACCAGCAGGAAAACCGAAAAACCACTTGCGAAATGCTACTCGCCAGGTACAAAAGAAAGTCATATTTCGAGAATCCCAAGCGTAAAAGACCATAGGTAACTCCAGGCGAACCATCGACATCGACTGCAAGGCCAAATTGCTATGGACGGAAGACAATGCTCGGTGTTTGGTGGGATCAGAAGAATGTGATCTATTATGAGCTGCTAAAACCTGGCGAAACCGTTAATACTGAACGCTACCGACAACAAACGATCGATTTGAATCAAGCTTAGCGTGAAAAACGACCAGAATATCAAAAAAAGCAACACAAAGTGATTTAGCTTCATGATAATGCACCATCACACATAGCAAAACGATTGAGGCGTTTAGTTGGGAAGTACTTTCACATGCAGCTTATTCACCAGACTTGGCTCCATCCGATTATTACTTATTTGCATCGATGGGACACGCACTTGCTGAGCAGCGCTTCACATCTTACGAAAATGTACGAAAATGGCTGGATGACTGGTTTGCCTCAAAAGAGGAACGGTTTTTTGGCATGGCATCCACAAATTGTCAGAGAGATGGGAAAAATGTATAGCTAGCGGTACATCGGAGTAAATAATTCGAAAGGTTAAAAAATTTGGTGAAACTGAATCTGTTCACGATAAACCAAAATCTGGCAGACCAAAAACAGTTCGGTCGAATGAAAACATTGCTACTGTTCGTGAAAGTGTTGCTAATGACCAATCAACTTCAATTCCACGTCGTTCTCAAGAATTGAGCATTTCTTATGGCAGTTTGTGGCGAATTTTGCATAAAGATTTTCATCTGCATGCTTTCAAAATTAAATTAACACAAGAATTGAAGGAACGTGACCACTTGCAACGCAGAAATTTCGCTGATTGGTTGTTAGAACATCGTTCAATTGATACGTTGTTTTCACGCAACATCATCTTCAGCGATAAAGCTCGTTTCACATTGGATGGACACGTCAATAAGCAAAATTATCGCATATGGGGAGATGGAAATCCAAGAGCCATTAAAGAAAAATCACTTCGTCCAAAAAAAGTTACTGTTTGATGTGGGTTTTGGTCAAAAGGTGTAATCGGTCCATTCTTTTTCGAAAACGAGAATGAAGATGCAGTTACAGTGAATGGTGCACGTTATAATGAAATGATTAACTCGAACATTAAAAGAACTTGCTGGATTATTAAACGTCAGCATTAATGCTGTTTCTAAGCGTTTAAGAGCAATGGGAAAAATACAAAAGGAAGGCAAATGGATCCCGCATGAATTATCGGAACTGGCAATTCAAAATCGGTACAATGCTTGCCTTTCATTGCTTTCAAGACATAAAAAGAAACAATTTTTGTATCAAATTGTGACAGGTGATGAAAAGTGGTTATACTACAGTAATTCTAAGCGAAGAAAATCATGGGTAGATCCAGGACAACCGTCAACATCAACGCCGAAAAGCAACATTCATGGAACCAAAATCATGTTCTGTATTTGGTGGGATCATAAAGGTGTTGTATACTATGAGCCTCTACAACCAAATGAAATTGTTTCTACTGATCGCTATTCACAACAATTAAGCAAATTACAACAAGCATTAATCGATAAACGACCGCAAATAGCGAGCAAAAGACGAAAGATGATCCTTCTGCACGACAATGCCAGACCACATGTCGCGAAGTGTGTGAAATCAAAGATACTGAATCTTGGATGGGAAGTACTACCCCATCCCGCGTACTCCCCAGTCATTGCTCCTTCAGATTATTTCTTATTTAGATCGATGCAGCATGCTCTCGAAGGCACACAGTTCCAAAATATCGACGAAGTCAAAAAATGGATCGATCGATGGATCGCATCAAAAGATGAGTCCTTTTTTTTATCGTGGAATTCATTCGTTGCCAGAAAGATGGGAAAAGGTTGTGATAAATGAGGGAAAATATTTTGATTGAAATATAACATATAATTGTGTCGATAAATGCATTTTCTTTAATCCGACAGACCCACAAAATTAAGTGTAACACCTAATACTATGTCGCGTCCGCCGATGGGGGAGAAATGAGAATATCTGTTCGAGAAAACTCTTCTTACAAAAACACTCCTGCACTCTTCCAATCGCAAATGTTTATATTTTCTCATCCATCTATACCTTCCTTATTTTCTTGTAAATTAATCACTTAATTTAATTTAAATTAATTTTACTGATACAACAATGAGTGATAATGACATGAATGTTAATGCGACAGAAAGTCAGAATCAGGAAGTGATTCAGCGGAGAAGTAAGAATCAAAGTTCTATGTGGTCACAGTTTGAAAAAATGGATCAGGGAACAGCAAAATGGAATATTTGCAATCGGAAATTCAAAAGAAAATTCGGCAATACTAGCGGACTTTCACGATATTTGAAATCACAGCATCCGACAATATCTACTCCTGGAAATAGTTCTGAAACAGAAAGTACCAAGTCGCACAACGTTTTCGCGAACCATAATCCCAGACATGTACGAGAAATTAAAAATAGATATTAAAAATCAAATACAGGAAGATATTGAAAACGGCGAGATTTCTTCACCTAAAGTTATGAATTATGTGTTATTTGGAGGAAATAATGAAATAACAATAGAATTAACAACTGATGGTTGGACATCGCGTGCAGTACAAAGTTATTTATCTTTAACATTGCATTATATGACAAAAAACTTCGAAATCCGCAGATTTATGTTAAATTTGCAATATCTAGAAAAAGCTCATACAAAAATATATACACCAGACATTAATGAATTTATTAACCGCTTGGGATCTTAACATGATCAAATCAATTTTTTTTATAGCGGACAATGGCCGAAATTTAAATGGCCCGTGCTTTGCACATTGTTTGCGATTAGCCGTGAAATCATTATTCCAGAAACTTCCACAATACGAAACATTAAAGAAAAAATGTAGAGCAATAGTTGACTTTTTCTCACATTCCTCAACGGCACGCGACAAACTCATGCAAACACAGTTATCTTTAAATAATACACCACCCCTTCAACTCATACAGGAAACAGACACACGCTGGAATTCCAACGTACGCAATGTTACAACGATTTATTCTTCTACACATTCCTTTAAATATCATTTTATATAATGACAATATGCTACAAAACTTGAATGAAAATGAAGAGGAATTGATAGAATAAATAGTATACTGGAACCAGTTAAGGAAGCGACCAATATGATGAGCGAAGAGACATACCTCACACTATCTCACCACATATCGTTATATATATGATTAATTAATGTAATGACGGAGGAACATGTACATAATCAAAGAATTCGCGACATTTGCACGAACCTTTGTGAGGCGTTGAAGGTAATTTTAATTACTTATTTTAATTTTAATTTCACAGTGTCGAATAAAAGAACGTTTTGAACCGTTCAGAAGAAACGAAACGTTATTGTGGGCTATGATATTAGATCCTGATTTTAAAGATCGTCTTCTGTTGGAAAATGGAAGGATTATAGTAACAGAGAAGCTACAACAGTTATTAAAATTGAATCAGGAAAATAAGCCAAATACATCATGTGCATCAAACAGTAACAATAGTAAGATCCCAAAATTGCAAAATAATGATTCTGATAAGTGTATTATTATATACCTACTACTGTTGTTGTTCTAGGTTAAGTACAATCAAAATTACGCCGATATTTAAGAAATAAGTTAACAGGTAATTCGGAGAACGCAATCAGAAATATAGAAACAAATGTAAATCGCGAAGTAAGAGTATATTTGACTGAGGAAGTGGAGGGAGATTAAACAGACATTTTAAATTGGTGGAAATGCCGAAATATGCAATTTCCCTTTTTATCGAAAGCAGCAAGAAATTTTCTTGCAATTCCAACGACGCAAACCTGCAGTGAACGATTATTTTCAAATGCAGGAAATATTGTAACACCGCTAAGAACAAGATTGTTACCAGAAAATGTGGAAGAACTTTGTTTTCTACATTATGATTTAAAATAAAATATCTATTTATTATATTATACATGTATGCGATTATTTGTCCATCCTTGAATTCATATATACATATACATAATTTATGTATAATACAGGGTGTCCCGTAAATAGTGTAGGAGCCGGAAATGGGGGGTAGCTGAGACGATTCTGAACAACAATTTCCTTTGCAAAAATGTCGGATGGGGCTTCGTTTTTGAATTATTAACGAAAAACACTGACCAATCACAGCGCCCGCTTCGCGCGCGCTCAGGCATGTGAGCGTAGCCTCGGGCCCTGTCCCTGGGACGTTCGGACTAGACTGGGCGAACCCGTCAGTCAAGCAAGAAAAATTTAATTGAAATTCTACCGAGTAGCGAATACAAATAATTAAAAATAGTATTTACGCAACTATTATCCATAAATCGAATTTATTAATTATTTGTATTCATTCAAAAATAATAATAATAATAATCCAAGGAAGAAGAAATTAAAACGTGGGACGGCGCTCTCGGAATTTTTAGGAAATTAACCCTTTGTACTGAAGTGACGTTTCTAACCATAGTATTTTAAAATAAAAATAAGAATTTTTTTAAGGAAATTAAAATAAATCCAGAGCACCATTTGTAACTGTTTGCTTTTAAAAATATTACTGGAAAAGCAGACTGAGTTTGTGCATACCGAAACATCCCTCGAGTGCAAAGAGTTAATGGAGAAATAATTGGAATTAGACTTACCCATTCACCTGCAAGTTGACCTGCCATGGTAATAAAGCACGGCCGATGGGTCATCGTACGGCTGTCAACAATGGCAAGGCCGAAGACCCCAACGAAGAACAGCTGATCGGTCGGTCCAGTCACTGAACCTTCTTGCCACCCCGAAAACACTTTATTTTACGGTCACAGGCACTTTTCACTTTCACATGCTGATGCGTTCCGTTGCACCCTTCTTTGATTGTTGCTCCTTCCTGGATCGATGATGCTTCTTAGAATGTTGTTGCTTTTTGGATGTTGCTCCTTTCTGAATTGTTGCTTCCTCTTGGATGTTGCTCCTTTCTGTATTGTTACTCCTTCATAGATTGTTGGTTCTTCGGGTGCAGCCAATTCGCGAGCCAGCGAAAGCAGTTCGCGGTCGGTGGGTTTTCGCTGGGGCACTCCTCGGTACCGGCGCGGCGGGCATCTTGCTCCGCGTTCTCATTACACTACGCGAATACGAAAAATATCCATGACGTGCGTTCCGTGACGTACGTCTGTTCGTTTTCAGAAACGCGAAGGTACTGCGAAGACTGCCTAATTGCAGTTTCCTTCCCGAAAAATACCTTCCCCTTCTCCGCTCCATGGCTAGGTTGGCCCTCGAGGAAATTGTGTCCCTGTTCTTTACAGAAATGCAATGTCTGTTGCCTTTCCATGTCCAAGCGACTCTAGGTTTTTTCTCCACAGGTAAATCGTACGGCAATTTATTGCTGCGCGGCACGGGTTTACCTGGCATCGACGGCCGTGCGTCGGATTGTTACAACCGCCGAAGTCGACCACGTGCAGGCCATGTTCTTGCCATACCTCGCACAAAACCAAAATACCGTTCAGTTAATTGCCCTCAAGGATGGTTCAATGCGAAACTTGATTAATTTTCTTTTCTTTGCTACAGAAATGCCAGAAATTTATCCAGCATTCGAATGTCTGACTCTGCTCATCGAATGATTTGAACATTTGTCTAGTTTGTTCTAATGGTATTGACTAGTGGATCAGTAAAATTAGTGCAAACAGACCTATTTTAGTCAATATGATTAGAATGAACTGTCTGTGCTCGAATGAACTAGACAAATATTCAAATCATTCGGTGAGCAGAGTCAGACATTCGAATGCTGGATAAATTTCTGGCATTTCTGTAGCAAAGAAAAGAAAATTAATCAAGTTTCGCATTGAACCATCCTTGAGGGCAATTAACTGAACGGTATTTTGGTTTTGTGCGAGGTATGGCAAGAACATGGCCTGCACGTGGTCGACTTCGGCGGTTGTAACAATCCGACGCACGGCCGTCGATGCCAGGTAAACCCGTGCCGCGCAGCAATAAATTGCCGTACGATTTACCTGTGGAGAAAAAACCTAGAGTCGCTTGGACATGGAAAGGCAACAGACATTGCATTTCTGTATAATATGCAGGAATTCAAGAGGGGTAACATTTTTATCAGATTTAAAAATGCGTTGCTTTAGTTTAACATTAAATAAAATGTGGTAACTTTTTCGTCCGGTATATAACTGTATACAGGGTGGGCCGGAAATCGTAGTACAACCGGGCAGAGGGCGATTCTACGTTAAAAAAGAAGAAAATATCTTGGTATGACATTTTTTCAATCGGGGCTCCGTTTTCGTGAAAATCGACATCACAGTTTATTTAACTTGTAAATGATTTAGTAGAATTTGCTTGTCGCCACACACACTCTCCACACATACGATGTAACATTCCCTTACACTTACTGATAAGAAATTGGCATCAAGAGAGAAGATTGTAAAAATCGCTTAGTTGAGCTTTTCGCCAATAGGCACCAGGACTACTATGAGAGAGACATTGTGAAGTTACCTTTAAAATGGCAACAAATTATAAACCAGAACGGTGCATATTTGACCCAAACCGGACAGTCCGAACCATGTTAAATAAAGTCTTGAAATAAACATAAAAATAATAGATTTCTTTTTCCCCAACCTAATATTTACAACAGTAGAAATTCCGAACTGGTTTATGATGGTGTTCTGAGCCTCTATCGCAGGCATGGGCACGAAAACCGCTCAAAGAGCCGCTCTGATGTCGGGCCAGTTTGGGAGCTGCCTGTCTGTTCTACTTACAGCTCTCTTGAGGTGGTGGGAATGCGCTGTAGGGACAATCGCGCTGCAGCGGCAAGGAGTGGGGATAGCCCATTGATATATATAACTGGATACAGCATAGGATGTCTTAGCATAGTTAGACTGTGTGATCCTTTCAGCAGTAGCCATCTTTGACGATAAACACTGCGCCCTCTGTCTCGGTATATAGATACTAAGGTGTTCCGGCATACAAGTACAAATCTTTTTTACGGATTTGTTATTGATTTGTATTTTTACACCTATCTTTTAGAAGAAATCTTTGTATTGCTGTGTATGGATCAAAAACACGGGACATTCATTGATGTGTATGCATATATAATAATATATATCTTACATATATCAATGACAACATTAATGGAGACAAGCAAATATATGTCTGAATTTGAAAATCCTTAGTACCTACCTACCGAGCCAGATGGCGAAATGGCTAATTTTCAGGGATGTATGTATGTATGTATTTATTTTCTCTTTGGTTACCGTTACACCTCCGAGATGGCGCTTAAGAGTATTTTACTCTTTTTCTGCCCAACGAACGCTTATCTTCTATTTTACAAAATGTTCTTACATCTAAATTTTTACATTTGCACCTATCAGTCTTATGTCTTATTTTGTACCCTGTTCCCTATATAAACTTACTTACATATAAATACATATATATAAACCTACACATATAAATATATATTTCCGTCCTATATGCCTAATTCTCTCTGTATGTATATCTATCTGCAATCTCTTATATGCTATTATCAAATCACAGTGACACTCTATCCCTGTTTTTTTTAATTGTAATATCCTATTCTATACTTTGACCTGTTATTCACTATCTTCTACACCTTTGGGTTAATTGTCTTTATCACATTTTATATCACATTTCACATTTTATATCACATTGTCTTGACCGTCTCCTTTCCCCTCTTCGTATCCTTCCTCATATCCCCTTCCCTGTTTTATTGATGAATGCTGCTATTATCCTTAGTTCTGATGCCTTGTTTGTCCTCAGGATATTCATTATCGGTTCTCCACTATTGATTCCCAGTCTTTCCAATTGCCTCTTCAACGTTTCCCTTCCTATTTTCAGGGATATCGAGCCTTCAAAACATCACAGTCTGTAGGTCGTATGCTGTATCCAGTTATATATATCAATGGGGGATGCGCTGTAGGGACAACCGTGCGGCAAGGAGTGGGGATAGCCTCTTTGCCGCTAGGTTCGGTTCGCGCTCGCCTTTGAGCTCGCCGCCAAGCTCCGGAGCGTCGGAGAGCGCTCCCGCTCCGCTTACTACTTGCTGCCCATGCCTGCTCTATCGGCTCATCTCGGCGGCTCGACGGCTCGCCGCGTTTCTGAACGCACCGGAAGCAACGCGCACGCGCCTCGCCATCTTGTAACTGGCTCGACCACGCGCTCGGATCACAGTATGCGGCAAACTGTACGACAATTTCGATTAAAACAAGGCAAGAGGAAAACTGCAGCAAAAGCAGTTAATGCCGTCGAAGATATGCGAAAATTAAGTGGTAAGCTTTTTTCAGGAAATCTTGTAAAACTATTATCTGCACAAATCGATGCTTTAACGAAAAACAAACGTGGAAGAAGGTATGATTCCGATTTGAAACAGTTCGCGTTATCGTTATTTTTCTCAAGTCCACGCAATTATAGAGAGATGCTGAAACATTTTGCTTTACCTTCCATACGCGCTCTGCAACTATTCACACAATCGTGGAAAATAATACCCGGTATCAATGACAAAATTTTTGAAGCATTGGATGAAATATTTTTAGCATTGCCACCAATTGAAAGACATTGTATTTTGACCATTGATGAAATAAGTTTAAAATCTCATTTATTTTATAATATATCGGGAGATGAAATAATTGGTTTCGAAGATACAGGTTACGAAAAATCACATAAACTAGCAAAAAGTGGTTTGGTGTTAATGGCGCGCAGCATTGCAGGAAATTGGAAAGTTCCCGTTTGCTTTTGCTTGATACAAACAGCATGCCAAAGCAAATTCTAATACTTCCGTGCATGCATTGGTGTCAGATATGGGATCCAATTTTAAGCAGCTATCCCGTGAATTGGGTATTTCGGCAAAAAATACAACTTTTTCAGTTAATGGAGAGAAAGTGCTATATATTTTTGACACTCCTCGTTTAATTAAAGCTCTGCGTAATAATTTATTAAAACATAACTTTTTATTTGATATTAACAAAATTGTATCGTGGAAGTATATAGTTGACTTTTACAACAAAGATTCCAAGCAATGGATAAAAATGGCGCCCGCTTTATCGAAACACCATATCGAACCTAACTCCTTTCAACGAATGAAAGTTAAATATGCCGTACAAGTATTTAGCAATCGGATAGCTGCGGAGATGTGCACGCAAATGTCATATGGTTTTCTGCCAAGCGAAGCAGTTGGCACAATAGATTGTGTAGAAAACATGGATAAATTATTTGACATTTAAAATTCATCCGCATTAAATAACCCGAAAGAATATGGAAAGGTTTTCACGGGTAGTGAAAAACAAATTCATTTTTTAGAACAAATGTTACACCTTTTTAATGACATTAAAGTAATTGATGCCAACGGTTCGCATATCAAATTAAAGATTCCAAGTTTTGAGTACTGGCAGGTGACAATTAAAAGCATGATACAATCGTGGGATACCTTGAAAGCTTTAACTTTCCCTTATCTTCGAACACGAAGAATTAATCAGGACTGTGACGAAAACTTTTTTTGGCACCATTAGACGACAAGGTGGTAATTGTTTGAATCCGACACCTATTCAGTTTATACGTGCTTTTAAAAAACTACTTAGCACTAAATTTTTACAACATTCCAACAGTCAAAATTGTGCCCAGGATAGCGATCAAATGTTGAATATTATGCAAAAATCATATTTAAATTCAAATAGAAATATTAGTCCATCTTTACCACGTAACATTTTGAATATTCCAAACCATGATTACTACTTGATGGATCTGCCTGAAGAAAATGCATTTACATATGTGTGTAGCTACTTAATTAAAAAGTGTTTGAACAATCATTCCTGTAATGCATGTATGACTTATGCAAATGAAAGTAGGGCTGGTTTAAATGATATTACCGTAGGCGGCGTTTAGGGAAGAGGCGTGCTTTCGTCTTCCCCCGGACGCCCTTGGTTCGGGTCGGCGGCCGCCAGGTGGCGATGAGAGATAGGTGTAGGTTCTCTCGCTGGCGGTCGCCCAGCATGCTCTTCGGATATATACCGAGCATCCGAAGAGCGGTATCAAGGCGTCTGGGGCAAGGATCGACTGTCGTCAGCCCCACTGACGAGTCTGGGCAGTCGATGCCGAGACGAAACGCCGTTCTCTTACACTTTAAAATGGCAACAAATGATAAAACAAAACGGTGCATATTTGACCCAAATCGGACCGTTCGAATCATGTTAAATGAAGTCTTGAAATAAACGTAAAAATAATAGATTTCTTTTCCCCAACCTAATATTTACAACAGTAGAAATTCCAAACTGATTTATGATGGATACCGGTATGACGATGACAATGCAGATGGTATTTGTAAAGATCTTTGTAGGCAAGTTAAACGAAGCAAAATAATTTTACTCGTAGGCAAACAATACGGTTGTTCTACAGTATTCCTGTTAACGAAGATTCGAATATAGGGTTGCGCCGCAACGGATGGTAACAGCACTTGAAGATTTCTTTTACATCATCATTTATGAGCAGTAACCACAAACATTGATGTTCAATTAATATACCGATTTAAAGTCGTAGTAGAAACAATAGCAAGGGGTTATAAATTCGATAAGCAAAAATTCTCAACTGATGCAGCAAATGCAGCAAAATTACACATACAATTTTATTCATGGCATTCGATAACACCCACTGTACATATGATTTTAATTCACGGACCAGTAATACTAGAAAATGCAATTTTACCAACTGGACAACTGTCTGAAGAAGCAGCAGAAGTCTAACAAGGGGACCGTTAAGGTAGAATAATCGCTTTTGGATCGGCAGTAGGTACAACTACTTTTAAAACCCTCATCGGGTTTGATTGAATGGGCCTTTGTTTCAAAATATTGCAGTTTAAATATTTCTGTGCTAGTAGTATTTCAGTTGTGGAAACTTCGTTGCCATAGTGGCGCCGTAGGTAAGTAAGTAAGGATATGGTGGAACTGCAACCACACCACCATGGAGAAGATCCGAATACTCGAACGCAAATGTATCAGAGCATGCCTCAAAATATACAGAACGGAACATACAAACTCGAAACACTACGCAAGGAACTCAACCCTGTATAATAAAGCAGAAATCCCACGAATTGACTTATTTACAATAAAACTCACACAAGATTACTACTCCAAACTGCCGCTTATTGATAACAACATTACAAAATCCCTCATCAACATCGACCCTAGTAACGCACTATAAGACTAATGAGAACAGGCTACTCGACCCCATAGACCACTGGACCCGAAACGAAGCAGATAAAAGAATAGCGCTAACGCACACAGATTACACAAACCACAGAACCAAATTCAAATTTAGTACCGCAATCTCCCAAAAAGACCTCAACGACTTTCACAGGCTCGACACCAAGAAATACTGGTGGCTTTCACCCAATAGCGAACACATAATAGCATTGCGAACCCGTAGCAACAACGCCAGAGCGCAACAAAACTATGCTATGGTGCGATACACTGAATAATGTCCACCCCCATGCCAAAGAGTCGGGCACTGCCAGTCCTTTGTACATAAACTAGTCAGTAAGCGATAGAATTAAGCCGCAGCTTGTAAGACGCCCTAATAATCAAAATCGGAGCAGAGGTTTTTTTTTGTAGTAACCAATCTAAAAATTTTTCCCCCGCGAATCACCGGTACACCGGAAGACCGAAGGTATAAGACTGACCAACAACCTCACGCCAAAGTTACCTGTTCGAGCACCGAACGTCGATTTCGAACGTCGATTCGAATCAAATCCCACAAATAGTACATTACATGTAAAAAAAGGTAACGCCAAGTTGCTTAGGCACTGTGAGCGGAGCACTTCTTTGCACTAATACACAATGCATATTGAAAACATTTGGAAATTATTACATATTTTGTGAATTTTCTAGAAAAGTAATGGATATCATGCAAAACCAGCCAAGTATTGAGTTATATATATTTTTCAAAATATTTATGCTTGGCGTCTGGCTGACTTGTTGCGATCCAACAAAATTAGTTGTACGTTATTCTAAATCTGTGAATATATTATCGACTTTATATAAAGTTAATTACTATAAATAGCTGTTTAATGCTATATAAAGTCGATAATGTATTCACAGATTTAGAATAACGTACAACTAATTTTGTTGGATCGCAACAAGGCAGCCAGACGCCAAGCATAAATATTTTGAAAAATATATATAACTCAATACTTGGCTGGTTTCGCATGATAGCACCTCATAGTTCTGTTCTGAATGTGGCCACTACTACTGCAGTTATTTTTTCTATTTTTAAATCCCAATCAAGTAACAAAGAATCGATTGTATTACCCCATTGGGACTTTTCCCAATCTAAAGGCGCATGAATTGTACTTAATACTTTATATTCTAAAACCGGTTCGCCGGATGTTTGATAATATGTAGAAATAGTAACAAATCTTCCATTAGAATTCGATGTCCACTCTTCAACTGTTAAACCTACTTTGCTAGTAATACAGGAGAGAGTTGTTGTCACTGATTCACGAAATACATCATAAATCTTTGGTATTATTTCTTCTTCTAATTTATTTTTACTAGGAATCTTGCAGGGCGAACGTAGTGTCGCGACTAGTCTTTTAAATCCTCTTTCCTCTACCACCTCTGGTAACTGTAAGTCCATTATAATAAATTTTGCTATAGCATCTGATACAGTTTTTCCATTGATACTCGACTGATTCATGGAATTGTTTTCAGACATAAGAAAGGCTACATTCTGGCTGTTGTTTCCAATATTGGAACCACTTTTAATCATAACTCTTAACGGTTGACCAATCGTGATTTCGTTCTCAATGTTAAATAAAATTATATTTAGGTTGGTCACAAATTGAATATCTCCATCTATTTGAACGGTACCATCAGCATTAGTGGTACAAATATGTTGCGCAGAAGTTAATCCGGCTTCGACATATCTACCCTATCAGCTTCCGAGCCTCTGGTTACGTAGCCAGAGGCTAGGAAGCTGATTGGGTAGATATATCGAAGCCGGACTCCCGCATTGTTGCCATTTTTACCTTCAGCACGGCTAGTACTAGAGTCGGCTGTGCCCAAGGCCCTGCAACGTGGCAAGAAGCTATGCAAAGTGGGGAGGCGAAGGCCTGGAGAACAGCTCTAGAAGATGAGTACCTTGTTCGGGATAATATACTCGGTAGAGTCTCGCTGTCGCCGGCACAGCAGCCTTCGGCCTAAACTACTTGGCGTCGAGACTCCTAAATGCACCGTTACTGAGTTAGAATCGTCTATTGTCAAGTATGAGGCCGACTGTGAGAAAGAAAATGATGCCATTCTCAAAAAAATCGTTAGAGTTAACTTTTCCTTCTGAGTCTACACTTTCTATGAATGAAAATGGAGAAGAAGAAATATCGCCAGAGGAAGAATATTGGGAAGTTAATTTATTATATACCATGTTATATATACCGTATATTATATACCATATATCATATTTTTTATGATTATGATATAATCGATCCGAGTGCAACAATTACTGTCTATTGATTGCTAATCTATCATAAATCATACTTTTTGGATGCCGTAGATTAAAGTTTTCAACATTCCATTAGCATTGCTAAAATTAGAGTTTGTTGATTACGTTCTATTACATATTATGCCGTATACATACATATGTATATATGTATGTTGTGGAAATGTAGTAAAATCTTATTCTGTTATAGTGTTACTGCTTAATGTATTTCTCATTCATATGTAGCGTCATTATCTAACAGGATTTCCATTCTGTGTTCTGTATCCGATTTCCTGTTAATTATACGGCGAAAGAAATTGATATATGGTGGAAGTCGCATTCAGAATAGTGGCTCTTTTTGCGGTCACGTTTATAGCGAAATCAGTACAATAAAGTGGCTATTCTCTTGCACTTGATTAGTGCTGTCAAAAGGAAAGTGCACAAACATAAACCAAATGAAGGTTCAAAGAACTAAAGTTTTGAAAATTATTACTGTCACTTGTTAGAGAAATGCAAAAAACAAATATGTTTCGGTGAGAATAAGCAAGTTTCCTGTTCGACCAAAAAATATCGGTATCAAACGACTTGACAGTTACGTCCTACGTTAGATTTTAAAACATTCATAAAGATTTTAAATTTGACTCACCCATTCACCCATAACTTGATCTGTTTCGATGGCAATTGGTCGCGATCAGTCATCACAGTGCTGATAATTGCGCACGACAGTTGTAAAAAAAAAAAGTTGTATGATACGTTAGTATTTCGTGAAGAATGGAACCAGTTCCCGGAAGCAGCCAAGGCGAACAAGTAGGTTTCTTGCAATAATTATCTGTTATACTGAATTCAGCATTTTCTGGTATCACTGTAGTTTGTGGATAGAAGCCCCCAGGTGGGTGTAAGGTATGAATGGAAAGCTTATCACTAGAGAAACACAATGAGATTGGCCCGTTAGCGAAGGATCCTCTGCGTGACGAGTTACATTTAGAGTTTTTTAAAGCCCTGTTTGCAAACTTACTCGGTTAGGTTAGATGATTAGTAATGTAACGAGGCAGACTGCTTCATTACGAGAACATTTAGCGCGCCCCGCTCCTTCCGCTCCGGCGAGTCCACGCCTCCGGGACGCGGATCGTTTGAGTGTGGAATGTGTACGTGCGTGTGTGTGTGTTTTTTTTTTGCGACCGACCATTTTTTGCGTTCCGCCATGGCGGAGCCCTGCCGCTACCAGTCGTGGGGACCTCCACCTAGGAGAGGTGCCGGATGGGTTCACCACCGCCGCTGGCCACCCAGCTGACCGGTCGCTGCTCCTCCACCCTGACTGCCTCTCCGGGAACGACCGGCAGCCGGACTCGGAGGACGCCGGGCCTGAGAGCGGCCGACCATCGCCAGCTGATCCTGGACAACGCCAGAGGGCTCCCAGAACCCGGTCGACGAATTGGAAGATCGAGCGGCCCATCTGAGTTTCCGAACTCCCTGGGGGGGAGAACCGCGCACCGGCGGCGAGATTTGATGGAGAGAACCGCGCGAGCTAGTGCAGAGAGCGGTCGAGATTTAATTGAGAAATAGTTTACTTTTGCATTTGTGAAATTTACTTTGGGTTATTTTTCTTGCGTCCGGTCCCTTTTCTTCTGTTTCTTTTTGTTGGATTTTTGTAATTTTGTGCGTGTGCTTGCGTGGCGTTTTTTTGTGTGTATCACGAGCCACCCGCACTAGTATTTGGATATGTCACCGCACTCCATGTCCAGGTATAACTCACGCCTTTCGTTTGACTTTTTGTAGCGCGTGTGAGTGTGAGAGAATCAGTGTGAACGCGGGAATACCGGTGTATTTTCCGTATCGTCCCGTTTTCCGCGACCCAGGTGACAGGACAGACCCGAGGAGACGAAGCCTCTCGAAGCCCGTCCCCTTTACCATGCTCCCGACCGACTCGTCGCGTCGTCTGGTATCGTTCGATTGTCGCTCGACATCGGATTCGTAACCGTCGACGCTCGTACGTAGGACGCGCGTCGAAGGACACCTTCGTTCCGCGAACTCGCGCGCCGAAAGTTGTAGACGGTTTCGTCGAGGCTCCGGCACCTCCGTTTTAGAATCGCAAACAGGTCCCCCAGCACCCACGTCTGCGATCCCGACTAATCTTTCTTTTTCTACTGTGTTTGAGACTCTAGCACCACCGACGCTTTGTATTCGGCCCCTAGCTTTAATTTCTACGGTAGTCTTCTTTTTGTATTGAGAATTTCCGCGTCGCGGTTCCACTTGCCGCACTTGGCGGCCGCGTACCTTTTCCTTTTCGCAAAAGTGTACAGCGGAACTCGCGTTTGTTTGGTTGACACGGCCACTTAGGCCTGTATTAGAGTTACTGTTTAACGAAACGCTCGTGGGTCATTTTCGTTTCACCTCCCCTGATTTCTGCTCCCTTACTGAGCAGCTGGAAGGCCGAGGTTCCCGGACGAGTGCGAAGGAACTGTAACCGTGCTGGTTACATACTAAGAGACGGCGTACGAACAGTCGAGTGTGACTGTGTGAGTGTGACGGATTCCCCTACCACCGTAAGGATCCGCGGTCCTTTGTCGCGTGCGAAAGAATTTAGGAGAAGCGCCCCACTAATTAAATATGCGTGCGCATCGATCCCCACTCGATATGGATCGAAGGAGATCGATGCTCGTTCGACAAGAATTACTCTACGTCTGGAAGCGAACAAGGTAACACGCGTTTCCAGTTCCGTTCAGCGAAAACCGGTATATAATTGAGAGGTTCATCTAATCCCTCCATCTAATAAATTCCATTGTCTGACATTCTAAATAATTAAATTACATTCATTGACTTCAATCGTGTACCGTCACATCAATTTAAAAGCGATCTAATTAACGTAAAATATGTAACCGTCGCCAAAACGAACATCGTTGGCGAGAAAAACGGTTACAGAACTGACGCCCAGGGTAAATAAATCGTCCGTGGATTTGTGCACGGTGGTGCGCGAAGAGCAGCTTTCCCTGGTTGCACTCCAGCGCAGGGTGCCCTTTGACTGCCCCCATACCCCGTACGTCGCAGTAAATACAGTGGAACCTCGATTAACAAACATTTCGCATAACGATCAAAATAAATTGTAAAAAAATTGCTCCCTTAACGAGCGAAATTTCGCATAACGAGTGTCAGTTGTTTTTATGGGGGCGGTGGAACTTTCCAGTACTACGTCAGTCAGTTTTAAACACTCGTTACACGTGCGCGTCCGTACCGTCTGCTTTCCATATTTTGGACTTTTAGTGACTTTTTTGTAAAAAAATGTCCCCGACAAAAAAAAGCACAAGAAGGCAACAATAAAGGAATAAAAATAACCATTGAAATGAAACGTAAAATCATTGGAAAGCGAGAACAAGGTGTGAACGTGGCTAATCTCGCACGCATTATACAATCGGTCTACATCAACAATCAGAAGACTCGGTAGAGTCTCCTCGCCAAGTAGTTTAGGCCGACGGCTGCTCCGCCGGCGACAGCGAGACTCTACCGAGTATATTATCCCGAAGCAGAGCGTTTTGGGCGTTTTGCAAAAAATAATTTGCTATTGCAGAAAAAGTACGCAACTGAGCTTCATTCGAATAACACAGTCTGCTTCGACTTGTCTTTCTCCTTCTTTTAAGTCCAAGAACGCCTCAATCGGTGCATTTATTTATGAGATATTAACTGTTTTTCGTCGAAAAATTTCAATCAGTTTCATTAACCACCTACGTCATGCTGACGTCAGTGTCGATCACACATTTTTGCTGCTAGAGGCGCTGTTAGCACTGTGGCTTACGTTACGCACATGCGCCGTTACTGATATCCGCGTTGGTTTAACATCATGGCGTGCGATTCTCTAACACGTTAAGATCGTATTGCGACGGAGCGCGATATCAGCCGCGTCGCGGCGGCGCGTACAAAATTCAAAACGGTAGTACATCGGTCGCCTATGCATTATTTTGAATAAAATATTTCCTTTACTTGCTTATAAATTATAATCTTTATAAGTAATCTTCTTTATTTCATGAGAACAGCAGAGGAGTAACGATTTATTTTACTTTAAATAATGTAAATGTTAATTTACATCACAAATTATCACAAGATTATTTCAAGCAATACCTAACTCTGATCACACCTTATGGAAATAATGAACTGACCGTCTACTTACTTTACACGCGTATCATAACGCAAGATCATCCTGTTATTACACATGTAAAATACCTTTTGTAACCACGACCTCTTTTCGTTGCTTGTCGTAACTTTAGGAGTATTGATGAGAAATTACATATACGTATAGCGTAATTACAGTAATCAACTTAAAGTGGTTGAATGAACCATTAATAGCCAATTAAAGTAACATTAAACCGATTTAAGTCGTGTTTGGACTCATTTTAATTGGAAAATTCCCAGCAATCCATTGGTGCAATTTTCAGTGAGGTTAGATGAAAATTATTACAAGTGAAATTTTCTTTACTGGATGCTCATTTGTTTTACTCGCGGTATCCCTTTGAAGTGTCGTAGCTCGACCATCGTTGCTCGACGTATACCTATACCGTCCTATACGATCTATCTCACTTCCTCTCGTTATTACATCTATTCTCTTACGATAAAATTTAACCAAGCATCACTGTACTTTGTTTCTTTATGCCAATGAACGACACTGCCCTGTTGCCATAAATTTCCATGATGCGCATATTTTACCCGGTGCACGGTAGCAGTTCGTTCATTTTTCTTAGCTTTGTAAGTGTTTCACACTATACATATCTATTTTAATTATTTTCTACTTCTTTTATTCTAATTTTTTTTCTTCCTTATTATTTCCTTCTAATTTCTTTTTTTATTCTTTTACTTTTTCTTCTATTTTCTCCTACTTACCTTTTTCTTCTACTTACATTTAATAAAATAACCCACAAAAAGTACGTTACATGTAAAAAAAAAGGTAACGCCTAGTAGTTTAGGCACTACGAGCGGAGCACCTTTTTGCACTAATATATAATGCATTGTTGCTTGATTGGGATTTAAAAATAGAAAAAATAACTGCAGTAGTAGTGGCCACATCCAGAACAGAACTATGAGGTGCTATCATGCAAAACCAGCCAAGTATTGAGTCATATATATTTTTAAAATATTTATGCTTGGCGTCTGGCTGCCTCGTTGCGATCCAACAAAATTAGTTGTACGTTATTCCAAATCTGTGAATATATTATCGATTTTATATAAAGTTAATTACTATAAATAGTTGTTTAATGCTATATATATTTGATCGCAACGAGGCAGCCAGACGCCAAGCATAAATATTTTGAAAAAAAAAATATATATATATAACTCAATACTTGGCTAGTTTCGCATGATATCCATTACTTTTTTAGAAAATCCACAAAATATGTAATAGCTTCCAAATGTTTTCAATATGCATTGTGTATTAGTGCAAACAAGTGCTCCGCTCACAGTGCCTAAACTACTTGGCGTTACCTTTTTTTACATGTAATGTACTTTTTGTGGGTTTGTACTATCCTCAAGAACAAGGACAAAATTAAGGGGATAGATGCTTCCAAGGGAGCGACAAGAATATCTACGCAACGGTTACGTATTCTGTATTCTCGACGATGTTGAAACATTACTTGTCATGTGGATAAACGAAAAGCAAGTACAAGCCGATACTATTAACAAAAACATCATTTGTCAGAAAGCGAAAGCTATTTTCGCCGACCTCGTTAGGAAGACACCAGGATCATCAACGGTCAAAGAAGAAATATTTGAGGCTAGCCATGGATGGTTTAAGAAGTTTAAGAGAAGAACAGGTATCCACGGCGCAGCGATTTTGCGTGGCAATCGTCCAGCGACCAATTCTCGGAGCAGACTTTTTGAAACGTTTCGGACTTTTAATCGATCTTAAATATCGTTGTCTGCGTGATGGTTTGACTCAGTTTACCTCACCCGGTATTTCTACAGAGACTGCAGCAAATTTATCCTTCGTTGAAAAAGATAACCCATTTAATAAAATTCTCTCGCAATTTCCTTAGGTTACTAGGCCCAGACGTGTTTCTGCCCAATCAGCTCATCAAGTACGCCATCATATAGTGACGCAAGGTCCACCGGCTGTTGAGCGCCCGCGTCGTCTTGCTCCCGATAAATTCAGAGTTGCTAAAGCTGAGTTTGATGCCATGATCGAGCAAGAAATTTGCCGTCCTTCTTGTAGTCAATGGGCAAGTGCTTTACATATGGTTCCGAAGAAAACTGGTGATTGGAGACTCTGTGGAGATTATCAACGACTTAATGCAATAACTGTTCCGGACAATTATCCTGTTCCTCACATTTAAGATTTCTCTTCTCATCTTTATGGTCAGAAAGTATTTACAACAATTGATCTTGTCAGAGCATATTATCAAATTCCAGTTGCAGAAGAAGACATCCCGAAAATTGACATGATTATTTACACCTTTCTAAAAATATTCGAATCAATTTGCTCCAGTATGATTGTTCAATTAATAATTCGATAGTTTCGTGATCGAACATTTCACGTTCATGAGATCTCGAACGAAGCAAAGGCACTAGAGCAGCCGTAAAATTATCGGAAAAGCATATTCGACCAAGTGCATTCGAAAAAATGAATTACAGACTAGCACTGCAAATTTATATTCTGTTAACGGCTAACATATTAGGAGAAATCCGAAACGAAACTGTTGTAAATACCGCATTCTTTGTCCGCGTAATAAATGATATTTTTGATCATTTAAACAGCAGAACGGCGTATGATCCGAATCCCCAAATGTGTACCTTATCAAATACCTCTCAGATGAAGCAACGTTTGATAAGGCAGTCTGTAGCGTATGAACATTGGTTTGCAAGGGGGTCGCGAGTACGTCCGCCGTGCTTCGCAAGCTTGCAATTATTATCGATAAACACGACAATACGCGAAGAAAGTACAACATATTGAATGACATCACGGTTACAACAGAACCCCATCAAAAATTTGTTTTCCATGATCAGACATAATGCAGGAAGTTATAAAAAACCCGTCCGCAAAAATGTTTCGAATTAATTTATAGAAGAACATGACACTAAATTTATACAAATCATCCCAATAATCGAATTGTTTAAATGGCGATGATTATAATCTTTATTCTAGCGTACAGTGTTCCAAAACTTTGCCAACGTGTAGTAACATAAATTCACCGTCAAACTGAGCAATTTCAAATCCTAATGAAAATTTAGCAACGAATTATACAAATGATAACTTCACCGCGGATATTTCTGTACCGGAAACTGCCCTCACCCTGGAATCATGTGCGATCGAACATTTTGCGGGATACGTCGCCATAATATGTATTAGAAAAACAAACTGCGACATATGCAAGTCGGAGTTATTAAATAGTGGAACTGTAATTTCAAGAAATGAGCAAATTTTAATTTACATTAGAGCCTATAAAAATAAAGATAATCATTCTGATTTTGAAAGCCTCACAGCCCCTAGTAAAAAATTTTCTTTTATATTTAGAATTTTTAATGCAAGTTTTGACAAACTATATCCCACTTTAAGGGGGGAACCTCGTGTACAAAGTTTTTTTGCATTTTTTTTTTAATGTCATGAAAAATTCATGCAAAAGCCAAAAAGGTTGCTTATCAACATCCAGAACCACTGCGCAAAGATATACAAAACGCACCGTTCCATTCAAACAATTTTCGTATGGCCAATTTTAAAGTGTCCATATTTCTGAAAACTGCACCGTAAAGGGGACGAACAGGGCTATATTCTCAAATTTTTTCAGATTTTTAAACATTTCCTCACTACTATAAAATTGCATTTGCTTAAAACAATTGCAAAATAAGCGGTTAAAAAATTTTTTTTTAAACTAAAATAATTTTTATTAGATATTTCCATGTCTTCGCTATAAGTACCTAAACGCCCGTTTTGATCAGTTTGTTACTTTAGGAGTTATAATTTATTGAAAAAATGTGAGCTCTATATTTTCAACAGCTGTGAAGTCTACAATTTGCAAAGTTTTTAAAAATCCTTCGAGATACGTTTGTATATCGCTAAAGACTACAATATATGTATACTACGTTGATGAAACTGGCATTACAAATGTTCATAAGAATTCAAGAATATTGGCTCCTAAAGGATTAAAACAAGTAGGGAAGGTGATCAGCGGTGAACGAGGCACTACAACTACCGTAGTTTGTGCATTTAGTGCTGGTGGAACTTACATTCCACCAGCATTTATTTTTAAACGGAAGAGAATGGCAGGCCAATTAATGAAAGGCTGCAACAATAATATGATAGCGATGGTATCAGATTCTGGTTGGATAAACGAATCATTGTTTATAGACTGGATTCACCATTTTATCAAATATGCTAATCCATCTAAAGAAAACCCCGTTTTACTAATCTTTGATAATCACGAGAGCCATATTAGTTTGGCCTCGTACAATCTTTATCGTGACAAAGGAATTCATGCTTTATCCTTGCCACCTCACGCCTCGCACAGAATACAACCGCAGGATCTGACTTTCTATGGGCCAATAAAAACAGCATATAATAAAGAATGTGAACTTTATATGGCTAATAATCCTGGGAAACGAATTATTCGGTATAAAGTAGGGGAGCTTTTCACAAAAGCCTTCAATCGAACAGCAAATATTGATAAAGCTGCAAACGGGTTTAAGACTGCTGGAATTTTTCCCATGGATCCTCAAAAATTGAATAATTTATTTATTAATCAACAACATGCTCTCCAAAACACGAACACTTCGAGTGAAGGACTAACTACGGATTTACCATCAGTCCCTTTGATATTCGCTGCAAATGAATCTCCTATACGGACATCCCCCTTAGTTGAAGTTCCTGAAGAGCCAAAGCAAACAATATCTTCTGCAAAGCAACACGATACTATTCGTTTAAGAGAAATTGTTAACCATATTAAAAATCCTAATAACAAAACACCTGTGACAAGAAAGCGAACAAAAAAACATTCTGAAATATTCACTAGTACACCTGTAAAGGCCCAGTTGGAAGAAAAACAACGGAGACAAATAGAGAAGAAAAAGAAAACAGAAGTGACAAAAAAAAAGTGTAATAAAAAAACTTCAAACGATATAAAGTGTGTTAGAAATTTAAGGTTTCATGAAACAGGTGAAAATGCAAATGACATTGACTATTTTTGTTAATTTCGTTATGAACGATTTGAAGATCCTCCATCAGAAGACTGGATTATGTATATAGTATGTGAAAAGTGGGCACACGAAAACTGTACAAGTGGAGAGAGTACAAGCAAAGGATTTGTTTGTGACTCATGTCAAATTTCGTAGTTTATAAGGCCCCTTTGTAATTACCCCAAATCGTTCGGTTTTGCCCCAAGAGCGATTCGCAATTACCCCAGGAGAGTCAGGGTAAATCCGAATGGAAAGGGCTCCGTTTTTTTATTTAAATTTTCATCTTACTATTTTTATTTTTTAAGAAAATGTGATTGATCTCAAAGATTATTAATCAAAGTGTGAAATAAAGTAGAAATTGATTTCATAATTATGAAATTTTTTAAGTGTTCGTAATTACCCCATATTCCCCTATATAAAAGAATATTCACTGAAAGTTTGAAAACAATCCGACAAGTATTTTCATAGATACAGCCTTTTGTTTACCTGCACCTCAGAGCATTTGTGACACAAGCTTGGAACTTTAAACACGTTTTTCTCAAAACTAGATTTTTCAAGTCGGTGAGCAAAATATCTAAAAAATTAATCACTTGATCTTTCTGAAATTTTATACACTTATTTTAAACATTAATATCTTGTGCTTAATCGAAGGATTTATGTTTTGAATGTGTAGTTTTTTTTTATCAACGAGAAAAGAACGATTTTTTAGGTTAAAATCGAAACTTTTCCTTTAATGAGCCGCCATTTTATTTTTAATCAATAATTTCCAAAACCCAACGATTAAGCACTAGCTACTATTATATGCTATCGAAATCTTTTTGGATTATTGATTTTAGATGAGTTCCTGCCAACTTATGCTGCTTACCGCAAAACAGCTTTTTTAAAACACGTCTCGGTAGATCCGCCATTAGTTTGAGACTAATTACTATTTTTGTACCAAAAAAATTCTGAAATATACTTTAAATATCATCTTTATTAGATGTATGAATTTCAAAATATGTGTATGGTTTCATTTCGTAAAAAAAAATGTTTAAAAATCGCTTATTTTTCAGCCTTCCAAACGTATATAAACTCTTAATAAATATATTAACCATAGTATTAAGTTACACTAGAATGGACTGTATTATTATTAAAAAAACCTGGTCTTACTTTAATAGTACAAAACCAATTGTGGGTTTGATAGTGCTATAAAGAAAATGCACAAAACCTGTGATTCAATATCAAGTGATGATATTAATATTATGTATATTGACACTGAAACAACAGGCTTTGGAAACAACGCTGACATTGTGCAAATCGCAGAAAAAAGTAATGAAAGCATTTTAAATATTTATATTTGTCCGACACATGAGTTTTCACCTAGTGCAACTAAAGTTACAGGACTAAACAGAAGTAATGGTAGTTTGTGTCTGAACAACCAGGAACTTGAGACTATTTCAATTTATGACACAGTAGGCTCATTTAGAGAATTCTTATTGAAAGTTTGTAAATAAAAAAAAATGTCTATTAGTAGCCCATAATGTTGCTTTGGTTAGACGTCTACTTTTACGGCAAATAATGAATTGTAACATGGTAGAGGACTTTAGTATGATTGTAGGATTTCCGATAATCTGACAATGTTAAAAAAATTAATAACTGATCGAAATGGTCCAGGTAAATTTAAGCTGCGATGTCTGGCAAAAGACTTTTTACAGACAGAAGACTTAAAAAATTTTCATGACGCTGTTTGTGATGTCGTAATTTGAGAAAGATTAGTGCGTACTTTAGATTTTGAGAAAAATTTAGTTCAATTCACAAAAACATATTTTGAATGCTGCAACAATATATTGGAGACAAATATAATCAATGTTAATTTATCGTCACTAACCGAACTGAAACATGTTTTATCTATTACAATAAGGAAAAGATTAGCTATTAATAATATAAGTTACAATTTCATTTGTACTCTGTTTAAAACTGAAGGAACGGGAATTATTGTAAGACTGTTTACAAAAAAAGAAGAAAAAGTAAAAATTACCAAAAATAAAAGGATGTTATCAAAATGAACAGAATTGATAAAAAGTAATATTTGAAAAAATAAAATAATTTATCCTAATAATAATTAATAAATTAATAAATTATGTTCATTGTATTTATTATAAAAAGTTAACTGTATATAAAAACTACTTGTTGCTTTATAAATCATTTCTAAATCGGTACCGCGCACATATACAGGGTGTCTCATTATAATCTTTCCTCGCGATTATCTCGAATAATAAATGCTTGCAGGCAAATTACTAGGGAAACTTTAGAACAAGTTGAACTGTCATTTAGGGATAGAATCGGGTGCTGCATAAATGTTCAAGGTCGTACTTTTGAATTTAGAAGATAAGAAACATTTTCTGGACGTGTACTGAAGACATTTCAAGGTCAACATAATGTAGATCAATGGATTCGTCTTGAGGTAAGCTATGTGTCTAGCGTGAAAAAAACTACGTTGCAATTTAAAAAAACAATGGTCACCTTCAAATCTCGGAGGCGCCTCCATCCAGAAAAAAACAGTGTACATCATTGAATGTCCCCCTTCAGATAGAGTATGTTTCGTTTAAACATTTTTTTCGAACAATCAATATTTTGCGAGATAATCGCGTGGAAAGATTATAATGAGACACCCTGTATTTCTATATTACATACTTTAACGGACTATGATACATAATACTGTTTAGTTATTTTTAAGTTATAAACGTATTCCCCTGTAGTTTCTATATTGAACGGCAGAATTCATTTAAATTAGGTGTAAAAAATAACACCAAACAAAAGAAGCTAATTTAAAACAACATCATAACATAAGTTAGAATGGATTTAATTAGTAGAATTAATATTTAGTGGCACAATAACGGCTTGCATACATAGTCCCGTTTACGATGCGCGTTAATTATGATAATCATTTTCGATTATTTTATCCGAGATAGTTCCTATAATCGCCGTTCAGAATCGTAAGGTGTGCAACAAAACGGCAGGCAAAAATGAGGTTTTCGATGATGTAGGTATTTCAAAACGTGAGACCCCATACAATGATAGGTCTATTCTACACCTCGTCTGTAATACAAGTGTATTTCGTATTTTAACATTAAGATAGAGCAAATGGCACTGGTTCTCGAGGCACAAACTCACGACCCCTCCAGAACAAAAACATGAGTAGTCTTATAATATCTGTAGTCACCGTCTCTAGATTTGAAATTTAGTACCATGCCGGTTTGCTACACCACTGTATGATTAAGACAGCTGAAAGAAAATATTGGGTTGGCCAATAAGTAATGTCGGATTTTTCCGTTTGGTATCGTTGCTGCTGTTTTTAAAGCAAAGGACCATCCATAATCTATAGAACGTATATATTATCTAAAAGCTACGATTCCAACGTATAATTTAAAAAAATATTCATCGTGATTGATTAAATTTTTAAGCGTTTATTTTGATTTGAAAATGAGCGATGAGAAAGTCTATTTTCGCGCAGTCATGCTTCTCTATTTTCGCAAAGGAAAAGATGCGGCTCAAACGGTAAAAAAGATTACTGATGTGCATGAAGAAGGTGTTGTTAATAAAAGAATGGTGCAGAGATGGTTCCAAAAGTTTCGGGGTGGAGATTTTAGTCTTATCGATGAGAAACGTTCCGGCAGACCAATCAGTATTAATAAAGATTAAATCTTCAGTCTAATTGAAAGCAATCCACGTTATACCACGCGTGAGATTGCTGAAACGTTAGGAATTTCGAAATCCAGCGTTGAAAATATAAAATGATTGAAAATATATAATGTTTGGGTTCCACACAGTTAGAAAAATCCGACATTACTTATTGGCCAACCCAATACATAACGCAAATGTAAAAACTAATTATCTTTCATCGCTAATTACTCTAAAACAACGAAAAATGCACCCATACTTAAAAAGTCAGATTACTCAGGAGATCCGACAACACGATATACAGGGTGTTAAAAAAGACCATTCAATATTTATACAGTACATAAAGCACATTATATACTGATTGTGAGTGAAAAAATCTTAGTAAACATAAATCGAAAGATGAACCGTTTTTGGGATATAAATATTAGGTAACCAAAAAAGTTCTGTCGCTTTTTGAGGTATAAATAAATTCCCATTTTGTGTATTGAAGTCTGATTGTTTCATCACTTACTTGAAACTCTTGAGCAAGCATCTGACATGTCAAATTTGGATTCGTCTCAATCATTGTCCTTCATTCATCAGTATTTAAACTTGATGGTCTTCCTGACCTGGCTTCGTCTTTTAAAGATTCATCACCGAAAGAGAATTTTTTAAACCACCTCTGAGCGGTTCTTGAGGTTACTGAATCTTCTCCAAATGCGGTACAAATCTTTCTAGAAACCTCAGCAGCGTTAGTCCCAAGTTTGAATTCGTAAAGTAAACACGCTCGAACACCAGTATTTGGCACAGACATTTTAAAAGGTTGAAATATCAGTTTAAATCGATGTTGATGCCTTGAAACAGTGTGAGTGAATGCACAAATCGTTGCAGTTTATTACGCAGTTGAAAAACAGTAGACAATCGGTATATTTATATGTATATGGTACTTTAAGTTACACCTCACACACGAGCGACAGAACTTTTTTGGTCACCTGATATTTTCGTATGTTAGCATTATGATTGACTTACCACTGCCTCTTCAATTTACCGAAGGTGTTCTACATGTCCTCCTTCCATTTCCATACACGCTTAGCATCATCTTCTTACAGAGTCGCGAACGCTTTCGAAAATTCAGATTCAAACTCGTAATTCTTCTAAGTGATTTATTGGCGAAGAATACACTTTGCTTTCCAAATATCCCTGTAAAAAGAAATCCAAAGAGTTGAAAACAATAACCACGCTGTGGAACTAAAGCACTTATACTAGCACGACCATACATAAAATGCTTATCTTCCATTTCTTCGTTAAAGAAATCCGCCGACATTTTAAACACGATGCTTTATAACCGTGTAATACCGAACTGGAATAGAATGTGTGTGTGTAATGCTACCGCTTGTTGCTGACAACTGACTACTTGCCGATAAAAGTTTGGGAAACGAATGAGGATATTCGGAACGTACTTTGTAAATACTAAGGTAAACATCGCACGCAATGGTAGAAACTAGTAAGTCAACCATAACAGTAACATACAAAAACGTTTATATCTCACAACAAGAGCAACACGACCTTCGGGACTTCGGAACACAGATTTTGATCAAACATTCATTACCTCTTTAAATATTCCCGGTTATAGGCGTACATACACAACATTTTTTAAAATATTCACGATTGAAGTTTCAGCAGCCGTTTGAGGCCAACTCCGAATCGATCGAAGCGCCTTTTTAGACAAACGGGTGCTATGTAAAACATACAACTGCAAAACTGGACATTTGGTAATGCGACATCCGACGGCAGAACTTACAGTTAAATTCTGTTTCTGTATTATTTGTTAATTATTCCATTGCCTGTCATTTTTCTAAATGACAAATGAAAAGCTCAAATGCATAATTGCCAGATCTCATCGTTCTTTAACGATGTTGCCATATCTACTGCAATTCTGCCCATTTGTAAATCTTGACGGAATTCTGTTCCGGCCTCGAGCCAGCCCAGCGTCTGAATGAAGGTACAGAACTATCGATAGCCATTATGTCGTTAGCTTTCGATAATTTCATACCTTACTATTGATAACGATCGATTCTTTTCGTTTCGATATATGTAAATCTCGAAAGCATAATTTCTAAATCTCGTCGTGGCAGAGTTCTGCCATTCGGATTTTTTATGAAAATAAAAAAAAAATTAGTTACAATAATAGATCACGTTACACGAATCGCTTTAGCTAATTCGGATTGTAACAGAGTGAACTGAGGGATTAGAGTTTACGTGTTTACAATTGAATTTCGTCATAGAGGGGATAAAGGTAATTTTGTTTTGTTTTATCGTTACTAACGGCAATGCGATTGTGAATATGAAATAAATCGTCATTTTTCAAGCGACGTCAAAGGGAGCAGAACATGGTAAGTGTTATAAAGTATAATATGGTGCATTATAAATACAGCCAGTCACAGTGAAAATCGTATACCGCAATTGTATATTTATATATATTATTTAATACCTTTTATTTCTTTTGTAGATGAAGATTGAAATGAAAGAAAGAGAGGAGAAAGAGGAGAAAGAAAGAAAAAAAAGGAACAAAAGGAAATGGAAAAGGAAAAAAAAAGAATTGGAAGCAACGAAAAAGGTAAGAAAAAGTGTTAATTTTTTTCAAAAGTTGTTAGCATGTATACTTTTGTTCAATTATTGGACAAGCAAAATATTTACGTGTTTGTGCGGATGTAACTAATATACTTCTTATTTTAATGTTTCAGTTTAAAAAATTATTAAAAAAAATAATTTACGGCGGCCGAGGCGGTTGTGGAGGTTGGGGCGACCGAGGCGGTCGTGGTCGAGGCTCGACAAATATTAATATTTATATATAAAAATAAAAGAATAATTATAAACAATACAAAATCATTCTGTAATTATCTTTAACGTAAACCATTCTAAGTCTACAATGAACATGTAAAAAATGCCATTAGAAAATTAAATCGAAACTAATTGATGATGAACTGTGAGGTGTACAAGAGATATTTTAAAATATTCATTATGAGTTCAGATTAAAAATTTGAAATAATTAACATGTAATACTTTATTTTTCATTTCTCTTGTTATAACTAATTGTGGTTTTTTGGGTCTGATACGTAATTTAAAAAAATAGAAAAAATAGCATTGAATGTATGCAATGTAAGTAATGTAATGTAATGTAATTTTGTTCTCATTCCTTTTTTTATTTATTACAAATACTTATATTGTATACACAGAAACACATAGTAAATTTAATAATTTCTGTTACAAATATATTTTCAAGAAAATATATTACCGGATTCTTTCGTACTTATTTTATTTTACTATTGATGATAATATTTTAAATTTCTCGGTAACAAATTTGATTAACCTTTTCAAAAACTCTTTCGCTTCAGTTTGAACTGCCTTTAATAAAATTTGTTTCCTGTATGAGCTATTTCCTTCCATTATGTTTTATTATATGTTCTATTATTCTTTGTATCAACTGTTGTATTATGTTCTATTGTATGTTCTTTGTATTTTTATATTTATTGATCTACCAATTGTCTTGTAAAATGCTATTCTTATTTTTCCTATCAATGCTACCATTGTACATAATATCTTGTACTATTATATCTATTTGACATAATTGTTCTGCATTATGCCTTTCAAAAACCTATTTTGTATGTAATGTTAAACCTTGCATTTATATATTTGTTAAATGTGTCAAACATTCTACTGTTATTTTCCTATGCTTGTTTACATTGTATGTTGACCACACGCACACACACGTTTTACTATCATGAAAATATACTTAACATTTATTTAAATTATTTAGCGTTGTTTCTGTGTATGAAATATAAGAATTTATAACAAATAAAAGAAAAAAATGAAAAAAAATTTGCAGTGTAGACGGAATCGAATTCGAGCTTCCTAATTAGCAGGTTTGCACGATACCTTCGTACCAATACACTTCTTTAACACTATTCCTACCGACATTTCGTGTATACCTATTCCTACCGTGAGCGGTCAAATGACCACTTGAAAAAAATAGATATTTCTTAATATAGAGCGAACGTTATGAACAATTAGGTAATGAAAAAAAAAAATGTTTTATATTTAAAAATAAATAGTATTTGTTTCAATGTTTATATAAGAAAAGGCGTGAAGTTAAATAGCGATACAATAACGCCGTATGCAGAAAATTCCAAACGAAATTTTAAAAACGCTCGTGGTAGGTTTAGTGTTAAACTTTGTTGAATCTTACTGTACTTTAATTCACTACTGAAACTTCAATCGTGAATATGTAAAAAAAATAGTAAGTGTCTACGCCTATAATGGGGTATATTTGGAGAGGTAATGAAGAAATCTATCACTGTGCGAAGTTTAAACAAAATCGGTGTCCCGAAGGTCGTGCGCTCTCCTTGTCAGAATCAGTTGACTTTTCAACCTACAATTTACTAAGACTTTTTTTTACTCATAAAGGGACGTTACTATGAGATACCCTTCGATCTTTTTTATTTTCATGTACAGTCAGATCTCCTGTGTAATCGGACTTTTTAAGCATGGGTGCAATATTTATCGTTTTAGTTATTTTTACGTTCACATTATGTACATTTTTGTTTAGGTAAACTTGAACGTACAGTGGCGTAGCAAAGCGGTATAGTACGAGTCTACAAATCTGGAGACTACGGTTCAAAGCTCGCAGAGATGAATTTTGTTCTATTTGCTTTTCTCCTTAGGTTTTTTCTGCTAATTAGTTTATTTCTTCGCTACCTAATATATTAAAACAGAGCTCCAAATCGAGGATAAGAAATATACCTAGATACTCTGAGCACTTCGAAAAGGATATACAATCACTAAGTAACGAAAAAATAAACAAATTAGAAGAAAAAAAAAGTAGACAGAATAAAATTCATCTCTCCCAGATTTGAACTCTAGTCTCCAGATTTATGGTCGGGTATCATACTGCTTTACTACGCCACTGTATGTTCGAATTTGCCTAAGGAAGATTCATAACGTAAACGTAAAAATAATTTATCAATTTGCACAAGAATAACGTAAAAATGACTTGTTAAAGGAAAACTTGTTCTATTATATTCCAAAGGTTTGTGGGAAGTTATATATTTCAATAAGATAATTACTTGAAACACATTAATTCAGTCGCAAAACAGTTCATACCAGAAAATATTTTTGTACTAGCTGTATCTTAACTCTTTGGGGCACAGAATTTCAGAAGATAAAATAGACCCATGTTGCACAGAAATTTTTTATTTTTTAAATTTTATTTTTATTATTTCATTTTATTTTTTTGCAGTATACAATATTTCGAAGTGGGTCTAAAAATGTCCCACCATGCATTACCGTGTATCAAAAAGGTGGGACATTTCTAATCCCACCGTGCCCCAAAGAGTTAATTCAGTAGAACAACTGTAAGATGAATTAAACAATTAAATAAACAAATTCTTCAAAATCAAAAATTCACAAACACAACTTTTATAACTGCCATTATGTTACCTATTACATAAACTTTCAATTAAAGTGACAGAAGAAATTTATAATTACTTGAATTACTTTATTTTGTGACTGTGGATAATAATTATATTATTACCAGTATTATAGATATGACTCATATTAACCGTTAACTGGTCACATGCTGTCTGGGAAACTATTGCATCTCATAAGAGGTGACGCAAACTTTTTGTAACTGATGTGTTTAATTCGTCTTCTATCATACTTTTTCTTTTTGATTGTTGTCTTTAAATATACCAATATGTTTATGCCAACTTCTAATCAATCTGGTCAAAAGTTCTTTCTTCACACATTCTTAAAAATACCAATCTCACAGACAGCACATGATCATTAGTGCAAGAAAAATTCACATGACTGGTTAAGGGTAAATGTTATGGAAACAAAATTCAAGGTTTCATTTGACAAAAATGTACATGCTTGTAAATTTAAGTAAGTGTTTTTCAGACTTCTGTGAGTGTGTGTTACAAACAACATGTCATCAAGTGACAACTTACAACTTGTTAGCCATTTATTGTTTGAATCATCCACATCCACATGGGGTAATTTTTCCTAATTTGGACTGGTTTCTAAAGTGAACCACAATCTTCATTTATATATAAATTAACTTAGTCAATATCTTAGCATGGGTTTATAATTTACACATTGCATAATAACAACATGGAAACAGAATAAATTACAACCATAGTGTAATTAATGTTTTATGAAATTTACAAAATTATAAATAATTTATAAAAGATTACAGAATATAAAATTATTCATAGAATTATAAGTATAATTTTTTAATAAGTGTCATACCTTTAATATGAAAAATAGAACATCGAAGTATGGAAAAGGCCATAATGGCAAATAAAATTGCTGTTACAGACTCAATGAAATAGCTGGAAAATGTACGCTAAAATGTACAATTAACAATAAAAACATAAATGCTCACGGTTACTTTTCATTTCTTTATGGAATGTAAATATAACTATATAAAAATTTTACTGGCAATTATGAAAAATAGGCATGGTTCAATTTAGAATATCTGTTATCAATATAAGAAAACCAGTCTCCTAAATTGAACTAGTAATGCTACTTTGAAAATATTGTTATGTAATCAACCACACATAGTGTATCAGTTGGTTTTATTAGATTTATATATCACCTACAACACTAAAATTATTTTCAAATTTATCTTCTGAAAACTATGCGCATGTTTTAAAATTATGAAGGTATTAAGTAATCACACGTATGAAGGTTTAAATGGTCTAATATAAGGAACAATCCTCTCCTCAAATATAAAATACAATATCATTACATATAAAAAATTAGAGAAGAATAAAATATTCTATTACTGTATGACAGCATCAAAAAATCATACTTTCATATAATCTGTGTAGGCTTAAATGTGTAAATAATATATTTTACACGCCTCTCTTTTATGAACGTCATGTCCAGCGTTTTGTTCAGTATATCAAATTTTAAATGTCGATTTTTTTATTGGTTGATGCAAAAAGAATTGTACAAAAAGTTTGGTCTATAAATATTAATCCTCCTAAAGAATGCACGTTCGTTTATGCTCATTCTCAATTTGATTATTTAAACTTTAAACCAGAGATGAATGTTCAAATAAAAACAAAACATGGATTTGAAACAGTTACAAGCTTCATACAAGATATTGAAAAACAAAGACAGATCTAAAAAATATGAACAGTGGTAGCTTGACTCTGATTCAGAAAGCATTTTAACATCTTCTGTGAGTATTTCAAAAACTTTCTCATCCCTCTTTTTAGGGAATAGTTAATAAGAATAAACTATAATATTATTAAAATACACATTTCTTACCTTATACATATGTATGTTTACTGGAGTATTCTGTAGAGGTATAATTAAAAATATTAAATCAATTTATGAACAATTTTCCCAAGACGCAATAAATATGAAGCTAAACTGCACGTTGGGGGCCAAATGTAGGTGTTTGTTTTTACGTACGTAAATTAAGTTCTAATAATATTCGACAAATAGGATTTCAAAATAAAAGTTTTGAGGATATGAATTCACCAATTTAAGAGTAAAAGCAAATATGTACTTACATACAATTAGTTTTGCCGGCTTCAACGTTTTTACATGTTACTTTCAAACCATACCGGATTATGTTCAAAATTCGTGCACCGAGTGGATTCGTTGGTTGTACGTACAGTTCCTCACAAAATTATTGAATGTACACTTAGTTAGTTTGATAAAACTTTGTTAGTTTGGTAAAACTAGTTGCGGAGAAAATGAGCGAAAATGTAAATATCTGAAAGCAATAATGCAATATTATATTTACTTGTATAGTTTCAATAATAATTAATAAACATAAGGGTATAGGGGAGTGACGGCCAAACTCCGAGTTGACTTCAGCGACAGTTGCGGAAAAAGTAGGAAGTTCCCGAACAAGGATAGAAGATCCTTGTCTCTCCAACGGCGTCGTGACAGAGAGGGTGATGCAACAATAGCAGGAGAGACAAAGACAGAGCGATACCCAGTTTTTCCCAGATTTTGAGGCGAAGAAGCAATATTTCTTTATGATTTTTATTTCTTAATATTCCTTATACCATTACGCATCGCTGTACAGAGCCCGATTTTGCAATTTGGATTTCTAAATTTTGTGAAAAATAAAAGTGTACATTCTTATAGAAGAAATTTCTTCTAGTACAATTTTTCAAAAAAAGGGCTTTGTACAGCGATGGGCACATTTCCCCAGAATATAAATATCATAATTATAATGCATTTTTCTCGTTATTAAGTCCGAAATTTGGGAAAAACACGACCCTGTAGGTACTCGATTTGGATCTGCGCAACTTGAGAGACTAGGGAAATGTACGCGGTGAAAAAAGATAAACGAACATACTACGAAACATACGGCAATCGACAAGGATCATAAAATTTTCTGCTTGCTGGGTATATACTTTTGACGTCACGATCGTCATAGGAGCGCATGCGCGTCACATTTCATGCGCAGAAAGAACGAAAACACGTCCTGCCGTCAGTTCGTTTCTCTCCTGAAACGAATAACCCTTTCCAGTGTTTCACTTTTACTCCGATAGAGGCGCTAATTCACTCCCCTATACCCTTGAGACACAAAATTGAGTGTACTACACCTAACAAATTTACCAAATTTAGGGGAAGCGTTATTTTTCACCCTCTTTTTTTTATCCAATACTCCCTGACGAGAGAAGTTCGAAAACGAAGGTCTTCGAAAGCGACAATTACTACTTTAATAATAATTTATGTTTAAAAGTGAGCATTTTAGGATGGTTTTGTAATGTAATTAGCTGCCATGTTGGCTTTCAGCGACGATTCAACCAATCAGAAGACCTGGCCATAATCGGTCATACAGGTGGCGCGATTTTCAGCGTAATAATTCAAACGCTGGTAATTACTCAAAAGGTGAACTTCGTCGATTTTAGTCTTTTCGATTACATCGCTGGGGTATTAAGCTAACCTAATCAATGAGTTACTATAATTTGAGTGCGGTTGTTTTCCTAAAGTATTAAAATGCATCAAGTATATCTATTCATAGTCATTTTCCACTGAAATGAACGGTTTTTAAACTGCCTTGAGTACTATAAACATACAGAGTTGCCCCCCCCCCCCCCCCCCCCCCCCCCCGACAGCAACTTATTACAATAAAGCAACCTTTAGGCGACTGAATTAACAATGACTGAGAACTCACAACGTCAAAAGTTATAGATATTGAAAATTAATGAAGTATTCACACGAGGCTACTGCAGTGAAAGTACAACATATCTATGTAGTACATGAAACAGGCGTTGATAAATTCGACTTATCGCGCCAAAATTAGCGCCATCTACATGACTGATTATAGCCAAGGTTTCTCCTCAATGGTCAAATCTTCAATGCAAGTCAGCATAGCAAACAATTACACTGTAAAAATAGCATAAAATGCTGACTTTTAAATACAAATTATTATTAAAATAATGATCATCGCACTTAAAGACCGTCATTTTTGGATTTCTCTCTGCAAGGATTATTGAATAAAAAGAAAAGAGGGGAAAAAAATAACGCTTCCCCCTAACTAAAGCTTAGCCAATTACGTTGACCGCATACGTTAAATGTTGGTATTACTGACGGATAGTCCCGGGAAATGCTTTTTGAAATGTTACTGCTAAGCAATTAGAATTAAATGACTGCATTGTTTGAGTATTAATAGCATAAAATAATAAAAAAAATAAAAAATTCAATCGACTTAGACATGCAGTAAAAAGTGTGAAATAATTTTGAAATCATATGAATTCTCTCCAGATCTTGAAAAAATTAATTAATATATTACCAGTCGAAAGCCACGATCTTTTTGTGTAAAAGCAGTGTTTCTTGATTTCTGTATGAATTTTTTTTACCGAGTTATTTGACGTCGAAGCAAAAATGGTCATTTTAACTTCAACTGTTTCTAAAGAGCGATAGAATCATTACAGAAGATTCAGGAATAGAGCAATAGAAAGATCAGTCTTTTTTCTGGGAGATGCGTATATCGCTTATACAATTTCATCAACATTTGGACGTACCAAGTCTTTTGCAAATTATGCTTTATAATTGAAAAAATTCCATTTTTTCTTCCACGCGTTATATCTCAGCGACAAATAATTGCAACACAATGAATTTTACGTTCTTTTAAAGCGCAAGAACTGCTGATTCGATTGAGCTTTGAGCGAATCAGCTGCGATAGTTTTTTACTAGAGATCGTGATGTTAAAAGTTACCGATTCGCATAAAATAAGGATACGTTGTTCAGTGCGTTGTTACCACGTTTCAAATCTCACTTATTCGGTATTTCATGTTTACGCACATAGAGAGGATGACATTGACATAACTCGATACGATTTTAAATATTTTCTTTGCCGGGATGGGATACGAACGAGAAATCTCGCGAAAGCGAAATGACAACACAGAGAATAACTACAATAACATATTGGATTGTCCGGAAAGTTCGTGCCGTTTATAGTAACTGTCGATATTAAGGGTTCTAATTAGCATTATTTAATGTTGAAACAGTAACTCATATATATTATGGAACACAAAATTCCCACTTCTTAATTGCAAAAGGAAGAGTCAACATTCATTAATTTTTGTTTATGGAAACACTGTTTGAAAATTATAAAGAGTCCAGTCCTTCCGCCACGTTCCAATTTATTCTGTTATCAAAACGGTAGAAATGATCCAAATACTAAAATGAATACAGTTTATAAAAACATTGTCCATAGCCAGTTTTTATATTTGAAAACCGATAACTTTTACATAGAATCGATCGTTATTGATGTTGATGGAATAAAGATTTATATAAAATAAAAAGATTTTTGGAAAAAAAAATACAACCGACTTCGGAATGCACTAAAAAGGACGAAATAATTTTATTTTAATTTATATTTCAGAGACGGCGCAAAATTAAAAATTGTGTAAATGAAAGATGTTACTAATGTGAAAATATGTAGAAGGATTAAAGAATTTTGCCAATTTCAAATGTAGAAAATTTTTTATTTTGCGCCGTCTCCGAAATATAAATTAAAATTATTTCGTCCTTTTTAGTGCATTCCGAAGTTGGTTGTATTTTTTTTCCAAAAATCTTTTTATTTCACATTTTTTTAGTGGCGATCTGAGCATTCCTTCCAGAGTTTTGCAATAATTTTCAACAAAACAGGGAAAACAGGATGAACAATGATAAAATAAAAAATGTGTTTTATCCCGTTTCTAATGGGGGTCATAGCCTACAAGATGAAAAAGGTTTTGTTCCGATTGGTCCATCCATCTCGGCGTAATCGGTAACCATACCTAGCATGTACGAAACTGTGTTTTTGCAATAAAAAAGGTGCAAAGAATGACAAAATGGAAAATGTTTTTTATACGGGACCAACTGGGAGTCATACCCCACAAGATGCAAAAGGTTTCGTTCCGATTGGTCCGTCCATCTCGGCGTAATCGAGGAACATACATAAAAAAAAAATATATATATATATATATACACATGTCGAATTGAGTAACCTCCTTCTTTTTCGAAGTCGGTTAAAAACTCGGGGCCGAATACAACAGGTCGGTGTACCTGTAGTTTCAAATACAAATAAAAAGACGAAATTAGTCGGTACTGCGGACGCGAGTTCTGGGGGACTCGTTCGCGATTCTGACAAAGGAATGGTTAAAAATTAACATACATGTCGAATTGAGTAACCTCCTCCTTTTCGAAGTCGGTTAAAAAGTGGATGGTACAGTTGCTCGTCCAGACTATATTTATTTGAAAGAGCATGCAACGAGGAGTTTATGGTGCAATTTTTGAGTGCCATCAGCAACGGGTTCAAAAGTTATGGAACTTTGAAATTTTTTGCATTATGCATGCAATTTTCCCTCAAACTCGTCTTAATTGTTAGTAAAAATCATCTAATCATCACAAATTCATGCCTTTGTCACTTTTACACTTAATTTTCCCTTCATATTTCGATTTCTCATGTTTTCTAATCATTTGCATTAAAAAATATGAAAATTTAAAAGTCCCATTACTTTTGAACACGTTGCCAATGGCACTCAAAAATTGCACCATAAACTCATAGTTTTATGCTCTTTCGAATAAACATAGTCTGAATCAGCAACTCTACCATCCACTTTTGACCATTCCCTTGTACGTCGAAGGCACCGAGGCCTCGATGAAATCGACTACAATTCCGGCGCGCAAGCTTACGGAACGAAGGTGCCCTTCGTTAAAACGCGCGGTACAGGCACCGAGCCAACCGGTACGATTCCAATTTTGAATCGCCGGAGCTCGAAAAACGGACGGTACCGGACAGCGAGCCGGTCGGGAGCACGGTCAAAGGGACGGGCCTCGAGGGTCCTCGTGTCCAGATACCGGTCCTATCGTCTGTGTCGCGAGGGGGAAAAAGCGGAACAGTGGCGGAATACCCCGGTATTCCCGCGTTCTCACACCCACACGCACAAAAATCAAATTAGGAATCGTGAATCCTACCTGGATATTCGGTGGGCGACGCTGATCCCCGGAAGATGGTTGTGCTGGTGGCTTCTTCTTTACTAAAAAACGCAGCCGATCAAAAGAAAAGAGAGGTGAACACACAATATCAAAGAATTTACACCAAAAAAATAAATTAAATCAACTTCTGAATCTCTTAAATCTATGACCGCTCTCTACTACAACTCGCGCGCTTCTGTCGTCGCCGTACCACGGTGGTTGGGGTAACCACCGCACCGGTGCGCGGTTCTCCTTCCCAGGGAGTTCGGATACCGAGATGGGCCACTGCATCCGAAATTACGTTGGTCGCGACCAGGGAGCCCTCTGGTATGGCTGGGGGTTGTCCCGGTTCAGCGGCGCGACACGGCCACAGTATAAGAAATCTTGTATCTTTCTTATACTGTGACACGGCGGTGGTTCGACTGCTCCCAGGCAGTGATGCCAGGACGTGGGATTTTTCCCACGCATGCGCACTACCTAATCCTCAGTAACGTATATACTTCACTCAAATATGGGGTATCGTTAGAACCCCGTGACAATTGAAATACGGTAGAAATTACAATTATATACAAATCAATATGTTATATACATACAATATATATAATATATTATATACAAATCAATATATTATATAACATTACGCGACTCACCTTCACTGTAACGAAAAACGCGGAAAATGACTGGGAAAACTACTGTTGCACATAAATACGTCCATGAAAACAACCGCCGTCGGGCTGTGACGTCAGCAGGCGCATGCGCACGAAGGCTCCCACGTGGGAGAAAATCCCACGTCCTGGCATCACTGCTCCCAGGCTTCGAATCCCCGGACACAGTGATGGACTTTCGTGGGATTTTCCTGATCATGCGCACTGTAGCGAGCGCTACAGTCCTCACTGCCGTATACATTTAACTCGAATTTAGGGTACCGTTGTATCCCAGTAAGGAAACAAAATATACAGTAAGAAAATAAAATATTTTATTTGGCAAAGAAATTGTAGAATACTAGAATGCTAATAGCATCCCATAGATTTTAGATTAGATAGGTCACTGCTAACGGTCATTCTGACCGCACATGCGCGAAAAAACCCGGCCCGTCTGACATTACTGCAAGGGCCCTTTACATGCACCTCTTCTTGCGCTTGAGATACATGTATGGTAGCAGACGACATGTAGCTGTGACGTCAGCTTACGCATGCGCAGAAAGGAATCCCGCGAGGGAAAAATCCCATCAAAGTCCATCGCTGCCCGGACTGCCCCGGACTCCGGCTGTCGGTCGCTCCCAGAGAGGCTGCTAGGGTCGGGTGGAGAGACTGCGATCGGTTTCATGTTCCTTCCACGCACAGCGGACACCGCGCCCTAAAGGCGAGGGCTCGCCGGAGCGGAGGAAGCGTAGCCTCCTACCACCTCGTTCGTGATATCTGCTTCGTCACAGTGTATGTATATTACATACAATAATTAATACTAAATATTAATATTCATAAGGTGACAAACATTTAACTGTAATATTTGCATACATTATAACATAGTACATGAAAAATTTTGAAAAATATCAGATACTACAAATAATAAGACACATGTTACATAATTTTTTCAGATTTTTAGATCGACAATCCGAGCTATAAAAAATAAGGATCGTAAAAGAATGATGAAAAATGCCGATTTTATACTGAAGGAGTCGCAGATCTGGATTCATATTTTTTGAGTAAGTATTCATATATTAGTAATAATAATATCCTGAATTCTTTTGAGAATTTTTGATTAGGTGCGCCACAGATAAAAAAAAATCAAAAACTAATGTTCTCAGCGTTTTTTCCCGCATCGGTGTTACGTACACGACAAACTTTCTCATAGTTTTTTTAGCAAATAAGTATTTGATACAATGTTAAATGTTTCTACATTCAACAGGCTGACATAGGAATTAAAAAAAAAACTAAATTTTTCATTCCCCCCTCCCGCATCGGCGCAGGTAGCGGAATCGCCCATCTAAACCATAACGGAAAAAGCGCTGTTGAATATAATAGAAATAATGTAGAATGTTGTTTAATTCTTATAAATAACAAGTCTTACCTACTATTATTTATCCAGTTTATTTACCCAAACAAAAACAAAATGTTAACTTGAATATTAAATATAACTACGGATTAATGAATACTACTAACTGAAAATACTGTATTTATCATATTTCTGTCCGTTTATTCTAATAATGCTAGAAATCGATAAAAAGTGTAAGAATAATCATTTCAACTCTCATAAGTAGAAGAAGAACAATAAAGAAAATTATTTTTTTCAACCGGAAGTTAACATACAGGTAATCGAAAAATTATTCCGTATACACCGAAAGCGAGGAATGTATTTGATAACAAAATGCAATAATTTCATAATTTTGTTTAAACACATAATATCTGCAAATAATATGGATGTTGCGTTTCTAATTGATTACAGGAGAAATACGAATATAGTGTAGCCTGCTATTATTGGTAATTATTAAGAAAATCGACGTCATCTTAGATTTCGATGAAACTTAAATAGAATTCAACATTCTAAACAACATTTTCTCATATTTACCGCCGCTCAGCTTTAGTTTTCAAGATATTTACGAAAAGATTGTTGGGGAGTATAAAACTTGTCATTTAGAGCGGAGAATAGACTCTAATACTTTTAAGGTTGTATGACCCGTAAGATCTCTGCCAAAAGTTTAAGAAACGTAATACAAAGCTAATTAACATACTTAAAAAGATATTCTTTACTGAAAAGAAATATTTATATTAATATTTTATTAAAATAGCGGTTGACTATGTTTTTAAGAGCTATAGAAACATTTTTATGCATATTTTTTCGTATATAAACTGTTGCTTTTAATGCTTTTTAGAAAGATTGTACTTGATTTGCAACTATCAAAAACGAAAATCTGAGTATGCAAAAATCATTAAAATGGTGGGAGGGGTTATAATCTGACGTCATAGTTTGTTAGCTTTTTATTCAATATTTAAAAAAATATCCTCGAAGTCATAGTTTTTTTGGTATTAATTTGTTTCTAAGATGTTTATTAACATTCCTGCAAAGTTTTGAAAGGATCACATTTTTTATTATGTATTTATTTCTCAAATGAAGTTGAAAAAATAGATAAATTTGATGAACTCTCATAAGAACCCATGTTAAAATTCGAATTGTAATAACTCTTGAACGGGCCTCGCAAACTTGTTCAAACTTTGCACAATGCTTTATTAATATAATATGTATTACTTCACAAAATTTGAAGAATTTGTCATTTTTTTTTCGAAGGGGTCATACAACCTTAAATATTATTCACACGTCAATGTATTTTGTCCTTCACCATACCCCAATCAAATCATAATCAACAACATCTTTCATTTACACAATTTTTAATTTTGCGCCGTCTCCGAATGAAACTCAACACAATGAAAAGCTCAAATATCGTGAGTTTAAAAACTAAAAAGCGACACATTAGTAAATATGTGAAACAAGCGATGGCATCACTGCTTTGAGCAATCTGTCTATCGCATCTACAATAATACGTGGTATTTGTTGAGTTTTTATTTTTACCTTTTATCTTTGCAGCACCCCTGCATAACATTGTCAGTGGTCGCCGGCGGTGCATGTGAATACGGATAGACACATTAACCAGGGGCAAGGTAACGTGTTCTGTCAGTGATTTACAAAACTGACTTACACATCATTTATTTACGCTTAACTTTACGGACACGGCGCAAACTAAATACTACATAATTGGTTTTATGCAGAGCTTAAATTAAAATATTAGAAAAAGAATATTGTCTGTTAAAATTTCTAATAATAAAAACCGTTCAAACGCAAGTGGTTTTCAATCCCCCTTTTTAGAAATTTTGATAAAGGGATGCTGGTGAGCATTTCGTCCTTCCCGAAATGTTCAAATCGTCATTAAAACTGATCACCATCACGATGCTATACTTCCTCGTTCCGTGTGAGCACGAGAGAGTCGGATCCTGCGCAGTGCCGCAGGGGAGAGAGAGACGCCGTCGATTATTATTGCTGAGCAGCAGCCGAAATTTATTTCACCGCGCACCATGGCGGGCGATCGCCTATTGGCGACAGTTTTAATTCCGCGGTTGCCGATTGGCAGTCTAAACGACGCCGCGAAGCCAATCGGCTGATCGACGCGAATGGCAGTTGCTCGTTATGATTGGCAGCCATCGTAACGTCACAAGCCCGTGCAGTGAATCTGTAAAGGCAGTTCACACGACGCGGTAATTTTACGAAATCAGTAATGAAGCAGCGTTCAGACATTTCTGTATTCTCTCAGCTCATTGCATAGTATACCGAATTAATTCATACGAGGGACCTCTCAAAAGTCATAGCCATGCCCCTGTAACTTCGCCCCAAGTGAAGTTACAAAAATCAAAAATAGACCAAACAATTCGTGAGGAAATTTTCTATTTTTCTATGTAATTGCCACTTATATTTAAACATTTATCATACCGCGTAACAAGTTTTTCGCGTCCAAACTTTCCAGCCACGCTGTTACCGCTTCCTTCAATTCGTCGTCGTTTGTGAATCTTTGGCTTCTCAAAAATCCTTTGAGCTTCGGGAAATGATGAAAATCAGATGGCGCGAGGTCCAGGAAGTACGGTGGGTGCTGAAACACCTCCTATTTGAATGTTTTTAGACGTGCAAACGAATCACGGCACGTTGCTCATAAGAACCGGATGCACATTTCGACGGTAATTCCATTTTAAATCAACACAACACGAGCACTATCGAACTGAAGAAAACAAAACTTCGTATACAAACTCGAAAAATTCTACTGAACACAATGAGCGGTCGGTCGTTTTCGTAAGTCTACCACAATAGAAGCGTGGCTATGACTTTCGAAAGATCCCTCGTATGTTTGAAAAATAAATTCACGGTGAGAATACAGAAATGTGTGAATACTGTTTCATTACTGATTCGACAAAATTACCGAATCGATGAAAAAACCGCTTCGTGTAAACTGTCTGTAACATGATACAAAACGTTTATAAAGGCACACCGGTTGATTTGATTAACACTTTTGATTTGAAACAAATATTTTACTAAAGAGGAACAGTGAGGGAATCAATATCAAGTTGAAGCAGGTGAAATTAAAATGAAGTAATTTATCAATTAATTTGTTAATTGACAAGATAGCTAATGGTACAGTTATTGGACCATCGAATGTTCCTTTGTTATATTGGAGATTGTATGGGATGTTCCTGCAGCAAGTCTCATTAATAAAGATTTCCTAATTTGTTGATTATAAAGTGTCGTTATTGTCAAATGCTATTAACATTGGAACAACTATATAGCCTAATTTTAAGGTAAATAAGAAATTTTTAAGGTAAAAAAGACCACTTTAGGTCTGAACGTCCTGGGACCTAATTTGGATAATTTAAAAACATCCTACGTGAGATGTCATTGGGACATCTGTATTATCTAGGTATCTAACTAATAAAGACTATATTGCATTAACATTAATCCTACCGACGTTTTATGTATGCTTACTTTCAAGTTAAAAATAAAATACATAAATAATGAAACATATAGGGAAGAATCGTGCAGAGTACCGGCCACTCTAAATTTTTGTACTATAACTTGGACTAATGTTGGCAAAAATCAAATTTCAAGAAAGTAATTTGTAGTACAAAGGGTGCTTGATAAAAGGAAACAAATCGTTTTTCTTAAATTCTATCATAAAAATAAATAATTCGCAGAAATAAAACAGACGAAATTTACAGCGAATGAAAAATTGTTGTGCAGTACCTGCCAGCTACTTAGTTAGTAGATTTTACGGTCTGAATAATAAATAATGTTAGTACAAATCATTTCAAAACAGAATAGAACTCTTTTTTTAGGTATGTCTACAAATATCGTGGGTAAAGTGTCGATCTACTTGACGTTTGTTAAAGCCTAACGCTCTTTGAGGACTCATGTATTCTCATACTTATCATAATGTCATAATATAACTGTTTACCCGCACTTTTCTTTTGTTTATTAAATTGATGTGGTAATTTTAAATGTTCAGCCAAATCGTATGCTAATTTAAAAAATTCAGCTTTACTTAAGAACATAAATTTTGCATCTTGATCTTTCATATAACAAACTAATTGACTTTCGAATTACTCCGTAAAAGTTATTTTAAATCTACCCGTTTGCGGTGTTAAATCTACGCTCTTGAGTGCCACCGTGAAAACGGACGTACATTTTAAAATTATTAAAAGGATACAGTCGATTAATTTTCAAATTTAACCTTTTAATTCGATAGCCAGCATTATTAGCTTAACATTAACGCTATCCGCGGTTTATTTCATCCTTCTTTCTGTCAATTATTTGATTGTAACAAATTTTGGTGACTGACGTGACGCTTAACGTGTTAAATCGATCTTCTAACGTGCTTTTCGGAACGTGGAAAGTTTCAGCGGCCTCCCTTTGGCTCATTTTGTTTCTCAGTAACATTTTCAAAGCCACATTAATTAAACATGTTTTATGTTTAATTTTGCACATCTTTCTGCAAAAAAAAAAAACGAAGAAGATAAACCTACGGACCTGAATTATAGGAACAAATTTTTTAAAAATTTGGCCGCTACTGGGCGACAAGCACGTGGAAAAACTTTTAGGTTTAATGCGTAATATACAAAGCAAATTGCAGAAACCAGGACAATTATATGTATCTAATAGTCTAAAAAATAATGGACGTACTATAATAAAATGATTTAATTACCTGGAAAGTTAGAAATCAGCTATGAAAAATAACTTTTGTCTTACGGGATGCCAGCGTAAACGTTAAACGTCTTTTAGAACTCTGGTAATACTGAAAAAAAAGGAACGTCGCAGGAATACTTTGCTCAGAGCTATAATATTCATTTGTTTTTCGATTAACCGTGCAGTCAACTAACAGTATAAGTGAGATTTAGCTTTGACCGGTACTGCACGACTCTCCACTACTAATACATACAGTAAGTCTTTATAATTATAATTGTAATTATAAACCCCTAAATGAATAATACTACCGCTTATGATTTCATTGTGGCGCAGTGAATCTAATAAATTAATCGTTTATAGAGGACCGCTAAAAATGGCATAGCCTAATTACTGCTTATAATTTCATAACATTGCGCCGCCCCTGAAGTAATGGCAATATATGTATTTAATTTGCTATTCTGTAAGTAAATAGGTTTTCTTAACCGTATCGGATACTTATGTATAAATCAAATAGAAATTATTTTTTACTTTTTAACGTACTTCGAAGTTGGTCATATTTTTTCTCGGTAAATTTCTTTATTTTCATTTGAATTATTGTTCGCTTATGTAAATGTTTTTAATGCGGTAATAACATATAATTTTATTCAAGCGAGTTCCTGGAACACATCTGTGTTAAGAACAACTAATTAATTATTATTATTGTTTAAACACAAAATATTTTCATATTTGCAAAAGTTCTTGTTCAGTATCAAAATTAACTTTTATTTGTACGATATTATGGTATCTTCGCAATTTCGTATATATTCATGTACATAATAAAATTGGTTAGTAATTTAATTTATTATTCGATAATTTTAATACTTCAATTCATATCATTTAGTAATTTAATTCAGCAAATTGCCTTGTTTCGTTCATAAATATTAACATGTTTAATTCAAAAGGTTCAATTCTTTAATCCATAAATATTATTTTTGTATATGAATAAATAATTTAAAGAAAATATTATTACAATTCTGTATGATAGTAATCAACATCGGTAAAACGTGTTTTAACACTTTTACCGACGTTCAGTGTACCCTTACTTCAAAATTAAAGCTGAAGTAAATAAAAAACAAAATAAATGAGAGATGAAATGTAAACTGACATATACAGGATGTTCCACGTAACACTTTTCACGATTTTTCAAGTACTCGCGATAATCTAACAAAAAAATATTTTAAACTAAAGTCGTAAATTTTTTTTTCGATAATTGTCAAGGTTACCTTCATTATTTTTTAATGGTACTTTATATTTTTGTCTTAATAGTATTGTAGCCCGTATCAAGACGAATTCAACGACCTAATATACAGGCTGTAATACTATTAAGTCAAAAATATAAAGTGTCATGAAAAAATGAAAGCTACCTTGACAGTTGTCGAAAAAAGAAAATTTTGTCGAACTTTTTTTTATTGCACTGTGTAGCCAATCGAGAACTCGTCAACTTTAGTTTAAAATATTTTTTGTTAGATTATTGCGAGTACTTGAAAATCGTGAAAAGTGTAAACGTGGGACATCCTGTAGAATAATTCTTTATCTTGATAAAAGCCAACTTATATTTCGTCAAAAGCCTTTTAATTCATTTTCTAATTTAAAATAAGAAATCAGACCCGAGTCATTTTGACCCGCTTTGTAGTTCTAGTATTAAAAAATAAAATAACTTATTGTTAGTGAAATCAAAACTGAATCATCGAATTGGTAAAGCACTGTATGGTGTACTATGCCATTGTTATGTATGTTGTAATTATGCAAGTAACACATGTACCGCGAACCTCAAAATTATTAATTTTTCCAACCCATGCGTAAAAGATCTAATTACGTCGAAGATTCGACGCTACAATATATGTGTGTATACAGTAATGCTTGATTAGTGATCGCGAGTCATCCGCTCGTCGTTATCTACACCTCTCATCGACAATAACATAATGCCTATGATTCACCGAAATATAAATATCATCATTTTATACGTTTTCAACAATTCTGTTTTACTTTGCAAGTATATGTACATACAGGGTGTGGCAAAATGGTTGCCCCGATTTGGGATGCGAATAAAAACCAATCCAAACAAGATAAATAAAGAAACATTTAATTTTTGAAATGTAATTATCTTGCTATTTTGAAATATTATGTTTTAAAAATTACATCACTTAAATGACGACCGTTGTTGTCAATGCAGTCTTGAAGTCTTTCTCGAAAATTACCCATTACCCTGCGGAACATATCCTGTGGAATCGCGATGATTTCTAGCCTTATTGCCGCTTTTAACCCATTTGCATCCAAGCGCGGAATATTCCGCGATCCGCGACTGTCTGCTATCACCGAGCGCGAAATAATCAGCGCTTATTATAATTTTATTTATAAAATAATTTTTTTTTTTCATTTTTATAAAAAAATATAAAAAAAGGTAAAATGCGATGTTTGGGACCCTTAAGTAGGGTCATGATGCAGATGGGTTAAACACGAGTTTACCAACATCGGCCACAAAATTTGGGAGACCTAAAAGCAACATTAAGGCTAGAAATCACCGCGATTCCACAGGATATGGTCCGCAGGGTAATGGCGAATTTTCGAAAAAGACTTCGACACTGCATTAACAACAACGGCCGTCATTTCAGTGATGTAATTTTTAAAACATAATATTTCAAAATAGCAAGATAATTGCATTTCAAAAATAAACTGTTTCTTTATTTATCTTCTTTGGATTGGTTTTTATTCGCATCCCAAATCGAGGCAACCATTTTGCCGCACCCTGTATTTGAATTGAATGAGCAAAATCTATACGACGCAAACGATGCCGAACACAATCGTACTTACATTATTCTTAATTACAAAAATTAAAGAAAAAATCTATAAATATGTTATAGTAAGGAATCCCTGTCAGATACAAGGTGATATTATAAACTTAGAATTTGAACCATAATTTATTTTTCAAATTCTAGCAGCGGAATTAGCACGAAAGTAAGTATGTATAGGGTAAGTCATTTTAATTGCGGGGTCACCCTTATCTCATCGGCAATGATTTCATCGACACCGGAATTCGCAGACAATATTTACTTACGACCACCATTTCATCGACAGTCATTTAACCGATACTGTGTACTTATCGACCTCAACTTCTACTGTGTATAATAATCGTAATTTTTACTCAAAGCTGACAGTGTGTCGGTCATAAAATAATGATAGAAGAATGATATTGCAAACCATATATAATTATTACATATCCACAATTTCAGTATATCAGGTACTGTTAATAAAAAGTTATGACATAAATAAATGCAAAACTTGTTATATAAATTAATATTACTTTATTTGTTAAGTCTACAAAAAAGAAGTAAACATTGTCGCCGGAATTTGGTACATCCTACTATAAGCAATAGTTAAGAAAATATAAAACAAACGGTAGAATATACTTCTCGGAAGTATTAGGAATGTCGATGAATTTCGGTGTCGATGAGATAAGGGTGACCCTTTTAATTGACCCCCTCAAACATTTTCCAAACTATTTATTCTATAAAAACAAAAGAATGTTTCAAATGAAGGTAGCACGGTTTCGAGGAGGAAATAATTTCTCGTAAAAAAGTGCTTTTAACACGTTGACTGCCACAGTGAAAACGGACGTGTGTAGTCAGACACATTGAAATCCTAATTATTAAGAATATAATCAACTAATTTTGAAATTTAACCTTTCAAATCGATAGCTAGAATTATTAGCTTAAATATAACGCTATCCGTGGTTTATTTCGTCATTTCTTTTATTAATTATTTGATTGTAATAAATTTCGGCTGCCGGTCACCGGTGACCCCCGTGGCAGTCAACGTGTTAAATGCACGCATGGGATAAGTCACTGTTATGTTTTTAAATGGAATCTTATATTTTTTTTACGTGTGGTTGTAAATATTCGCATATTTACCAAGTTCAGACAGAAAGGAAAAATCCAGCATTCCTTTTGAAACATATAGATGTTTCAATGTAAAGTTTGCTGTTCAAACTAATTCTTTACCTGAAAAGATTGTTCTCGATATAAATGAAAAAATTCATCGTTATCGCTATTCGCTTGAAACCAATGACACATTATACATACCTTGAAGTTGGATTTATAAAAATAAAGACTTATTATCGACTTTTATATTGTACTTCTCGGATTACAAGAATCGTCAAATATTAATAATGTATTTATATGAAGTCATTTTACAAATGAGTTTTCAATATATTTTTTTTTTTTTTGTATTTTCGCCTATCCAAATTAACATAATTTTTCAATAAAATGCAATGCCAACTTTTTTTTCAGCTAATAGACAATACTTAATTAAAATACAATTTACAAATTCGAAAATTGGTTCATTATGAAAGAATTAAAATGTTTCTTTTAAAATATGCAGTTCCTTTCAGTTCAGTATCAGTGAGTGATGTGAATTTCCGTATTTCTACGGATTAAAAATGAGTTAGTTTCAAAATTTTCGGTATTTGGTATCTGATAACTGAATTTTTACTGAAATATTAAATCGATTGTTATATTGTGCGGTCCTATCCGTAATTAAGCTTCTATTCTGGTACAGATTCACTAATTCATATTCTAGGACTCTGTATATCTATTATGTAGTATAAAATTTGATAATAAATTTAGCACGATGTAAAAATATGAAACTTACGACTAATAAATTGTGAAATCTATTTTTTGATAAGGAAACAGATTGTCATCGTACGATTATAAGGATACAGTCATAGTTTTTAGAAAGCTACGTTTTTATAGAATTCTGCAATTCTGCCAATTCGATGTCTATCGTAACGGTAATATAATTTCAAAAATATGTTTGAAAACTTGATACATTACAATAATTATTACTGCGTTGTTTAATTTGTACAAAATACGGAAGTGCGGGATCCCATTAAAACGCGAGACCCGGGGCAAGTGTTCCGTTTGCCCAAAGAGCAGTACCGCTGCTTCCCATTTTACATTTTTCTTTTTCCGATACCGATATTCGGTTCTTACAATATACAGTACATTTGTAAACTTGTTTTATATTTGAACAAAATCTATGTCAATGATACTTATTTCTTATCATGCTGTGTATTTTGATAATGATCCCAAACATACCGCACGAATTGTGAAAAGTTATTTGGCAGCTTTAGAAGATAAAGAAACATTAAAAATTATGAGCTGACCACGTCAAAGTCCAGATCAAAATATTATTGAACATGTTTGGGATCATTTGGACAGAGCACGAAGATAATGTCAACCAAAAGATCTAGATAATCTGTTTGAGGTGTTACAAACAAAATGACAAAGAATTCCAATGGAAATAATCTTAATATACAAAAACGTTGGTTCGTATGTATGGCTGATCATCACGGCTGAATCACTGAAGCTATCCACCTTATATTCAGACCATATGTTCGTGTGATGGGGGTGGGGTCGCTTTTTTTTCGAAAATTCTCATTTATGAGCCGATTTGGCTCAAATTCACACCATATAATATTTATTTAAATAAAAAGAAAGTCTTTGACAAAACTTGGACCCGACAGGTGGTGCTGGGATGGAGATATTTACGAAAATGTAGTTTTCACTGTATATACTTTTCATATCAACAATATTAAGGTTGTATGACCACTTAGAAGAAAAAAATGTCAGATTCGTCGAATTTTGTCAGGCGATAAGTATTATGTTAATAAAGGATTGTGCAAAGTTTGAACAAGTTTGCGAAGTTTCTTCAAAAGTTATTACAATTCGAATTTTAACGTGGGCTGTTATGGAAGTTCAACAAATTTGTCTATTTTTTCAACGTGATTTGAGAAATAAATATAGAAGAAAAAATGGCAAAACTTTTCAGAAGTGTTAATAAATATCTTATTGTTAAAAACGTTAATATTAATATATGTAAACAGAAATTACTATGTTTCGTTACTTATTAAGGATGTTTGGGCTATACAATCCCAGCCAAAAGTGATGGAAATATGAAATGTAGCAATCTCTATGCTTTTAGAATGCAATTACTTACACTAAATGGGCAGTTTATGAACACTAACAGTGAAGTCAACTGTTAAAATGGTTTTTTATGATGTACATAAAGAAGTTTTCACCATAATTTTATGTTGGTTTTACTACAATCGTTGCTAACTTTTGCACGTGACTCTACTCAATTTCGAACTTAAGAAAGTGAAAATCTCGTATTTCTAACATTTGAATTAAGTCCTAAAAAAATTTAATAAAATCTCCTTTTACATTTGGTGAACACTCAGTATTTTTGATGCATTATATTCCTAATATAATTATTCATCAGTATAAAAAGTTTCAGAAGCTTGGCACTTTTTTTTCTACACCAATTTAATGAATTAATCTGACCGTACCGCAACACATATTAATTTTGAATTACTGTATCTTTGAAACAAGCCCGTGAATCTTTATAAAAATTTATGTATGATTTTATTAAGAGATAATCTACTTATTTTCAAAATTTCAAGCTTGTGTCACTTTTTTCACTTACAGCCTAAACATCCTTTCAAGTACAGTCTTTCTGTAAAGCATTAAACGCAAAAGTTTACATACGAGAAAATATGCATAAAACTGTTTCTATCGCCCTTAAAAACACGGGCAACACTCCATTTTAATAAAATATCAATATAAATATTACTTTCCAGTAAAGAATACCTTTTTAAATATGTTAATTAGCTTTATATTACGTTTCTTAAACTTTTGACACAGATCTTACGGGTCGAACAACCTTAACACCGTACAACGTTTGCCGGGTCAGCTAGTAAATTGTATGAAAGCTGTATAAAAAGGATTGAGGTCTTCACCAAAATAACAAAATTACATTCTATAATTTATACACTGTGTAATAATGTTAGTATGATAATATATACATATATGCTCAACCCAACTGTGTGCTCGTATTTCAACTATCAAAGACGTAAAATTGTAACGTAATGTAAGCGGCCTAAGACTTTCGCACAGTACTGTATATCACTTCCATTTCATGTGTAAATCTTGTCATAACTATTATTATCATCGTCATTATTATTATTACTGCTATTATATTTTATTTATGTTTTGTAATTGTTTTAATGCATTACCTAGTATGAATTTTTATACACGTGTTGTGCCTGGTGGAACATGAAAATGATTTTGATAGTATCTTAATCTTATAAGCTTTTACACTGGTTACAATTGTTCACTTCATAAAACAAACTATTTAATCACATTGTTGTGTAACGTATAAACAATTCATGTAAATTTAATTATTTAGACTACAGTACTAAATAGGGTATTAAAATACAAATTATTAGATTTAAAAACATACTTATAAATTTAACTCCCCCCCACCCTCAAGGAGGTTCCTGGATTTGCTGTTAGGTGAATTAAGCTGCTAAGTTATACAAAAGATTGTAATGAAATTAATATGAAATGTTTATTAAAAACCGAAAGTGAACACAACTATCGAAATTAAACGTTATATAATTATATTACATTAACCTTCAGTGTATTAAATAATCTAGTACACGTTTAACTACTATTCCGTTCCGTTGCAGCCGTTTAACACTACTTCTACCAGGAGGTGTCAAAAGACACCTTTCAAATTTTAACTGAACATTATTCACTAAGTTTAATCATTTCTCCACAATTAATTTTTTGACTTTTCTTATAATAGTTGTTAAATTAATTCAGCGATATCATTGTTCTCCAGCTCATCCTGGATTTAAAAATGTGCATATGGTATACCTATTCCTACCATAAGGTGTCTTTCGACACCTTAAACATTTCATAACAATGTTTAATTTTATACCGATTTACATACAAATATCAACGCTATTTTGCAGCATCATATCAATTGTAATCTGATTAGAGAATCCCGATTTCAGTACAACATTCTTTCCAAGTAGACAAAAAAAAATTCCAAATAAAGTATTGCTCAGGTAATAGAGCAACGGGAACGTGCTTGCAGTGCGAAAAGTATACGTGTGGAAAGTGCTTAGTAGAGCATCCATTGATTTGTAAAAACTGTGGTATTGAATAAGGAAAAAATGTTATTATAATGCTGTTTTTATAATTACTGTTTTTTTTTTTTTTTGTTACAAAGATTGAATTTTTATATGTTAGCGTACGAGTGGTCCCAACGGCTCTAGATTCTGATATGTTTCATCATAGATGAAATATATCAGAATAACTATAAATAGCTTAAATATTGCTATTGAGTATTTAATTTAAATAAACTCCTTTATTTCAAATCCTCTTACGTTACCATTTATATATGAGACTGAAGTTCGTTGTTAATGATATTACAATGTTTGATTACCATTCTAATAAAAATAAAAAATGAAGAAGGTAATATTTTTAAATTATTGTTCCCGTTATGTTGCTCAAATTATCTATATTTAACTGATACTTTGGAATCCCGACAGTTTTGGCAATTATTTGCATTCAATCGCGAAGGTGTCCAAAGACACCTTTTGGTCAAAATAGGTATACACAAAATCGTGGTAGAAATAGTGTTAAAAGAATGTGGAGAAGTACTTATAAGTGTTATTAATTTTTATTGAAACAATCATAGGTAAATTAAATTATAGTAATTGAAATCAATATCTCTAAATATTAATTTAAAAGCGAGGTGCAAATTATAACTGTGTTCTTCATAAACAGTACCTATCCTTAGATTTTCCTCAAACTGTTCATGTGTTTTGTCTTCCTTTAAGGAACAAACATTTTCTGAGGTTCATCGTCCGCATTATTTTGCATTGGTCTCCCAATCTATGAGAACAGAAAAAAGATTTCAATTGCATCCAGAAATAAATTCAGAAACTACGTATAAACAAAGTCGGAAAGTTTTGAAAGGTTTCTTAAAACTATAAGATAACAAAAGACATTAAATGTATAAATCTGGTAGACGGAGCGTTAAAATACCTCCAAAATTAAAAATATATACTATATTTCAAAAAGGTTGTATATCGTTAAAACTGCAGATTCTTCATACTAAAACAAATCAGAGTTTTAACATTTTCCAGTTTGCAACTTTGTTTTCGAAACATAAACAATTAAAAATAATGTGTTCAACTTTTGACCCCTTGTTTAAGTTGTACACAATTCACCGCAAAATCAATTGTGCGATCGTTTACTTTTAACTTTTCTTACAGTGCAAAAAGTGCTAGTGTAAATATGTAATACTTGCTATGCATAGTACACGTGTATGAATGTCGAACCGTTCAGATACAAAAATAGCAATGGATTTGTTTATTTAATTTGATACAGAGAATTTACAGTTTTCAAAACACCCTGTACAGGTAAAAGTTATATTGTTATACAGTATTTGCTTTATATTTCATTAAAAGCACACGTTATGGATCTTAACGCCTCAGACTTTTAATATGTATCCAAAGTCTTAAAGAACCTTCAAACACTATGTTTTCCAAAATACAAGTTTATTTTACAAGTAAAATCAATGAATTTCATCGTTCTAAATACTTCATAGGGTACGTAAGAAAATCGAACTCTGAAAAGGCAAAGGAAGATTAAATCGAAACTCCTGTCACGTTGGAAAGGACTATATCTCACGTTTCCTGAAATGTGTTCAAGCTAGTTCGAATCAAATGCATTCCACGACTGTTTTACCGCGACGCCGAGAATTATTATAGATGCCAATCGCTGTCAAGTCCGAGCTAAAGGAAAATGCTTTGGTGACCCCGGTTAGTCTCGAGCGTTGAACCACAATCATTCACGTTTACCTGACTTATGCCGCCAATCAAATGTTATAATAACTGCAATCGTTTCTTCTTTTTTTTTTTCAATAGGAAGGAAATTCGAATTTCTCGCAACGTTCACTTCTTCGTTGAAAAAAAGATTCGTACTTACCATTCACAAGTACTGTCGAACTTCAATAAATTCTCGCTGTTATTACATAAAAGATAATGAAATGAGAAAATTTACTTAACATGTACAAATAAAAATTTCATACCAGGCGTTGAACAAAAATTTTATTTTTGACAGGAAGTAAAAGATTCAATTGTTCTTTTAATAATCAATAAAATAAAAATGAATCTGTACATAACCTGACCAAGAAATTTGGAACAAACTGTGTCGTCCAAAAATATTAAAAAAGTATATTTAACTAATGACAATAACAGGACTTTAACTAGAAATACACACAAAGTAAATACATATTTTCTGTTACTGGTATACATATGTACACTTTTCTTTTTGTAATTAGTGGACGAATCAAAATATGTTTTATCGTGGATGATACGATGTCAAAGGTTTTTTAAAGTGATTACATTTGACTTCTCGTGTGGCTTTGTATGTTTTCAAGGTCTACTAATTACAAAAAAAAAATGAATTGATCAAGTTAGATGCGATAGTTTGATTTTGATCATGATGTACATATACGACATAACCGTTTGAGGGGTTCAACAAGCGATGGAGTAGCGTGAGTCAGATATCAGTTCGATTTATTGGCAACGCCTTTTGTTAGACTAAATCATGTATCCGCCATATTGGAACCAAACTTTCAGATATCTGATCGTTTCAGAAGCGTTTCAATTAAACTTTTCGTTAGATGAAAGAAACCTTCTTCCAGGATCATTTAAATGTAATGTATTTGACAAATGTTATTCGTTTCGTAAAATATTTATCAGGTAAATTCAGTATATTTAATCGAGATATCATCAAATAATCGTAAACTTTTAAAATAACGTTAATAGCACTGGTTTATAATTCTTTGTAATTGTTTTTTTGTTGTTTCCATCACTAATAAATTTAATTTTTTGAAACACGTTTAAAGAATAAAAAAACACTTAGTATATTAATAATCTATTAAAGTTTTATCTTTCGCATATTATGTATTTATAGTAATGAATTCTATTTGGATTTATACGTAGTTTGTATATTTGATATATGTTTTCTATATAATTAATTATGATAAAAGTAGTTGAAATGAAGCCAACTTTTAAATATACCGTAAGATACGATTACATTTGGTTTAAAAAAAAAAACGTTCTCGTAAGTATTAATTATCTGCCAATTGTCTAAATAAACTATCGTACTCCTAAGTGTCGGAACCAGTTTGTTACTTCGTTTTGGTTAGTTTAGTTGATCAAAGAATCTAAGAAAAAATGTTTCTGTTATTTTCTACGCATGTTTCAAGTACCATTTCAAATGAATTTCTAGTACAGATTCAAGTACGTTACATACATGGACGCACAACAACGTGAACCATCTGGTGGCGATGCACTGTACTAATGTCTGGCGCACACGAGCGTAGAAAGAGAAAGAAAGAGAAAGAGAGACACAGGTACGAGACGAGCTTGTGGTGAGGTAGCCACCAGTCAACAGCGGCGACGGAGACGGAGAGTTCGAGGTAGCCAGTGCTTATAGCTGGCTGTGGCTCTCGTTGTAACTCGTTGTAACGTGACGCGAAGGTGTGCCAAGATCTTTCGATTGCCTGTTACTTTGTACGAAGATGCCCGATTGCAGGTCCTATCGTAGTGTCGCGTATTGAAAGTGTCGGTAGTGTTATGTGATCTATCGGCCTATCTGTCCTCGTGTGCCAATCAAAAAAAGAACTGTATCAGTAACGTACATCATTGTGGAAAAACTGTCAAAAGTGTCGTGTCCCAGACGCTGGCTGTGAACGGGAAAATTTCGGAATCATCGGTACAGGTGTCGAATTGCACAGATCATAAGGTAAGAAACGCGAGTACGCGGAAGTATATCAGAAGCGAAGGTAAAGTTTAAAATCGTTTGGTAGTCAGTCGTTACGCGTTCAGAGGTTATGTTTCCTGATGACCCCTCAACTCCCTCCTCCTTCTCGTTATCCCCTTTCCTTTCGTCGTTCTCTTCCTCTCTTCTCTTTTGCTCTCCCTCCCTTCTCCTCTTCCTCCCTCTCTTCCTCCTCCTTCTTCTCTTCTTATCTCATTCTCCTCGTGTCTTTCTTTCCTACAAAACGTGTTTTCGTCGATGGAAAATCATTTTTTCATTTTATCAGACGACCACGTCTCTCGATACTCTCTCAGTTCTTAAACAAACGGTGAATTTCAATCATGGATCAATCGATCGCTGATTACTTGATCTTTCTCTGTCTTTCCCTTTCAGCGGCTGTTTCTTTTGTCTCTTTATGTCCTTCCTCTTTCTTTTTCTTACCAGTGAGCCGCGAAGGCACTCCATACGCACGCTCCGCACACCGATATATTCCACTTCTTTCCTGTAAGACCGTGCTTGTAGCCTTTCCCGTGGTAACGAGTTTCGTAACTTCCCTCGATACAAGAATCACGAACTATCAGCTGTCAGTCTCCATAACTCGTACCACCTGTCCGAAAGTTTAATTCTTTTACATTTCTGTGCTTCGGTTTAACCCCCCCCCCCCCTCCCCCTCGATTTCTGAACCACTTGAACATTTTTTTACGAAGAAAATAATTTACACAAATCTTTTGTGATTTCCGTCGATTGCGTTCGGAACACGATATAAACGCGTGTCGACGAACGTGGTGAAGTAATCGGAGCAGCAGGCGAGGCTAACCGAGTTGGACACTCATGTTGATATTTCGGCGCGCAGGCTTTCTGGCTTGACAGCGTGACCGGCCTTGAGCCCCTCCGCGTCCTCCTCTTGCACCCTTCACCTCCATCCCTACCATCGAGCTAATACGACGATATACAACTGCAGATCAGTGCTCCTCAACGCGAGATTCTTGCGTCTGAGGATTTTCTTCGATCGCGTGCTAACTTTCTTCCTCTTGTGTCTTGTAACATGCTGCACATGGACGTTTCGTGTTCTATGTGTATAAAACCGTTAAATAAAGAGAACAAGTTGTCTCGTTGTTTCAACGTACACTCTATGTCCATAGACGATGCAATTTAACTTATTTACAAAATAATGTATTATTTGGTTTTTACCGCAATCGTTTTACCTATCACTGATGCTAAATATGAAAATACAACATATATAATCTTTTGTATTGTAAAGTTTTGTCTTTGCTACGTGAAATTTCGCCTAACTTCGTTAATCCTAACGGAAATGCATAGTATATTTGGTAAACACGGAACGCGTTGCTCTGAGAAACTGATCGAAATTTTAGCGAAGAAATTAGTTTTCCATTTTAAATTTTAAAACTTTAATAAGAACAATTAATATAAAAAGTAATAATATGTTTATGTTAAATGTTATCTTCTTTTCTTGCGGAAATCTTAGAATACGTGGCTTCTAAAAATGTCAATCTCATGGTGCATAACAGAATATATTTTAGTAAAGCTTATTTTTTCATACATTTTCCTCGAAGATTCATATTATTGGACAGGTCAGTCTCATAGACCGAAAATATTTAATTCGAGTTAGCTAATGTGAAATATTATTTTTTAGATTACAAATAAAAAAGAAAAAACACTTGTGATAAAATAAAATTGAATAACGTAAATTAAAATTAAAGTTAATATTTACAAATGTATTAATTTATTTGTTTATTTTTAATATAACTCAATTTAGATCAACGAATGACATTAGCGTTATTTCTTGATTCTACATATAAGTATGTTGATATGTAGTAAAACTAAATGTATTACATATTTTTAAATTTATGTACATTATAATGAGTACAGGGACTGAAATTGAATAATAATTAAAATATTTAACACTAATCGTGGCGTCGATTGATGAGACTGCATGCGCCTATTTTAGACTTTGTTTGCGATGATCAATGCACGTTAGTTGGAACGTTATCCTAGTGTTATCAAATCGAAGCGAAGGTCGAACTGTGGAATCTAACGTGTAGACATATTATCTTCGATCAAGGAACTTCGAACGAAAGTCTGATACTTGTGATACGTTCCTATTGGAGTTTAATTAACCCTTTGCACTCGATAGTCCCGTCTGAGGGGACATATTTAATTTGCCAGAGTATTTTAAAATGTGAAATTTAAGGGTTATTTATATTAGAATATAGAAAATTAAGGAAAGTAATAAAAATAAATAAATTGATAATCATTTGTGTCTCTTTTCTTTCTAAATAGCGCATTTGGTTTTTGGAAGTTTTGGTAGAAAAGTAGTCTAAATTCAATCGTATTCAAAAATGCTCCGAGTGCAAAGGGTTAACATTCGTCAGGAGGTGTCTGCATTTATCCGAGGATTAAACTTGGAATACTGGAATTACGAAAATAATACATTGCAATGCAAGAAACTTAACTAGTTCGTACATACTATACGTTTAACGATTCTGTTATCTTTGACTATCCATCTTTCTTTCTTCTTTCTCTTTTATCGTGAATTCGTATTCTTTTTCTCCGTCTACCATCATTTATGCCTTTCTCTCGCGTTCTCCTTTCGGAGTAACAAAAAATCATGATAATTAGTAAGATGCATATCTTAAAAAGAAAATAATCGTTTACAAATAATAAACGTAAAGTCTGCGTGCTGTTCTCATTACCTAATATGCAGACCCGCCCATAGAATTTGGGGTGGCCAGGAAAAAAAGCTGATATTATTGAAGACATCTAATTTAAAATACATTGCGAATAATAAATGCGAGATTGATTTGTTCGTAAACGAACAAATTTCGAAATCCATATTCGATTCGACTTCCATCGCAAATTCCTTATCAGATTTTACAGTAATACAATTTTAAAAATATATTTGGAAATATGTCACCTTAACTGGTTTACTTAATTCATATAGTGTGACCTCAGAAAAATTCTAAGATAGGTACGGCTGATATATGTACACGATCTAGATAAAACTAACGTTGATGTAATCAGTAAACTATTCTCATAAGTAATTGTCACTTTTTGTAAATGAAATTTTTAACCTTTCTTACGTGGTTAATATATTTAAATGCTATTTAATTGTTTAATCCCTGTTATAACGATGGTAAATGAAGAAAATGTAATTCAAAGAAGACAAGCAAAGAGGGAAAGGTGGGGAGGAGAAAAATACTGCAGGAGCAGAAGGGGCACGAGAAAATCACTCGCTCGAGGCTGACTGTTACAGAAAAAAGGAAACGGGATCGAATAGATGGGGCGTTAGCCTGTAGCGGTATACGTGTATTCAGGCAATAATAACGTTACTGACATGACATTGAAGGTTGAAGTTCTGTTCTACATGCATAATGTTGCAACAGCAAAATTCTTGTTAGACTGTATGATAAACGTTGAAAATTTTTCTCGTGTAAATGTAACGATTCATTTACTTGCGATTATACATTTTTTATACGTTTCTATAATTTCTTAAACGTTTTTTCGATATTTAAGTTATTTTCAACTGATAACAAGTTGATGTTATCAACGATACGTTTTCTATTTTGTTATCAAAAACGATATGAAAAGTAAATTAAAAAATACAAATTACAAATTTGGAGAAACATGAAAATACAATTCAATTTTACTGATAAAAGACTAAAAATATTAGGAAAACATTTGATATCTTTTACAATTGAAAACTGGATACTGATATTTCAAATTTCGTGGAAACGTGTCTTATTGTCTTATATTCCTGATAAAATCGTTAATGCGTTTTCCATAGTCTTCCAAACCGCTTGTAATCCGCTTCATAAGTGTTATATGTATACTTGTGTAAATCTTTAAAAAGGAATAAAATTCATCAAAATAGGTCTGAATTTAAAATTGAAAAAATAAAGTTCTGATAAAAAAATGTCACGCGATATATCAGGTGTTTACGTTGAAGTGTGCCTGGTGCAGTGAATCAAATTGATATACTCTTAATCTTTCAACGGTGTAATAAAATTATGAGTTTCGATACTAAAATGTATGTATATGTTTATCATATTATACAGCTGAACACGGGCCACTAAATATGTAGTTCTACGAATCTATGAACTGGAGTAAAGAAAGATCTTTTATTGTATATTTACTCTTTCTTTAATGCATTTATAAGGACAAAAAGATACATTAATTTTAGGTATTATTATTAAGGGGTATAACAAAATTTTAAATCTGAGAAATTAAAAACATTAATACTTTTTATTAACACATTACATGCGGGTATATTTCGCCGCGGACTTATTCGTGTAGCGGGTGTTTTTCCGTGAATTTCGTGGGAATTTAGTAATTCAGTGAAATCGCAATAAATTGATAATTACTTTTTTTTTTTTACAAAAGTTTTATTATTTTACACTTAAACTAGCGGACCCGACAGACGTTGTCCTGTACACACGTCCATAACACAATCACAATCCGGCTGTCTGCCGAATCCAATGTAAAACATTCCAAGATCAACAACAACTTATAAATAAAAATTAATTAAAAAAACATTTTGTAGTGGACCGTATTGTGAATCTAAACCATTCTCGAATCCACTTGAACACACACAAAAAATTTCATCAAAATCGGTCTAGCCGTTTAGAAGTTCAGTCACATACACACACACAGAAGAATTATATATATGTATAAAGATATATGATCTATGATTATTGTTTAAAAAACGTAAAAGTACGTCTCCCGCATGAAATGTGTTCAAAATTTGGTATTTTTTGACAGAAACTGTTTTATCTGTATCAGGTGTAATTTATTGTAACAATGATGTTTTTAATCCAGATGATAAGCGTTAATTCGTTAATCTCATCCAGTACGAATATACAGGTATCTATAATACGATGTTCCTTACAATATATTGTGAGCATGCTTTACAGATATCCTAAATTTAAATATCTATGATGAATGAAACAGTTTTCATACGATGACGTGCTCGAACATGTTCCCAATAAATTGTTCAGTACTTCATGTTTTATCCGAGTTTCGCAAGGAATAAATTGTGAAAGTGTTAAGAAACAACATACGTGAATATATAGCAGAAAATTGAACTTATATATAAAATAAGTTGTAAAGATTCACGGTTTGTTTTGTACCCTCCCTAAAAAGAACATTTTCATATCACAATAAATTGCAATTTTTAATATAAAAATACATTATCATTTGACGTGATAGTAATGTGCAATGTTGCCAGGCGAATACCCTCACGAGAGAAAACGTGATGCCACGTTACTTCTACTTTACCGCAGTCTACACATGACTTGTGTCACTTGACACGAATTAGGTCTTACGTGCTATACAAATTATTTGTTATTTGTTCCCCCACTTCTATTTGCCTATAGCACAGGTAGATATCAAATTTTTTCCCCGTAGTTCTCTCGATTTGATAACGCCATTAATTAACTGTGCGGAGCCTTTCTTGCTCATTTACTCTTTTCATCAAGTAATTGAATTATTAAATGTAATCGTTTCGGCCAGTAATGTGTGAAATTCGAAAATACGTGGGAGCGTATGACCAATCAGACATGCATTCTTTTCAAGTGTAAAATGAACAATATGAGAAGTGCCGTGACGTGATACTTGTTTGTTTTCAATAGGTTTAAACCGATATAAATATTCCCGCTCACATTTTGTCTGCTGCACCCTTACCGGAATTATACATATGTATGAAATGTTGAGTCGCTATGTATGGGTAGGTTCATTCGGGTAGCTACTCAAAGTGAGCACTTTAATCAATTGTGTGTATAATAAAATATAGTTTTACACAATCAGTAATACTTTCTTTTTTTTTTATTAATTTTTTTAAAGTACATACTTCTAATAATAATAATTTATTTATCTCCCAATAATGGTGTGACTAACTATTCCTTTTAAAGAATCGAATGCATCAAAGGTTGTTGTATTTGAGAGAATAAAATAATACTTCGTTTATGACAATTGTTTATATAAATCATGCTACAGTTAACAGAATATTTCACAAGAAGTTCAAACAATTTCAATTTTAACTTCAAATTTTAAGGAGGTCGATAGGGTGAAGGATCCGAAGTATTTGCTAATTTCCGAAACAGTAATTAATAAGACTTGAATTAAAGTCTTTCAATTGTATTGAAATGCTACCAATACAACCATTTTCGTTGTAATTGAATCGCTGTTAATTGAATCGTGTAAAATCGGAAAAAATCGAATAGTAGTTATTGAGGGCTCCGATTGGCTTTTTAAACCGAGTTAACTTGATGTAACCCGAATTTATTTATTGATGCAGTAACGGTATTCCTGGTTGATTTCTGCTAACTAGAAATTTATCTACACTAAACAATGATTTAATTTATATATACATATATTTATTCCTTAGCCATATGCCTTATTCATATCCGCATTATTTGCCAATCGTTGATCGTTGCATCTGAGAATCGTAAAAATCCGTTATACGTACATATGTAAAAATGTATATCTTCCGAATGAATGGTTTCTTAAATTTATATAGTTTTATTAATATCTCGGAAACTAAGAAATATCCGAAGTTAAAATTTTATATTTAAGTTTGACCCCTCCTTTTCATCACTTCCCTTAAACTTTTAACCAATCGGCCACCGATATTCTTCGTGAGTACAGACTTCATTATTTGCAGTAAAGTTGATTCGAAAATCTGTAACTAAAACTTTGATACGTATGTCACTTCTACAATTAACGAATAATAGTTGGATAATCAGAAGGTTACTATCAGTAAAAGTAACTTTAAAAGTTATTTTATTCAGTGAAGTGTTATGTGCACGCTAAGTACTGAACTAATTTAAACTGATGTCCGCTAATGAAACATAATGTCATCGTCTTTCGAAAATTCAAAGTGAGAAAATAAATTAAATTAAATAAAAAAAATCGAGTTTTGATCCTGAATTAATTGTTTGATAAAAATTTAAGTTTAACAAATCGCAGCAATAAATTTTACTTACCGTTTCGAATTTTAAAGTTCTGAATCACTGCCAAAATAATCATTCAAAAATTTTTAACAAGTTTTTAAAATTATGCAAAGTTCAAATAATTCCTCTTTTAATTAGCGAGAATAGAGTAAATCGATTATTAAAGGAAATAAACCTTAATTTTTGAGTCATTTTGTAACGTATTAAAATACTTTCTTGGATCATTAAACTAACACTAACAAATGAATTTCAGATTGCGATTAGATTGAAATAAGAAATTGAATTTTATTTTATAAATCTTGTTTAAAAAGAGATGGAAATAATTTTTGTTCAGAATATTAAATGTAGTAGGACGTTCTTTTTCAGTTTTGCTCCGAATAACTACATTTAACTGGTTTTTCAAGCCAGAGAAATTGATTAACGTATGTACAGGATTATATTAAATGAGCTGATTACTCGCAAATGAGAATAAGTTTTAGAGTGAAAACCATGTTTTATAGTTGTCTAACTCTGTTCTATTACATTTACAAGTCAAAATAAAAGATCTTCCAGCTTAGAATCGAAGATTTTACAATCTATTGTTAAAACAATTTTGAATGGAGTGCAATATAGATCTCGTAGTGTCATTAATTTTTAAGGTGCGTAGTAACAATGATACGATAATACCGTCTATAATGATTTCTTAATTTAAAATGACAGACATTTTGAGCAACTATTTAATTCAGGATACTTCTACTTTTCGATTTGTACGATTGTTATATAAAGATGCGAAGCAATTTAACAACATTCAATAATAATTGAAAGAATCCATCGGAGCAGGATGGAACGATTTGTCGCAAAATACAACCTGACATTATTAACTTCTCGTTGTACGATCTTTTTCCATTTTAAACAAATACATTTTTATACTCTCATAAATGATAATAATAAGGAAAATGTAACTAAATTGTATTTTGTGTGTTAGAAATTTCTTTGCAGGAAAATTATGTCATATAACAAGTTTACAAAAAGTTGTAATTACAAAAGCAAGAAACGTTTTCAATGATTTCTTATTCATTATTCAAATGAAACGGATAAAACTCTGTTTTATGATACTGCTTAAAAAATTACATAGAATTATATAAAATGTTTAAAGTAGTGAAGATCAAACTTGAAGAATATATTGTACTCGTCAAAATAAATAAAAGGATCTTCATAAATATCAGTACAAACAATATTAATTTTTGAACGATAAAAGATTTTCAGCTTGTATAATAATACAATGACAGACTATCGCATGTTCATAGAAGAATATTATATTATTCAACAACAGTAAACAATTCATATCGCAAATACAAAAAGCACGCACCATTAAAAGAAGAAAAAGAACTTTGTAACGAAAATTTATATTCTATGTAAAAACATACTAGGTAAACCTTACGTTTAGGGGAGGCAGCTCCGATGACCTTGATCTTGACATATGTTGTCCGGGTCACCCCTCTGAGTAACATGCAAGAGGTTTTAGCCGTCGCTCGTATTTTATTAAAAAGTTATTAGCATATAAAAATTACCAGAAACAAAAAACAAGAATATGTATATATAAAATAAAACATTCCCACAAGTTGGACAGTATCATATTAAATTCGTTTTGCTGACTGGGGAGGCAGCGCCACCCAGACCCCCCCACCCCAAAAAAAATCTACACTAATTAATACCGATACCCATTTTTAATAATAATTAAACAGACAGCCCCCCAGTCAGCAAAACGAATTTAATATGATACTGTTCAACTCGTGAAGGCTGTTTTATTTTATGCTCCGCAGGGCTCATGGAACGAAATTCCATATTCTTGTTTTTTGTTTCCGGTGATTTTTATATACTAATAACTTTTTAATAAAAAACGAGAGGTAACTATAACTTTTTAGGGGATGCACAAGAGTGTGTGTGTGTTACCTTCATAAACTGTGTGAACATCAAGGTCACATTGAGTATACGTATACGCAGATTCTAGTGTAATACTAATAATACATTTTTATTAATAACTTTTTAATAAAAAACGAGCGACGGCTAAAACCTTCTGAGGGTCATTCAGAGGGGTGACCTTGACAACATATGTCAAGGTCAAGGTCATCGGAGCGGCCTCCCCTAAACGTAAGGTTTACCATGTACTAAATCACGTGTTAAACTGAACAAGATAAATATTGAGCGTATGCTATATATGGAATAATATATATTTAGTTTTTTTCCGAAATTGTACGTACTTTTTGCGAAATGATATTATATTTATCTACATGTTGTTCTACTACAAAGTCTAGTTCGAAATTAATGTCGATCTTTTGTTCTAAGTACATATAGAAATTTTGAAATTTAATTTTAACTGTTTTGAACACCTGGCGTACACCGCATGAATACAAAATGCTGATAGTGGTCTTGTACATTGCTGAGCATGGTAGCTTTGTAGAAGAACGTACTTTCACTACTCGCTATAATATTAAAACGTTACCATGCATTAATGGCCAGGTTAGCTCTGAATTTGATTAAACGCGGCAATATTCGGCGTAGTAATTATTCCTAAGCGATTTGATTAATTTAGTAACGGAGCGAAATTAATGATAGGATAAGTTAATCATGTTTAGACATAAATACCTAATACTTTATAAATCTAAAATGGTACATTACCATTTTTCCCAGAGAGGGCTAGTACGCTCATATCAGTGATTTACCAGACATACTACATGTTCGCTCGGTACAGCAGATCCAAAGATTGATTACCGTCTGTACTTCTTATTCAAGTTGAGCTTTTCTTCGTAACATGAGTACGTTTGTACACGCAGTGTAGTCCGGTATTATCGGCTTCATAAACGCTTAAAAACTGTAAGTTGTAGTATAGAATATTCTTAATGAATATCAGCAACGTAGCAGTTAAATGAATCTGTTCAGTTGTTATAATATATTAATTATCGTGTAAAAATATAGTTATACTAATTTCCACGAAATTCTTATCATTTTGCATGGTACCACATTCAGTGTTGCATACCGTAGCGAATACCATAGGCTTCCCCAGAAAAAATGTGATGATTCAGAGATTATATCGTCCTGTACCTCAATGTTACTAGAGATTATAAGTATCTTGACACGATAATTTATCTAATCTATCACCATTTTACTTCATTATTGGATCAACCTTCGAAAATGTTCTTTTTTTTTAAATGAATATTAACCTAAATGCATATTATATGGCAATTTTTAAGTACTCAGGCGTTGAATGAGACGTTCTTCCCTAATAACGCCAAGTGCTCGTCAATGTACACGCTTTAGTTTTTATTATACTAATTTTGTTAAAGAGAATCCTCAATTAAGGCAGGCTTTATGTATCAAGTCACTCGTTTATTGTTATGCATAATCTATAATACCGCATAGTAACCACAAAAGATTTTGTATAATCTGACAGATGTCGATTAAATGGATATCTAAGGGTCGTCAAAAAAATTCATCTGATGATGTTAGAAATACAGTAATGGAAGTAGTAAATGAAAACAAAACGATAAGAACAACAGTTAAAATACATAAAATTAATAAAGTAATATTATTAAGATAGGTGAATAAATACAAATATATATTTCATTTTCCTGTGTTGTATCTCCCGGTACTATGTCGCAATTCTCCCATTTCTTGTTGTTTATGTTTGAAGAATTTAAGTTGGTTTTTGTACAGGAACATAACAATATAACGGGATTATTAAAATTTTATTTATTTTGATCGTCATGACATTTTTCCCAAAGTGCATCAACCTTCTTCAGTCTTCATGCATTCATCTTGGGAAGTATTATAAAATAATAATCTAAAGAAGTTATATAAATAAGAGTTTGACAGTATCGATAAAATGTATTCTATATAAATAAATGAATGACTATTATAGTTCTGCGTAACATACTCGGAGGGGCTGTAGTTTCTGTTTTATCATACGAATATTGTTGAATATGTACGTTGACATCTAGTGCGTGGAAAGTTATTTTTCATACGCGACCTCAGATAATACAATGATTTTGTCGTATTATGTACATTATCTATAGTTTAGAAGGTGTAAATAAATGGTACTAGTTTCACAATTTTCTTCGTATATTACATACCACAACCAAAATTTTGTTCGCGTGTTTTTCGTACACTAACCGACCATACAACTGTTATTCGGTGTCGGTCAAATTCGCCTCTTCTTTTGTTCCTTATAATTAAAGTAAATAAAAAAAAGAAAGATAACAGTACGATATAGAGAAAGGTAAGCTTTTATGAGGAAATCACTGAATGCGTTATTTGCGAAGAGTCATTTGACGAAGGTTGAGCAAAGTGCATCAAATGTTAAACGCACGTATTTATTTCATTTCTGATGTTTCTAAACTTATATTTGAAATATAAAACATCTATACTGACATTTAAACGTGTTTTGAATCGTACAAACATAAAAATTCAAATTCGACAATTTTTCGTTTGCTGGATATTACAACGTTTTTTTATTTTTCCCAAATTATCAATTTCTTCCCCTTTAAAATTGGTTTTTACAGAGAACAGTCCTAATTATTAGTGTAAAAAGCTTAAAGTAGTCGGCACCGTACGACTCTCCCCTAGTTCATTTAGAAAAAAACGAATTTCACTTTCATATTTCGGAAACTAGTAGACAAAATCAAACGTCATCACTTTGTAGATCCTTTGGCATTGCATCATCTGTGATAAAAAAAGATTCTGATTCGTCCAATAATTCCAAAAAAAAATTGAGTTGAACGAGTTAAATGGGATACCTTATATCGTATAGTGTCCATTTTACGTATTTAGTTTATGTTCGTTCAGACTAGTATTTTTATGATTTATATAAATAGTCGATTTTTTAATTACTTTGATTGATTTTCGCGGGAGAAGCGGCATGGCGTTTCAGAAGCTATATTACCATGATGTTGAGTTTTGTATTGCGACTTTGTCCCGTTAAAATGCATTTTAAAGCAGAAACGATGTCAGAATAATCTTAATTAGATCTGCAAAATGTATAAGAAATTGCTTCTGTTACAATTGGGTGTTCAAATTTTTAAACGAATGACTCCTATACAGGGTGATCCACGCAATTGTTTCAGGTCATAACACCGTTATTAATGCATTTACGGGAAAATGTCAAAGGAGAAAGATAATTGGCTCGAAGAGCACTACATCTGCAGGCCCTTCGATTTTTGTTAAGTGCAACAGTGCATGCGCAATTAACAATTGCATCATTTCTTTAAATGAAAATGTATATTTTTTATTGCACAGGTCGCTACATGTGTTCATTTTACGTAAAAAATTATTAGGGTATAACGGCAGAAATGTTGTTAGTTCTCGAAATATTTTCAAAAAATGTCTTTATTGAAGAAGATGCTCGAACACTTTATGACGATGTTGTAAACTGTTATCATAACAGTAACTGATTCGTATGAGTAAGCATTTCATCATTCAGTAACAATTTACGTATCGTAACTGGAGTACGAAAATTAGGAGTTCTTAGTTTACGTTATAACATAGTCACGAGACGTTTGAGCACCTTCTTCAATAAAGATATTTTTTGAAAATATCTCGAGAAATAACAACATTTTTATCTTGGTACCCTAATAATTTTTTACGTAAAATGAACAGATGTAGCGACAGGTGCAATAAAAAATATACATTTTCATTTAAAGAAACAATGCAATTGTTAATTACACATGCACTATTGCACTTAAAAATAAAATCAAAGGGCCTACCGATGTAGTGCGCATCGACCCATTTATCTTTCTCCTTTGGAATTTTTTCATAAATGCATTAATGACGGTGTTATGACCCGAAACAATTGCGTGAACCACCCTGTATATTGCAAAAGCTTGAAAAGGTAGTTCAGAGCATAAGAAATGAAAATGTAAACTATCTCATAGCTGAGGAATCTGCGATCTAAAGCTGAAGTAGCCAGCATATGGCAAATACCAAACCTCCCATGTGTACTATTTAACTTGTTCTAGCATCTAACATAAAATATCACACAGTGTTCTTGTTTGTAGGGCTCCAAGACGTTGGCCTGATGCCCGTCTTTGCCCTGAAATTTTCAAAGTAACGAATACTTTGTTGATACAAAATGCAACATGAAAGCAAAACCCGTCGGTATAGCGACGACTGGTCTGTTCGCGACAGTAGCTGCCGTGGTAATCGCTACTCAAAATTGCGCAAGCTACTTCTCGATCTTATCACAACCGCAGAGTGTATATACTATACATTATATGTGTACACGGGCAATACGATACGCATGCAATGTGTGGATAAGTAAATGAACAAGTTAAACGTCGTTCAAGTGAACAAGCGAACTTGGTATTAAAATGGAAGGAGTTATACAAAACAGTTTTGATTTGTATATTTATTAAAAAATCAAATTTAAATTAAATACTGTGTCATGTATTAGGTAAAGCGAAAAGAAATGTCGCTCTTTTTTTAACATCCGGATACCTTTTTCATGTCAAAGCAGTCAAAATTTTAGAAAAAGTTGTGGCAAGATATTGTAAATAACCATAGAAATTATCTGTCGGAATAAATATTATGTATTGTATTTTGTAAATAAATTCCTTCGCATTGAAAGAAACGACATTTTTCTTTTCGCTTTACCTGCTTACCGATATTGAGGCAAATATTAGAATTTTATCATTTTTATTGTTACTTATTTGTTAGAGTGTTTGTAAGATTGCATCTTCGTTGAATATATAGCATACCAGGCAACGTGAAAGCAGTAATACAAAATAATATAATGATATGGAATGTAATGCAAATAAGTATGCGCGCATATGTGCACATTACGAATAGAATTCTATGTCGCGTGAATGCCTTTGGTCGAGCATATGCAGTTCCACACCCTGCATGTGAAAAGAGAAAAAAAAGAGACAGGGAGAAGGAGTGTATACTGGAAACTCCCTGGATCCTTGAGACGCGGATAGGCTTAGCGCGACTTATGAATATTGATGAACCTTTCCCGACGTACTGGCCTGACCGCACCTCGCTCGTTTGTTGCTACTCAACAGGGATCTTCCTTTTTCTCTACTTCTTCTTTCTTTTCTCCATTCTACTTTTCTGAATTCCACGAGTTTTCAATCACGTTTTCACCCGTACTTATTCGTTTCATTTTGTAACCACGTTTTTCGCTCTGATTCCTTTCTATTTGATAAAAAGTTAAGGAATTGTTTAATCAAATTATTGTGCATATTTTAACGAATTGACAGCACGAATGTAAAAATGTGAATGTCATTGTAATACATTTGAAACGAGGGAAATTGGGGACTAGAGTAGAGTAGAAAGTATCTTGTATTTTTTTTCTTCTTTTTTTCTTAATCAAAATCGTACTTTTGGTAATGAAATAGGAAAGAAAAGGTGGAATAGAATTGATGTGCAGGTATAGGAAGGCTTACGCTAAATACGCCTCTGATCACGATACTTTTTCTGCGATTTTTTAATTTGAATAAAAAAGAATAATTCTGAAATAATTTACTCCGCTTTGAGAAGTCTGCAACGATTCATTATATGTGCATAAAAATTGAATTACTTAACTTACATGTAGGAACATCATCTTAAGGGGGAATTTTACATTTTTGTGAAAATGGAAGAGTGCAACTAACTAATTTGAAAGTTTGTATATGTTTATATCATACTTTTGTTAAGTTTTTTATACTTTTTCAGTTCATTTTGCTCACATGTACAGTTCTTATTTACGATAGTCTAACAAGTAAGACCACGCGCATAATTTCTCCAGTTTATCTACAAAAATTCTAATAAGGTATTATTTTATACATATACAGTTATCGTTTGATGTATGATCAAAACGATGGGTTGCATAGATTTTTTTAAAATATCAATACTATGAACAACTTGCCCAGTAAAATTGAACATTTGACTTTGAATAGTTACTGTTTCTCACAAAATATTTTTTTCTCGCTGATTGTTGGTCAGACGATAACTATATCGATAAACTGGAGGGCAGATATCATGTTAACCATCACCGAAGAAATTACGCGCGTGGTCTTAGTCTATCGTAAATAAGAACTGTACATGTGAGCAAAATGAACTGAAAAAGTTTAAATAACTTAACAAAAGTATGATATAAACATATACAAACTTTCAAATTAGTTAGTTACACTCTTCCATTTTTACAAAAATGTAAAATAATCGATATTTTTCAAGAACAAAAAGAAACTACCCCTTTAATGTAAATACAATTTTTTTCTCTTTGAATCGCCACGGATTAAAAATGTCTTATTATGCAAGGTGACCAAAAGAAGTTTTATTTTAAACATTTTTTGAAACGAATTATAGTGTGAAAAATAATTATGTAACTTCAAATGGATTACCCTGTAGTATAATCCCACGTATTATGACAAATCCGAGGATAATAATTGCATGCTCTAAAAACGATATAAAGGTCGTAAAAACGTAATTAAATTCATAACTTGATTTAAAATATTCGCCGCTATTTGTTTTTAAGTTTGTTAACCCTTTGTACTCGAGTGGTGCCTCTGGAGGCACGTTTAATTTACCAGGGTATTTTGAAATGCCAAATTTAAGTTTCATTTATAGTACAATATAGAAGATTAATAAAAGGAATAAAAATCAATAGATTCATAAGCATTTGTAACACATTACTTCCAAAATAGTGAATTTAGTTTTCGGAAGCTTTGGTGGGAAATTAAATTAGATACGAAGGTATCTAATTATCTAAGCGTTAAATATTGTTTAACAATAAATTGTTTAAGTGGGTTAAATACGTTATACTGCAAAGATTTTTAAACATAATTTGTCGTTTACTGTCAGAAAAGATGAACTTCTCTACGACTTGTTCGCTGTGTAAAGTTTATAGGCTTTGAAGGATCAAATAAAAATTGTTAAAATACTTTACACCGTGTGCAGATTGTATGAAAAGGTTAAATCTGTATTTTAGTTTCTGAGTTTTGGCATAAATTGCAAAAATAAATTTGTGGCAGTTTATACAAAAGATGCATAATTCAATACTGTCAAAACCTGTTTTGTTCTTTTTCCAATAGAAAAAAGAAATCATGCAGTAAAGGGTTGGGATTATGACATTTTTATATTTCCACCTGTTTGTTATAACTTTCTTATCGCGTATAGGACGTATTATTATTAGCTTATAATTCCTTATATTAGGTAAAGCGAAAAGAAATGTCGTTTTCCTTCAATACGAAACAATTTATTTCCAAAAAGAAATAAAAATACATGATATTTATTCCGACAGATAATTCCCATGGCTATTTACAATATCTTGTCACAACTTAGACAACCTTTCGATGCCTCTTTTATAAAATTCTGGCTGCTTTGACTGGAGAAAGGCATCCAAGTGTTAAAAAAAAAGCGACATTTATTTTCGCTTTACCTAATATTGTGCACGGTAGTTTGTTCAAACAGTTTTTCTTTTCTCTTCCGATGAAAAAGGATAGCCGGAGGAAACGTACCTATTTAGTAACCAGTTGTGGTGCTGATTGCATTCTTATATTTACGCTTGTTTGTTTTAATTTTCCCATCTATTTTCAAATATATGATTATTCATCCTTGATCCGTTAAATTCGTCATTCCGTATTATATTTATATTTCAGAATTGAACATTTCCTATTATACAAGGGTGTCCCAGCTAACACTGGCATCTCAAATATCTCGCTTGTTTTTCATGGTAGAAAAAAGTGTTAGAAGAAAAAGTTATTGTATCCGATGGGGCACGTATTCTGATTGGTGAAAAATTTTGCTCAAGGTCATTTTTTTCGAGATTACAAGGTCATCGGTGTTTATTTAAATGGAACCATATATTTTTGTTATCATACGATGATAGCTGAGGGCAAGGCGAGTTCATTGACCTATAACACTACGACCTTCAAATGACCTTGAGTGTATATTGAATAGCCCGACAAGTACTACAACAAAAATTTCCTCAAAGATGGATCGGGCGAGGTTCAGATATTCCATGGCCTGCGCGCTCGCCAGATATTACACCGTTAGATTTTTTCTCTTTGGGGCACGGCGAAATCACAAGTTTACGACGAAATTCCCACGACACCGGAGAACATGATGGAACGTATTAAAATTGCCTGTGCTAATATCAGCAGGGAAATAATAATAAACACTACCGAATCATTTATTAATCGCTTAATGAAATGTATCGAAGTTAATGGACATCATTTTGAACACCTGTTGAAATAAATCATTTCTTTTTTTCATTACTTTTTCTGTTATTTTACCATTTAAATTAATTTCCAAACTTGTATGAAATTTCCACACTCAAGGTCATTTGAAGGTCGTAGTGTTATAGGTCAATGAACTCGCCTTGCCCTCAGCTATCATCGTATGATAACAAAAATATATGGTTCCATTTAAATAAACACCGATGACCTTGTAATCTCGGAAAAAATGACCTTGAGCAAAATTTTTCACCAATCAGAATATGTGCCCCATCGAATACAATAACTTTTTCTTCTAACATTTTTTTCTACCATGAAAAACAAGCGAGATATTTGAGATGCCAGAGTTAGCTGGGACACCCTGTATGATTTACTTAATTCTACAAGATAAAAGAGTAGTAAAAAGTAACATTCACTATTCTTTTCACGATTCCGATTAATTATAATTCTTTCGAAACGACAATACACATAATCTAGTAAACTAGTTCTACTAACTTTCCAAGAAAACTCAAGTTGTTTAGTCCAATTTTGAAAAAGCTGTTCTGCTTCAAAAGATACATAAATACTTTTTACACCTACTTTACATTCGCAACAACGGTACCGTAACAAAAAAATCGACATTGCTGTCAAGCCTTGAAAAGTTGCAGACACAATAATTTATATGAGGCAATACATACACATACAGGGTGAGTCATCTAAAACCAGAACCTGAAATATCTTTGAAATTATCAACTACGATAGAAACTGTTTCAAACAAAGACTGAATAGTGTAAATTAAATGTAATTAACTTGTTTCTTAGGTGAACACGTAAGAAACGTACGAAAATCGTTTTTCTTAGTAACTGGAATTATATGTTTTTTATCAAAATATTGTATGAAAAATATTTATACAATATTTGTATAAAACAAAATGTCTCTGGTCTTCGAGATATGTTCATTTCAGTAGTAAGTGGTGGTACCGATATAGCTTGCTACGTTAGGTTTTTCTTAACTAGATATGGTATTCTTTTCTACGAATAGATAGATGGTAATAAGTCTAATTATCCTGTATCACTTGATGTAGTTATAATACATGGGCCTCTAAGTAATTTAACTTTTTGACTGTAGCGTGCTCTGACAAAAATTGAAAAAGAAAAGTTGTTTAATAAAAAAAAAAAATTTTTTTTTATTAACTTTGCAAATGTTCTTATTCTTTAGAAATAATCACATTTTTTTACATTGTTTAACAGAAAAAGAGGGAAAGAAAAAAGGATAGAAGGAAAGAAGGGATGTAAAAAGGAAAAGAAAGAAAAAGGACAGAACGAAAGTAGGAAAGAAGGAAAGGACAGAGTATCCGAGAGAAAGAGTAAACAGAAATTATAGTCAGTGTTAGCCCTTGGCACTCGAAGCATTTTTGGACGTGATCGGGTCTAATCGAATTTTCCAAAAACCAAACGCACTATGTCGGAAGAAAAGTGTTAAAAATATTTGAAAACCTGTTGATTTTTATTCCCTTCTTTAATTTTCTATATTTTGATACGGATGAAACTGAAATTTTGCATTTGAGAATACTCCGATAAATTAAATATGACGCCTCAGAGGCACCACTCGAGTGCAAACGGTTAAGTTAATTCTTACTTGAAATATTAAAATTTACTGGATGTATATACAGGGGGCTCCACGCAACTTGCACACGTCTATAACTTCCAAAGTATACGAAGCACGAAAAAGTTTTGTATACAGAAGTTGCATTTTTGCAGTTTTGAAAATATAGTGGTCAAATAGGTTGTCTTACATCTCACCTGTTGGATATTACGCCTGAGCGTAACGGTCAAAAATGAATTGACGCGTTGAAACAGTTAATGCTTTAGAGCAGCGGTTCTTAACCTTTTTCACGATGCGGACCCTTTCTTATCATATTATTTTCATACCCCCCCCCCCCCCCCCCCCCCCCAAGTGTTAAGTAATGTCAATTTAAGTTTTTTTTAAATAAACTATAACAAGTATTGAGAGCCGTCTTTGAAGTTACTGATCAAAGGTCTATCAAATTTGGAGAGTAGAGAAAAATAAGTAAATACATATACTTTTATAATATATTTATTAGTATAACATCATATAAAGATAGATAAACGGTTCATGTATACTTCATGCGATTGTTTTTACATTACTCCCCCAATGATGATTACACAATAAGTTCATAAACTTCGTGTTCTTTCCGATATTTCCTCGAGCTTTTACGGACCCCCTGTGAGGATATCGCAGACCCCAGGTTAAGAACCGCTGCTTTAGAGTTCAGAATGAGAGAAATAGAATCCTTTGGCCTGGGTCAAGTGGTGCCCAGATTTTCTTTTCACTGTTCGGTTTTCCCCATTCCTTTGCAGTGACTCGGTATAGAAAGACGTGTCTTCTCCACTCTCTCTTTTAAATAAAGAGATAGTTTATTTTAAAATAAAAGGACTTATTTAATTACTTTTTGCCCAAAAACTAACATCACCTATAACTTACATAAAGCAAATCAAAGTGAAAATATAAAAAGAGGATTGTCAAATATACAGAAAAAGCGTCGTGTATTGGTAAGCGAAATGGGAAATTTCTCTGATCAACCAGCATTATGTTAAAATATCTCCAAAACTAACAGTCTTTTGGTACAAATAGTTGCATTTTTTGTACGTAATAACCGATAAAATCAAGCAGTGTATTAACCTTTATTGTATCCTCGGGGTGTCCAACACTCCAACGAAAGTTTAGTTTCAGTTTTCATGTTTCGCTTTTCTTTTCTACGTGTAAATTATAATTTTAAGAAAAACGCCGTTGACCCATGCTTTAGAATGTCCAAAGACTATTCAGGAATTTCGAGGATTCAAAATAATGTGTGTCACACCCCAGTGTGTATCGTATACAAGTTTTATGTGGTGTATATAGTAAAGATTAAAAAATACAATAACAGGGTAAGGCACGTGATTAAAAACCAATGCGATTGATCAGACAATTATTTCAGTGAAAGATTTTTCTAATAAAAGTTGAATACACCTATCCCCCGATTTACACGGTACTTTATTTATACGATTTCACTTTTACACGGCTTTTAAAATATGGGATTTAGAAAAAAAAATTCTGCAGTCATTTTTTATTCCGTTCGCTTGGTAACATTGGCGCTTATGTTTCTAGTCATTTTTTAATTCCGTTTATTTTGAAGCGACCGTCTTCCTAGCGTGGATAAAATTCAGGGTTGCGAAGTATGTAATGTAAGCTTTCAGAAAGCTAATCGAGATGTCAGATACCGTTATTTTTATGTTTTTTAAGATATATTTAGTTTTACTTTACGTTGAAATAAATGACTGAATTATGCACATTTTAGTTTGTTTTCGATTTACACGGTTTTACGTATAAAAAAAATTTTTGGAAGAAAAATACAACCGGAATGGACTAAAAAGGATGAAGTAATTTTAATTTATATTTCGGAGACGGCGCAAAATTAAGAATTATGTAAATGAAAGATGTTGCTAATGTGAAAATATGTAAAAGGATTAAAAAATTTTGACAATTTCCGATGTAGAAAATTTTTAGTTTTGCGCCGTCTCCGAAATATAAATTAAAATTATTTCGTCCTTTTTAGTGTATTCCGAAGTCGGTTCTATTCTTTTTCCAAAAATTTTTTTATTTCACATTTTTTAGTGGCCATCGGTGCAGTCCTTGCAGTTCCGATTGGTCAATCCATTTCGGAGTAATTGGCGGATATACATGACATGGACGAAACAGCAATCTTTGTTTCGAAACAATTTTCAACAAAACAGGGTAAAACAGCGGAAACAATGGCAAAATGCAAAATGTGTTTTATCCCGATTCTAGTGGGAGTCATAACCTATAAGATGGAAAAGGTTTCGTTCGGATTGGTCCATCCATCTCGGCGTAATTGGTGACCAAACGTAGCTACTACGAAACTGCGTTTTTGCAATAAAAAAGGGGTAAAGAATGAAAAAATGTAAAATGTTTTTCTTACGGGACCAACTGGGAGTCGTACCCTACAAGATGCAAAAGGTTTCATCCCGATTGGTCCAGCCATCTCGGCGTAATCGGCGGACATAAAAAAAAAACTACTTCCTCCTTTTCGAAGTCGGTTAATAATTTATAAAATTTAAAAATAAGGAAACAGTATCGACACAAAATAGAAGAAGCGCGGTCGCGCTCCTTGGCAATTTTCAAATAATTAGGAAACGGCAAAGACCCGTGGCACTCAAAGGGTTAAAGTTACTGATTCACGTAAAATACTGACGCGGCGCGGCGTTCAGCGCATTGTCACTTCGCTTAAAATCTTATCCACTTAGTATTTCATGTGTATACACACATACGTTAAGTAACAGCGATGTAATTCGATGTGTTTCAAAGTTTCAAACGACGTCGTCGGCGGCTGGGGATTCGAACGAGGAACTTCGCGGAAACGAAATAACATCCCATACAGTAGAGTAGAGTTAAAATTGACACTGTACCTTTTTAATATATGTACACCTGTACTTCGCTATACGGCATTTCGGTATAACGGCCTTTTTCGATTTGCGGCACACAATGTTGCGCTATACGGCCAAAAAAAAGAATCCTTTATGAACTAAAAACTATATTATTTTATAAAAAAAATTGGAACAGATCCAATTAAATTTATATGGGTTTGTATCAAAATAATTGATTCGTTATACGGCTTTTCGATTTACGGCCAACTTTTCCGGAATGTATTTCTAGGACGTCTGTCGAGCTAGCCCCCCCTCCTGCAAACATAAAAAGCAAATACATGTAAATTATGAACTATTTATGACCTTTCATATTCTGCAAATTAAAAATTTTGACCTCGTCAAACTAAGCAGGAATTAAAAAATTTCAATCGACGTCGACTCAGCCCCCCATTCCTTAAAAATAAAAATATCGAATCGTTCTTTGCGGCAGAATTAGGAGCTATTTATGAGCTTTTAAGATAATATAATTCAGATTTTTGAGCTCATCGTTTTAACCCTAAAACAACCCCTTTACTTTACCCCGTTAAATACTTTAAAACTACCCCGTTAAAATCTAACCCCGTTAAATACTTTAACTCAAGAAAGAACTACACTTAAAATGAAACAATTTAATTCTTTTGCAGATAAATATTGCTTATTGATTTAAGAGCTCTTCAGATACGTATTTTGATTATTGACTCACAACCCCTAATCAAAATATTTAAGGGGTTGTTTTAGGGTTAAAACGATGAGCTCAAACATCTGACTTGTATTATTTTAAAAGCTCATAAATAGCTCATAATTTTGGAGCAAAGAACGATTCAGTATATTTATTTTTAAAGATTAGGGGGGCTGAGTCTACGTTGACTGATAATTTTTAAATTCCTGCTTAGTTTGACGAGCTCAAAATTCTTCATTTGCAGAATATGAAAGCTCATAAATAGCTCGTAATTTTCATACCTGCGAAAGACTTAAATTTTTTCATTTTAAGTGTAGTTCTCTCTTGAGTTAAATTATTTAAGGGGTTGTTTTAGGGTTATAATGATGAGCTCAAAAATCTGAATTATATTGTCTTAAAAGCTCATAAATAGCTCCTAATTCTGCCGCAAAGAACGATTCGATATTTTCATTTTTAATTGAAATTTTTAACTGTAGAACTACCAAACGGGTCAGAATAACTTGTTCCACATTCCATATTCTATATTACAAAATTTATTGAGACGCTTTTATCGAAATATAAGTTGCCTATTGCCACGATAAAGAATTTTTCTATATGCTAATTCATATTTCATTTTCTATTTAACACGTTAACTGCCACAGTGAAAACGGACGTGGGTAGTCAGACACGCTGAAATCCTAATTGTTAACAATACAATCAACTAATTTTCGAATTTAACTTTTCAATTCGATAGCTAGCATTATTAGCTTAATGTTAACGCTATCCGTAGTTTATTTTATCATTTCTGTTGGTAATTATTTGATTGTAAAAAATTTCGGGTGCCGGTCACCGGTGACCCCCGTGGCAGTCAACGTGTTAATTTTCGATTTAACTATAAGTGGACATTGAACGCCGGTAGTTCTAGTGTTAAATTCCTGCTTAATTTGACGAACTCAACATTTTTAATTTGCAGAATATAAAAGCTCATAAATAGCTCATAATTTACATGTATTTGTTTTTTTATTTTTGCACGGTGTGGGGGGGGGGGGGGGGCTAGCTCGACAGACGTATATCTAGGCCGTAAAGCGAGGTATGGGTGTATTGTTTAAATGATACTACTTTATAATTTTTATATATTTGCAATAACTACTGCAGTTACACCGAAATAATTGAGCAAACTTTTAACTGTAATAATTGCCTAGCTGTTTTGTAAAGATTAAAAAACTGCATCAACTGATCGTCTTAAAACTCCAGGTTCCATTTAAAAGAAAGGTACAAAAGTGCGTAAAACTGTCTCCAAATTATGCTTTATTTGATATTACTTAACACGTTCAGTCCCATGGTAACACGATCCAGCTCAGTCGGGATAAGGAAAAGCCATAAATCATAAATTAAGGGGCGGCGCTCTTTTGATGTCTCGAGCGCTCAAGAGCGGATACTTTGCGTTTTGAGACTGCCGGGCATCAAATTACATGTTCTTTCGCGTTTGAGTGCCTCCTTTGAATCTCGTCGGGAGTAAATTTACTCGGTCCGGGACGGAAAGTGTTAACTTCGACTCGTGGCATTTTTATCCTATTTTTAACTGGTTGAAGGATACATTTGTTCCAGTTGCGTGAGATACTCTGTACACACAGTGTCGAGTAGATTAGCTTTCTGTAGGAGAAAATATAGCCGCGTAGGGGAAGGAAACCTCATCATTCGTTTGTTACTATTTCATTTAATCCTTAGCCCCATCTATCACATATTTTTGCCATATAACCACTTACCACGGAGACGTTGGCATAATATTTCCCTCAATAATAAAATCTAGTACAGTGAGAGGTTATCTAAAATCATTACAAGTATTTTGAGGATTTTAATTCTTTATTTACATAAAATCAACATTTACCTTTACAACAACCATTTACGTTTCATGGACTTCTTATTTTCGGAAGAAACAAACATATTTGGAAAATTGTTTAGTGTCTGTGAAATATCCCTAGTATTATTATTAGTAATATTACTAATTCTTACCAATGTTACTAATTATTAGTTTCCAACCTTATTAATATTACTAATATTTGAGAAGTACTGGGCATTACATGTAGGTTAGGTTTGGATTTGATTAATTTAGTAATTAGTAATTTAATAATGTCTTCTTCGAATATAAGACGAAGGTTCTGAAGGGCTGTACATATTAAAAAACCCACGCGAACTGCAGCAATATGTGATTTCATTCAGATTCTATTCTTTTATTTGCAGACCACTTAATATTCTTCATTTCGTTGTTTAAAAATTTTCAACGAAATAAGTCGATTGCTTAAAATAATATAAACAACTTTTTATTTCCAATACGAACATTGTCGTAATATTTATAATAAACAGATAAAACTGTGAAGGGTCCTTCAGAGGATCACTACATGTCATTACAGTACCGACGATGCTGTCGATAATGACAATTCAGGAAAAACTTGGGCATTATTATCTTTTATGGTCGGTGTATTGTCAATACTACATATAGTCAAGTTTTCATCAGTTCATCCTATCAGTATTCTAAACGATGATACGTCAATTTATTTTTTTACACATTATATTGACAATATATGTATATTGATCATCTAAGAACTGTTTAAAACTCCGAAAATGTTCTGAATCACTGAGGAACAGAAACAATCATTTGACTATTTTATTCGTCGTTTCCTTTTAATTACTTTATTGCTGAATATTTCTTTTACTTTGTTGGTAAAACATCAGAAACGATGTGAATAGTTATTAGCCCAATGCAATGGATAAAACTTACGCTGACAGTAGATACAGGAAGGGATTAACAGTCATTGACAAGAGACATCAGCAAGCGTCTAAAGAGATAAACATTGTTACGGATGAAGGAAAAATAATACGTTTTAACACGTTGACTGCCACAGTGAAAACGGACGTAGGTAGTCGGACACGCTGAAATCCTAATTATTAAGAATATAATCAACTAATTTTCAAATTTAACTTTTCAATTCGATAGCTAGCATTACTAGCTTAACGCTAACGCTATCCGTGGTTTATTTTATCATTTCTGTTGTTAATTATTTGATTGTACAAAATTTCGGTTGCCGGTCACCGGTGACCCCCGTGGCAGCCAACGTGTTAAATGTACAGTGGGTCAAAGAATTATTGACACATCTTTTAAAACACAATTCCCTCTTTTGAAGTGGGACCAAATGACTTGAATTTTTGTTGAAAAGCTAGAAGAATTAGTTTACTAGATGATAAAAAGAAAAAATGTTGAAAAAGTCCCAATCGGTTGAAATTATGAAGGATACAGTGAGGATGACTTTTGATAATGAAAATTTAAAATATACTTTTCGTAGATTTCAGTAAGTAGTATGTATTTTTAGTGGCGATCGGTGCATTCTTTGCAGAGTAACATCAAAGAATAGGAATTTTGCCATAATTTTCTCAAAACAGGGTAAAACAGGGAAAAAAATGACAAAATGCCAAATGTGTTTTATCCCGATTCTAGTGGGTGTCGTAACCTACAAGATACAAAAGGTTTCGTTCGGATTGGTCCATCCATCTCGGCGTAATCGGTGACCATACCTAGCATGTACGAAACTGTGTTTTTGCAATAAAAAAGGTATAAAGAATGACAAAATGGAAAATGTTTTTTATACGGAACCAACTGGGAGTCATATCTTACAAGATGCAAAAGATTTCGTTCCGATTGGTCCGTCCATCTCGGCGTAATCGGCGAACATACATAAAAAAAAAATTAAAAAGAAAAATAAATATACATGTCGAATTGAGTAACCTCCTTCTTTTTCGAAGTCGGTTAAAAATAGGTATCGGTAATACTTAATGTAGTTTTGGGGGGGCAGCCCCCCAGTCAGCAGAATGAATTATTTTTGCGAATATCTCGGGAACTGAGGCAGAGTGACGGTAACATGTATAGAGAAAAGTTGTTCAGAATAATGACCATGACAACATATTTCAAGGTCACGAAAATCGGCGAGAAGAGCAAACTTCTAAATGATTACCTTTATTTTTACTTTATTATGGTTACCAATGTGAACAAGCACATTTCAGAAACTCACAATAAATATTATTATTCGTACCTTTACCTTTGTGTACATTATTATAAAAGTAGCAAGTACTAATCAGAAATGGATAAAAAGTTAATAAAGTATATAAATTGCGCTAACAAAAGATAAGATGGTTGCTATGGATCTGAGTGGACACAAGTACCGTATCCGCCTTCCAAGAGGCAAGAAATATTGCCTCAAGGAAGAATTCAAAATGTATTTCAGATAAAAGGTTAAGACGTGTACAAATAACAGTGTGTATTGGATAGGATAGATTCTGTATATTGTTTGTAATAATTTTTTTCCGACTGCAAAATCGTTTCAACGCGATCTCGTTCGTGTAAAGCAGTGATGTCCAAGCTCGCTCCGGGCTTCCCCCACTCTAAAGCTCTTCCCCTCATATAGGTTCTGATCCAGGAACAGCGCTCGTTGCGCTATGGCGCAGCGTCGATCGTGCTATTATTTATCGGTATCGACAATACAGTCGATAATTAGGATTTCTCCAAGAACAACAAAGTTACACGAGCAATTGTTTTTTGTTTTATGTATGACATTAGCTTTATTCAGAGATTACACCTTTTTGATATTCATCATTTGTCATACATTTACACTCATCACATACACCCATCAAATACACATGTTAGCTTTGCTAAACTGCCCAACGTTTCCTTCGATTTATCGTCGAAGAAGTCCTGAAACATTAAACATGAGTGGAAGTATGGTAGATATACAGACGCTAAGAATCGCGTTAACAAAATTTGAATTAGATATTCCGGAGACTATTAAAAATCACTAACATATCCAACTAAATATGTAAGTGTGCATGATGAGTGTTTGTTGTAAATGTATGACAAATGACGAATATCAAAGAGATGTAACCTCTGAATAAAGCTGTCATACATAAAACGAAAAAAAATTTCTCGTGGTACTTTGTTGTTCTTGGAGGAATCCTAATTATCGACTGTATCGTCGATATCGATAAATAATAGCACGATCGACGCTGCACCATAGCGCAACGAGCACTGTTCCTGGATCAGAACCTATATGAGGGGAAGAGCCTTAGAATGGGGGAAGCCCGGAGCGAGCTTGGACATCACTGGTGTAAAGTGTAAGCAAAAACAAAATGCGGCAGTGTATGCGAGACGGTAGCTGACTGTTGCAGCCAATCTCGAACCGAACCGGTTCTTGATGTTGCTCAAAAATGTTCCTCGACCGGCTATAATAATTTTAATTGACACCCAGGCCAGACCACTAAGTATCCTCGATCGTTGTGTATGTACAGAGTACTCCATATGAGGTGTTGGATACATTAAACGAAAAACAAATATTCTTGATACTTTTCCATGAGCATTAAAAATAGTTGTTGCGGGAGCTTCAATTTTTCGAACCGCTAGTGTAACGGATATACAGGTATAAAAAATCAAAAATCAGTTTTGTACTAAAATAGCTTTATTTATATGTTATTAAGATCTTGATCACATTTATGTGATATAAATTTAACTTGTAACTTAAAATTATACGTTAATAAATATTTTTCTAGATAATAAAGATACAATTAAAAGTAAATAATATATGTATGTGGGATCCGGGCCCGGGTTCGCTTTTTCCTTTGACGTAGTTCGCCAAACTTCGTAGAGATCGTTATTGCTTGTAGATTCTAAAGAATTGAATAACTCAGGAAAGAGCAGTCAGGAGCAGACAAAATTCATATCAAATCGAAAAAAAATGGATGGAAATAATTTTGATGAAAAATTGAAAGAATCGATGTTTCGATTTCTTTTAATTCCCTTTAGAATTTGGAATATTTGACGAAAAATCGAAGTAAAATTGAAACAATTCATACTTATCCATCTTTATAAATGTGGTAATATTTTTTTAATATTTATAAATAAAGAATATCGTATATATGCAATAAAAGATTCACTTTTATATGATCTTACTATATTCAATCTCTGCTGGCTTGTGTAGCTTTATTCGACTATAAACCAGATTTCTTACCTCTGTTTGTTATTGGAGTTACTAAGTTACGATGTTCTCATATTGAAAGAGTGTTTATTATCATTTCCGTGGAAAAAATATCAAGTTTTAAAATTCCATTTTTTTTTTAATATCGAACAGGAGTCGTGACACTGTGCGCTATATCGTTTGCAAAGGAAAAAGGAAGTTAGCCCGCTGTAGCCCGAGTTTTCTAGGTTTGCGAAAGGAAATAGTGAAGTATCTTTGAACAAAATCCTAAGGCACAATATTTATTTCATTGGGTTAAATTTACTTGTTATGACTTGTTATTTAAGTCGCAATAATACATAGCGCAAAATGTAAGTTTTGCATTTATTATAGAATTTTGGTAAGACGGTTAAAATAGAATTTTCAAAAAGACTTATATCTTAACCTTTATGAATCAATTTTTGTACAAACAGTATGTAAATGTACCTAACAAATTGTAGCAGAAATTTTGTTTGTAATAACTTTTGAACGTATCAGTTAACACCTTCTCTTTTTTTTTAGGCTTACAAATGTCATTTTGTTTAATATCATCCGATATTATAATTGCACCGATACTCGAATCAACTAGACGTAACTAACAAATTAATTTATTGTTCATTTGAAAATTCAATTGCTTTTGTTAGTATACTAATATTATTAGATTTCAGTACGTTCTACACTTAGTATCTTCCTTTCTTATTTTTATTGTTGTGTTGGAATGTACTTTGCATGCATGCCCCCCCTCCCGGAGGAGAAACTTCGGTTTAGGAGCAGATTATGATTTACTGATGAATGCAGAATGCTAATAAGGCAAGTTAGGAGAGAACGCAAGAACTGGGTTAACAACAAGGAACAAGTAACGAGAAACAAACATATAAAATTAAGAAGAAAATAACTAAATTTTCGCTGAAAACACTGCTGATGTTTAAAGTGCTATAACTTCGTAACAAAATATCATACATCAGTCATCCTGGGCTCATTTTAAAATTTGCAGCCTCAACTATTAGAATCCTCGGTTCCTTTTTTCCAAGATCGTTTCTACGTCGTGTGGGAAGGTGGAAAAGCGAAGACGCTTTTCTTTTTTTCAGTACTAAAACCGCAATCAATTTGAAGATTCGAGTCTTCTGAAGGTACGATTTTTTTTCGCCGTTTGGATGAATTGTGAATGAAAAGCGAGCCACTGTTATTAGAATAATATTCAAGGTACACCACGTGGATTGCAAAAAGGAAGAAATGGTTTTTGAACATTTAGCCACTTACATTAATCACACGCGCCATGTGCACACGTTAAACACATGCACACTCGAAATACACACTAAGCACATAGGCATGAGGTACAAGTTCGACCGGGCAACTTTCACGTGGTGTACCTTGGGTTATTCTAATGATGGCGGCTCACTTTTCATTCAAAGTCCAATAAAACGGCAAAAAAATCGTACGTCAATTTTTGTGCGGTTGTTGTTAAGAAAAGACATTTTCAATGTTTATAGATTAGTTCGAATTTAACCCTACGGTGCGCATAAAACATATATTGGAGCATGAAAAAAAGAAATAAAATAAATATTATATTATTTTTAATATTTATATTTTAAGACAAAGTGGATAATTCGTATATGAATCACTGCGCATTAGTACATATTATATTTGGATGTATAATAAATGATTGACCTATGAAAATAAAATTAATAAAATATTGAGCTTACCTTACTCAGTAATTACTAATTTATTATACATTCAAATCGGAGAAAAGACGAATAACACTCTACCGCAAAAATTCTGATGGCAACTGTCAGATTTGGCGCCAAAAATAATTATCTTCAATGGTGCTGTGACCTTTTTTAATGTAGATGTCTTATTTCTGTTAGGAACAGCGCATAAGTTGTAGTTTATGCTGTTGTGTAATAAAATATCAAAGAAAAATGCGGTTGATGCATATGTGTATCAATGCGCACTGTAGGGTTAAACCATTTTTGTAGAAACAAATAAAAAGCGTCTTCGCTTTTCCACTCTACCACATGACGTAAAAACAATCTTGAAAAAAACTAACCGAGGATTCTGAAAGTAGAGGCTGCAAGTTTTAAAATGAGCCCGACGTGACTGATATATGATCTTTTGTTACGAGGTTATAACACTTTAAATGTCAGTTTGTTCGGCGAAAATGTAATGTTCCGTTAATTTTGCACGTCAGTATATATAAATATAATAAAAAATAAGGGGCACGAAAAACATTGGCTAATAAAAAAAGGTAGACAGGAATTCTGTAAAAAGGTCAAAGAATTTTTGTGAATATAAAGAATAAGGATGAAGTTAATTAAGTAGCAAGGTGGGGGATTTTTACAGGGGGCCAGTGGAGTGTCCGTCAGTAGACATCCGACTTTGGATGTCGATATTACCTAGAATCTAGATTGGAGAGTGATAGTCTTGAAGAAAATGAAGTCAAAAAAAAACACCAAGGCTGGATGACATTCCACTCGAATTCTTTAAGGCTTTGTTGCCAAATCTAAAATAGGTTTTAAACAGAATGTTTGATAAGGTTTTGAGTATCTAAGATATTGCAGATAGCTGCTGCAATTTGACCAAATTTTATTAAATATAAAAAGAGCGCTAAGAACCCTTTAACTTCAAGGTTATAACATTAGCCGATATTATCTTGGAAAAAGGGAAAATTGTCATGGAGCTGCGGAGCATCAGGCGGGGTTTAGATAAAAAGGAGGAATGAAAAATGAAAGAGAAAATTTATTGATTTCAAGTGGAATTTAGCTCACATCTCACTTATACGTTTAACCCTTTGACTGCGAAAGGCGTATGTATACGCTCAGTAAATTGTAAGATTTCAAATAAAGATTAAGTGAGGTTTGACTATAATTTTTGTTTCTTTTATTGTAAGAAAAAACAATTGCTCATAACTTTTTGCCGGAGCATGCCGCAGTAAAAGGGTTAAGGGACTATACATATGAAAAGGCTAAACTATGAGTAAGACCAGAAAACATAATTATAACAAAAGAATTGGAACGCAGGGGTTATCTTTTTATTTTGATCTTTTACGATTAGTCAACTTTTTTTCGTGAAAAGGAAACACCATAAAAAACTTGTATTTAGTGTTGGAAATTCTGCTGTTTGCGGACGATCTTCTAATAGTGACAAATAATTTAATGGATTTGCAGGATAAACTGGATACTTTGTCGAAGTACTGCAGGCTAAATAAGTTAGAGGTAAAAATAGAAAAAACCAAAATAATGATTTTTGAGAAGAAAAGTAAGAAATCAAAATGTAAAGCATATAAATATAGAGAACTAGAAATAGTGAAGATTATATTTGAGAGTTTTCTTCTATTCCTCAGGGCTGTTTAACCAGACAGTAAACCATTTGTAAGCAAGGATAAAATAGCACTGGGAACAATATGGAAGCCAATGATGGGAGCTAACAATAAGATGAATGGATGGAATGGAAGATTGAAACTCTTTGAGGCAATAGTTGTTTCAATAGTCCTGTATAGAAATAGTATTTGGGAAATTAGGCAAGCGGGTACGATAGAAAAAATTCAGTCACGCTTCTTAAAACAACTCTTACGTGTTCCAATTCATACGCCAAATCTGATTGGATTAGAAGCAGATAGAACAAAATTAGAAAGCTTAATATTAAAGAGAGTACTAAGATATTATGGTAAATTATGTACAATGAATATAAATACATTCCCTAAAAGATATTTAACAAAATTGATAAAATTAGAGAAGGAAAAGGACAATCCAAAGAAACGTAATTAGTGCTTTTAACTAAAGGAAAAGCTTAAGGAAATACAAAATGTTGAACTGCTTGAATTAGAAAATCCAGAAGGTGTAGACAGGGTAAACATAAAGAATAAATTTGAAATGGAAATATTTTTGGAAAATAGGGAGAGTGCTTGTGTTTATACATATATTGTCCGATATACAAGAATATCACAGATTTAATGAAGCCTAGTACCAAAGAATACTTGTAGTTTACAGTGGGTGATCAAATTATTATGAACACTTTGAAATTATAACTATTTAAATTTTTATGAAGAATGTAATTAAAAATACATTTATAATGGTATCTTTTTTTATTACGAAGCACAATATTATGTTCTTTAATGAAATATGACAAAGAATTTACATCCTCTGGCCGCACCATCCTTCGAATCTACATATTTATATTTATAATATGGTAATATTCAGCAGTACTAAAATAAATAATAATCCAGCACAGCAACATTGAGCAAAAACAAATACATGAATTAGCAATATGAAACTGCACTTGTGAATGATCGGTTGTAACAGAAATTAGTAATTTGCTATAAACATACCTCCTATTATACACTGATTAAACAACACAATATTGCAAACGTATCAAAATATACTTAGATCGCATGCCTTTGTGTTGTGATCGAAAGAAACAGTATACTTCGCTACAGTTACAGTCCTAATAACATCAAAAACATAATTTTTCTTTTTGTTCATATTACTTTGATCACCCACTGTATACTGCTGGTATCATACTTAAAGAGCGATTGCTCAACATCCTCTGGCGAGGAGGCATAAATTCCTTATAACAGGTGACAAGAAGAAAAGAATAAAAACAAAAGATTGAGAAAATTGCCAACTCTGCAATATGCAGAAGAAGGATTCTTTGACATGTTAATACCAACAGGAATGTGCCAAAGTAGTCAGGACAAAGGAATTTCATGAAATATTAATCATCGTTAACAGGGAAGAAGCTGTTTTAAAGATATATTCAAGAATATGTCTTATTTTATACAGTCAGTTATTAAAACAAGAATAGTATTCAAAATTTATTAAGATATTTTAATTTAATTTTTAAATGCTATAAAAGTGTATATGTGAAAATGTGTGTTTGGGTATGCATATGTCCATGTGTATGTCGTACACGAATTAAGACATGAGCGTATTGTATTATGTGTAAACGGATATAAGGCTTTAATAACCACCTTCCTTTTAATAGGCTGTAAGCCTGCAATACAAATAATCTATTTGTCTATATTTATATTTATACAGTTTGATTTTGTGCTATGCCCTTCTAATGGTAAGTTGAAAAATATCCCAAATAATTGATGCAAAATCATTGTCCTTTCATATTTAATAATTGCTTAAACAAATTTAAACATTCATAATATATTAAAAATTGGTGTCAATATATTCAGGGAAGTCCACAGAATCTTTTTATGTTAACAGAAATTTAATACCTTTTACAGTTGCACAGTAGAATCTGTTTAAATTAGAAAAATGTATTCTTTAACTGTGTTTTTAAAAAACAGTGTGTGATAGGACAATTCTGCTACGGATTCGATTTCAGAATGAAAAACTGTATGCGAATCATGCCTTTTGTTTGTATGAAAATTAAATAAAATTCTATTACAGAACGGTGCAAAAATTACCACAGATATGACGGTATTATTTAACTCGAATTATACTGATTTTTACTAGAAACTGTTAATTATTGAATTTCCATAAATATTTCCGTCGGTAAAAAAATCTAAACCGCGCGAATTTAGTTACTAATAAATTGTAAGTTAGTCAGCTGAAAACGGTTATCAATTAAAAGTTAAAAGTCACAAGCGGCGGGAAAATTACTAGTCAAAACGTTTTCATGTATTGAAACGGTAAAGGAGCATGCGATTGATATTAACACGCATTCGTAACCGCGCACAGATGTAGAAAATATGTGTTCGAACGATATCAAGACATTCCATGCGGGAAAATTCTTGGTAGTCCACTGTAGGAGAGGGAAGCCCCTGAAAGAAAGTAGATCTACGAGGTTGATCACAAAATGGATAGATTTACCCGGTTCGGGTGGAACGCGTTATACACGTGCACAGTTAAGAGCCTACTTGGGTCCACTGGCTCAAGTGAAAGGAAAACCCACGCCCACGCCTACCGTCCAACTAAAAAAGAGAGAGAAAGATTCCACATTGAATCCAATGTTTTATACATGTATGTGTATGTCACAGTAAAAGCGTTAATTCAGTAAATAAATATGCATTGCTAGTTAAGGTTTAACCTTAGGAAATAGCAAAATTTAAATTTCTTTTTCTACTTTATATTATTCTAATTTTGTTCGTTTTATGTTATTCCTTTACATATTATTTTCGGATGCAAGGAACCGTTTTAATTTTAATCGAAATGTTGTTACATACATACGTTCCGCAGGCTTTGAGTCGCAATAATTAACCGGGGTTTCATCGTGCGCACGCTGAACTTTTCATGTAGGCTGTATGATATTTTCGATATTATCATTTCTGTCAAATATTTTATAAAATTATGTACTGATGTCTAAATATCAGGTACATCGTGCTGCGCGTACGACTCTCATAGCGTAGCCATAAACTTTTTTCAATTTTCTTTTATTTTCAGATTCGAAATTATACTTCGTTTTACAATGCATATTAGCATTCCATTAATAAATAATAGTTTCTACAGTTCTATGAATATTATAAGGCATTTGCCACAAGCAAAGTTGTTAGTAGGTACATAATTCCACGCTAAATCGATCACTTTTTTTTTGGCGATGTCTCGGATTTTGTTCTAAATTAAATAAAATTTTATTTAAAATTTATTTTGGAAAATTAACATTTTCCTACAAGTATAAATGGCAGTACTTAGGCATTAGCAAAAATTCTTAATTTTGTCATTGTTTAATATTGTAGGGTAATATCGATCCGATGAACCGACCATAATAGCGAACCGAACTACGGCCCATCTACCTGTTGCGGTGTGTAGCGGCAGTCTATAACATTTTATTGCGATGTTAATAGGAAAAACATCATCGTTAAATTTAGATATTTTATAGAGAAAACTTCAAGGAATACAAAAATAATTTTTTCGGATTTTTAAAAACGCCACTTTGAAGCGATTTTTGCAAAAAAGGAATTTATTTATAATTTTCAATATTATAAAGATCAGTTTTTCATCCAACAAAAATATACTCTAAAAGAGTGATCCTTCCCTATTCAAATAAAGAAAAGAGTAGGCCAATAGAATAAATAGTTCCGGAGATAAAAATTCAAACGTATAACCCATTTTCACGAAAAAGGACAAAAATCGCGAAATTTAGTCTTATATTTCTCAAACGGTGTTGAAACGAGCAAAATGATGACTTAACCCCCCCCTCAATTTCACGTGAACTACAATATATTTAATTTAGAACAAAATCCGAGACATCGCCAAAAAATGTAATCAATTTGGCGAGAAATTACTCTGATATTAACAACGTGAGACACCTACATAAACGGAAAGTCACTGAAAATCGCCTTGGTAAGGAACTTTTTAATAACTGAACTTATTCATAAGCAATACAATTTTTGTTTTTATTAGCGGAAGCATAGATTTTTTGCATTTGAATCAATAAAAATATGAACAAACAAAGACGCATAAATTTAAACGAACACTTTCGTTAACAGATGAACACACCAACTATTTATCATAAATCTGTGAGAATCGTATTCTTTATAGCAGGGATCTCCAAACTACGGCCCGCGAGCAGCACCAATCCGAAACCCCCGCTAACGAGCCGAACATACCCAGCATCCGGCCCACCATAGTTTATTTTGATTACATTGTAAAATTTACAATGTAAGTAAATCATACAAAATAATAATAATCAGATGTTTTTATGTAACGACCAATTAAGTAACACAATAGCTGTCATACAAAATTATCCTAAAAACTTACAATAAGTGACATACATAGGTAACTCACATATTGAAATTAAACATTATAATTATGATTAATGAGATTTATGTAGCTGTAACGAAAATTTTTGTTTCGTTTCTGTTTTAGAAAAGTTATAGTATGTCTTGGCCCGCCCGACATTGTGAAATAGTCAGTGTGGCCCTTGGCCTAAAAAGTTTGGAGACCCCTGCTTTATAGCAATGGTCTCCATTATTTGTAGAGTTGCAACCCCCCTTTTATGATATTTAAATATCATATAAGGTAAGATTTTGGAGGTGTTTAAGAACCTGATTTTAATTTAATAACATTTAATTATCTTAATCTGTATATTATATAAAAAAAGAATGTTGAAAGTTTGTTACATTTTCTTATTTTCAATTATGAATAATCATTGTTATACTATTAATAGAATGTAATAATATATCCATTTTAAAACAAATATGTGGGAGAAATCATGAAGCAATAACCGTGGAGACCCTAGGAAATATTTTGCAACCTCCTCAAATTGAAAACCACTGTTTTGAAGAAATAGCATTGCAATCATGTAGGGTAATTCGCGAAACTATAACAAGCTATATCTCCTTTCTGGTTTGAGTTAGACAAGATATTTGAGGATATAGATAAATGGTTAGATGTGGACCACATACGATACTTTTATCGTAAATGCAATAATGCACGTGTATTTTGGAACTACATTATTTGATTAACCCCTTGCCGTATTTTGACGAGTCTGACTCGTGACGCACTTTGTAGCTGAAATATTATAAATTTGACTCGTACTCTCAGTACAATTGGATTTTAAGTGTAATTCCAATTATAATTGGAATAACAAACAATTGTTACGCGTAAATTGTATATAACATTTAAATTTTCCTAATTTGATTTAATACTGTAACAATAAATATTTATCCGTGTCCCACGCATCTACTGATATAATGATACGGCAAGGGGTTAAATGAAAACCTTTTTACCATACCTCAAGCTTTCTTATTATTCGAAGTAGCTATTCTAAGTTCTACGCTTTTTAATTGTGTTCAGAACCGAATTAAGATGATCTTTGATTGTTATTGATTTGCAATTTAACCTTTCTAAATTAAAAGTATCTAATGTATTGTTATGAAAACAAACAACAATAAAGATACAGTATAAAAAGTATTTACATAACTTTACAACGAAGTATTTGAATATCTTTTTCTAATAAAGACATTTTTCCGAAATATGTATATTTTTTACGTAAAGTAACAGAAGGATTATGAAAGATTTTCGAGTAACAATAAACCAATGGTAATCAAACTTTATCATAAGGGGTTACACCTAGTTGGATAGGTCGGTATAATCGATTTTTCGTTTTTTGCATTTTCATAAAATACATATTATCAAAAATATTCTCTCAAAATTTCATAAAGATCGGACCACTTATTCCAAAGTTATTAAAAGTCAATTCGTCTGTAGATAGCCGGACTCTGTTATACATAGATTACGTATTTTGTTTATATCCATTACCATAGATACAGTTATCTGTTTACTGGAATAAAGATTTATGGCCCTGGAATAGATGACTCCGTGTAGGTTGAAGGAAAATAATTCTAACTATGAAAAGCATGACTTGAAACTTTACACGCGATTATCTCAAAACAGTATTTTTTGAAGAAGCCGTTGCGGTGGCCAAAATTTCTCAAAAAGTACTAGACCGATCGATTCCAAATTTTGCATGATTATTTTTTATCATAAGGAGCAAAGCGTGACCGAAGGATTTTTAATTCCGTTTAATTGTTTTCTTTTTATTGCGATAAAACCAAAATTTGATCACCTCAAAAACCGGATTTTTCAATAAAATTGCTGTAATTTTGGTAATAATGAAAATTTCGCAAAACCCTTCGATCAGGCCCTTAACAATACAACGTACTAACCTAGTCTTCTTTGGTTTTGATTTTAAATAAGCGGTTTGGAAGATATCATGGCCGCCGCAAGTGATCTGAAAAAAAAAGGCGTTCCACGATAAGAGCTGTATTTCCCTCATTATTCAATATTTTTCTATAAAAAAAATCTTACAGCTACTTTAAAATATATACCTTTCGATAGTATATTTCATTTCACAATAAGTATTTATTAAAACGTGAAAAAAAAATCTTGAATGTTACGTCATTTTCTCGTAAATCCGTGAGAATCGCATCCTTTATAGCACTGACTCCCAACATTTTTTTGAGTTGCAACACCCTTTTATGATACTTAAGTAACCTGTCCCGTCCCTTCACGGTAAATATCACTGAAATTTTTAAGTAATCTTATGTGATAAGAGGTTTTCAGTCACATTTGATTTAATTTAGCTGATAATCTATAATTTGTTCAAATTTCTTATTTTAATGAATGTCAGTTTAAAGAAAAGACTATGTGTGAAGGCTTTCTTGCGTAAAATATAATTATAACCAACTTGTGGTTTGTTGAAAGATTTATTACTGATTGATTGAATATTTAAATTAATTTCGGGGTAATTAATTTTTCATTTAATCCAGCCTTCATCACCTTTTTTTTTTTTATTAAATTATTCCGAGGCTAATTTACAACAAACTTGCGTTTAACGTCATTACCTTCTATCGATACTGTATACTGAAATCAAGTATCTGTTATACGCGTTTATCCTTCGTTAATTTTAGAAAGTGTACACGATTCCCGATAGAAACAACCTTTCACATTACCGATATGCAAGTCTTCCTATGAAACACAATTTATTTGATAATTAAACTTTGTCTATTTCAGCTAATGAATATACAAGTGCGAAAATAATAATCAGTAACTAAATGCCTACAGCATCTTGTGATTATTAAAAAAATGTCCGTCGCATTAGTACATTACTTTGTAATTAATAAAGGAATGTATTCCATATATTAATTGCTATACTCAATTTTTCTAATGATTAGATACATTATGTATTTTTTCCAAATATATTTTAATATTAAAAATATATCAATTGGATACATTTTTATTATTTTATGAGACCGCCTATGCATAACACTTACCCTTTCGCCTACAAAATAAATTTGTAGTTTTTTTAATTCTGATTATTTGATATTAAATTAATATATTTAATTAATTTAATCTATTTGATCTTTTGTTTACATCGGTGTAATATGGGAAAATAATACTATCTCAATAAAAGTGATTTTCTACTTTCCTGTCAAACTGTATATGACAAATGATAGGAGATTCTTCAATCCTGGAGAAAGCCAAAAATGTCAATTTTTCGAATTATTTTTCAGTTTCATTTCTGAAATTCCAAACTATTCGCACAATATACAAAGTTTAAATATTTTATTACTTCGCGATCAAAATACCATGATATACTTTTCCTAGAGTTTTGGGTTATGATTGACCCAGTTTTGTCGTTCAAGCATTAAAATGTATTACAAATACATTTTATTATGAAATTGCTTTACAGTTTCAATAGAAGCGAATAACAATAATATCTGAATATTGATGAAATTTCAGAAAGCCTAACCACAGTACAACGAAGGTAATTGCATTAAAAATTGTAACATATCATAGAATAATATATGAACTGTCCAAATAATAATAATAGTAGAGGTGATTTACCGTACAGTTTCAAAAATAAAGCTTTGAAAGAAAGGCAAGTACTATTCTTGCCAATAAATTAATACCATTAATGCTGTAATGTGGTACAATGTTTTAAAGGCAAAATTATAAAATTTAAAGTAAAATGAAACGTTCTATGTAACAACGATAGAATATCAAAAAGTAGGTTTTGATAATAGTTATATACACGTTAGCAGGTGTATTTAAAGTATTTAATTCAGTTTTAATTGTTTTTCAATCCGTATAGAAACTTTATGTTAATTTAAACTTTGAGAAGGATTTAAATAAAATGCTTAATAGTGCTAGACTTCTGACTTATTTTAGATGAAAGTTCGAACAATTGTTAAAGAAAATATGTATAGTTCATCTGCTACCTTTTGTTGCTTTCAATTTTGTGTTCATTTTAACAAAGACGTCCGAAATATTTTGATGTTACGTTCGGGGCAACTGTGCATTGTAACTCGACAACTGTTCATGATATTAATCATATTATGTGATTATATATTGACGATAAAAGTTAATATGAAGATGTTTGTAATTTTGGCGCCGAAAAGCGAGCTGCCAGCCCTTTCTGACAGACGTTACCAATAAAAATTGATCAGTATTCACTTTTTCTACAAACTACAATATCAAAAATTTCGAAGAAAAATTTGTTTTTACAAAAACTGAAAGTCACCTCGATTTTTCAAATGTTAACACGTTGGCTGCCACGGGGGTCACCGGTGACCGGCACCCGAAATTTTGTACAATCAAATAATTAACAAAAGAAAGGACGAAACAAACCACGAATAGCGTTATCGTTAAGCTAATAATGCTAGCTATCGATTTGGAAGGTTTTGAAAATTACTTGATTATATTCTTAATAATTAGGATTTCAACGTGTCTCACTACACACGTCCGTTAATATTTTGGCCTGTGTCGAGATTAATTCAAAGACCTACCATACTATCACCTTAAACTTTGAAATAATGCTAAAATAATCTGGCCACGAAAAGAGGGATTCCAGCCCACTGTGCATCGGTTGCAAATGCAATAGAATATGTTTGTTTTTTATTTAAGACCAAGGAGAAGAATGAATACGCATAGGTGGTTGGCACTGTTACGTCACGGTGACGTTACGGTTTAATATAAATTGTCCTTTACTTGTAGCACGTTTTGTAGTTAGTGATGAAACTAATGTAATAAGAAAATAAACGTGACTTCTCGTATTTCTTTCATGGTCATTCCAATTCTGAATCGGGACTCGGAGTATGTATGTACATCGGGTGTTTCTCTCAAGTCGAATACCCTGATTATTTTCACTGCTTTCGCACATAATAAAATGCTGTACTTATAGAGGAGTTTATATGGTTACAGGAGAAAAGTTCCCCTTGCAGACATTTTGAACGCCATTTCAAGGTTATCTTTTTTTTTTCTGGATACTAATATCTATGTGTTGTATTAGGTATGAAACGTCCGATTTTGTTTCATCAATTTTTTATTCCTGTCTTGGAGATGTTTTATACATCGATTCAAAGCTTAGAATCTCCTCTTTCACAGATAATTTTTTATTTTTCAATATTTACCTATTTTTACGCATCTTTTTCAAGTTTTTATGAAATATGTTTCAACATGATTTTTGGGAAAATCATAAAGCGTTTTGATTCGTTGAAGAAAATGTGCAGATTCCAACGATTTTTATTTTAAAATAAGACTATGATTTATTGTGATAAATTATCATCGAAATTTGTTCAGATTTACGTGTTTAAACGTGTCTTTCTCAGATTTCTGTGAAGCACGAACAATCGTGATTTTTCCAAAAATTTCTGAAACGAATGCAGAAAACTTGTAATTTCTTGAAAAGATCTACAGATTTTAATAGTTCCTATTTTGATTATTAACGTATAATATAAAAAATGTGTATTTATTTAAAGTTGCAATTATAAATCGGACGTTTCATACTTAATGACCTAATAATATAAATCACCTCAAATAGTAAAATATCACTTCTTAATTCAAATGAATTGATATCAGTGTTCGTTCCTGGACTGTTAACCATTTCTGTTGTTTGTCGATATATTAAAAACTCATCATCAGTAGTTGAAATCTCTTGTTTTACTTACTGAAATATACCAGAGTATTATATTTACAATTTATGGAGCAATTAGAAAGTTTAGTGATGAAAAAATATATTTGTATATCCAAAACGAAAAAGTAGATATTATATTAATTTTATTTGTTTAATTAAACTTGTTTTATTCCCTTTCACGTTGTTCCGAATTAAACTCATTCTCTTTAGGTCATTGAACTTGTCGTGATATCAATAACTTCGAAACTTCAAATAACTTTGATAATTACTAAATGTAATTAATAAATTACATAAACTCCTCTTGGTAAATTTGTTGTTTCTTTTATATTACTTTCAACAGAAGCAGAAATGATGTAGATATTCGATTTAAATGAGACACCCTGTATACGACCTGCTCAAAATAGAGCCGGCGTGTACTCTTAAGGTCATCGATCCCTCTTCCGCGTCACCTGCCATGCTTACACCTTCTATCAAGACACGAATATCGTATCAATCAATTATAAGCGAGTATTCAAAGAAATGAAATCTCTTGGGATAAAATTAACCTTTCCTTTTAAATAATAAGTTTCAACCGATTAAAGCTGATAATAGTAGAAATTGCATAAAGGATCACACTTATTTGATGAAAAACGAATCTTTACCAGACATCCATGATAAATATTAAATTAATATCTTGAAGTTGTGATTCGTGAACTTTTTATTACTTAAATGTTTGCCTGCATGAGACATAAATATGGTGTTAGAAAAAAAAACATGTAAAGCTTTTAAAGAATGTAATAAAGAATGTCTAATTAACATAAGTCGTAAAATTAATCCTTCCAGTTTAAAATTGACTTCTATACGTGAGAACCGGGTCAATCATAACCCAGGCTTACTAAACGTGTACAGCCGAATATTGATTAAAATTAAGAACTCAGATTTTTATACCAAGAATTTTGATACACTGGAAGATATTGTCTAGAAATAACAAAATTTGATAAATGAAAATAAAAAATAATTTAAAATTCAATTGAAATCATTATTGACATTCATTCGAGGTTTAACAATATTGGTCAAGTAACTAAATATCTAAAACTATTGCAATATCTTTTTGTTTTTAATAATATAAAAGTTTTATTTTAAAGCTGAGTTCTAGCATAATGTTTATATTAGCAAAGAGTTATTAGAATTCGTATCAGCTGTTTAAAATTAGGAATAGTTGTTACCTTCATTTTCTTATTTGACCAAAACATTTCATAGCAATAATTTAAGATTTGTTCATTACACGAGATTCGTCGTTCAGTTTTAGACGGGTCGCTCATTGATTTATAAGTATTCGTAACAATTGTTACGGGCTATGTGAACATGGCACCCGAATTTGAAAATATTCATTTTCTTTTATGGAAAATGATAGTATTTTGTTTGTAGTTGATTGTGGTAACAGTAGTTTCGTTTGTAGTTTTATCAACTAATAAATAAAAGAAAATTGAAAAAATCACTCGCACCCGACATTGAGTTATTTAAAATTTGCTTGCATAGTCTTCTTTAGTATTGTTTGTAGTTGAATAGTTTAAAAGTTATAAGCAATTGTTGATACGCCATAGAGCCAGATGTGTAAATTTAAAAAAATTTCAAAATCCGCTTTTTCCATATGATTCAGAATCATTTGTAGCTGTTTATAGTGATTTCCTTTTCGTCTGTAGTTGAATAGTTTAAAAGTTATAAGCAATTGTTGATACACCCAAGAGCCATGCTTTCTTGAGTTATAAAATTTATACAAATATAATTGTGTGCGTATTTATTTAATTATATTTATATAAATTTTATAAGTCAAAAAAGCATGACTCTTAGGCGTATAAATAGTTGCTCGTAACTTTTAAACTATTCAAGTATAAACGAAAAGGAAATCACTACAAACGATACTAAAGAAGACTACGCAAGCGAATTTAAAATATGAGCCGTTATTTTTGAAAGTAGTATAAGTCCACTTTTTTTTTCTTTTAAAAGAGGATATCTATATCTTACTAAAATTACCATTAACTCATTTTTTTCCAAAAGTGGACTTATACCACTTTCAAAAATAACGGCTCATATCTCAATGTCGGGTGCGAGTCATTCCTTCAATTATTTTTATTTATTAGCTGATAAATCTACAAACGAAACTATAGTTACTACAATCAACTACAAATAAAATACAAATATTATTTTTCATAAAAAAGAAAATTCATTTTTTCAAAGTCGGGTGCCAGGTTCACATAGCCATTTTTATGTGTACAATGACAACGCTTACAAGCCACTGAAATGCATACATATACAGTCACTCCCATAAGTATTCGGACACCTTTTAAAACACAATTCCCTCGTTTGAAATTCAACCAAATGACTTGAATTTTTTTGAGAAGCTAGAAGAACTAGTTAACTGGATGACAAAAAGTGAAAATGTTGAAAAAGTCCCAGCCGGTTGAAATTATGAAGGATACAGTGAGGATCACATTTTTTAACTTTTCTATCCGAGCCAATATTGAAAATGTAAAACATACTTTTGGTAGATTTCAGTAAGTTGTATGTATACACAAAGTTTCGTCGAAATCGGTTAACGCATCTAGAAACTACAAGCAATTGAAATTTACGAGAATCGCAGTTTTTCACCTAAGAACGTTACTAGTCAACATTTTCATTTTTTGTCATCCAGTAAACTAGTTCTTCTAACTTCTCAAAAAAATTCAAGCCATTTGGTTCAATTTCAAACGAGTAAATTGTGTTTTAATAGGTGTCCGAATACTTATGGGAATGACTGTACGTTCACAACCAACCACAAAATTCAATAATCGTTATATCGAATTTTTAGGTACAGACTCAAGTGTGTATATAATTATAGTTACAATATACCATACGCAACTTTGAATTTGTACATGAAATTCAAGTATAATTACTTCCTGAATATCCGGAGACATTTGAAGCGTTGAATTCGTGCATTTGCTGGAATATCCGAAAAAGAGCGATCTTAATGTATCGCGGTGGATGACATAGCGGGTGGCGCGACTGGTGTGCTGGTCAGAGTAGGGAGAAAAGACCTTGAGTCGCGTCACGTGACCACGAAGGTACATTGTAGTTGGGTAGGGCGGTTGCAGAGGGCCTTGACCTTCCCATCGGCGTCGCAGCCGTAGTTGTAACTACCATCGTCGTGGCCTCTACGAACTTCCAAGAGTGCCGATACAACCGTGCGATGCACGATATCCGTGTTCTTTAATCCTCTTCGTTTTCTTCGAGTGACTAATTCGCAATGAAAATTCGAACTCTTTCTGACATCAGTTTAACCGAACGCAATCATTCAATGATTATTTAGTAAAGGAAAAATATTTTTCTTCCACAAATGTGTTAATACCTGTCATCATGATTGATTGCATATTTTCATATGCAACGGAACATTTGTAGACTTCTAAAATTACGTTTTAAAAAATGAAATTTGTTGTAAATATCATTCGGAGTATTCAGGTATACTTATTTGACATGAGATCCGAAATCTGGTACAGTTAAAGTTGAATGAAGTTGAAAGCTGATCATCTTCGCCACCCGGGAAAAGTCTAACCCACCGACAAGGTTGATTAAAACTGGAATGTCAGTGAGATAACATTAATTGAACGATAAAACTTTTTTTGTTTCTGGTTTTTTTCCCCCTTATTGTGCCCGTGAGCGTTCAAGAATGTTTGTGGGATAGGCTGGGTGCTGAAACGTTTAAAGAATTAGAATTCACCGGGTCTGGAGTATGGAAAGAGATATCTTGGTTTGTTCAAAGCGTTGTGGTTACAGGTCCACACTGTTATAATTCTTTTTCTGAGCCCTGTGGAGTTTTTATAATCTTCCTTCAGTTTTACGGTAGGGATGACCGTCTATTGTCATGTCGCGCAGCGTGAGTTTTACTTATTCGCGTTGGCCTTGATTGCCACGTTTTGCTGATTTGGTATTTGTTATCCGAGCAACGAGTATTGCTCCGGTAATTTCGTGATGACACTAGGCGCATTCCTAGGCACGGCATATTACACTTTTGATACCGTATTTGGGAGCTTTTCTAATTAAAAAAAAGACTGAATATATTTTAGGTCATATTTAATAGACGAAAAGATGATTTATTTTAATGAAAAAACCTCACAATTACATTGATAACATTTTTATTTAAAAAAGTCAAACTATTACCTCATCGATATGTTTATTCTATTTATTTTGATTTTCGGCCCTCTTTCTGTATCGCTCTTTTTCGTTTTTTAAATTTTATAACACTGAGGATCGGTTTTAGTCGTACCGACTTACGTTTAGAATCGATATCTCCATTAGATAAATACTCGACTTGGGTTCTGATGTTCGAACAGTTATCCAACTTTTACTGTAGTGCATTAAACTGCGTCCTAGAGAACGTTGAGTTACGCTTACATCTAACTGGGACAATGTTATGCCTTTGTGCTGTCCTGTGAAAATAATTAACGTTGTTAACTGTATTAAGCATTTGTCACGGATAAAGAAGACGATATTGTACTTGTTTTTCCTTGTCTGACGCATTATATCGCGTTGCGTGATCAGCTGCAAATAAAAGGTGCGAGTACGAAGCGCGTTTACGTTTCTGCATGAAGGTCGATTAAAGCTAAATGCTTTACCGGACCGGAAGTAAACCGGCCTTGCAGGACGACCGTCTGTGCATAGTAGTAGTACACAAGCGTAGAACTTGAATATGTGCAACCACTTCCACAGCCTACCTAGACAGACAGCAAATTCTTTCTTACGACGTATCTTAATAGAACACAATATGTTTTTTGATAATAATAATTTATTTTTTCATTGGATTTCAATTTACAGTATTTAACTTGTATATTTATATGTACGTGTCGTACCTTTTTATATACAAATTAATTTTTATTTCTTTACCACAGTTTGAATTAATAATATTGACAATAGTTTAGTACATAATCATGAAAAATGATGTTTTTGCAAATAATGAGTTTTTTATATTGATTGTATTCTACAACCGCTAACTACTTTCTGTGAAGCCATTATTTCGTACTTCCTTTCATAAATTTCCTTTACTGTACTATTTTTGTCAGATATCAAATGTTAAATGTTAATGTTTGAGGAAAATTACATTTTTGTACATACCGACTAAAATATTGTTTTTTTTATATGCTGTATTTTAAAAATGTATTTTTCATATTAATTTCGTTTTCAGGCACCACTTTTGCCTAATGTTCGAGTTCGTGCGGATGTGATCTAAGGGAGTTAGAAGTTCGCTCAAGGGTCGCGAGAACTGGTAACCGCAGCTAGAGTGGTTCTCCCCAGGATGCTGGAAGGTTTCGCGACTGTTCGAAGACTTCGAGTCGCGTCACGAGCGTGTAATAGAATAACTAGCTGAGGATGTCAGAGCAAAACGGGCCCAGCGAGGGCCCAGGACCAGGGCCAGGCCCAGGACCAGGTTGGTGGCCAGCCTCGCAGTCCTGGAAGACAAACTCCTGTACGTCCTCCTCCTCGTCCAGTACTTCCACTGCTCCAGACAATTCCGCCTCCGTTTCTGTGTCCTGTACCATTTCTACCTCTTCCCTGACGACTGCTACTTCAACTACTTCCTCGACCAGCTGCTGTTCTTCGACTCCTAGCGGACCTTCTAACACGATCACTACTGCTCGTTCTTCGGAAACGGGGAAAAACGTTTCTGTCACGACGATTAACGTACCGAATAATCAGGATATACATGATGGTAATTGATTTGTACATTCTTCAGAGAAATATTTAAGATATCTGTACCTGAAGACTATTAATCATTTCTGTTATCATATGCAATAATTATAATAATTTACCACATTCAGATAACTAAGTTTGACATGTAATTTTTAGGCAAAGGTATCTGTAAGTACCTTACTGGCCAGAATGGCGTTACGGTCTCCGTAGTTTCAAGCTGTGGCTCCGTGTTGGATTGTGGAAATGCAAATGTTGCATCCAGCACGGGGATCGGTATCAGTACCGGATCACACAGTATCGGTATTGGCATTGGTGTCAATGTCCTTCAGTCCCAGAGTACTGCAGACGATGATGCAGAGGACAGCGATGTAGAAATAAGCAAAATTGATTTTCGTGGGGTGAACTTACGTACGAAGAAGAAACGAGACTTGCCAGGGAATCAGGGTGGAGAAAAAATAGGCGACGGAGATGTCGATGATAGAACTGGTTGTTACGATGGGAACGATGTTTCTCAACAACAGCCAGAGAGACCCATGTCATGGGAAGGTGAATTGTCTGATCAGGAAATGTCTTCCAATACAATTACGAATCAGGTAAGTATTGATGTTAATATCTTTAAAATAAAATGGATATATGCATCAAATTAGTTGTTTATTCTTAAATTAAAAATAAAAGAAACTTATATTTTATTAACTATTCAGTGTAACTTTTAATGGTATTACATAAAGATCAATAAACATATAGAAAAACTGAGTTTGAACTCGAATTCAATAGATAATTTTCCATAATGAAAGTAATTCTTTTATTGTAGAATATACACGAGGATACATCTATGGAAGGTGTCCAGGTGTGCGGTTCGAGTCCAGGTCCCATGGAGCAGAAATTTCCTATAAAGCCAGAACCAGATTTCCGATCCAGTCCTGGATTTGCTTTTGGTTCTTTTCATGACACTGGACTACCTTTGGCCCATGGCCAACAGATACAGCAACAACAGCAACAACGCAATATAGAAAATCTTGAACAGACGCAGCAAAATGATTTACCTCTTCTCGTAGGAAAATTACTAGGTGGTTACAACAGTTCAACTCCAAATCACAGTCCAGTGTTAAATCCCAGACATCATTTGACTAAACATAGTCATACAAGATCACAGGTAATATAAACCAACTATTGTTGACTTAATGTTACCTAAAATCAATTATCCAATATTAAAATATTTGCTAATCAATGGTGGAAAAAGATTAAAAGCATATTAACGTCCGATATCGTATAAATCGTATGCGCTCCACTTTTTATTTAAGCCATTTGATATTTTATTATTAAATCGCGTGTTGATGACTATGTATCGCGTACACTGCATTTGTCATACCGTGGGTAGATAACCTTTGTTATGAAAATAATGTTAAAAAGTTTGATACTTAATTAAAAGTATCGCTGTATATCTTTATAGTTATAAATATTTTAGCTGAAAAACAACAAATGTACAGCAGAAATAGTAATATTACCGACGAACTACTATTAAAGACTGCCAGCCCTTGTGTATTTTGGCGTGCCAAGAAATAGGCCTGGTGGGCCTGGGGCTCCGTCGGTAAATGTCTTTAAAATGACTTGTACACCGTCGCCGGGGCAAGGGGAATTGTCCGTGGTGTAACAAAGAAAGAGAACAAAACAAATTGAAACAAAGTAAGATAGAGGGATATTCTCTAGCGTTCGTTTGTCACTAACAAGGAACGCCAACGAAGGCTTGCGCGGCAGAGCGAGACAACCATACTACCACGACCACGTGACAAAGAATCCGCACGGAACAAAACGTGACAAAGCGGGACAGAGAGATTCCCTTCGCCCCGTCGAACGTTTAGCCGTTTAGCCGATTGAACCAGAACCACAACTTCCACGAGTGTTTCTTATTTTGACCGCAATATATTCTAGAGTGTGATAGAAAACAGCAAATTTTGTAGGAAGGCAAACTCCCGCAAAACTGGCAGTCTTTAACAGTATCTCGTCGGTGGTAATATTAATAACATTAGAAATAAAAAATATCATTTAAAGTTAATCAGATTCTTTTCTGTGGCGATAACTTATTGAACCAGAAAGTGTTACTTTTTTAAGGCATAAGTGATAAACAAAACTGTTAAGGGTGCGCAGGAGCTGCTAGTGAATTTTTCGTTGACTTCAGCGACAGTTGCGGAAAAAGTCGGAAGTTCTCGAACAAGGATAGAGAGATCTTTGTCTCTCCAACGGTGCTGTGACAGAGAGGGCGATACAAAACTCGTAAGAGAAACAAAGACAGAGCAAAATCAAGCTGCATGATCTCTTTATGCAGCTGATCAAGTTTTTTGAAGCGAAGAAGCAATATTTTCTTATAATTCTTTTTTTAAAATGTTCCTTATACCTTGGCGCATGCCACTATAGAGCCCTTTTTTGGAAAAAGTGTATGTGCAAAAATTTATTCTATAAAAACGCACACTTTTATTTTTTTATGAGGTTTTGAAGGCGAAATTGCAAAAAAGGGCTCTATAGTGGCATGCGCCAAGGTATAAGGAAAATTTTAAAAAAAGAATTATAAGAAAATATTGCTTCTTCGCTTCAAAAAACTTGATCAGCTGCATAAAGAAATTGTGCTGCCTGGATTTGCTCGGTCTTTGTCTCTCTTACGAGTGTTGTATCTTCCTCTCTGTCGCAGCACCATTGGAGAGACAAGGATCTAGCTATCCTTGTTCGCGAGCTTCCTACTTTCTCCGCAACTGTCGAAATTGGCGCCACTTTACCTCCTGCGCACCCTTAATCTCGGTAATATAATGAGGTACATACAACCATTGGCATAACTGGAATCTTTCGTGTATAGGGCTCCAGACCCCCTAGTTGTCATCTAATAATAAGAGTCTTAGCTACGTTCTTATCTAATATTCTTTAATTCTGACATAGTTTTAATTTATAACTTAACGTAATGAGAATATTATTTTTCAAGGGGTGGTGTCGTATCCCAAAGTCCCCCGCTCTCTTAAGCCCAACCTAAAAATGTCAATGTATATTTACAACCTACAAGGCGTAAACGAATCAATCTGAACATGTTAAGAAGAGCTTTGTTCTCTTAATACTAACACCATTTTATAATAGCATCCTTTCAATATTAAATGACGTAGATTTGATTCAAATGTAAAAAAAATAACTTTATACATTTAACATTAGTCAGTATTTCTTATACATACTTTTGAAATTCATTAGGTGCCGTCTCCGGATTCTGCAATTCACTCTGCATACAGCGTATTTAGCTCACCAACACAGAGCCCTCATGCAGCACGTCACTCTGCGTTAGGAGCAGGAAGTCCAGTACCATCTTCGTCGCTTTCTCTGTCGCGACACAGTTTCAACAATTCAACTTCTTCGTTATCGTTATCGCTATCACATTCTCTCTCGAGGAACAATTCGGATGCCTCGAGTAGCTGTTACAGCTACGGCTCTCTTAGTCCACCTACGCATTCACCCGTCCAACAACCAAGACATCCGCAACACCATCAGCATCAGGTGGCTCAGGGAAGTCCGCTACATCTGCCAGCAACGGCGTCGCCTGCCATTGCTCATCATTATTCTTCCTCTACACCGGGTTCTGAGCTCTCTCCTGAAGGGCATACAGCACCTGATGATCAAGAAGACTGTCGATTACCCTCAGCACCTTCCAGTATCTCTACCAGACAACAACTGATCAATAGTCCCTGTCCAATTTGTGGTGATAAGATCAGTGGTTTTCATTATGGAATCTTCTCTTGTGAATCATGTAAAGGATTCTTCAAACGCACCGTCCAAAACCGAAAGAATTATGTGTGCCTTAGAGGCGCGGGCTGTCCTGTCACCGTTGCTACCAGAAAAAAGTGCCCAGCCTGCCGCTTTGACAAGTGCCTCAATATGGGTATGCTGAAAAAATATGGATTTTTTAATTTGTTAGTTACAATTAATGTAAAGTTAATTCAAATCAAACAAATTAAATTTAATAATACCTACAAAGATTTCAGCATTGCACAAAATACGTAAAATCGTGAATATTTAATGAGTTATAGTATATGTAGTATCATTTAAAATTTTTTAAATATCATCTTATTGTACATTCCTCATTAGTAGTTTTTTTCAGTTGTAATTTATTTCCCCGTTAAAATAATATACAATATTGTTAAAAGGTATGAAGCTTGAGGCCATTAGAGAAGATCGTACCAGAGGCGGACGAAGTACCTATCAGTGTACGTACACTCTTCCAGCAAGTCTCGTTAATAGCTCTGCGAGCGGTATGCCTGGTGATAAATTGTCCTCAGGAGGGAATTGTAGTCCAGCTCCACCTGGTAGTGAACATCACTATACCAGCAGGCATCACTCAAATCATTCGCACAAAATGCAGGTGGTTCCGCAACTTTTGCAAGACATTATGGATGTAGAACACTTGTGGCATTACAACGATAATGACCGTATGTCTGGAATTCACACTGTAGGACCAAACATTACTAGAAATAATGATACAATGTTATTAGGAGTTAGAACTGGAGCTGGATCTGGAACAGGAAGTGATACAGGATCTGGAGTTGAGTGTGCCTCTAATGGAACAACTGGAAATGGAAATTCCAACAACAGAAGAGATGATAGATCGTGCTCTAATGTTTCTGCTGTTAATGAGCAACGAACTACTTCCATTAACAATAGTTCCCAGATTGGTAACAATACGAATGGCAACTCTACTCAACATCCCGACTTCTTATCGAACCTCTGTAATATTGCCGATCATCGGCTGTATAAAATAGTGAAGTGGTGCAAAAGTCTGCCACTGTTTAAAAACATTTCCATAGACGATCAAATCTGCCTATTAATTAACTCCTGGTGTGAGCTATTGCTCTTCTCGTGCTGCTTTCGCAGTATGAGCACTCCTGGTGAAATTAGAGTGTCTCTTGGCAAGTCGATTACATTAGAGCAGGCTAGACAGCTTGGCTTGGCGACTTGCATTGAGAGGATGCTCGCATTTACTAGCAATTTGAGAAGGCTGAGAGTGGATCAGTACGAATATGTAGCAATGAAGGTAATTGAATAATGCTTTAATAATATATTTAATAATTTTAAACGTCTATATTATTTTATTACTTTTAAGAAAAACATAACATATTATGGCTATAAAAAAATTACTGGCATTAAAAGAATTTTTGTTTTTTAATTAATTTTATGGTGTACACTGTATCAATCATAATTATAACAGAGAGTTTCACCATTATAGTTACAGTATTATTTAAAAATATACATATTAATTAAATGTTAATATATATATTTAGACTTAATAAATTGATTCTCGATTTCTGTTGGATAAAGGTAATAGTGTTATTGACCAGTGATACAAGCGAACTGAAGGAACCTGAAAAAGTAAGAGCATCTCAGGAAAAGGCTTTACAGGCTTTGCAACAATACACTATTGCAAGGTACCCTGAGATGCCTGCCAAATTTGGTGAATTACTGTTAAGAATTCCGGATTTACAAAGAACATGCCAAGCAGGGAAGGAATTGTTAACTGCAAAACGTGCAGAAGGAGAGGGCAGCTCATTTAATCTGTTGATGGAATTATTGAGAGGAGATCATTAAATTTTATCGCTACAGTAAACAATGCCGTAAGTTATTATCTGTTCTGTTAAAAACAATGAAAACATTTGTTCGGTTTATAATTAACAGTTAGTATTTAAATTCGTGCGTTCTATATTATTAATAATAAAGTAATTAATAATAAAAAGTATACAACATTTTCTTATAAAAAATATTTCTTCAATATAAACCAATAAATTTGTGTAATTATGAAACAGCAATTACATGTTTTCATTTTCTTTTCACAGATTCCATGCTTATAGGGTCCATAAGCTTAGGGAACTGGATATATTAGATAATCAAGGAGCAGAAAAACTAGAAGGAAGTTGTAAACATTATGGTCCATTGATACATTAGTTCAAGGTGAAGGGACTAAACATTCTTATAGGACTAATTAGACATTGGCTGCTTAAGACAAAGCAGATAAAAACTGTTTTTCTCTCTTTTTTTTTGTTCTTTTTTTATTTAAAATGCTTCCATGCAGGTTATTGCATAATGTGAACCCACTTTGAAATACACGAATTTCGAAGCGGCCTATGGTATGCTCGAAATATTCAGCATGCATATTTTTATGCAAAACAGACTGAAAGTATAATCGAAGGAGAGATGCAGAGCATTTACTTTTACAATAATATTGATGTACAGAAATAGATTGAGAGAGAGGGAGAGAAAGAGAGCACGAGTGAGCGAGCGTAAAAGAGAAAGAAAGAGGGAGGGAGAGAGAGACAGGAGATTGGTATCCAATAGCATAAAAATGCTACATTTTGTTAAATAGATTCAATCTGTTCACGTAAGCCACGAATACAAAGTTTTAAACGTTATGACTATTATAATAATAACACAACCAGTATTTTATATTGTTCTGCGTTTACTTAAGCATAAGACACAGAATGATGTCTTGTATCCCGGTAATGAAAGTGTACTTAAATCATGAGTCGACCAATTATTTACTTATAGAGGAGTTAATCGTGTAATAATTATTAGATAATAACGTTTAGCTAACATATTGTCATCGGAACATTATGGTTTTTATCTATCATACAAATACATTTTTTTTATTCTCCGTATGTTTTAATAACGCCAACGACGGATGAAAACTTGTGTATGTTTTAAATTGCATACATTTCTTTTTTTTATGTCACGAAGAACTCTTACGGTAGTCTTTTTTTGTAAATAAATTTTATTTGAAAACATTTGTTTCCAAATCATGTTTTATTTAAAAGAATTCTAGTATATAAATTTGTATAAAATTGACGTTTATTTGTTGCAAAATCTTACAATTATTTTGTTATTTAAAATCAGTTTCGCAGTTGAGCTAAATATCTATAATTTGAGCTATGCATGCGAAGTAAATAGTCTTTGTTACATAAAAATATTTACTTTAAAACTGATAATTCGCACCAGAAAAATCATTCACCAGATCAGTATTTCTCAACCTTGATGAAATCGCGGCCTGATACATTGTTTTTGTACGGGATAAAGGCCCGATCCCAACAAATTTATTTGTAAATACCTTTCCAAATTTTGTCTTTAAGTTTATGTATTAAATTGACATAAGTATTAATAATAAATTATGGCATAATCATAAATAGTATTAGTCCACTTGTACGTATACCGAGTTCTGTGGCCCGGTATAATTGATTCCACGGCCTAATGGTTGAGAAATGCTGCACTAAATTTCTAGGTTTGTGACAGATAACACTGTTCAACATTTATTTGTATCACTAATATCCATTATGCATTTCGGATAGATTTTTATGCACTGAATGGCGAATCTGTGTAAACCGTTTTTCACCAGTAGCCGTCATAGTTTTTGAAAATTTTAATTTTGGAAAACAAAATACAAGATCTATAAATACTTCCGAATAAAATAATATAAATTATTATTATATTAACATTACCAAAGTATGCTTAAATAATGATCAAAGTGAAAGTAATACAAAACACTTTAATTTTCACGGATATTTTTCAATTTTTTTCAAAAACTGAAATAGCTGAAACTGATTGAGATAGAGCCTCAATTACATCGCACGATAAAGTAGACAGTTTTCCTGTAAAAAATATTAAAAAAAAGTTTTGAGTCGTGCGGAGTCAATAGTAATATCACTATCCCCACCAGTTTCTTAGAATTGGCGTCGTGGAGTGAGGCACTCCGACGTTACATATCTATCCAATATGAAAGAAATGTCTACGTGCCAAGTTAACGGTCCGAGACCATTTCTGGATTATTATCTCGGTAATACCACATATCGCTAGCGGCCGTTTCTACCGTTTCTTGCATCTGTCAGTTCTATTGGGCTAACAGTGAATAGCGTAAGAAGTAGTTGCCAGTGATATAATTAAATTTTCTACCTCAATTTCAGTTTAAAAAAAAAATTTTAAAGTATATATCTTTGAAAATTAATGCGTTTCAAATGTAATTTTTATTTCGATCGTTATTTGAATTTAAATGTGTTTAGAATATATTTAGAGAATTCATAGAATAACTCCATATTAAAAGAAACCGAATAACATAAAATTAAAAATTTGTATTTTTATGCAAAGTTAAATTTACTAAAAATCGAGCTGCTAGCAAAATTCAATTTACAGATTTGTAAATGCCTAAAAATCTATAAGGAATACCTACTGATTACAAGTGAATCAAAAAAACAGTTAAAATTTGTTAAACAATAATTAATACTGAAAAATGTTGATACAAGTTGAATCTTGTCCAGTCAGAGCGATTTGTCATGGAATGTTAAATTAATTTGTAGCAAACATATAATTTTATTATAATAATCTGATCTCATCTGTACACAAAGCACAGTTTTATGTAATTGAAAGTTAAGCAGTGAAAATCAGATCAAGTTAGTACTTCTTATGCATAACACAAAATGTAGATAATCCACTTGACTGTGAAACAATTAAATTGATTTACATTCAATCTATTATATTTATATTTAGAAAGTTTTTTTTTTCCAAAATAAAATTGAAATATTACATTAGCAACTAATAGTTTGTTATAAAGTAAACATAAAGTTATATTTACAATATTCAAATGATTTGATCAAAAAATTTGGTCATAGCTTATAGTGAACATCATCAAAAACTAAACAATTTATTTTGAATTTAAAATAAATACTTGAAAAGATGTAAAAGCACATTGAAGAGGTATTGTTGTTTTTTAGTTATAAGGTTGTGCAATTTGTAGAATGGAGCTAAAATCTCGTGTTTAAAAGAAAGAATACTCATCTTTGTCGTTGGAATTATAATGAGACTGTCATATCAACACTTTATTCTTTCTATTAAAGCAGCAGTTGAGTTTCTTTCAATTCATCAATAAGAATGTTGCAGAATTTGATCTGTAATGTAATGTATAAGGAGAGTCTTCCTATCTTTATAGCAATTTCTTTATATAAAAATTGTTCTTTGTTGTTCACAGTGTATTCATTAAGTGCGATAATGAACATAACTTCCATCAGATGTAAAATAAGTGCTTATTTCTTAAGCATAGATACAAAATTAAATTCCAATATACATAGATGATGTATTGAGTTTGTTATTCAATGAAATGAGTAAATAGTGAACAATAATTACTAATAAATTTTTAGTCATTTTTATATGATTTTATTAAAATCACAATTTTTAATGTAATATTTTGTGCTTTACTTTAATGAAACACTGTATGAGCATGCATATAATATGCGTGAAGCATTTTATTTGTACAAAATTTTTCCTATCAAATATGAGACTTTTATTGCATACACTTAAAAAGTAGTAATTTGGTAGCCATCAGATATACAATTTACTTTTTGAATGTTTTAATATTTATATATGCTGAGGAACAATTTGTTTACATAATAATGCAACTTGAGCTAAACATATTTATAAAGTATGGATAAGAAGTGATTATATACTGTTTCTTCTTTTTTGATATATGAGAATCTTTTTTTTAGAGTTTCAAGTAATCTTAAATCAAAAAAACTTCATCGAATTATTTGAGATACTTACTTGAAATTGAAAAAGTTCTAAATATAAATAATACATTCAATAGGCCAACTTTTCTAATGCTAAATTAATTAATATGTAATAATTTATAACTTACAAATACAAACATTTCAGAATAGATTGCTTTGCTATTGCTACTGTAATTATTAATCAAAAGAGAGTATATTGCATTTTAAGATATATAAGATTTTATAGTATAGAGTATGCAAATCATTGAATTTAAAATAAAATTTCTAGCGATGATCTATGAGAAATTCTTCTGTTAAAAGAAGTATTACTAGACAGTAATTAATGAAGTATTATAAAACTGAAATATTCGTGCCTTCGGTAAAATTTAGTGTTTTAATTCCTTTGTAATTTGTGATGCAACATAGAAACAAGAAAAACTAAATACAAAACACGGATAGAAACAATGTACATATATACCTATATAAAATTAATAATCAACAGTCTGATTAAAATTAATAATGTATGAAGAGCTTTTGCAACAAGTTTATCAAACCTTCAAGCATCTAAAACAAAAGCTATGTATTTTTCTTTGGTAATATAAGTTTTTTAGGTTCAAAAAAAAAGAAAAAGAAAACAAATTTTTCATCATAGAACGTAACGCTTAATTGCCCAATTCCTTCAATTTCTGGATTTCATTTTTTAAGTAACTTGAGCTACCTAATAATAAACAGTATCAAACCGAAAAGTATAATTATGCTGTATATTTTAAACACTCTTATACATGCGCGTATTACGAATATCTACAGAAAACTTTATTGAATCGCATATCTTTCATTATTTATTAAATTAAACAATCAAATGCTGATGCAGTGACAGTGGTAAAAATATAAGTAACTTTTATGGTTCATAATTAACAGGGAATTCAATATTGAGTTACTTTTACTTTTTATTGGTGCTGTTTCATAATTGTACAAGAATTATTATACTTCCCATTAGTATCGTTGATATGAATTATTTGTAATAATGATGAATGAAAAATAAATAAAATTTATCTTAAATTAACAATATCCCGGTACCAATTGAAATTCAAGGAAATGCTAAACAAATATTGTTGTAAATATAAAGATGCAAGATAATATCTTTTGTAACGAATGTATGAAAGGTGGATGAGGAGGAGAAAAAGATAACGATCGTTAGATCAAATAAACGTGTGATAAAGAAAGAAGGAAAGAAAAGAGAGAAAGAGAAATTGCGCTCATACCAGAGTGAGGCGAAGCGAGAGCGAGCGTGCGAGAGAGAGAGAATCTATAACTATAAATAATATCGACTTAAACGGAAGAGCACAAAATAAGTTTATAAAAATGTTGATATTTAACTTGTTAAAAAAATCTAATCTATGTTTGATAAAGAAAAGAAAAAAAATATTTACAGGATGTTTATTGTTTAATTGATGACTACTGAATGGATTTTGTTCCATATTCATGTAACTACTGCAACGATTTCAGTTTGAACGCTCTGTTAAATTGGTGATCGGTTAAAAATATGATAACAACAGTATGCGTAGTTTTTCCGTTGATGTTGTTTTAATACGAAAAATCTTAATCGTATTATGGGAAAAAATTAGATCAAAATTTTGTTGCCAATTATGACAATATTCGAATAAAGCTGTGAATTTTGTAATATACAGAGTGTACCTTAAAATTGAGCCAAGTTATAACTAAGGTAATAAACGATAGAAGAAAATTTAATTAGGCAGTTTATCTTTTTAAACGGAGCTATAAGATATTTTCATTTTATCGATAAAAAAAGAATATTCAATTTTTTGATATTAAAAAATAAACAAATACTTTAATACATTTTTTTTTACAAGGAATAAAGATATTGGTTGGTGTAAATTTTGTTTAAAAATTAGAAGTGGCCTTGAACTACCTTGATTTTACTCCACCTTCAGATCAGATACATACGCCACGCGATGCACCATTCGTATTTTGTAAATATTGTAACGTCTTTTCTGCATTTGTAATAACATACTAAGTACTTTTATCAAAATATACAGGGTGTCCCGTAACTAGTGGTAACATCGGGAAATGGAAGGTAGCTGAGACGATTCTGAACAACAATTTTCTTTGCAAAAATATCGGATGGAGCTTCGTTTTTTAATTATTAACGAAAAACACTGACCAACCAGAGCGCGCGCTTAGTCGTGATAGGGTAACTACGAGCCGGGATGTCGGACTAGAACGATTCACGGCTGAGCGCGCGCTCTGATTGGTCAGTGTTTTTTGTTAATAATTCAAAAACGAAGCCTCGTCCGACATTTTTACAAAGGAAATTGTTGTTCAGAATAGTCTCAGCTACCCCCCATTTCCCGATGTTACCACTATTTTGAATATGAAATGCTTATACATGTAACAATAATAACACTGAAAATGTTAAAATAAAAATCATTGAATACTAGTCACTCAAAGTTGAAGAAATTAATAAAATATTAGCTTAATTATATAAATATAATCATTCATTTATTCAATATGCAGTGATAAATATTGGAGAGGCAGGATATATGCCTTAGTATAAAATACCATAGTTTGGGATACTTGTTATAGACGTGAACGTTAAGGAGTTAATTTCTCGTACTGAATTTTTATCTTCACCTTACCGTTTTAAAGTTATAGTTTGGCTCATTTTCACAGTACACCCTGCATATGTATTAAGGAGCTTAAATGTAGTAGATTGTAACAATAATTAATACATGCATATACATGAGTCTATTACGATTAAAAAAATCGTTCCCTAGAAATAATATAAATGCTCGTATATGATATATGCAATCTTGATTCAATATCAAACACAATTGGAAATTTTATAAGAAAATGTAAAAATATTTTTGAAAATATTAATTTATACATTGTTAATAATAAGTTTTCGTTTAAATCATGTTGCGACATGAGTTAATGCAGATACGTTGCTAGAATATTGTAAAAAGTGTTTGATTATCAATTAATCAAAAAAAAAAAAAAAAAGAATTGCGAAGGTATAATAACAAAAATACTTCATATTCCCCGTATAGAACGATGACTATTCAAATTAATTAGAGGGTAGTTTTATACATATTACATGATCATTAAAAAATAAAGAATTTTTTTATAAAATATTGTGTTTTAATTAACGTTTATGAAACAATGAAGATTTTTCAAATTAATTAGTAAAAACCTGAAAGTTTTTAATAACATAAAGAAAAACATTTGATTTCTATGAAATATTAATGTGGAGGTAAGCCTTTTCTTGCGTTTTCTATACCGTGTTTGAAAAATGTATTTTTATAATAAACAAAGAATTAATATAGAGTATATAAAAAAATTGAGGACAAATTACAGGGCATTTAATACTTTTTAAAAAAAGTAAAAAATCTTAACGAACATGCGTAGTTTGTCCTCGATCGTTCTGTACAACTTGCACACGGTAACTCTTAAAAGTATTTGAGTACTCTTTAAAACAGACAAACTTTTTTATGATTGGACGTATAAACAAAATTAAAAAATAATGTCAAGTCACTGAATTTATGAAGGAAATAGTAAAGGTGAATTTTTACCTTTTTGTATCTGAACGTGTAATGAAATTTTGACAAATACATTTTAGTGCCCCCGCAGACTGCAGACTTTTTATCGGCCGAGAAGATGTATGCAAGTGCGCATGTTACAACGATTCGGTATCGGCCGATAAATAAGCTCGGTGGGCTACATGATTGCATTCAAACTTTCAAACTAAACTGAACCATCGGCGAACTATCTGCCAACTGCTAATCAGTATGGCGCACAATGGTCCAAATCGAGAAATTTAGTGACATTTTGATATAATTCTCGAATTGAAATTTGGAGTGAAGAATATTGACAAGAAATTGGTTTTAATGGTGTACAACATAATATATTTTGTTTATTTAATAACATTTTTTTGTTAATTTTTAAATTTATTTACAAATTTAATAAGCCTTTTTTTCAATTAAACAACTTTAACTTAGTTGATGCTATTCTTTTATTGGATTATGGAGTTGAATTAAATTAAAACTCACTATATTTATAATGAACAAAAATATTTTATTTTACCTGGCTTGGAAGAATGTCTTGGCTCTACAATCTACAATATGAAAGAAGAAGAGAATGAGTTTTATTTTGACCGGTCCGTGCGTTGCACGGTAGTGATACCAAAACCAAAACATATAAATTAAAATTGGTAAATTACATATCTTTTTGTAATTACAATGGTTTGTAATAAAAAAATAAATAAATAAAGAACTGACAAACGGTACTACCTGGGAAATATTCTATATACATAACCTGCAAAAGATTTGAACATTTCAAATGTTCAGATAAGGTTTTGACAAGTAGGTATGCATAGACGAAATGACTAAAGGAATGTGATTAAAGTTCGAATCGCTGAAATGCCAACCAATCTAGAGGAGGATATCTAGAATTAATAGTTCTTCCGCAGCTCCAATCAATTTTGCATTTTAAACAATTAACTGTGCAATCTATTTTGTTTTTAATAAACGACCTTCGAAAAATTCAAGTTGCCTTTCAATTTTCGCGCATTCTACGAGTAGAGAAGTTTAGTAACTCCCGGATACCAACTCACACAACCCTTTCTTTCAAAATCCACTAAAATATAATCGTTACTAGGGAACTTTTGCATTCGCTTTTAAGAAAGGTTGGTTATACATTAGTCTTGTGATCTAACAGCTGAGAGAGGTGCGAATGTGCGACAGGAGAATTTCAACTTTCAATAATCGCAATTATTAATTAAAATATAGAATTTTGAAGAAACGACAACAAACATGGTTGACCGTGCAAACATTAAAGAAATAATACCGGCTCTGCCGGATGAAAAAATTGGTAATTATTTTAAAATATCACTCTAATTTGTTAATTTGACATTGCCCCTCCCAATAATGTAATATATTTATGTGATTTACAAAAGCAATATAAACTCTGGAATATTGAATTTAATATATTATAAAGTAAATATACTTTCCCTATTTTTCCATATCTTATTTATGCAAATGATGACTTTTATATTTTATATATGAATTTTTGCACATTGAAGTATATTGTTATGAAGAAATGGTATGGTAATTTTAAATAGACATTACAAATTTTTAGAACGTTTAATATTTACTATGGTATAGTATATCTTTACTTCCTTATAATATTATGCATTATAAATGTTATTATTCATTATAAACATGTTTGGGTAGATAGTGTTTAATTATTCATCTGCTACTAATATCATTATTTTTAATAATAAGAACTAAAAATCTTTCCAATATTTTAGATATGCTGGCAGCTACCAGCATTCTTCAACAACAAGCTGCCGATATTAGAAATCAACGAATCAATTGGCAATCATATTTACAGTAAGAATTTTTTTTTAAACACATTGCACATAATTATATGTGTAAACAAAAATTAATATTATGATATATTATTTCCTAGATCTCAGATGATATCAAAAGAAGATTATGATTTCATAGTTTCTTTCGATATAAGTGATGGCAATACTCGAGAAGCAAAGCTCAAAGAAAATCCACATCAGGCTGCTAAAACTTTTCTCAATTTACTTGGTCATATTTCAAAAGACCAAACTATACAATATATTCTTACAATGATTGATGATATGCTTCAGGTATAAAAGTTTATGTAAATCAAAGTAATGTGTATTTTATTTTTATTATGAAATATTTCTAAATGTTAATATATTGAATATTAGGAAGATCGTAGCCGGGTAGAAATTTTCAGGGAACATTCAAGTCGCAAACGTGAATCAGTATGGGGCCCTTTTCTAAATCTGTTAAATAGGCAAGATGGTTTCATAATGAATATGACATCTCGAATTATTGCTAAACTTGCTTGTTGGAGCCATGACTTAATGGAAAAAACTGATCTCCAATTCTATTTAACATGGCTTAAAGACCAGTTAAAACTCAGTGTAAGTTCATGAATTTAAATTTAACTAACCACATAATTTGAAAATCAGAAAAATTAAAAAAAAAGTCTAAATTACCAATACATTATTCATCATGTTGTTAACATAGAATTATGTACTTTTTATTTGTTGCTTAGCTTTACGTAGTATAGTTATGTGTGTGCACAATGTGGGTGATGGTTCTCATTATTGTGTATATAATAAAACAATATTAAATACAAATCGACATCTATATATGAATTTACAAAAGTGTATAAATAAAAATGTTAACTAACCAATCATAAAATAAAGGCACGTGCATATTATAACATATGCAGCACATAGATAATGCTTTTTTGCAAGGTAAAGGGTGGATAACAAATGTTATATCATAATAATTTGAACTTCATAAATAAGTCACACGGGATTTTAGTTTGAAGCTCTTCAGGACACAAACTTGCATGCGGGAATAGAACAAACCAACGTTATGGACAAGGAAGCGAATGAACTGCGTGAACTACAAAATCCGGTTGGTTCTATAACATCTAATTATTAACATGACTTACATGTAAAATTTAAATATTTCATATCAAGACTTTTAATCTATAATCACAATAATGTTTAATACAAATACAAATGAAAATAATTGAATGAAATTATATGTAAGTAATCATTCCGTACGTGAAATTTTCTTTTTGAAAATTCATATTTTACATTTCAGAAAAGCATATATCTTTATTGTACTCTAATTCCTTTTTATGCAGGTGTATACATGTTTATATTGGAAATGAACTTATTTTAGTCTCTATGTGCACACACATAATTTGAACATTTTATTCCATTGTTTGATTACTTATAATTGTAGTTTTGAAACACTGTATATTTTTCCATGTTCATTCAGAATAACGACTACATTCAGTCTGTGGCACGTTGTTTACAAATGATGCTTCGCATCGACGAATATCGTTTTGCGTTTGTATCAGTCGATGGAATTTCCACTTTGCTGGCCGTTTTGACAGGCAGAGTAAATTTCCAAGTACAATACCAACTTATATTTTGCATATGGGTACTTACTTTCAATCCGTTACTTGCAGAAAAAATGAACAAGTATGCACTGTATTATATGTTAAAAAATTAATTAAAAAAGATATGTTAACAATGCCATAATGTTGAACTTTTATTTCAGGTTTAATGTTATACCTATTTTAGCAGATATATTAAGTGATTCTGTCAAGGAAAAAGTAACTCGTATTATTTTAGCAGTATTCCGAGTAAGTTGTATAGCGAAGTTCATTCGTCTCATTCTTATTAACCGTACTTACTTTTAATATTTTATAGAATCTTATTGAAAAAGTGGAGGATGGACAAGTTGCCAAAGAACACTGTATTGCTATGGTACAATGTAAGGTACTGAAGCAACTTTCGATCCTTGGACAACGTAAATTTGACGACGAAGATATCACTGATGATATTGAATTTTTGAACGACAAATTACAAGCATCTGTACAAGATTTAAGTTCCTTTGACGAATATTCGACTGAAATAAAATCTGGACGCCTTGAATGGTCTCCTGTACATAAATCTGGTAAATTTTGGCGGGAAAATGCTAATCGACTCAATGAGAAAAATTATGAATTGCTGCGTATTTTGGTACATTTGTTAGAAACTAGTAAGGATCCTCTAGTTCTTAGCGTAGCCAGCTTTGATATAGGAGAATACGTAAGACATTATCCACGTGGTAAACAGTAAGTTTAATGAAATATTTTTCTTTGTATTATAAAAAGGCAATATTTATAGAAAGTTACTATACATAAGGTTATTCTTTTTAAATTTATTGTAGTATAATTGAACAACTTGGAGGTAAACAACGAGTGATGCAGCTTCTAGGACACGAAGATCCTAATGTAAGATACGAAGCACTTCTTGCAGTTCAAAAGCTCATGGTGCATAATTGGTATGTAACATAAAACTATTTATTTATTGTAGAATTGCAATATATAAAGATACGAGATTTGGAATATTTAATTTGTAGGGAATATTTGGGAAAACAATTGGAAAAGGAACAAACTGGAGCATCGGGTGCTCCTGGAAGCAAGCCTGGTACACAAGTTCCAGCAAAAGCTTAAATGATTGCACAAATTTTATAATCAAATTTTGCTTAAAATGTGTAAATTTTGTCCCCCTTTCAATTTTTCTTGAGAATAGTTTATTTTCATTGTATTTAAAAATCACTACGAAAATGTTTTTGGCGTTAAAATTACATTCCTTCGAATTCGAATATAGTTATAAGTAAATATTATAAAAAAATGTATATGCTAACAAAAATTTGTTGAATTCGAAATGTAATGTAAAATGTATATAACTAATGTTACTGCATATTATACTTACAATAACAGTTAATTAAACGAACAGCATATTTGTAGAATAATTGTTGGGTTTATAAGTAAAACGTCTGATGGAATGTTAGAAAAAATAAAATATTATTATCGTTAGAAGAAAGTACAAAGCTATGTACATTTCAATATTTTTCATTTTTCTGCGAATGACAATTTCACATTAATATTACAAGACGTTAATTGTGTTACGAGATATCGAAAGATGTATGGTATTTCAACTTCTCGTACAGATTCGTCATCCCCACAAAGACGACATCTAGTTTTATCGTTAAATCCTGAAACATTTACAGCCATTTCCGTCACAGGACCCAGTAAGGTTCCACATTTTTGGCAAACCAAAGTCTGAAATACATTACTATTAGTATTTGTTCGCTATTACCAAATACTACAAAAAAAAAGATGAAAATTTCATGTTTTAAACCCACCGTAGTTTTATCTGAACAATGGAACAGACGATCCTGAAGTAAAAATGCACAACCATGAGATATTAGTGAATCTCGTTCCATCTCTCCAAATCGAACACCACCACCTCTTCGTCTACCTTTTATCGGTTGTCTCGTTAAAACGTCAATTGGTCCAGTACTTCTAACCTGTAAAAATTTAAAAACTTTTAATAACCACGAAAAAGAAGCTTAATTACACTAAACTAAACAAGGTTTTTTGTGTGATTAAAATTACATTCTGTTACAAAGCGAACACATACATGTCTTTATGTAGAATAATCTCTTAAGAATTTCATCCCAACATTTCAATACAAAATATAAAAAAACCCTGGTATTAACTTTTTAGAATAATGTTTTTAAAAACGTCATACTGTGGTAATAAAAATATTTCCATCCACTCTCATTCGAAATAAAAAACAAAAATTATTAACTAGTGTTTATCGTAGCTGCTTTTAAAAATAGGGATTTCGCAAAAAATGACGAGTAACAACAGAAAGTGCGATTTTCAAATTAAAAATTGATCTTTTTCTATTCATAAAAAGAGGCGCAAAATTGAAAAAAAAAATCCTAGAACAAGAACAACTAGATTATTGTATTGAGAGCATTGAATAAAATTTCAAGGAAGCAGAAAATGTTGAAAAATCGATTTTTCTCGTACTCTAAATAATGTAACTACCTTAAGATATTAAGAATGAAAGATTTTGAGAAACCAACCTGCCACTTATCTGAAACCATATGTCGTAACCGCTGGTAATGCACTATTCCAAAGAAAATATCGGCCGTCATTTCTCTTCCGTCTATTCCAGAGTACATTCTTTCAGTCCCATAATAGTTATAACCGCCACGTTCCAATAATTTTCCAAAATACTCAACTGCTGTTTCATCCTCATTAAATCTAAAGGATGTTGCATCGTGTACTAATCCATGTACAGCTGCTGATTTTCCAGCCATCACTTCAATCATCATAGCTATTAAATACAAATTGATTATTATTTAATTACTTTTCGATATAAGAGCAAATATCAAAAAATGAATGTTAATTTCACCTATCGTCATGCGACTTGGAAAACCATGAGGATTAAACACAATATCAGGGATTAAACCAGTTTCAGTAAATGGTAAATCTTCTGCTGGCCACTTTTGTGAACAAATACCTTTTTGCCCAGCTCTTGATGCAAATTTATCTCCAACGCTTGGATTACGCTAAAAAGCAATTTTGTATATTCATTATATATTCATTAAACAACTGTTGTATATGTTGATTTATATAACAAAAGTGTTATTTTACTAACTGGAATACGAAAAGTAATACACGCTCTACGTGGAATGTAACTATGCAATGTTCCACAAAGTTTTACATTATCAACGTAAGCATCTTCTTTTCCATGATATTTGCCAGTAATATATGTCGATTGGTCTGCATCGTAATAACTATATAAAAAATATATTTTACGTATAATAATATTCAACAAATTTTGTTTGTTCATCTTATAAACAATTTACCAATAGTAAACGTCGCCTTCCTTGATAATTGTACCTGGTATAGGCAAACCATCAGTATCAATTTTATCCGCGAGTTCAGGTTTGTCAGGATTTCGTGCAAAATAACTTCTTTGATCTTTCAAGTCTACAAATTCTGATTTATAAATCATTCCATACGCAAACCCTCTATCATACGCTGCTTTATTTATAATCATTGCATCTTCCATATCATATCCCTATAAATATACATAATATATTACAATTTTTAACATTACATAACGCCTACTAGATTACTTACGGTATATGAAATAACAGCAACTATTGCATTAGTACCCATGGCAAAATCGTCGAGGTTAATTTTATCGTAATGTACAGGCCGAAAGAATGGTGCTGCAGGTGTTTGAAGTCTGTACAATTTAGTTTCAGACTGCAACTGCCATGTGTGGCATGGAGTACCCATTGTTTGTTTACCCATCTGGAAAGACAATAAAACTGTATACCGAAAAAAATGTTAAGCAACAAAAATGATAGAAAGTCTTACCTGACACTGATACATATTTCGCGGACTTTGATTACAGTCTGGCATTGGAATTAGACTTGCTAAATTGCTTAGGAACGCTGTTTTTGATAATTCTTGATGCGTTGTTAACTATAACAATAAATGGAACTTTTATAAATAACAAAACGATATAAAAGAAAAGAAAACCATAATAAAAATAGAATAAGTTATTACTCCTTCGTAAGCTTCATCGGGTGTAATACAAATTTCTAAGTAAATCTGTTCAAATGTTCCTATATATTCAATTTTCTTGGAAGCTAAATTCATTACAGGTCTCATCATGCGAGCTGCATTAGTGAATAAATATAATCCTGGGTATTGAGCTGGTACATTTTTTTTTGGCACAAGTGCTATTTCCATTGTATACGGAACCTAAATATAAATTAAAAAATAGTTAATAATTCAAATTAATTATACTTAGCCGAAAAAATGGATGAAGTTATTACCTCCTCTCCTTTTATTTTAAGTAATCTTAATTTATCAGTCACTTTAGTAATTATATTATCATCTATTAATCCGATTAATTTCCCATCTAACATTACGACGTATGAATTTTGCCAATTGTCTACAATCGATAGTGGAATCATTCCAAGATCCATCAATATGATAGGAATATTGGCTTTTAATTTTGGATCTGGATGTTTCGTAATAATACAGTTCATCGTTAAATGATTTAAAAGTCCGCATGGAGCACCATCAGGTGTATGTACAGGACAAATAAAACCTATAACAGTAATTGATAAGTTATTAACTTTTAGCTGCTAAAATAAAATTTTTCTGCAATTCTTTCAAACGCAGTTTAATAAAAAATAAAAATTTTATTATAATAAAGTATTACCCCACGCATCAGGCAATAATTGTCTAGCTTCCGTAGTTCTCATTTCTTGAAAGAAAGAACCCCTGTGTATTGCACGAAAGTGACTCATATAACGCATCCTATTGATATTTTCAGCAACAATTGTAAGACCTGTACTTTGCATAAGTCCCAAACCTGTTGATGATCTTAAATTTCCAGTAGATAAGAAGTTTTCCATTTGCGAATCAAGGGAATTTCCATGCTTCATCACATTTAACATTTCCTCTATATTAACACACAACACATTTATATAAAACTGTGTTAATCTATGATTGCGCATTACCTTCCAAAATACTTACGCACGTTTAAAGTATATCTATTGCCAGCACTTCTTGCACGTTTTAAAATACTCATTTTTAAACCAGTCAGCCAATTATACAATTTTTCTTTCAACACTTGCAAATACAAATGACCACCCAATAAACATTCCTGCATCATCACAGCATCAGCTCCTTCAACGGCACACTTATTATTTGCAAGAGCAAACAATTTTTTTGTCATAAATACAAGTAAGTAAAATTTATCCAATGGATCATTAAGATGAATTGCTATACAATGCCTAAAAGTAATACCTGTTAATAACATTAATTTATGGATATTGATCAACATATTTACTGAACTTACTTAATAATAAAGTCACAAACGTCTGTATCGGTAGCATCTTGAGGAAGTTCAAAAAACTTTATTCTAAACATTTTTCCAATATAAGCTTTACAATCGTCATAACAGTGTAAATCTTGCTCATGTACCGCTCGTAACATGTTTAGGATACAACCTTTATAATAAAGATCATCTTCACATCCAGCTGTTAATGCATTATAGATAAAGATATCTGAAGCATCAACTAAACATTTTAACATTAAAATTAGTGGAACATAATACAAAACTTTCCTATGTGTGAACATTAATTTTGCAGAGCCATCAGTAACATAGTGTAAGGTATTGTTCTGTAACACATACAATCATGTAATAATCGCATTCAATTTATAAAATTTATAGCTTATTTTTTTATACGTACAATAGCAGTATTATCGTCACGGACACTTCTTAAAAGTAAACCAAGATCACTAAAATGTACACCACGAGCCTTCCATCCTGACCTTCTAATAGCAATAGGATAATTCCTTCTTGTCATTAATAACATTCTTATAATTCTTTCAAGTCCTTTGATTATAAAATATCCACCCCATTCTTGCTCATGTTCTCCATGCGTAACCAGTTCTTTTGGATTCATTTTATTTAAATGACATCTATTAGACTAATATCAAATATGTTAGATACATTTAAAAATTAAATTCATACAACGATATTATGTACCTTAATCATAATTGGAATTTCTCCTAAATCTCTTTCAAGAATCTCTTGTACTTTGCCATTGACAGACCAACCCAATTTAACTGCTATTTTCCCTTTGTAAGTACATCCTCGCTGACGACACTCTGTAGGATAAATTTTATGGTTTTTTATTCCAATTGTACCCGATGGAACAACAGGTTGATGTATGGATACATCATCAACCCATAAACCGACTTTGTCTTCATTTGGAAGATGTACGTAAACAATTGGATTATCTTGAACAGCCTCAGAAAGACCATCTTCTAGCATATAATTAAAAGAATCTATGTGTGGAGTGCCTAAACTTTGTAATAACTGAAACATAATAAAAACATTTTTTAAGAAATAAAAATTGATTTTAAACAAATTTGTACTTACAAGGTTTTGTTTTTCGGGTGGTTTGCCGAAATGTTTCGACGTGTTCGTTAATTTTGGTTCGATTAACATTTTTATATCATCACAACATACGAAAAGAAATATTTTAAATATAATTTAAACAATAAACGTATTTAGTGAATATATTTGAACACGTGAACACCAATAACACCACACCACAGTATAAAAAGGAACAGTAGCAAACAGTAGGCAAAGAGTAACTCTTTGGCAGTAGGCTCACTCAGTGTCGGTACCTTTGATCTAATCTAATAACTAAAAGATCGCCATATTGCTGGTTGTGCGCGGGCTCTAATTTGAAAAGCAATCGTTACAACTATAAAGAGATTTCATAACAGAATACTATAAAAAGAATATTAAATATCTATATTTAATTAAAATACACAGTTTATTGAAATCTCTGTACAATACAACTATTACATATATACAACAATTATTATTCAACCAATAAAGTCCTAATAAATTATATACAAATGTATAATGTATGTACAAAACATATCCATACCACAGTATATACTGTGTCCATACATACTTCATTCTTGCTACGTTCACTACGCATGCGCAAAAGAACCCGGCCCGTCTGTCATTACTGGTCACTGGTTGAAAAGCGTGTTTAGACCGCCGATACAGTTTTAGAAAAGAGAGACGACGACAGCGCTGCAGTGAAGAGCGCGATAGTGAGGCAGCCATGTTGGCATACAAATTGTCTCGATTCGATGCGATAAATTTGCTGCAATAACCAGTAACCAGTAAAAAGTTTCTCCCAGTTTTTGAACTGGGAAGACGCTTCTGAGACTTTTACGACTCACTCTTGCCCAACGAACAATAAGTCACTCATTCTCTCAATACTTTCAGTCTATATAAAAATACAATACTTTTAAATCTTTATCACTCTCAATACTTTTAAATCTCTCTCACTCTCAACACTTTTAAGTCTATCTCGCTCTTATATCCTATTATCCCCTTTTAGTCGCCTCTTACGACAAGCAGGGGATACTGGGAGTATTCTGTCCCCCCCCCCCCCCCCCCCCCGCTGCAGGGAAAGTTACCGCAATAATTGTCTGAACCTAGCTAGCAATATTTTCTAAATGATTCTTTTTTTAAAATATCCGTTGCGCCATTTTCGACTCTGCTATAGACTTCAATTTTGCAACTTCGCTTTTGAAACTTTATAAAAAATAAGTGTATGTTTTCATAGAATACACTTAGTTTATAGGCGAGTTTTCCAAAATGCGCTTTTTGTAGCGATCGGTATGCTCTCCAGATTAAGAAAAGGATAATCATTACACGATTTTTTCATAAATATGGCTAAAAGACGCGAAAAACTATTTCGTAGTACAACTCTACTCCGATAGAGACGCCACTTTACCTTCTGCGCACTACGTTTTTGTAATAGAAATTCATCAGATCATGAATATTAGTATCTTAATTTAATTTTTAAAGTAGTATAGTATTTTAAAGCATGATTAATACTTTTATATTTTAAAATACTATCTTTAATTTCTGTTGATTTTCAAGTTAACCAATCAAATCCATACATTGCGGGTGTGCTTAGTTGCAGTTAGGTATATACACATATGTTGCCCATCTGCAACTATATGAATCGTGACTGTTCATATAGTTTGAAAAGGGGGGAAATGGGTTCTTTTTCGTTCAATGCTTTGATGAATGTGGATCACAAATTGAGATCCATTTTAATCCACGGCATAAGAAATTTTATTACAATTAAAATATGACTGAAACTCTTCAATTAAGGGGTACACTTCGGGGACACAATGGATGGGTCACCCAAATTGCTACAAATCCAAAATATCCAGATATGATATTGTCTTCTTCACGTGGTAAGTAAAGTAACATATAGTCAGCTTTTCTAATAGTTTGTTCCTAGAAATATTCATACTGTATTAAATATTGTAAAAATAATAACTTTTCTTTTTAATCTGCCAAGGTCCGATATATTTTTTAAAGTAGTTTTATGTATTTATGTACTCTTACAAACTCCCATCTGTATTTGTTTATTGTTTACTAAAGTGATCAATTATGAAACGTATTTAGTATATTGTGTATTATTAATTTTAATTTCACGTAATATAAAAGAATAATACATCAATTTCATAAATTATTTTTGTAGATAAGACTCTAATAGTATGGAAGTTAACACGTGATGAAGCCAACTATGGTATCCCTCAGAAGCGCCTATATGGTCATTCACACTTTATTAGTGATGTAGTTTTGTCATCCGATGGAAATTATGCTTTGTCTGGTTCATGGGACAAAACACTTCGTCTTTGGGACTTGGCTGCAGGTCGTACAACAAGAAGATTTGAAGATCATACCAAGGTGTGACATCTTCCTTCTGATCTACGCTCGTCGTTCTTCATGAAATATACGGAAGCTTTTTTTTTTACCTTTTTTTTTATTGAATGCCATGGGCAGAAGATAATACTACGTGAGTGATGGAAAATATACGGAAGCTTTTTTTTATATATTTTTTTTTATATTTAATAAATAGAAGAGGTGGGCAATTAAGTCTGTGATATTGTAAGTATCGATCACAAATGGTATGTTCACTTGTTTTGAACAAATCAATTTGTGTCAGTTTGTATTAAACACAATTATATAAATATGTTAACAGGATGTTTTAAGTGTTGCCTTCTCCGTGGATAATCGTCAAATTGTCTCCGGCTCTCGAGACAAGACAATTAAACTGTGGAACACCTTGGCTGAGTGCAAGTATACTATTCAAGATGACGGGCATACAGATTGGATTAGCTGTGTGCGCTTTTCTCCAAATCATTCAAATCCCATTATTGTGTCTGCAGGTTGGGATAAATTAGTTAAGGTATGTTTGTTAATTCATGGCAGCATTTTTTTGTTTTTGTTTCGTTATGATTATATGATGTATACTGTTTTTTTACCATGATAACTATGAGTGTTTGCGGATATGGGACTGACTTAAAAAATCATAATTTATGTATTTAAATTCCTAACTATTTTTATTTAAAATAGCAAAATATTTTGTAGGTATGGAATTTGACTAATTGTAAACTGAAGATCAATCACAGTGGACACACTGGATATCTTAATACAGTTACGGTGTCTCCTGATGGTTCACTTTGTGCTTCTGGTGGCAAGGTAGATATAAAAAAAGCTTGTATTAATATGATTTTTGTATCACGTGACATGAAACTTTCAACTGGATTGTGTTAAAGCTATTTAAAATATTTGTTAACGAGTTTTCTTTAAATTTAAGGATTGTAAAGCCATGTTATGGGATTTGAATGACGGAAAACATCTGCATACCTTAGACCACAATGATATCATAACAGCTTTGTGCTTTAGTCCTAATCGTTATTGGCTCTGTGCTGCATTTGGACCATGGATCAAAATATGGGATCTTGAAACCAAAGAAATGGTTGAAGAGTTGAAACCAGAAGTAGTTTCTGCGACAAGTAAAGCGGAACCTCCTCATTGTTTATCTTTAGCATGGTCTACTGATGGACAAACACTCTTTGCTGGTTATTCTGACAATACTATTCGTGTTTGGCAGGTTTCTGTATCTAGCCATTAAGTACTTTGTATAAAAGTAAAATAATAAAAGAACAAAAAAACATTAATTATGTATTTAATTTATTTATATAAAGTATTCCCTATACAATATCTAGATCTACTTTTTCTCATCATTTTGAGATTCTTTAATTTTTTCTTCAAACTTTTCAAATTCTTTCTTTGTGATTTGTTCTGTTTCATCTTCTACTTGTATTACGCCAAGAACTTCTGGGATGTAGAATTGCATCATGTTTTGTACTCCATTCCTTAAAGTAACCACCGAACTTGGACAACTTGTGCAAGAGCCTTGCATTTTTAATTTCACTATACCTTCTTCAAAACCCTAAAATCGGATATATTGTATTATTGAATTAAATTAAATGTATTTCTTTTACTAACTAATTTGAACAGCAACACATACCACAAATACAATATCACCCCCATCTTCTTGCACTGTTGGTCGAATACGAGTGTCCAATAATTCCTTTATCATTTGTACTATTTCACTGTCATCATCGCTAATTTCTGTAATAAATACAGGTATATGGAATACATAATTAGTAATAAATGGTATAAATTATTCAGTTACATTATAAAAGTTAGTGAAGCAGAAAGAACTTAACGTGTATCTGTTGCAGGTTGGTCATCATTTAACACAGGCAAACCAGATGCAAAAAAATCCATAATGGTTGCAAATATTTCTGGTTTCAGTAATTTCCATTCAAAATCTTCATCTACTTTTGTTACTGTAATAAAGTCAGATCCAAAAAATACTGACTTTACACCTTCAATACGAAATAACATTTTTGCAAGTTGTGAACAGTATGCATCAGAAGCATTAGGAAAATCCTTAGTTTTTCCTGGTTCAAGCAGCTTAACCCCAGGTAAAAACTTTAAACTATTAGGGTTCGGTGTATCTTGTGTTTGAATAAACATTTGACGTTTTTGTATGACATTATGTTTAGGTATAGAAGTGAGTAAGCATGGCTTTAATGTGTGATTATTATAATTTGTATACATACGTATATTGCAATCTTTTAACTTTCTGTAATGTAGTAATATTATGGTAATTAAAATTTTTGTATAATGAACAAATTTACATTTATTTAGTTATATTTTATATTCACAATTTCATTAAATTTTGTTAGCTTACTTTGAATATTGAAATATCGTACAATATCTACATGTTAAACGTCGACTCACATATAGTGTGCTCGTTAAAATTTTATCCATTATTCCTTCATTAATAATTTTCTGCCCCTAGAAAGTATTATTTTGACTTTAAGATTAAATCTACGATTTACAATATATATATATACATGTATATATAATACACACAGTGTCCTAATTTTGTCTAACAAAATGTGCGAATATATTTCTTAAATAAAAATAAGAAAATAAAACATTAATGTTATTATCTTTTAGTAGGTTATAAATGTTTTGTTTCAAACTTATAAAGAAATTATTATATATGTAAAATTATGTAAATTATATATACATATATTTGATTTCATGAAAGAATATTATTATCAAATGATAAGTTTTCGTTCATTTTGCGTATAATATCCTCTGTAACTAAAAATATAGTAGTATACAAGTAAGTCGTAAACAAATGACGGAGTGGTGGGGAACCTGCTGCGCAGAAGACTATATAACTATTATATTCTCTAGTGAAAAATTAAAAATATATAAACATACATAAATAAATATATAATACACATGTATGTACATATATTTGAACTATACAAGTGTTACTGGCGTTTTAAACGCAAGATACACGTGATTCATGTTCTCGTATCCTAGATGGGAAGTAATTTTCTTTCTGATTTTATCGAAGTGAACTACGAAATAGTTTTTCCCATTTTCAGGTACAATAATTAAAAAAACGTATAATAAGTATGCATTTTGCCATCAAGAGAAGTATACTAATCAACATACAAAGCGCTTTTTCGGAAAAAGTAACAAACAAATTTTCCCCCTAAAAATGTATTTTTACCAAATTTTAAAGGAGAAGTTGCAAAACCAGGTTTCCCTCTACGGAGCAGTACAAGGAATATTTTAAAACAAAAATGATGAGAGAATATTGCTTCCTCCGCTCAGAAAGTTGCACCAACGTCATTGCATCATTGCTGATCATTGCATGGAATCGAGATTATTTTGTATGGCAATATGGCTGCTTCGCTATCGCGCTTTCCACTTTCCACCGCAGCGCTGTTGTCAGCTCACTTTTCTCTTACCGTTACTGGATCAGCGGTCTACCACGCTTTTCAAGCTGCTTCATACATAACGTAATAGCGTATGTGTGAATCTGTTTTCTCTTTTAGTATTCTACAGTATTCTATTCCTCACGAGGGGAGCTACCCAAGTGTTACGCTCATTTATTTATGAAACTTTGCCACCTTATAGAGTTCGTCCAGCTGAGTATTCCAAGATACTAATGATTAAAGTTAATTAGACTTTAAATTCTGTATTGTAACGCATTGACACATTCAAATGGTTAGCCTGGAAATCCAAAGCTACACGGTTCAAATCCTCCGTTCCTTACCTTTCTTTTTTACGTATTGTCGCCCTTTTTTATAGCCACTTATTGAAGCTGTGCTAAAACCTTTTGCATCGGTTAATAATTTACTAATTATATTATATTTTTTTATCATGTTTAAATTGATTTCATTCTCCATCACACACATCGATCGCTTATATTACGGCATCGAATCTTCATGCATATAAACCAGTGATGTCCAAGCTCGCTCCGGGCTTCCCCCACTCTAAAGCTCTTCCCCTCATATAGGTTCTGATCCAGGAACAGCGCTCGTTGCGCTATGTTGCAGCGTCGATCGTGCTATTATTTATCGATATCGACGATACAGTCGATAATTAGGATTTCTCCAAGAACAACAAAGTAACACGAAGAATTGTTTTTTGTTTTATGTATGACATTAGCTTTATTCAGAGATTACATCTTTTTGATATTCATCCTTTTTCATACATTTACACTCATCACATACCACCATCACATACACCCTTCAAATACACATGTTAGATTTGTGAAACTGCCCAACGTTTCTTTCGATTTATTGTCGAAGAAGTCCTGAAACATTAAACATGAGTGGAAGTATGGTAGATATACAGACGCTACGAATCGCGTTAACAAAATTTGAATTAGATATTCCGGAGACTATTAAAAATCACTAACATATCCAAATAAATATGTAAGTGTGCATGATGGAGTGTTTGTTGTAAATGTATGACAAATGATGAATATCAAAGAGATGTAATCTCTGAATAAAGCTGTCATACATAAAACGAAAAACAATTGCTCGTGTAACTTTGTTGTTCTTGGAGAAATCCTAATTATCGACTGTATTGTCGATATCGATAAATAATAGCACGATCGACGCTGCACCATAGCGCAACGAGCGCTGTTCCTGGATTTGAACCTATATGAGGGGAAGAGCTTTAGAGTGGGGGAAGCCCGGAGCGAGCTTGGACATCACTGATATAAACGAATAGGCACGTGGTTGGACAAATGACTGCAATTTGAAACGTCCATGGTTCAAATCCCCGATTTAATAATTTTATTTTAGGTACTTTTTGTTTTTTGTTATATATATGATTATTAATATTATATTGTATTTATCGTATCTATTAATAATCTATTAATATGTTGCATATATCGTATACTATGTTATTTGTATATGTATATGTATGTATACTTGGGGTTACCTAACATTTTATAGGGTGAAAAGGGGTACCCAGCGAGCTGCAATATTTGAAGTATCTTGTAAAGCGGACTATAGAGCAGTGGGTAACGTGACCGACTACCAATCTGCTGAAGGTCCCCCAGGTTCGAATAGTCAGAAAAAGTACTGTTTCTCTCCTTTCTAGCATTTAGGGTGCCGGTGCCCAGACGTTAGATAGTAGAGGCTTGGAAGAGAGCAAGAAGAAGCAATCGCCTACCACCACCATATGATGGAGGATTAAATTTCAATTCAAAATAAACAATATAATATATAATATTATATGACACCTCGCTCATTTATTATTTTCACATTCATACATACACATACTCAATTTAAAACATAAGTAATAATATAAATATAAATAAATATGAATGAACATAGAATTCCGGAGAAATATACAAATACGGAGTGTTGTATTTAAATATGTTACCGACATCGTAATTAATTGCTTTCGGATATTCACAGGTGTCAATTTAAATGGGACACCCTGTATACGTAACATAAATTAGATTACTACATGAATAAGATTAGTACGCGATCCCGCACAATTTTATATACAATGAAATGTTATAATAAATTTATATAATATAAAAGAACAATCTTTTATACAAATCCAGATTGTTAGAGTTAGGATTTCAGTTAAGTAACAAGACAATAATTAACGTGCTGTCAATAACAATAAGGTATATTTATTACAACATAAAAGATATCAGTATACAACAAGAAGGTGTGAATACTTAATCTGTTAAAATACAATGTATTTAATCGTATTTATGCGCTCTTTAAAGGCAGAATTATTCAATTTTAATAAATTTTAATTATTAATTTTGCATGACTCTGGATTAGTTTATTTAAAGCTTAAATACTACTCATTTAAATAAATTTAAATATTTCAATATCAGAAAAGCTTGATTTTCATATGCAATATACTTTGGTTATAAATTGCAGTTTATACAAAACTTTATCATTATACTTTACGAGAAAGCTATATAAAATTAATAAAAATTTATCATTACAAATATTTAACATATGCAATATAAGAGAGAGCAAGTAACATCTGAAGGTATATACATGTACATAAATAAGAAGCACCAGATTGTGAAGAATCTTTCTGTTTACCAAGTTGTGAAACACACAAGTGTTCACAATCTTCTTCTTCACAAATATCACAAAGCGTGGATCTTCGTGGTTCGTAAAATACTCTGGCTCTTCTTGCTAAATAAATTAAGAAGATATATCTGAATATTAAAGAAACAAACATTCTTTTCCAAATATGTTTTTTTTTTTGTATCAAAAGAACACTGAATTTAAATTTGATATAGATTAACCCCTTGTACTACCATTTTCCCGACAGGTGTGTCAGTCAAAGCTAAATATTTATTACTTCAGCGGTGAAACAAATCAAGGAAATTGAATTATTACATATGCTTTGTACTTGGCAAACATTAACTGTGTAAATTGTAATCAGAATTAAACTTAATGTTCAATTGTGATCAAAGTTTGAACGACAGAAGTCACATCTGAACAGCAAGGTGCGTCACGAGTGTGACACGTTATTGTAGTGCAAGGGGTTAATTTCTTTAGCGTTTAGATAACTTACACGAATCATAGTAGTCATATATAGAAACTGGTACTGGCTTCTGTTTTGCCACTTTATGTGTTCTAAATGCAGATACCGTTGGGCAGTATTCTTGTCTGTTCATCTAAAACGTATTTATTTCATAAAATATAGTTCTATATTTAATCTTGAAAGAATAACATATCATACATGTATTTCAAAAGTGACAAAACTTAAAAATCTGTTATTTTTTAATTATGATCATTAAAGCAATTGAGTGAACACAACTCTATTCACTGTAACAGTTTCTCGAAAAACACACTTCTTTTAACACACTATCGGCGGGCAGCGTTCAAGTTGGACTCAGGAGCGTAGAGGGCGAAAATCAGTGAACATAGACTTTCAAAAGTAACGATAAGATTTTGATAACAAGTATATAACAAGAATTTTTAGACTTTTGAAAGGGGATTCTTTCAAACATATAACAAAATAAACAAAAATTTAAATTTAAATTTAGTTTTTTATTTCTTTAAGTAAATTTTTTAAGAGTTTCTTACTTTATGTTAAATTTACCTACGGTTGTGTCAATGTATGCGTTGACCTTCCGAAAAAGTTGAAATGAAAAAAGCGAGCATTGGGAAGTGCATTACTAATACTTAACGTACGTCCCGCGTAAAAGGTATTAATACCCGTCCCGTCGATAGTGTGTTAATTGTATCACTTTTGAAATAAACGTGAGGTACATTTCATTACATACCTCATCAAAATACAATATCACCATTGTATCTCCATTTTTAGTTTCAACTCGTTTCACGTTCTGTGATACTTCAAGACTAGGTAGTGAATCTTTATCTACGGTAAAACCAGAAGGTAAATTAATTTCCATCACAACCATATTACTTTCATTCGATTCTTTAGTTGCGACAAACCTGAAAAGAATATATAATATTATAATATGTAATGTGATATTTTATTGGATTGTTGAATTAACTGATTACAACATACCCAGAACAAACGGAAAGCTGTAAGTAATTAGCATTGGAGTTTTTATCCACTTGAGGATCTAATGTAAAAAGAGGCCACGCTCCAGTTACATTCAAATTGTATTGGAATGAAACTTGAACCAGGGCAGCCCCAGTTCCAGTAGCTGTTATATTTACCAATCGCGTTTTTTTAGGAAGCTAGAAAATTAAATATTAGAAATATTTCCTAATATTTCAGGATGTTACATAAGTTTTGAACTTACTACTTGCTTCTGAAGTATCATAGAATTGTCAGGATTTATATTCATATGACTCTGTCCGCCTCCTTCGTATGTAAATGTAACTGAAATGGTATTATTTTTGCTTACCAATTGTTCACCTAATTTTGCCAAGGCCTGAATTCCAATTACCGTGTCCTAGAAATATATTAATAATAAATATATGTGACATTATTGTCAAATCAACTTTATATTTTTTTAAGATTTACCTGTGTAGATGAAAAACCACCTTCAGCATTTCTTTGTGTTACAAGCCATTTCATTACTGGTATAGAATCAACGATTAAATTACGTCTTAAATAAGTTATCAAAGCATAGGATGTCATTTCAACATCAACAGATCGCGGTAAGGAATACCATGGATTATTATCGTCTTTCGGTGTGGGTTTACTCCACCATTTAAGATCTTCTTTTATCATAGCTTTAGATTCTAACAAATTAAATGCAGCATTCTCGTATGGATGTTTTGCTAAATTTAGAACATAAGTACATATACTTAAAGCATATACATCGTCTAATTCGTTTATGTTACGAACAATGTAATCAATTCCTTTGTTTATCGTATTTCTGTATTTTCCGTTAGAATCCTACAATAAAAAATAATATATATATATTTTTTAATCGTAATATCTAAATTACCCCTTCATTTCATTAATAATTCAATTAGTTTGCTAAAATGACTTTATGAACTTACTGCATTCTCGAGAAAAGCAATAAGGGTAAATGCTGTTAATGCAAGACCTTTGGAAGCTCCACCTTGCATGTCTCGGTGACTAATTCTTCCCACTTCAGGAAAACTTCCATTTGGAGCTTGATTATTTGACAACCATTGTAAAGCTTCATCTATTATTCTATCTTCAACTGGAATATAGGCAGCAGCCTGTTTAAAAGCTTTTGCTACAAATGCGGTAAGCCTAATACAGAACAAAGTTAAAAATCAAACTAACATGCTATTTATGAATATAACTAGATAAATATTCATATAAAAGCATACCAGGTGCTTCCGTTGCTATCTGATGTGCCAAATGCACTAAATGATCCATCATTATGCCTGTAAGTTAATTCTCTTTGATAGCCTATTTCCATATATCTCAAAGCTTTGCCTTGTACTGCTTGTGTCAATTGATTTGTATTCTACAAACAAATTTATAGCGTGATTGTAGTTCATTTGTATATATAGGGTGTCCCGAATTAGTGTAACATCGGGAAACGGGGGTAGTTGAGACGATTCTGAACAACAATTTCCTTTGCAAAAATGTCGGATGATGCTTCGTTTTTGAATTATTAACGAAAAACACTAACACGCACACTAAGCCGTGAGTTGTTCTAGTTTGACGTTCCGGCTCGAAGTTACCCTATCACGGCTGAGCGCGCGCTTTACACGCACTCTGATTAGTCAGTGTTTTTCGTTAATAATTCAAAAACGAAGCCCCATCCGACATTTTTGCAAAGGAAATTGCTGTTCAGAATCGTCTCAGCTACCTCCCATTTCCCGATGTTACACTAGTTACGGGACTCCCTGTATAGGGTGTTACGCAAGTGGGTCAAACTACAACTAATAACTGTTGAATGCATCGTATAATACGCGTGTCGGAAGTGGAGACGTTTTAAAAAATGTTAAAGTTACCTTCGTTTTCTGAAATGAAACAGCATATTTCTTTTACATGGATTGATTTTTCCGCGAATTCTATGTAAAACAGTATAAAAGTATAATGTTACAAAAAATCAATATTTCATGAAACATTTAATACAAAAATTCGAAATATCTTAAGAATTGTTGATTTTTTTCACTTTATCCTAATACTTTTTTTGTACAAAAAACAGTTCAAAGAATCGTTTAATATAAAAAAATACTATTTCATAAAAAAAAATTAAAGTGACTTTAAAATCTTTGAAACACCTCCACTTTTGACACCTGATTCGTATATTCTATCCTATGGTAACGTTTAATTTCGTTACTTCGATCCACTGTGTGAAGTATCTTATGCTGTATGTTTACTTACTTTAAGATAATTTAATATCATTATATTTGGAACAAAATTTAACATATTTTGTTCTCCACAACCAGATGGTAATTTGATTAAGTTTGCTAAGTTTAAAATAGTTGGGCCCAGAATATCACCTAATCAAAATACATTATAATATATTAATTGTTCAAAATTCGTCTGGTTTGTCAGTTCAATTAAAATGAAATAAAAATAAGTTAACACTTTATATAAATAAGTTAACAATTTATATAATTTATTAGAAGACTCCAATAATAAAGGGACATTACCGACTGCAGAAATTTCAACATGCTCGGAACCTGGTACAGCACTTTTGGGTATATTAACTGTTAAATTAGTAGATATACTGGTTGTGCTTCTAAGATCCAGGAAAGTAGCTTTATTTATGTACTGTGTTTCTCCTTCAGCCTGTATATGTACATAAGAACGTATGTTAAAAGAATAAATATGTCTTGTTTTCGATTAATAAATAAAAAATATTACCTTAACAAGCAGTTTACGTTCAATACTGTCACCAGCCAAGATACTATTTGCAGTTGCTTTAATTACAATATATCCTAGCTCTCGTGGAATAATCATAAAGGACACACTACTGCCAGAATTAGCTTTTATATCTATTTTTTTTTTACGATACAATTCTAGTTCTGAAACAATTAAATATAACTTGTGGCTGTGTATTATATGAATTTTACAGTATATTTTGAATAATAGATTCTATTATTTAAATCTTACTTGGAACATCATAAACTTCATTGGAGATTTCCGCAAAATCAAATTGACCTTCATTTGTTAGCAATACTTCAGCTGCCACATCTTTGTTCATATAATTAAATACCACAATTTGTATTGCAACAATTTCTCCTCGAATTATAGAATAAGGAAGATCCATAGTAATAAAGAATGGTCTAAAAACTTTCAACTATAAAGAGATACACTTTCTTCTTATTTTTTGTATCATGTTAATTATTTGTGTGATCTATATAATAGTTTTGTAATTACCGTTCGTGGTTCTTGTATGATACCCAATCCATGAACATCACTTATAGAAAATGCAGTCAGTATCCATGATGTGATCGAATCAGGTACATTCCTTTTCAATTCATTTCTTCCATTGTACCTAATTATAATTTATAGTTTATATTTTGTTTTCAAATTACTTATTTAAATTTAAAGTTAATGTAAATTTATGTTAAATTTACAAATCATTTTGCTAATAATTGAAAATGTCTAAAAGCATTAATATATATAAAGTGATACTTAAAAGTAGCTGCACTTTGTAGATATTCAATCACCTAATTAAAATTAAACAATTTTTTGTGTATAATATGAAAGAATTAATCATTTAAGTAATACGATGCAAAACATGATACAACAATTAAAAATGCATAGAGATTAACAGTGACTATGTGCCAGTTATACATGAATACCCAGAATATCCCACAGTTTCAATATGTATGTATAGAAGTAATCTGTACAAAATAAAGCGATGTTGCATAAATATCATTCGTCAATGTATGTATATCAAGCATGTGTGTAAAGCTTTGTAAACTGAAAGTATATGAAATAAATACCCTGAAGAGAAGTTTGTAAAAAGCCAGGTGTTTAAGATGTCATGCATTAGGAATACACGGGGCTTATTCCAAACAGGAGGTGGAATGCGAGAGAAGGCGTAAGGACCTGCCAATGGTGGTCGTGTTGCTAATTTGTGCGTAACGGGTGGACCAAGATCAGGTCGAAGTGTAGATGCCCCGTAAGAAGAGCCTGTTATTCTACCTTCCAATATTCCTGGCTGTCCTGTAATCGAAGTCTATTTGTTGTATTCTATTAGCTCAACAAGGGGAATACTAAAGAATAATATAATACTTCTACAAAGATAAAAACCTAATTTTTCATTAAATTTTACTTAGAAGATTATAATTTTTATACCGTAGAAGATGCCATATAGATGATATTATTATACATGGTTAAAGTAGTAAATGTAGAGAGGAAAAGTTAGTTATAATAAATCCATCACCGTAAAGCAACATCAAGTCATTATTGAATACCGTATTTCCCTTTAAATAAATTATAATTACAAATTATTTTAAAAACATAATACGTTGCACGCCTTTAAATAGTTAATATATCAGTAACATTATACATATGTAACAAATTAAAAATTAAAAAAACATTGTTTCAATGATAAACAAATATTTTCAGCAGGTAAAAATTTTTAATGGCATTACCCAGCGTCAAGCGTTTGCCAAAGCCAAGTTTCAGGGAAATTCTTGCGTACTTTCATCTTCTCTGATGGCAATGCATTTGAACTTGAACTTTCATCAGCGGTTGTAAAGGCGGGCGACTCTAATTCAGATCTGTAGTATACTATACAGACACAAGCATTGTTAATAATAAATACCTGGTATTAGCTAAAGAATTGATAGTAAGTATTATATAAGATACTAAATTCGAGAATAAACCTCTCATGCTACATTACAAATAAATTGAATATTGTTTACTAGTATGTTATGATATTAGAAAAATGTTTAAGATCATGTATATGGGACGAGTACGTTATTATTAGTAATAGACTTAAGAAATTGTATAAAAACTTGTTTAAGTTAACTTACGAATTGGAAAATTTTCATGAACATATCCATTTGTCATAATGATAGCACCGCTTCCCTAGTAAAAGACAAAAAACCTTTAAATAAATTGCTCAACGGAGAGTAAGTAAACTGTTAAAGTAACAAAAATATGTTATTTACCTTAAAAACATCGTTTGCAGTAGCTGATCCTGGACTCCATAAAAATCGATCAAAAACTGAATCTGTATAAGGTGAATCCTGTGCCAAATCGTACGATTTTAACTCTTTATATACTTGTTCCTGCAAAATGAATTACCTTACAATTATTTGTAGTTGAAACAAGTCTCTGATTAGTATAAAATATTTATGTTCTGCGTACATATGTAATATCATTGCCAGACTTCAGTAAGATAGATCTTTGATCTACACCTAATAATCCAATGTATGAATTTGGTTTTGAAGTAATAAGTAAATTGACGTTTTCTCCTGGTGCAACTTGTTCAGGTGCAACTTTAATATCAACCTTTAATAATAAATATAACATTAATATAAAAATTTAATAATCACAAGTAATGTTACTCATAAACTTACAAAATTCTGAAGTACTTCTTCAAGTTCTACATCCAAAGCATCTGCGATAATTTCTCCATCATTTCCCACATAATATACAATTACATGTGCAGTAGGAGCCATAACATATGTTGCTACAAACCTAAAATATATGTTAAATTCTATATATTCAATTTTTAACTGTATAATTAAAATTTATAAAACATTTACGTGAAAGTTGTTGTATATTTATTTTGTACATAAATAGAACCAGCATCCAATATGTCGCCACGTCCAAATATCTCATAATTAATGTATTTCAATGGACTCGTGGAATTCACTTCAATTTCAACATCTCGATTGACCTTGTAAAAACATATAATAATCAATATTAATTTTCATGTATCTAAAGTAATTTAAAGTCAAGCATACCGTGGGTTTTTCAGTTTTCAATATAGCTTGTATATATTCATTACTTAGAGACATAGCTTGATTCGTAGAAGGGAACCATTCGCGAAGATCCAAATACTGTGCCTGTTTATAAACATTTTGTTTATTAGTTAACGTTTAATTTCAATATAATAATTTGTTAGATACTACTATGATACTTTATTATATTTTACCTCAATATTTAAAGGAAACGAAGTGTTATCTTTAGTTTTTGGTGGATAGAAATCTAATTGTATCATTCCATTTTTATCCAATATCTTAGTGATATTAGTGTATGTAGATTGATTATAAGTATATCCATACATTATTAAAACAGGATTCTTGTCATCTCGTACTGGGGTTCCATCATGATACGTTACTTTGATCTAAAACAATTCTCTTTTATGTTGAAACCTTTAAAATAAATTTGCGAAACTAAAATCAGTTTTATATACGTACAAATGCTGTATATTTTAAACCTGGCTTATAGTATTCCGATGTTTTTATTAAATCCATTGTATATTTATGTTTGTGTAATGTTATATGTGTAGAGGTATTTTGTGTTCTACCCGTTAAAGACTCTTCTACTGCAACATCAATCATAACTGGTCTTTCAAATTCATCAGTTAATCTGTAAAAAGTATAATGAATCTGAGTTTTTTCCATTCTTCAAGAAATATGTCACGAGACATCATTAAATTAATCATACCTAAGTTCAGAATGAATATCAAAATCAACTATTGCTTTTCCATCAATAGGAAGTACTTTTCGTACAGGTTGCTGATATATTGGTTGAATAACCCCAGAAAAAATATCTGGATATGCTGTAATTGTTACTTCTCCTTTCACTGGTTTACCATAAGTATACCTAAATGATTTGCACTTTGAAATAAATAATTTTTGTCAAATTTTTTATGGGAATATTAAGACAGTGAATTATGCAGTATCACTATTACATTTATAAAGTAAAAGGTATATTATAAACAGTGTATGTTATGTTTAATAAATAAAACAAATAAATTTACCTACAATATAATTTAACTGCAACTCACTTACTTAGCATAAATTGTTGCTGCAATTTTTGATTCCTTAAATGTGACATGTTTAGGAACATCAATAGTCACTTCAAAGTTAGGAAGAATATACTCAGCAACATCAAATTGCTTTTCAAAAGTTTGGTCACCAATATTAGCAATTATTTTCCAAGTACCTAAAACCGGTGACTCGGACAATTCAATTTCCCCATTAAAAATTCCATGCGTTACAGATGGACGAACCCACTGCTTGATTCTATTCCCTTTTCCATCCTACAGTAGACAGACATTTTGTTATCATTTCTTTTATTTACCCCATAATAATTATCTAAAAGTATTTACCATAATATAAATGTCTACTAGTCTATCTAATGTAGGTCTCAGTCTGGAATTCAGTAGAATGCATCTGAACATAACTTTATTTCCTGGTTTATAAACTGCTCTATCAGTTTGAATAAAGACTGAGTAACTCTTATGTATATATTCAATGGATTTTGAATTAAAAAATTCTATTCCTGATAGGCCACGTGCAATTAATGAGTATTTACCAGGTATAATATCACCAATCTGAAATTTTGAAGAAGGTTTATAATTTTACTTTAGAAAAAAGTCTAGTTTGAAAATACTTACTTCAAATTGTAAGATTCTTGTAGAATATGGCTGTATACTTGTAACTTGAGACACATTAAACACTTCTCCATTGTCAAATAATCCATTTAATTCAATATAAATTGTTGATGTGGTCGATATACCAGTGGTACTCACTGCTACATGATATTCTGAATCAGGTCTCACCGTTTTCGGAGCTATTATACTGTAATACCTTTGTAACATTCAGAAATTAAGTTATTTGATTTATATGTATATAAGAAAAAAATTAAATAGTCTCTTAAATAATAATTATCCGCAAAAAATTAATCGAATAAAATATACTTACGATTCTGCAGTTGCAGTTATAACTATGTAACTGAGAAGAAAATGGAACCATTGCCAATCCATTTTTGCAAATTCTGTAAAATTTATTAGAATCAGTTTATATAAAAAATGTAATTTAGAAATTATTTTTAATTGCATAAAGTTATAATATCATAATGATTATTATCAAATTATAGTTTAATAGCTTGTATAATGTATTTTACGATGCTTCCATGGAGACATTAAAGAAGATAGTGGAGTAGCAGGTAACAGCTTAGTTTAGCTAAATCTGAAATGGAATTCAGGGTATAAGGCATTCAAAAGCACTTGTTAAAGGCTTTTCAAAACAGTTGGCATGACACTGAGTCGCTTAAATAGAAACCAATTACATCTAATCATTAGGTTAGTCATAGGTCAGTAGCACATGAGAAAATATCTGATGAACCTGGGAATCGAACAGGATTCAAGGTACCCATGATGTGACCAGGAGTATCAAATCCCTTTCCACCTGATTTTGTGATGTAAAGGTTTAAAGACTGAAAGACTCTTAATACTTGAGGCTTCTTTCTTTTGCTTCCATATTTTTGGGAGACATTGGAATAAGCAATTCTGTAATTTGCACGAAAAGATGACCTATAAAGATACCTCGCACCTTAGGGTTACCAGCACAGACTCAATTACAATGGCTCCAGGAGGATAGAGTGCCCAATAACACTTTAGGAAGGAAGTATAATGTATTTTAAGATATCAAATTATATAACTTTATTATAAGTTAAAACATTTTACGTTTGCAATACAAATATAAGAAATATTGCATTTTACCATTTGAAATTTCTTAATGGTCCAAATTTCCAAATTCCTTTTTTCCAATAACAACTATGTGTTCTTTTACGAAAACATGGATAATTTATTGTAATGTTACAATAAATTTAAAAAGATTATGATAATTATAAGTTTAAAAAAATTAACTTCAAAAGATATAAAATTCATTTCAATTAAATCATTGATATTGATATTTTTTAATTTTAAATTTCAAAATGTTTCAAAAAAGAAATATCAAGATTCATGTACTAAATATAAACAATCAACTTACTTAGTAATTAACAAACATTACACTATTGTTACATGATTTATAAAACACATAATGCTAGACATATTTTGTAAATCTGTAAATTCTATGTTTTATAAATAACATTTCAGATCATAAATTGTTGCGTACATTCAATAACCAAATTGTGCATAATTCACAAAGTAACAGTTTTGCAATTTAAATTATTAATTAATTATTTGTGTTTTTATCATATTTATATAATAAATATATCATACCACGTTTCTATGTATTTTGACCACATTTGGAGATCAGTTAATCATTAAATAATTCATTAATTTGATAACAATTAATTAACGACAAAATTAATCAGGCAATATTTTATCAGATATACTTTAAACCTGAATTTATAATTATCTTTTGAACAAGACAGGCACAAAGCATAATTAACTAGTTACAAGATTATTCAAGTATAATTATAATAAAAGTAAATGATATAAAGCATAGGAAGTTAAATTCTTAGTGTTCGAAACTTATATCCATTTATATTTCATTATTATTTAATATATTTAAAAATGATACTGATTTAAGAAACATTAGTTTTTACAATTGTTATTTATTCAATTTTATATTATACCATTCTAATTTACTGTAAATTTAACATAACACGTATTCTTTTAATTAGAAAAAGGAGCCTCTGTACTCTGTACTCTGTATCTATGTTACTGTTTCAAATAGCCTAATCAACGAAATCTACTTATTAATTAGAAAGTAGCACGACAGATGTTTATATACACTCGAGTCCTCAAAACCCGATTTGCAGAATCGTACTGTTTTTCACTACCTAAGAAATATTAACCATCCGTATTTTATTGATTACAATAATACTCAGAAAAAACTAAATGTACGACATTCTGTAATTTTCTCATTTAAATTCATGTTTAAAAAGTCTACCACTTTTTTTTTCTATCAACAACAACCAATAAGAAAATCACGTCATCTCGCAAAATAGTTTCCAACGATGACTCAGTTTGCCAAAGGACTTACCTCCCTTGATGCCCTCAAGGATATAGCGCTGATCTCATATGACCACGATTTGTGCTGGTCCTTTGAAAACTTGTAAAAAATTCTGCAGAAAGATCCAAAGTAGCGAAGCTATCCAATGCAACAGTTAGACGAATACTAACGAACACTACCAATCATGGCTTCAAGAAAGCAAGCGAGGAGTACAGGTTTCCCTTCCTTCCGACTACATACTAAGCTTCTGCTGTATACCTGTCACGTTTTTACCGTTATGGGAATAACAAGCCGCTAAAATACCAGTACTGTAAACTCTGCTTGTTTATCTGCATAAATTTTAACTTGCCGTGAAAATATCTTTTGTTATACAATGAATCTCTTCGTACATTATATTTTATAAACAAAATTATTTTTATTTTTATTTTAAAATAATTTTTAGCTAAACTTGAGATTTAAATTCATAAAAGCATTAAAAAGCATTCCAAATTTAAAAAATATATACATACTAATATAAATAGAAAGAATGAAATATAATTGGTACAACTTTTTATTTTCAATCAATAATAGAAATAGAAAACAATATTTAAATATCAAAATATTTTTTATCTATTTGTAGAAATTAAGTTCACTTGAACTAACGATAATGATTTTTTTAAATTTTATTGAATGTATTGGAAATATGGCAATCATTATGCGTTACAATCATATGGTGTAATCACGTTATGTCGTGGTTACAATACATTTATTCACATAATTTCATTATGATAAAATTAACCTTGATATAAGCATCAGGCATCGGTGTCATATTTAGCGATGCAATGATACAAAAGCTGTTGCATAATTCAAATTATTCTGATACAGAGACATTGTTCAACAGAAAATAATTTCTGAGAATTGACATGAAAACCTGTATTATTTTTTCCTTGTAGCAATGCTTATACATACTACGGCCTCGTTGTTAAATACAAAAAAATACAACGAATGTATACATTTTTGTTTAAATAATTCGAACGAGCCACACGAATGATATTGTATACGTACATACATTATACATATATTTATGTACAGTGTAAGTACATATGTAGGTAATTTGGATTAGCAGCGATTTCAACGACTGTGTAGAGAACAAGAGACAAGAAAATTTTAATAAAAATTTATAATGTATAGCTATTATTTATACCTTTTTACCACAAGTACATTATGTAATATTAAAGTTATCAAAATGAAGTATAATCTAAAGAAGATATCAACTTCATTTTCTTATTTAATTTTTGTGGCAACTATTGAAGGAAAAATTGGGCCGTCTATATTTTTTTTTTTTAATGGAGCTAGGTATTAATTTTTATTATTACGATAGCTGTTATTAAACTGAATAACAGTTACTTGAGGTTTTTTTTTTTAATGTATATAATTACAGACTTATAGCGAAAAATTAAAATTGATTCTTCAAACTCCACAATGCGAAGACGATTTCCTAGAATCTAGAACTATTATTTATATTTTCCAGAGAGAAGAACTCTTTAGGGGACTTTATTATATGATACCTTTCGATCTTTTTTATTTTCTATATTGTACTGCCAAATCTTTTAAGCATTGATGCATTTTCTATTGTTTTAGAGTAATTAGTGGTGACGGATAATTTATTTTTACGTTTATCCAGTGACGTAGCAAAGCGGTATGGAAAATAAAAACGATCGAAGGATATCTCGTAGTAAAGTTCTCTTGTTATATCAGTGCCATCGTAATTATTATCCAAAAGCTGCTACAGTATTCGCTGAGCGTTTTCACGTAGGAAAATCAAATTTTCCTTCAGGACAAATTTTTCTCGGCAACTTTGTAATTATCCACAATAAAAAAAAAATATTTCAAGAAAATGTTATTCAATTTGATGAGGTTATCACAATAATAAAAAATTAATATCTCCTTCCCCTTAAAAGAATGTTGAGGAAACCTTTTCTCTCTAGCACAATAAGTACGCAGTCCAAATCAGGACTCTTATTTCAGGAGATGATTTCCACGAACTGAACTGAAAGAAGGAGAAGGGATCGATGAATGTGAGAGGGGTCCGATACCCAGAATGTTCGAACGCGGAATATGCATTTAATGGAAAAAATAACAAAAAGTGAAGGTCGAATCCACATAACTTCAAAAAATTAAAAAGAATAAAATACTTACGTTTGTCGACTAAATACATTCCTACTACATCGACGTACTTGTATCTTCATCCAAACTATCATATAATGATATTTAAAATTTGACTATGTATTTCTTCGATAAAAAAATTTTTGGAAAAAAATACAACCGACTTCGGAATGCACTAAAAAGGATGAAATAATTTTAATTTATATTTCGGAGAAGGCGCAAAATAAAAAATTTTCTACATTGAAGATTGCCAAGATTCTTTAATCCTTTTACTCATTATCACGTTAAACTATTTCCTCTTTCCTCCCATTTAGTACCAAGGTCACCATACCCCAATCAAATCATAATCAGGAACATCTTTCATTTACACAATTTTGCGCGGTCTCCGAAATATAAATTGAAATTATTTTTCTTTTTAGTGTATTCCGAAGTCGGTTGTATTTTTTTTTCCAAAAATTGTTTTTTCTTTACTTCACATTAATTAACTGTGTATTTGCATTTACATTAAAACAGCTAAACAAACAAGTCGTTTCTTAGTATTTATAAAGACTTAAATCTAACATACTGCAAATGAATTACATAGTCGTTTCAGGATCTCCAAAATTGTGAAAATGTTGATACTCCTCGTCACTAAAGCAATTATGCTTCTTCCAACAATCAGATATAATTGTTGTATCTGGAGATATCTATTCCAATGACGTTCAATAACGTTTCAGCACTCATCGAAAATTACTAGACATTACATATAACCAGCCGTCTTACGATAATCAGAAAATAACATACCCTTAGGACACAAATCAACGTTCAGCGGACTGTGGAGCAGTAGATAACGTGCCCAACTAACCCATCTGCGAAGTTCCTAAGTACGAATTGCGGTGGGTCCGCTATTTTTTTAAGAAGTGACCAGGAAGAAGGTCTAAATAAGTACTTCTTGAGTAACAAACATACATATAATACATCATGCGTTGAGTTTGTAATTTATAACATTGTTTACGATATATTAAATTTATTAGAGCGTTAGAAAGGTCTTGTAAAAAAAAAAAAAGAATGTTCAATATCCGGAATAGCATATCAGACAGCAATAGTGATTATTATATTTCATTTTTTTTCAATTTTTATTATTTCTTACGTTACATACATATCATAATAAATTAAGTAGAAAAAGATCATCAAAAATATACACATGAAGACGTTACACATCAATAGGTTGGCTGCTGGCCCAGAAAAATGTACTGCATACTAAAAGATTAGCCTCTGTAAACTATTTAATTAGGAAAAAAAGAAACCAAGTCAATATCTCCATTAAATCCTGAGAAAACGATTTGTAATACTTTCTTTGACACACCCTGTATGCAGGGTATCTCACGTCCCGGATAGCCAGTTGCATGCAGATTGGCAGCAGATCGACACCAAATCTTGGCAAGCCGCAACAAATTTTGGTGCCAAATCCATAGTCATCTGTGTCCGCATCTGGCTACGGTTTTGGCAATAGACTCTGTCGACAGAATCGAAGCGCAGATTAGTTGTAGAAAGGCGGCAGATATCGCTAGCAGAACCTATTATGTGGTGACCGTCGAAGCTGCCGGTAAAGGAGTTCACGGCCTTGCCTGCCACCACCGTCGTTAAAGAAGAGGCCTCGTTTAACTTCATCTTCAGTTTAATGTTATAAAACGTTCTTCATTTTATTCAATTTGATTTTGTTTAAAAATAACAAATGTTACATTCTGTTACTGATATTCAAAAGGATCAGACATGTATAATTAAATAACTACATCAATCCAAATAAAAATAATCTTCTTGTTATCTAATCAAGGGGCTAGATTCGGATAAGGTAGAGAGTCGACGTTACCGCCAAATTTAATACAAAATATAGGTTAGCGGGAATCGACTTTTCGTCCTTATGTGAGAATATTTTCGCCTGTAAAAGGGCTCATTGGAAAGACGATAATCAAATAGAGCGCGCGGCTGCCGCGGTTTAATATGATTTTGTTGATATTTAATAATATGAGCGTTAGAAACTGAGCAAAAATCGGCAATTACACATCGGTCAAATTAAACTATTTTTTTGTCATTGAAAGATTATTCTTCTTCAGCGCGCTAGATTTAACGTTTAACTACACACTAAAATAGGTTTTGTCTTGATTCTCTCTGAAATAAAGTCAAATAGTCGATTCCCGTATAGCTGTATCTCAACGGCCATACAATTCCTTTTAGTCACATTATCGGCAATACAGGGTAAAATACGTGACAAGTTTAGTTGGCCCGTTGCGAACCAGGTAGCGTCTAATTATAAAGACTTCCGATGTGGAACCATAATGTAATTTGACACATTCGTACATGCATGTACGCTCGACTACATGCATACACATATGTATGCATCAAAATTCATGCGACTCGCGTTTGACTTGGCTGCTGAACATTTCGTATCTAAAATTATTCATTTTCTTATCATTCTTGTCCAAAACTTCTGAACACGTGACTTCCCGTTAAATTGACGTACTGTAAAAATGGACTTTTTTTTAACCCGTTGACGATAGTACGTTCATTTTTATTTATGATATTTATTTGTCAGTTACTTTATTTTTGTTGCCACCGATAGTGATGATGCATTTTTAAATTATACAGTTTTTCTCGGCCGAGAGAGAACACGCATAGTATCTAATAAGTGATTCGAGATTGCGGTCGATTTATTAGAGGAAAATCGGGTGATACGCCCCAATTCTAAAGAAACACCAATAAAACAACTATTTATTCGTAATGTTTAATTCTTTTTTCCAAATCACATAAACTGTTATTTACTCTTCACAATAATTGTATCAGAATTACAGCGAATGTAAATAATCGTTTCTTTTAACCTTAAATGGAACGTTCTACAACACAATCGTTAGGTAATGTGACAAAACGCCCCAGCATAAATGAATAATTACTTTGTGTCATTCTTAAGAAAATATTATAGAACACATACTTTGAAATACACTAATAACAAGACTAAAATAATATTTAATAAAATTATTTGTTATTCATTACACATTCTTTTCTCTTTTCTTCTGGACAATACCGATGTGTAGGTTATTTGTAAGAAGTTTTTAGACACGTGTACGGATTAATTTTTGACTTTATTAATTACATTTTTTAATGACTTAAAGAACTGAAACTCTAGTATTTACTGTAAATGGTTAAAACGCAGATCATAGTAAATATGGTATGTATGTATACAGAGTGTTAAAAAAAAACCATTCAATATTTACATGGTATATAGGAAGCACTTTACTAAGTAAAAAAGCCGAATTAATACACATAAGCCGAAAGGTCAACCGTTTCTGAGATACATATAAACATTTTTGCTTGCTAGTATTATAATTTACTTACTACTGGACTTTCGATATTTACACAAGATTTTCCACGTGTCCTCCCTCCATTCCTATACACGCTTGGCATCTTTCTCTTACAGAGTGAAAAATACGTGATTTATAAATAATTAAGTAAACATCGCATGCGATGGAAGCAAGTAAGTAACTGCTGATCATGACGTTAGCAAACAAAAATGGTTACATGTATTAATTCGGCTTTTTTACTCAGTAAAGTGCATCCTGTATACCATATAAATATTGAATGGTTTTTTTTTTAACACCCTGTATGAATATGTACATGTACTTTTTTCTCATAAATCGTAATATTCTCATGTATTACCTACTTTTGCTACGACTGCTGGCAACTGAGTGAAGTTTGATCCTATCGTTTACGATACTATGTTGTCATTTAGTTATATATGGCATATTGTAAATTATTTGCTGGGGCATTTTGTAAATTCTCCAATGTAAAGCTTTTCAGCTTAAATCTGGCAAAAATATGTATATTGCAATCAGAATTATACAATAATAATTTTAAAAGTTTTGGTTGCTTACTTTTCATACATATATTTTAATTTATCAGAAAAAAATCAGTGACTTGTAAAATTGAATTCTCCTAGGGCTCTCCGTAATTCGTGAGAAAGCTAAAAATAAAAAGATTGTAGTAAATCTTTCTAAAAAACGTAATATTTGAACGTATTATTATCGCGGCAGTTATGAATGATTATGTTAAGTTCAAATCTGTTGTTTGTAGCTGTATATTTTTATTTCCGTGCCTAAAATCATCGCGACGTATACCACATCTTCATTTATAATTCTTTAGTATTTACAAAATATCATGATGCAGTATAAGCATCTTTCGAGTTATCAAAATGTACAATAAGGCTTTTGCGATTGCACGTGTCCAATTTCAATTAAAATTTTTAAAAGCATCGCGAAACACATAAAACATAAGAATATCCATTCGCATTCATAATGATGTTCACTGCGAACGTGCAAGCTGCATTAGAGGTTTCAGAAAAACAAATCACGGATTCAATTTATGATTCAAGGAACGGTTTTTATTTCTAACAGAATTTGTAAAAGACAACGCAAGTAACTCCATCTTGAGGTACATAATACTATTAAAATTACCGACCTGCCAAATCGCAAAAGTCACGTGACTACCCTAGCCCCCTAAGTGGGCTCTGATGGGCTCTGGCGGCTCCGTCGGTAACCCGGCGAGCGGTTACCTCGTGCACCGACGAGAGTAGCTCGTCGGTGCTTTTAATTTTTTCAAGTGAAACACAACAGCAATAGCAAGCAGCTCCCTCTCGCTTCCTTCAGGTAACCGCGTATCTATCGGTATTACCATTTCTCTACAGAAAGGAGTGCTTTCCGTGGACATGTAGCTATTATTGCTATCCTACTTTACCGATGTATAGGAGAGTATAGAAAGGTTTGATAAATTAATTACTTGTCCGTATTTACTGCACTAAATAATATTATACTCTGTATTTTATATAAAGATATTACATACTTTTATTTACAATGTCTATGCGTTTCGATTTCGCTTGCGACTTTCTTCGACCGCGTCTTTCCACAGAATGCCGGATGCCGCTTTTCCTTTCCTTCCGGGAAAACTAAAGACTATGAAAAAGGTGGCGCTACTTCTGTTTGGCGGTTTTTTCCGCCTTCCGGTGGAAATTAATTAGTATTAGGAGTCGACCGCTAGATGGCTATAGGATTTGTGTTTCCGCCAAACGCAACCTTTTCAAATTTCATTTTTATTTTTCTCGTACTGTGAGAATATTATATTTTGAGCTTTATTATTACCGTAAAATATTCTATTTATTTCAACGGAAGATGAAATTTCCTTATTTTAACACAAACAAGATGTATAAGAATAAAGAGCTCAACTTGTTTGGCTTATTTACACGTCCACATAAAGATTTATTATTCCATTCGAAACTGAAATTTCTTTACAAATTTTATTTAAATGATTCTCTTAATGAGAATATAGTTAATTATGTTTGTCATAATTTCACAGATTAATTTCTTTTTCCGCAAGAACATGTCCGACTTTAATCAGCTATTTTGTATTTTATTATTAAGTAAAATATAAAATATATGATACATATTTCTAAAAACGTTTTAATATTAAACACAGAATATAATTTAATTCATCTGTGATCTTAATCAGTTGTTGAGGATCGAAAATCTTTAGTGGTTTTTAATGGTACGATTTTGGAAAAATTATCCCATAATTCTTTATTAAAGTTCTGCAATATTCTATGAACGAGAAAGAAAACCCGTAGAATTACAACACCCCGCTCGATTTGCATCACGATTATCGCAATGATACTTAACCTTGGCCTTCATCTTACACGCGAAGGATTTCACCCGGGTCGATGATAATTCGAAGTGTTCATATCGCGGGTTTATGGTGACCCGTTAGGTATGGAAACCGGTTTCATTAAAGTTTTTATGAGCCAATCGACGGAGTGAAATCAGAAAAATTATCGTCTTGCAATAAATACACATGCAGGGTGTCCCGTTGTTCTTGAATGACCTGGGAAATTCGTGTTTCACTCTTGAACAATACGAAATCATTCGTGGTTAGAATAGAAGAGTAATTAAGATTTTTATCTCAGATGTGCTACATCTTTTATTTTTATTACAAATATCAAATGTACAGTATAATTTTATACTTCAATCTAATAATCGATTTATTCTTATTTGGTATCGCTTCAAAAAGTATCATCAGTATCGAAAATTTGCACCAAATATGTAAGATATCCTAATTGAATGCTTGATTATCGAATTGTTCGAATATCAATGTATGTCGGTATCAGTTTCATCATTCGTATTATCTATTACGCAATCAATCCCATAATCGTTCTTCTGTTACGTCGGATTTGCTTAACATGAAGAAGAACACGGAGTTACATGGGTTCTGGCTCGAACACGAAACAATAGAACATCATTTTCTGATCCTTTCTTCGTCAAACAAAAGTCTGTAAATGGCGCCGTGTGCGTCGTAACGCGAACCAAATGAAAATCTAACAACGTTGTGTGATCCAGTCGCGAAATTTCATTCGTATTTTTATCGCTTCCAATCTCTCTGTATCGAAAGTTGCTTTAAAAAAACACGAAAGAATAACAGTATACAACGATCGAACCGCATTATTCAAAGTCCTCGAACGATTCGATCAGCCACGTTTGTAGTGTAGTCCGTGTCACGTCATCAGCGACTTCCGTATTTGTGACTAGAGTTTCTTGATGATCCACGATGAATTCGGAGGAGCCAAACTTTGCTAACACGAAAACGTTGCACTTCCATCATCTCGATATAAGCGGCGGTGCCAAGGAGGAAAGCCCTCGATCAGAGCGAGGAAATATTTTTGATAACGTTTATAAAATGACCACCGTAGAAAGGTATGTTTCTTTCTTCGTTAACACGTTTGATTTCCAAGATAAGAATAGTACGTAATATGTATTATTTAATTCCGAATACGATTATTTTCCGATCATCCCTTTCGTTTTGATTAGAAATATTATATTATATAATAGAAACTTGAAAGAGCATATTATATTCTTAAGAATGTAAAAATTTCGTGACATTTAATTTTTAGAAACTTGGGAATATTATATTTCTAATTAATATAGTACTTTGGGTAAATTTTGAAATGAACAAATATCGTGAATTGGAAAATGATATCAAAGAAAATAATCTAAAATTTAATAAATATCGTTCCTTTTTAACCGACTTCGAAAAGGAGGAGGTTACTCAATTCGACATGTACAGACATATGTATGTTAATTTTTTTTTTTTTCAATTGTCCGAGTGTTAATAGCAATTTATTTCACCGTATTTACCACAAATGAATAATATTGTGCTAATTGTATCAAGGTTATAACATTTCTTATTAGAAAACAGCCATTATTTGTGCGTATTTTCTTTATCAATTGTTTATTACATGCCTGAGGGGAACGAGCCGTTTTCACGATATTCAACGAGATATTTAATATTTTTTGTTAGAAATTTCCATTATGGAAAGTATCTAATAAACGCAGAAACCTAATTGTTCGATAATTTTCATCTTCGCAAAAACATGTTTTTCATTAGTAACTTATGATCGCTTAATATTCCGACCTAGATACATGAGAAAAAAAATGATACTTCCGTGCAAAATAAAACGCTAAACAACGGAAATGAATGATACATTATTTTTTCCAGAACTTTTTGTTATTTTTACCTTAAGACACGAAACGGAAATATCCGTTTCTGGAAATGTAGAACTCAGAAGAACTTTGTTTTCTTTTTTCTCAAAGAAAAAGTAAAGTAGGTCTTTTCCAAAAGAATTAATATTTTTTTAATAATACATATTTCGTTGCCTTCGAAATCGTTTTTGATACCTGGGTATATGTTGTACTGGGATTTTAAAAATATTATTCATTGATTAAAATTAGGATTTTTTCATTTTAAATTACGAAATTTGCAATTAAAGACACTTTCGTCAAAATGTACTTATTTGTATTTATTATAAACACTGGTACTCCTAGTGTTACGAACATAATAGTATGTTCTCTGATTGGAAGGTGTTACATATTGTCGATAATTCCTTAATTAAATCACTCGGCTAAGAATAAACCGAATTAACCAATCGTCAAAACTTCAATTTAGATAATATTGAAAGGTGATAAAATAACACGATGGAATGATTAATGAGAAATAAATGGAGTCGATAAAGGATCGGTTCTTTGCATCGACTATTTCGAAAATGTTAATGATTCTCATTAGCACCAAGCTCATTAAGCAATACTGTTTCTGTGATTTTACCTAAAATATCGATTCGAATACGGGAATACCGTTAGTCAGTGTGTAATACCGCTGTTAGCAATTTAACCGACACAATCAAAGATTTAGGGATGTTCCCGTACGTTTGAGTATCTTTTCTCGCCAGACCTTAAATTTATTTCCCTCTGCCTCGTGTTTTTTCCCGCTCGGTGAAAGGAAGAAATGACTGTTTTCGAAAAGAATTATTTAACTTTTTACGACCAATTTCAAATTTTAATTCACCTCATTAGCATCCTCGTCGATATTTCTTTATAACGGAACGCCGAAAGTGCATTCGAACGCGAACTGGTGCAGCTCGTATTTTTACGATACAGTTTATTACGCGTTGCTTTCGATGATTGGTATCAATAAACACGTAAATTACGAGTTAATCTCCATTTCTTTTGTTAATTTAAAGGAAAATTATTAATCCATTAATACGTTTGCCACACAGTGGCATAGTTTGAACCAAATATATTTTGAATTGAATTTTAAGAAATGCAAATTATGAAATCGTTAGATTTTAATGATCAAACTGATATTTTCTCTAAGTAGAAATTAAAAAAAAAAAAATGCATTGGTCTTCTTTAAATAGAAGAGAATCTTTGCAATTTAATTTGCTGGAATTTCTGTTTTAGACTAGCTTGAAATGTAAACAGAAACCCTTGAAATTATCATAGAAGAAGCAACGAAATATTCGTTATACTCAACTCTAAAGCAGGATAAGCTCTTAAATCAAACAAATTCCAAAGTATTCCTATATTAAACTTTCCATAATTCTTGAAACCTTGTATCTAGGAGTTTCAAAAATTTACACTGCAAAATTATCAATCAACAGATTATAATCAACGCGTAATACAATAAAATGACATCAGTTAAAGAATGATTAATAAAAACTGTTGCCACCAAAGTCACAAATACATGGCACCAGTTGTCAAAACATACAATGAATCAGAAATGGAGCAATATAAAAATAAGACAACTTCAAACGTTGCTTGAGAACCACATATGTCGAGAATCGTGTCTTTAAAAAGATCAAAGCCAACTTTCACAAACTAAAATCAAGTCACTGTTGCAAACTAATCAGACAGCATTCGTTGAATCTAGAAAGGCGCGCAGAACAGATTAAACTTTACATCATTCATGTTATATCTATCTGATGGATAAACATAGGAACGATCAAAGGTTGCTCAGAAATGTGCAACTCTTTCCGAAATCTTTTTCGTTCCTTTTCGTTTCCACGGTAAACATTTTTAATCGCGTTTCTTCCGTTCTGGAACTTCCGTCCTGAATCGAGTTCCGTACAAAATGTACGCTGTCGGGTATCGTAGGCCTTCCTAAGAAAAACGGCTCCAGAGATATTGTCCCTATAACTTATCTAGTATTATTCTACTGAATATCATTAATATTATTAGTAGATATTACTACTTTGTTATATTACTGATATTACTAAGTATTAGTGATATAATCGATATTATTAATATTCGAAAATTATTAAACGTTAGGTCCAGATTAGGTATGGATTAAGTCAAGCATGACCAGTGTTCGGTTTAGTCATTATTTCAAAGCGAGTTGGTTAATTTAGTGATAGCAATTGCTAGAACGATTAAATTACTAATTTAAAAATAAAAATATTATATTGCAAATAAAATTTGACGGATGAAATTATTTTGTTTGCGTTTTTACGTTAAGAGATGGGCGTAACGAAAGGGTTAAAGAAATAAACAAGCGGTTGCAAAAAGGAAAGTAAATACGAAATCCGGAGGTTATAATTCGAGGGATATTTTTATTGAACGATGCTTATTTATTCCTGATGAATCATTTCTCCGATAGGATCTTAAATTGGATATCGAAAGAAACATTTCTACAACGTTCGATAGGTTTTCACGTGGACAATCGATCATCGTGTATCGAAAATCATCTCATTCGAATATAACAGACCGGTTAACAAGGCGATCGACCAGATTTTTGTTATGCAAATGCGAAATAATGCTTGATTCGTTCACGCAGATCGATTCTGTGAATTTTCAAGAGGAAATTGTCGACAGTCACTTTTTGATTGAAATTTGATGATTCGATATACGTAAATATAGACATATAGACTAATTCGTTATCTTGATAAAAGCCAACTTATATTTCAACGAGAGCTTTTTAATCAATTTTGTAATTTAAATTAAGAAATCAGAAGCGAGTCATTTTCATCCGTTTGGTAGTTCTAGTGTTAACCTAAGTCGATCTTTTTTCTTATTTTTTATTGTTTCAGCTTTCTGTTTGGATCCTCTTCAGGACTGCTTACAATTATACAGTACGATTGTTTTATTCTTCATATTAAATTTTCCACTTGCTATCTTGAGTAAATACAACAATATTCATGACACTGCAAATTTGATTAAAATTCTTTTTTCTAAATTATTCGATTATGCTTATATGTAGTGATTTGTGGTGAATTGCTAGTAGCTGACAAATCATTAATGAATGCTATAGATAGCAACAATATTTCATTATTGAACACGCTTTGCAACTTCAAAACAAATAATCTGTACACTCGTAGTTATTAATTCTTAAGTACCTACTGTAGCAAGATTAGATCTATCATTTTTCTACATAAAAGTAGATAGTAGTATATTCCTTTTTTTTTATGTAAGAAATAACAATGAAAAATGCTGTTATGATGTTTATACGTCCTAATTCTAAGTCATAGTAGTTATGAATTAATTACGACTTTTTTCTTAATACTTTGTACGAGTACTAATTTCGATTTTAAGAAGTACAACTTTTGTTTTGTAGTTGACTCACGAGTAGACGTTGAACTTGATCCCAATCCTATCCTCTAGCATTGTGTGTCTAAATCAAGCCCGGTTAGATCGTTCAATTGCTTCGTAAACATCCTTTAGTTCGTCGAATGTCAGTAGTATATCTGTTGTTCGTGATTATTAGGGAGCTAGCAGAGACACGAATGAATATTCATCGACGTCGAACGTGTGGATTCATAGTGAATCCTGTTTCGTGCACACGTACCACGAAATTACGCGGTTCTAACGCAAATTACGATTTACGTAAGCCCTGTGAGCGACACTCGGGTTGATTAACGAAACTGCAAAAGTGAAACGAATCATGAAACCAACAGTCCTCCGTCAATACTTTCCGTCGGATAGGTTAATTACCGTTGATGTTGAATTCTGTTAATCCTTTGATTGCGAAGGGACGTGTATATATGTCCTTAATTGTCCAGTGTAATACACGGAGGACGGTATGCAGTGTGTAATGAAAATTTGAACATTATTAATAATTAGGATTCGAAATTCGAATGTAGCAAGCACTAGGTAGGATAGGGACGGTTAGCTACAAAGGCAGTATCGTATGTTTCAAATACAGTAGCATCGAATGTAGTCTGGTGTATTTGAATATTCGAATTTTAATATTTAAAATATTAAAACTTCAAATACGATTTCAAAATTATCCAGATTCGAAGTTATCTGTAATAATTGTACGAAAGAATAGTATTAAATTTTTAACGAAGTTTTGTGAATAGTATTAAGTTATTTTAACTCCAACCGAATGTCCGTTTTCTATAAAATTGTTTTAAATCGTTCGAAAGAATACACATTTCGGAACGTGTGCCTTAAATGGTTGGCTTTTAAGTTGGTATGTACCGTTTTATCTCATTAAACTTGCTAACCAGCCTCGTTTGTAATCGAAAAATATGTACTTTGAATGTTTCGTCGGGTCGACATCGTGTCTGTTGAAGTTTCTAGGAAACGTGATTAAAATACCATTACATGCTCGTCCAAATATATTTGGTGAAACAATCGTGGAAATTTAGATAACGATACTCCACGTTCATTAGTTTCCTTGATGAAATATCGGACAGAAACCGGCCACGATTTGTCATCGTATTCCGAAACGTTTATTGTTGTGTTCTAATCAATTGATTCACGATTTGATTCGTTAAAATTCTTTTACGTCGAATCTGTTTCAACGAAACTACTAATTATTGAGCATGGATAAGTTGTTATCGAAATTTTTGTAAATTTAAATCGATTCTTCGACGGTTCGAAGCTATCTAAACCTCCTTTCGTCAGTTTTTCGTAGTTTGATTGATATCTAACAGATCCGAGATGTTTTCTATTCACTTCTGACGAATCAAACGAAAGTTAAATGAACTCAGATTGTTTTTCTGCAGCTTCTGAAAGGCCACTTGGCGTTCAATAAACTCAGACCGTTCTCTTTTGATCTTTCTTATTCAGTTAAATAAACTCGCATTTCCTTTGATTAATTTCTAAATGAAACAGTTTTGTTGCGAAGTAATCGAAGCAATTTATGATTGTTGTATTATATTTGTCTGTCTTGAATCGTTTTGTACCAATTTTTAATCAATCGCATAAAATTTATTGAGAATATCCTTTCTTTAAATTTTAATAAATTTATTAATTTGCTAAGAATCCGGTTATAAATTGATCTATTATTTTTATTACTATCCACGTATTATTATCTACTACTATTCAGATTTTTACACAAAAATATATATGCTTCAATTTGACGCATTATTAACACATTGCATACGGGTATCGGGCTCTATGATTATTGTTTAAAAAACGAAAACGTAGTTACACGAAAACCGGACTCCAGCACAAGTCTGCTAAATACGTACTTTTACGTGATCCGCGCTCAAGCGACAGGCAAAAAAAAAAAAAAAATGTAAAAGTACGTTTCCCGCATGAAATGTGTTAATTCGACTTATGAATAGAGCCAAAAGTTATTAATTAACATCATCCTTTCATCGTTCAAATTATTCCTGCCATGGAAAACGAAGTATATCCTTAACATTTACAACGAAACAAAAAAAAGAATGACTACTTTGAATCTGGATCTCTCGTTTACAAAATGAAGAACCTTTCCACCCAAATGAAATATTCAGGCCAATAATTCTTTCTCTGTAGCCGTAACATTCAAATGTCTATCACGTGCAAGTAGAACGATAGGGCAGATCTTATGACGTGGCAGAATAATAGTATATCGTTATCGTGGCACTTAATGATCCAAAAAGGTGAGGCACAAGTTCGATGGAAAGAAGAATACGTGGAGCTCCGATCCCCGATAAAACGGTCACTGCGACCTGAGCCTAACGGGATAACCTCGATAAACTTTGGTTGGTACGCTGCCGCGAAGCCGCTCCTAGCAATGCTGATGGCACGTCTTTGTATGCGTATTTTCATACTTTGACGGCTGGTGCCAGGTACTCATGATTACCGTTCTTGGATTTACAGATATAATGTACGATCGTATGCAACTCAGGCTTTCCTTAGATGAAATTATACAAAGGTGTAGGAAACGAATTGTCCCATTATATACTTGGATTTTCATATATGTATAATGTACAGTTATGTGCAACTTGGGATTCTTTTTTTGAGTAATAAAAATCGTCAGAGATGAATTGTCTTATTGGTTGTCTTATTTGAGCCTGTTTCTTGTTAGCCTCTTTCTAGACTGTTTCAGGATTAAAAGTTAATGGCGGAAGACTGTTTTTACCTTTTTTCCCCTTACCTATTTCGCTAATTATGGACAACTATATTCCATACTATCCTGTTAACCTTCTTCAAGACAAATTTTTCTAATTCGTCATCTTTATGATAGCTTAACTCCTTAAAGACAGTCGACTTTTAGGATACAACCCGCCATAAACGATTTCTACTCATTTTTGGTGGTGGTTCTAAACATTTTCCTTGATTATTTAGGTTCCCAATTTTCACCTCGCTTAACAATCGAATGATAAAGAAGAAAATTAATAAATTAGATAAAGTAAAATATTTTAGGTTAGTGAGTGGCAAACGTAATACTATGGAAGTGGACCTTAAAGGACTAATTGTAAGAAATACTGAACTATATTACAATTTTTTTATGTACTAAAAAAATAACTAAAATAGATAAAGGTTTGCTAATAAAGTCCCAAAACACGACAATTTTAGCCCTTCCCTTCATATTTCGAAAAATTCGAACAGCTTCGGAACCCGTCGATTCTTACATTCAAACGATACTTTGTTCGTCGTTTGTACACCGGCTCGGAATTATAATGAATCCACGTCATGAATGTTAACGAAGCTCCGTCTGGATCAACAGGATCCGTGTCGTTCAACATTGCAGATCGTGAAGATCTTACGATCTGTTCCGTCTTCTTCAGATCGTTGTCCGATAAGACGTTAAAAGTGGAACATCCAGTTGGTTAACGCGTCTAAGCAAACGACGCGATGCTCGCAACTGTTACGCAAAAAAAAAAAAAATCTTCGTTACTTCCTGTTATCATCGTGCTTCGTAGGTGAGCGACTTGTGGATAATTACGTTACGCGAGCTCGATGCTCGCAGCCTTTAATTTTCCACGTTCCTGTGCCATATACACGGCGAGTCGCGTGCAACTGTTACAACGTTATAACTGTATCTCGAGTCGTCTGAATTTCTCGTTTTGAATCGCGTTTTACGATTCCTGTTGATCGCCACGCGATATTTTCTTTGCTGCACTGTCACGGACACTGCGTTTATGAGCGATCAAAGGGGGAAGACGGAAAGATGGGTATGTGTCCACTCGACGGTAAAAATTACGCGAGTAACTGTCGATGCCATTTGCTATGCGTGGATACTATTCCGAGAGTTACTTCCAGCTGACGATAGTCGTTTCCAGCGCAGTGTTCATTTGTGAAAAATGTTTTCAATAGCTTTTAAGGCACGCGTACCCTTAACGCAGTAAAATGGAAGTACTTACCTCAGAGACTTCGACGCAGCAGGGTGTCATCGAACTGCAAACTATTGCATATATCTGAAAATATCGTTTGGACGTGTCGATCAATTAATCGATGAGATTTCTTTAATTAACATCGACACACTTCTTTGATCACGGTTCACCGATCTTACTCCAGTTCGACTTCCTCGTCCTCCGCCCATCAGGCCACGTTCAATCGTGATATCGGGGCTGCAAAACGCATGCAAAGATCTCGATTCGATGGTGAACCGTAAAGTGTAATACATAACGGTAGTGTCGAACGGCTTTAGCCATTGTTGCAAACCTATTGCGACCGCGATCGATAAGCTAATCAATGAATTGCTGGAGAAAGAGAAGCTTATTATTGCATGTGACCCCGATTGAAGCCTGTTATCGAAACGATATTGTTGTTGTTTTCTGTTTCGAGTAACGGTACGATCGCTATCGAGCAATAACGTAACCAGTTGTGCGTAGTCCGATGGACAATTCGATTGAATTATAAAATTGACTCAAAGAACCACTTGATTTTTCTTAAGTATCATTTAATCATCTTTGCCAGATACACTGTGTGTTAAAAACCTAGCGAAGTCTTCTTATTAAGGCTGAGGTTCTTTAGTCTCGTTATCCAATCTTTTATAATTTAAAAAGAAATTATCACGCTTCCTATTTTGCAAAACGAGGATTCTCAAATCTTATTAATTAACACGTTGATTAACACGGTCATTGGTGAATACACTGTGCATGTGTTACCCAATCGACAAAGGCATTTAACACTGAAATAATTCAATTATCTCTTCCTCCGATACCCTGTGTGATATTGATGTCTTTATTTTTTTCAAATGATTCTTATCTGAGTTTGTGACTGTAACAATGGAGAAGCTATTCAGGTTAATGCGAGCGTTAAAATATATTTCTACCAGTATAATTTCGTTTCCATTCTAGTGCCTGCGCAGCTGCAAAAGAACAATTTCTGCGAATTAGGAAAAGAAGGTGAAGGTTGAATAGATCAAGCAGGTACGATCGTGGGAATGAAACTCCAAGGCGTTGCCTTGGCATCGTGTTATCTTCAAACTTGATAAATACTCGACAATAATGACGCGTATATTACGTGAATATGTATGTTATCATCACGAAACAGTCACACTTTGATGTTTGTTGTCAATTTTCAACCGATAACTTTCTCTTTAGTGTCACTGACTTTATTTTTTAATATCATCTACGTGTTTCATCGTACGATAAGTTTAAACGATATGAAAAATATGTAATTGCAGCTGTATCCTGAGTTAATTTTGAATATCTCGATTTTGATATTGGAAAATTCCAATAGGTACAGGATAGTTCGTATACGTACCTATAATTTTATTAATCAACAAGGTTATCGATGATATCATTATGGTCTAACGTTAAGAATTGATGTTTAATCGTTTCTGTATGTATTTATGTAATTGTAAGAGAAAGTTCGGATCATTCATACATTCTTTGACACTAGATTGTTTTACACAATCTAATATTAAATTATCCAATGGCATCAGGTACAGTATAGATGTACCTGAAATAGAATCGATTACGAAGTAATCGTTCAAACTTCACTTTTAAATAACCACTGTAATACGAAGTAAAAGTAATACAAGTTTTTCTTGCTGTTTCTTGACGTGTTCCAATTTTATGTTCGCCTTTAATGACACCTGTACACACGTGTAAGTCGTAATTGTAAGGTACTAACTTACTTTGAGCCTTTGATTCACTCTTCAAAGAAATCATTCCATCGAACTTGCTTTTTATGTCCGGGTGCACTGAATCATTTTCCAAGGTACAATTTACAAACTTATAATCACGTGTGGTTGCCAATTCTGTACTTTATTAGAATAAATAATGTGGGACGTTGGTTACTAAATTCTAAAATTATCTAAACTTTGGATTAAAAAAAGAAAAAAAAAATTAAAAAATGATTATGAACGTTGCAAGGGTTTGATTCGAATAATGCAAACTTCGATTGAAAAGTTTAATTTATTAAATTTTAACCCTTTGCACTCCAGTGGTGACTCTCACTCACCATGTGCTTTGATGCCGCAACTCCAGAGGTGACTCTCGCTCACCTCATCTCAAGGTGTAGAGATATCTAAAATGTTAAAATATAAAAATTTTATACATTAATTTGTGTATGTAATAATTTTAAGTCACTGATAAGAAATACGTCAAAAGGGCTGCGAAACGTCTGAAGTTGCTGGTGCGCCGCGTGAAAAAGGCCCGAAGTGCAAAGGGTTAATAAATAATTCTGTAGGCAAAAGAATGCGAAGGTTACGAATTTAATTGCCAACCGAATACTTTGAACTGGTTTTTTTTTATTAGAGTACGTTTGAGCCAGCCCTGCGTTATGTTCATTTAGGCTGCATCGTATTTAATGGGACATTTTATGTACGAAATGTTTCCAAGAAACGATTTAAGCGTTTCGTCGACAGAGAACAAGTCGGAAGGAAGAAAAGGAAACTAAGATTGTCGGAATTCTATTTGAATTGCATGGCAATATGCTAATCAATGGGTTAAGTTTAGCCAACAATGCTGTCCTTCAGGTTCACAATTTTTCTTCACTCGTGGGGAGGTTGAACCAGTGTCAACGTACTATGTCCTTCGTTGACATTGTATCCTTCCGATCGGCAGAGAAATAAAAAGATATAATTCAATTTAAAATCATGGATCGTCACTTTCAAATGATAACGTCTGTGAAGCTGGCACCTCATCTTTGAAAAAATTAATTTTCTTTTAGAGTTCTGAATGCACCCCAAAGAGTTCTACAGTTCTTCATAAAATTTAGCAATAGTTCCGGCGAATTAAATAAAAAAATTGATCTTTGAATTCGTGGGGTGCTTACTTCACAAAAAGTAACCACAAAATGAACGATAACATCTTAACCGCTGAAAATAAATAAAAATTTCATTAGGATTATTCGCAGAACTCTTGAGGTGCTATTCAGAACTCCAATCAGCGAAACAGAATTATAAAAAAATTCTCACCCCCCAAGAAGGGTGAAAATTTTTTTTAGGAATTTTGGTTGTTTCGCTACAGTTCTGAGTAGCACCTCAAGAGTTCTAACGATTTTCATTGGGGTTTGAAGCCGTCAGAACAATATTTTAAAAGTTCTCGTGATTTTTCGTGCCGCCGTTCGAAATTTTTCTAAGTTTCGATGAATGAAAAAATTCTTCAGCAATTCCGGCGATTTCAACAGAGTTCTGGATAACACCTCAAGAGTTCTAACGATCTTCATTGGGGTTTGAAGCTGTCAGAACAATATATAAATTTCGAACGGTGGCACGAAAAATCGCGAGAACTTTTAAAATATTGTTCTGACGGCTTCAAACCTCAATGAAGATCGTTAGAACTCTTGAGGTGCTATCCAGAACTCTATTGAAATCGCCGGAATTGCGGAAGAATTTTTTCATTCATCGAAACAGAAAAATTTCGAACGGCGGCACGAAAAATCACGAGAACTTTTAAAATATTGTTCTGACGGCTTCAAACCCCAATGAAAATCGTTAGAACTCTTGAGGTGCTACTCAGAACTGTAGCGAAACAACCAAAATTCCTAAAAAAAATTTTCACCCTTCTTGGGGGGTGAGAATTTTTTTATAATTCTGTTTCGCTGATTGGAGTTCTGAATAGCACCTCAAGAGTTCTGCGAATAATCCTAATGAAATTTTTATTTATTTTCAGCGGTTAAGATGTTATCGTTCATTTTGTGGTTACTTTTTGTGAAGTTAGCACCCCACGAATTCAAAGATCAATTTTTTTATTTAATTCGCCGGAACTATTGCTAAATTTTATGAAGAACTGTAGAACTCTTTGGGGTGCATTCAGAACTCTAAAAGAAAATTAATTTTTTCAAAGATGAGGTGCCAGCTTCACAGACGTCAAATTGATACGACTTTGAGCCAAGAATTAGCAAATATAATATAACTATTCGTTTACTGTTTGTGGCGAAGTGTTTTGTACCTGGTCATTCGAAAAGTTTAACTATCATAAGTAAAATAAGTGTCTGTTATTACTACCATAGTGTTTAGTGTAATGGACAAACACTGTATACGAATTAACCCGCTATAAGTCGAATTTTGTACGTTTACAAGAACAACCAGTAAGACACGATAGAAATACTTACACTACAAAATCAGACGGAAATGCTACGCTGTAAAATTCATTGCATCGTTTTGTAAATTACAATTCTGCAAAATGAAATAGATACGCAAGAAGATTTTGAATTTGCGATAGAAATTGTACATGTTACCTTAAAGTTACATTATTGAATAGAGGGTTGACTGCTTAAGCTGTACCATATGCATAATTCAGTATAGCATGCTGATAATAAATTAAATATTTCCTAAGATTAAAAAAAGATAGAATTCGCATTATCAGTCAATCAGGCGATTCAGTTATTGAATGGTTGATGTCTCGAACGAAATAACCCTGGACTGCACATTCACCATATGTAGGTTGAAGCCCTACAGAGTTTCGAAACTGTATCTAGGACGGTAGTTTTAAAGTTTGCGCGCGATAATTTTGAAACACGAAGCTAGAAGACTAACGTCGGTTTCTATAACTTTCGAAAACTCGGCCAAAGTTACGCATTGCACCTTCTACGTTAACTATACGACGAACGTTAACAAATGAGCCCCAACGGGGAAGTCGGTGAAGAGTAACTTTTTTTAAAGAAATCGATTCACATTTCCCGCCAAACAAACACCGTTCACCAGTAATTTAGTAAATTTGAAAATATAATTTTTCCAATTAGCCCTGAAAAACCTTAACACTACATAGAACTACCAAAAGGGTGAAAATGACTTGCTTCAGATTTCTTATTTTAAATTGCAAAATTGATTAATACGCTTCTGTCGAAATATACGTTGGCTCTCGTCAAGGTAAAGAATTATTCTATATGTTAGTTTACATTTCATCCTTTATTTATTTTGTTTTCTATTTTAGGTTCAGTTTGAAAGTAAGGGTGCATTGAACGTCGGTAGTTCTAGTGTTAATAGTCGAAAAAATGAAGAATTTTATTCCTTAAAATAGGGCCAATCATTATCAAGTGGTTAACCACTATACTGTTTATCTTGTAACTGCAACTATTCAGAATAAGATTGTTACATTTGTTGCTTCTGTTCCTTTTAATCTTTTCGTCTCGGTTATTCCATCGTATTTCATCTGTAATACAAGTAAAGGTGTGTCACAAATAGTTCGAAGGGTACAATAAAGTGAACATTCTTAAAGATTGCTTAACATAGGTTATTAGGCCATAATGGTTGTCTATTTTTCTTTCATGATTGATTCGTTTGGAGGATGATTGAAACTAATCAATTATATCGTTCATCTATTGTTTCTCGCAACCGGCTGTAACCAGTTCCGTCTTCAATCTCTTGCAATTTGCCTCTGAATATTTTTCGTAAATGTATCGATCCACGGGTTGCAGCAAAGTATTACAAATCGATAATTTACTGTTGTCAATAAATTTTATCAAATTAAAATTTATCGAATAAATGAATAAACGAACGTAGCTTTTGATACTGGAAGTATCGACGTTGGACGCAAGCTTAATCTAAATTGATAATTTATAATAAATAAAGAGTGAAACACAAACTAATATATACAATTATTCTTTATCTTGACGGGAATTAAAATTGTTTAAATTCAAAGAGTGGAACTAATCACTTTGATCCGCGAATGCTTCGTACGTCTAATTATAGTTAGACATTTTATATTAAAATGTTTCCTTTAATATTACTGATTAGTACCAATGTTTATGTTCATCATGCACGAATTTGAAATGTTGTGTATGATTATAAAATGCAAATTGATAGTACAAGAAGAGTAGTAGTAATCATTGTGAGGCATCAACGTACAGACACGTGCGTATTATGCATCGACGATCATCGGGGCAAAATAAATGTTTCCGTGATGCATAGTAATCTCAATGTCGACCATGCAAAGGAAGAGAACAATTTTTTCGATGCTTCGTAAATCATGGACGTATGCACAGTATCAGCGATTTGCGTGAAACAAAACAGCGAAATGAAAGAAATCTATAAATTTACGAAACGATTGAACAGTTTGATAACACAGAAGAAAGAAAGAAGGTGTTTAAGGCGTGAGCTCGGGAACAAATGATGGAAGTACAAAGAAAAGTTTTGTTATTCATAAAAGTTAATGTGAAGGAAATTAATTTTATTTAAAAAGTTGCAAAATAGGGGTTACGGTAAAATATTCTACTGATCTATTAATATGGACGTTGAAAAGTTTGTAATAATTTCATTAGAATATTATTATGAAACTTATTCTAAATAAATTATCTTATTTTCTAACATGGGAATTATTTTATTATCAAATGTATAAAAGAAAAATGAAATTTATCAAATTGTTAAATATTCATCAACTAAAATTTCAAATGAAATCTACACGTAAACGAAAGCTAATACAAAGATGAAGATGATAAACGTCATAATCTGTTGATAACCACAGGATAATAAAATTTTACCTTACAGAGATGTTAAATGGTGAAAGCTAAAAGAAGATCCACGAATTTACGTTTAAACAGGTTATTAACACACAAAGAAAAAACTCAGACTCCGTTTGACTGTGTTCACAGAGATGCTCCACATTCGATTCTCAAGCAAGTCTCTCAAATATAAGAAATCAATCTCAAATGCTTCAAAAATTAGCAACAGAAGGAACGTGTTCTTCAAATTGCTAAATCACAACAGAAAAATCAAATTTATAAAGCTACCAGTATTTTTTGAAAAGTCCTATTATAACATAAGATTTATTGCATGAAAATATTCGAGGCGTAATTTTAATTAGTAATTGCATTCTTCAATTTCGTTTCTTTCTTGTCTAAAATGATCCTTGTGGCTGTCGAGACAGATGTTTCATTTATTAGAAGTATGCACAAAAGTTCCCATCGTTTGTGAGGCAGTCGTTCTTATTAATATTTCGACGGTACGACGTGATAAACGCACTTACTTTTGTTTGTTAATTCAATGCCTCAATTTAGCATTTTAAATTATTAATATACTTTTAATATTTGTGGGAGATGGAAACTTCTGCATACGTTTTATATTTATCAATTATTAACTTTTACGCTATTTACTATCATTTTTCTAGGGGAACTATGAATTTAACAGTAATGTAGTCAAATTTGACCCTACCATAGTACTTAAGAATTAATATAGGGGCGTCAGCCTTTATACGCTACAATGCATTATCAACCTTCGAAGAACCGACTGATAATAATATTAATTTCCTAATTAATAGTTCAAGTAACTATTAATTAGTTTGATTATTAATTTAAACAACGACATGAGAAGATGTTTTAAAAGTACTCTTTGATGTTATTCAATTTTTGCACACTTCGGTACTGTGTTTCATTTCATTACCTATATACATCGTCAATCTAACTCAAGCGTTAAAGTACAAGTGTTAAAAGTACAGAGACGAATAATTTGCGATCGAGTCGCAAGTTTTTTGGCAAATCGGTCAGAAAAATGAAAGAGGCGAGGGTGTTAACGCCGAACGACAGAATGGGAACGAGAAAGAGATGGCAAGACGGGTGGGGAGAGGACGTTTAAATACGAGGAGAGACCCGCGTGTTCCTTCAGTCCGGCGCCAACAGCCAAAACCGATTCATACCCGGACCCTGAAGAAAAACCAAAAACAATCTCTTCCATGTTAACAATTGAACGTGTTCTAACATAAAAAATAAAGCTCGAATCTTCCTTCGTATCAGACGATCCAGGATCCGTTTGAATCGCGCCGGCTGTACGACCATTCTTCCAAAATATAATAAAGAAATTAGTGGAGGAGAATAATTTAAAAGGACGAAAGTGTGTGTAGTAATGTGTCAGTGAAAAAAAAAAAAAAAAAAAGAAAAAAATTGTTTGACGACCAATCGAGAGAGTACACAGAATGACAAACAGCATGAAGCAGACAGTCATTAAGTGAGTTTCAATCGCTTATCTTTGCTTGTAAAAATTTGATGATCATGAACGAAAAACTCGATGATACGAGACTTGGTCGATTCGAAGATAAATTGTACACGATAGAGATCCCGATAAGAGATTAAATATTTATCGATATTGACTATCGTTGCTCTATGAACCTCGTTCACTTTTTTTTTTTATATATATATATTCTTTTTATGGTATTGCAAATTCCTTCTTTTTTTTCTTTGATGTAGCGTGTGAAAATAAGTCCGCTAGAAAACTAATTGGACTCGACGAAACATGGTAATACGAATCAGAAACGAAAATTTATCTCGAACGAAAGCGTGTTATCGTTAATGCGGTATTCGAAGCGATATTAGCTGGCTCGATTGTTATCAGTACCAGTGCATAGCTATTGCCGTTCGGTTATGATCGTTCGCGAGAATATGCGGTGTAAATTGTACACATGTTTACTGGGTCGAGCGAATCAAATAACTTCGTAAGTAATTCCAGAAATATTCATAAACTGAACACGCTTCGACTGACATACGTGTGTAAATATAAAAACAAATTAACACTTCGACGTGGCGGTCTCCGATTGTCTCTAATCAGAGTCACGAAATATGGAAATCGACTTCTATCGGTGCCGTCACTTTTCGGCAAAAGTATAATAAATAAATGAAATACCGGTTAATCAATACTTAAATAATATTTTCACGGTTGATGAATTCGATATTGGTTTCCTTTCGATCCATATTAACAGGTTGGTCAGCACAGTGAAAACAGACGTATATAGTCGGACACACAAAACTTCTAATTGATTAATTTTCAAATTTAACTTGACATTGTGGTACTTTGTATTATTAGCTTAATAATTGACGCTATCCACGGTTTATTTTATCTTTCGTTTCATTTTTATTAACGTGTTAACTTGGCATTCAAGGTGATAGTGCGTTTATTGCGTATGCTAGGTTATTTTAAAAGTTTTTTACGTTTGCAAAATTTTGTATCATAAAATCGATATGGTATTAAACAATTTTTTAATCTCCAGTTTAATAACATCGTTGCAGTTATGCGCAGGTTAAAAATTGAAAGTTTAAATTTGAAAATCAGTTGTCCGTATAATCAGAGTTTCAATATGTCTGACTACATATGTCCACTTCTACTGCGGCGGCCAAATGTTCCTTCAGTTTATTCAGCGTCGAATTTTTGGCGCCAAAATCAATACAGCTTATCGTGACGCTTGTTTGCCATTCAATATGGTATTCACTTAAAAGTATCTGTGTTAATTATTGAGAAAATTAACATAAATTGTCGCATGCATTATATCCAGTCATAAATTCAGCAGATCTTCAACGTTGATCAATCGTTTGTCATACGTTGTCTGTAAAAGTATGTTTCGAGCGTTTGATTATCTTATATTATTACTGAAACAGCAACGTTCTTTATCATGTGGAATACTAAGGTTGCAAACATTTACGATTATAACAGACGAAGATAATGGTTGATAACGATCGAAACGCAGTTTGCTAATAAGTTACAAACATACCAGGGAACGATAATATTCCTTTTATCTGTTTTTTAACAATATTAGGTTTAAGTGAAGATTAATTATACTCAGTTTGTTCATCTTAATTTTACTGATTCGATTTCTTAGATATCTCAAAATTTCCATTTCAATTGAAATATTGATACTTTATTATAGAAATACCTTCTGTAACAAAATACATTGCTTTCAATAAACTTTGGGGAGTATTATACATAAGAAAAATGGATATTTTAATTGTTATTGTAATTAACCCATTGTTGCAAAAAAATTTACAAAATAAGTGAAGTTAATTCATTCCTACAACGAGTAATTTGAACTGGAAAATAATATTAAGGGGTCTGGTAGATCCAGAAAAGTTCTCTATAATAAATTTAATTATAAATTCTTTTATTTATAAATTCGTACTAAATTAACATTACAAGTATAATATTTATATATATTGTATTCAATTTATATTAAAGTATGCTTGTGCCAAATATAATATCTACGATTACAATTTTACATAATAAAGTATTCAAATATATTTGTGCGACTCGTTTTGAAACATTTACCATAGATCTTATGTTGCAGGTGTTAATTATAAGGTATCTAAGATGTAAAAGTTAATTCCCACGTTATCTAACATCAGGTATCAAGGAATTAACTTATCTGGATCTAATGCATTATATAAACGAAAGAGTAATTCTTTTTGCTCGAGAGAAATCCCGTGATTTCAATGCAGGTTCGATTCCCTCGGTAATAAAACACGCTAATCCAGGCGTTGATGTTACTATTTGATCGAGAACAGAGAATTTTCCAAGGACCCGTTAAAATTCGGTTGTAAATCCTGCGATAAAATCGTTAAGTTTCACTCGAGGAATTTCGAGGTTATGCAAAACATTTAACCTTCTTGACCACATCATTCGCAAGCTCCTTTTTCGGGATACTACTTACGTTAAGTAGATCGTAAAACGCGATGCTAATCTGTTTCGTCAAAAAATACCTACTTTCTTGATGAAACCATTGTTTAGTCTTCTCCGATCACTAATTCGAGTCGACCGGTCGCTAATTTCGGTGCACTTCCTGACGAACGAAACCAATTAACAACGAGTTACTAATGATCTTACGTAGAAAGGAAAATGCTGTGACTTTTTGAAGGTCTAGATCTTTAACGATCTAAGCAATTTTCTTCTGAGCAAACTATTTAGAAAATTGAATATTGACCATATGGAACTTACCATTTGTAAAAGTGACGGACTAAATATTTGTTTCCGATGTTTCGATAACTGACGTAATTTCGCTTATTCTGTTCCTTTCTTTTCAAATATTAAAATATTTAATAAATAAAGAGAATTCAGCTGTATTTATGTTGTAATACTTACAATTAGTGGTAACATTACTCAAAGATAGTCTTTGGGTTTGCAGTTACTTATATAGAGTTAAATTAATGAACTTTAGTCCTGTTATTAGATTTTTTAATTGCATACATTATTTATTTCTCATAAACATATAACATTTTCAATGCATTTCGTGGTAAGAGAAAGTTCAAGTTTCCAGAAATCGTCTGAAAAAAGAAGCTTCAAAAATGATGGAAAAACCATGATTATATTTTTATTCATTACACATTCCTTTCACTTCCCCTCGTTTTATATGTTTTCCTTTTATTAACTAACACTGGACTTGATTAGTGTTTCTATTCGAAAATGAAATCTTCGATGGCAGATAATTGCACACTGATTATAAATGTTGTGTATATTATCCCTTGCAATACCAAGAAGGGGGGAGGGTGTTTTATGCCCACCGAGTTACCGAATCAAGAATTTCCATTAAAACAAGTACTAAAAAAATTCTTAATTTCCAAAGCTTATAAGACTGTTTATTTGCAGTACAGGTACACCAAATTTCATATTCTTTATTCCTATACAAATTTAAAACATAAAGTTTCGGTAAATGATTATTGATATTTAAATGTGACTCATCCCTTGGCAGTTCATATAAAAAAGTACTTGGTATTATTCAACTTATTAGTAAATTATCATTTCTCATGGTACGACTATAATCGTCTGTGGTGGTCAGCGATTTTCTCGAAACGACCGACTACAATCGTGTTTATAAACGAATGTGTTAACGATCCGTGGTAATCGATTGTGTCGAAAATTTATTTTTACACCGAGTTTTATAAACGCGACACGTATTAACGAGAAGAGGAAACGAGCGGTGAACGTACTTGCGGCATTGATCACGCCGCGCCGATCAAGCCTCGCACGGTGAAAGTTTCACGCTCGAGCGTATTAAGTTTGTGTCTCAAAAAGTTGCCAGATCATTTTTCATGCTCGAGTCAAGACTGATGTTCTTACAAAATGTCCAACAGCTATAGCTTTATTGAAAGTAGTAAATTTGCAATTTTCGCGTTGTTTTCTTCAGAATTATTTTTCGTTTCAGTGAATATTATTCGAATAAATAATTGGTTGCCATATTTGTCGATTCCTCTGCAGTCGAATTTGAGATAAAATTTTGAAGCAAAATACAATGACATGTTACCAGTTTAGATGCCAACTAAATAATACTCTATAATAAAAAAATACGCCGAAAGATGTATACAGGATGTCCCAGAATCGGTAGTACAACCGAGGAGGGTGTGATTCTACATGGGGGAAAAAAAAAATCGAAAATAAAGAAAAATAATTTTCATTTAAGGCTTCGTTCTCAAGAAAATTTGTATGTTTCCACTTATGTTCATACAAATTTTACTCGGAGAGTACGGTTGTGTATGCAACACAATGAGCAGCATTTCCAACAATTTTTGCATTAATAAAGTAAGTTAGTAACTAAGTTACATGTCTTATTTTCATTAAAATCCACTCTAAATCTATAGGTAGAAATGAGCCATACAGCACATCATGTCGATACTAATAATATTAGTACTACTTATAAGTGACATATTTTATCGAGATCCATCCATCGCTGAATATTCAAAATTGATTTTCTCGAGAACGAAGCTTCAAGTGAAAAAATCTTTTTCTTTATTTTCTATTTGTTTTTTCATGTACCCCCTCCTCGGTTTTACTACCGATTCTGGGACACCCTGTATCTTTGTTAACCTATAATACTGTTAAAATTATACGCTTTAACGAAGAATAATAATGGAGAAAGAATGAAAAGAAATTGGAAGAATCTAAAGAATTGAAAAAGTTTATTTGATCGCATGCCTTAATCAGTGTATCGTTACATAAATAAACAGAATGTTAATTTCATTCATTATACGAAACTACTCAAATATTCCTACAGTGGCGTATAAAAAACTTGTTGAAAATTTCTTATCGCTCGATAAAGAAGCTTCTTTGCACAAAATTTAACATCGGATTTCCTTGATCTTCCTTGCTGCACGTTTCAAGCCCGGCTTCGTGTAATGCACTTTATCGCTCCCTTAACACGTCCAAGATACATTATTCGGATTCCTTGTTTTCAAGTTCCTTGTCTGGTCGTCTCTTAAATCATTTTTACAAACAATCGTAACAGCCTTGTATCGTTTCTCGTCGATTACACAACATTCCCTCTCTCTTTTCTATTAGCTCTTCTGCGTTTCCCGTCCATGTTCGGCCATCGCTGGACAAAAAATTGACGCTTAAATAAAGTAGACTCTTTCAAAATATATTCTGAGAAATTTGCATGATGATTCTTATCATCATAATGAGATAAAAACATGACTAATACGAATTTTTCACATTTTTGTGTTATGCACTGTGATTGCAATGCAAACAGATTATACAATCTTAATTAATAATTGAGTAAACAGTTTGATTTATTTCGAACAATTACTTACCCTATTATAACTATTAACTTATTATCCTTAAAATACTGTAAAAGATTTTAAGGCACGTTAATATTTAACACTTAATAATTAAAATCTCGATTTACAACCGGACAATTTTCTTGCATTTCCGATTGGAAGGTGATTTTTATCAGTGTTAACACTTTTCAGATCAATTTTTGTGGGAAAAGCTCTAAATTAAATTTTAGTTACCTAATTTTCTGTTAATTTCTCTCTGAAAACATTCCAAGTGTTAAAAGCGATAGAATGGTGCAGTAATTCAACATTTGATAGCAAATTCAATTTAATTGTATTTTATGACAGACTATTCTTTAATTACATCTGGCTTGTCTATAGAAACGAGTTTTATTGTCTTGCTTAATTGCCTTTCTTGCAAATAATGCGCGCAAGCTATTAAAATGAACTGTACAAAAGGGAATTCATTGGATTCAAATGCGGTGAATGTGAAAAGAAGGTGAAAATAAGATTAATTTTATAAAGTAGCAGTTCTTCGCATTGTGTGCAAATGAACTTTTCCTTGACACAATGTCGTGCAGTTAAGAGAACGATTGATAATATGCTCGTGAAATTGATCATAAAAGGACATTGTTACACCGTGAATACAATGATATCGATTTAATTGGGTATCTACAACGCAATGTATTCTCGATAAAACTTTTTCAATACCTTTCCATAAAATTACAGTCTTCTTGACAAACTTCTGAGTTCTATAAATTGAATAGAATAGTATAATTTCTATTTTTCTATTATTCCAAAAGTTTGTACAGAAAAAAGTTATCGTACTAATCTTATTCGTTTCGCTTCTCTTTAACGCATGATTTCTTGAATAATTTAATCTTTATGCGATTAGTACTTTGTGATATATTCATAATGTTACAAAAAAAAAAAAAAGGTAGAACGTTGTTTGTAAATTTCCAACAATGTATCGCATAATAATATTGTAGTCACTGCTTATTTCAAGGTAATCCGTATATCATACCGGAAAGAAGGGACGTAAAATGTAAATAAAAGAAGCAGTTACAACACTTGTATTAACCCATTTAAACTTTAAACTAATTTAGTCAGTATTTGTTCATTATTAACACTTTGAGTGCCACTTTAAAGTCGTAGAAAATCCTTCAAATTCATCATTTTATTTCCACCAAATGCAACATATTAGTATTTAGCTCTTTTCATCGTACAAATCTTCAAATATCTAATAAAATTATTTACAATATCTAGATAAAATTTATACGTTTTCCAAATATGAGACACGTGGTATTTAAAATGTTAATTGAATTGAGGTAGGTCGAAAATCATTCCGAAAAATATAAAAAAAATAATTTCATTAAGGTTTGCTGCAAATCACCTATCCCATACACTTATGGTGTAGCAGGCTCACGCGTATTTAAAAGTCAAAGTATAAAATAAAAATTTTATTTTAACTGTCCCAAATATGGGAGCTTGGATCTAAACGAGTTAACAAAACCACGAAACTGAATCATTTTTCCTAAGAAGATCGTTCAAGATATTCCCAGAATCAACCGCAGGTTGAAAGACAATAATCACGATTCCTTGAGTATAGGAAATCAAAAAAAAAAAAAAAAAAAAAAAAAGAAAAAGAAAGAAAACACTGCTCCACAAATAAACAATCGAAAAGAAAAATACATTCAACAAGTCTGGCGCCGGTTGTAAATACTCTATCGGGATCTAAGAACTTGAAAACAGAAGAAAAATAACTGAAACTCTTGCATGAACAGTGTGCGTAAATACACGAATAAAACCGTGTATTTACGATTATGTAATGTATATTACTTTCGCGATACGAGTACGAATTTGACCGACGAAGATCGAGATATCGAGCGTTAATGAAATTCACTCTTAAAGTCGAAGAAGATAAGATATTAGACTACACAAAAGATATGAAAAATATATAGCACGCATATGAGAATGAATATGTAAAATTTCCGAATTAAGGTATCACCTTGAATCGTGTTGAGGAATAAAGTAATTCTAAGAGTCCCGAGTGACCTGTACTCCTAATTATTTCTAGCATGGACGACGGTCGAGCGTAGATAAAACGAGACGAGTCATTATGCCGTGGCATTAATTATATCGACGTTACCGCTTTTACACCGTATCTGTACCTGATGATATTACGCTGTTAACGATACATGTAACGCACATTTATTGTACGATCATAAAGGACGTCAACAGTATTCTGTGCTTCGTCGACAATTTCATAGTCGACGCTTTAATTAAATTCGTTACTGTCTAATAAACTGTGGCGCCCGTGAAACTTGCAGGATTCCTTCGTTAAACATTTTCCCTTTAACATCTTTTATACGCGCTCCGTATGCTCATCGAACAGAAACTGGAATGATTAATACATTTTTTTGCCTTGCGAGCCTTATTTAGAGGTTTAAGTACTTAATTAAAATTAGAGAAAGGATTTAATTGCTAAACTCATAATTCTCCATTTTAAATACACCATGAACATCCTTAAAAGTATTTAGTCGACAATAACTTACTTCGTGATATGATTGATCAAAGTTTGACAAATAATAATGTTTGCTAATCGAATTAACAGTATTCCATTTTACGATAGAGCTGTTTTTAAGAAAATTTAATTGCCAACTTCGTAAAATTGTTTAACCAAATTTTAAACTAGAATTAAATAAAAATTTAATTTCTAGTGGTTTGAACGAACAGATTAATGAATTTATTATTTCTACAAACCAGAAGAAATCAAACGAGTATATTTGTTCTGTTTCTATTGCATAGTTTCGTTCAAAGATAATTGCATGTTTCCTTGAAGTAAAAGTCACGCGATTATGCACTTTTTTTCAAAGATGTAGAAAAATCTTATGTTTGACGTACAATCTGTGAGAAACTAATAGCTTATTATTCCTTGTATACGTATTCGTAGAATCAGAACGAAGAGAATAATCAGAAGCAGGAAAATTGATTTCTCCAATCTATAAATCTTGAATCGGATATATTAATTTATCCTATTCCGTACATTTTTTAAAGTCACATAAATTTTGGTTTATCCTGTTTCTTACATTTTTAAAAATCATGTTGGTTTTATATTGATTAAATCATAAGAAACTTTACTTTTTTAATTTAGACACAAGACATTTCATTCTTTCCTTTTATCTTATTATATTATGTTAGAAACTTCTGTCATCTATGGTTCCCATGACAATCAAAGCGTTGAGTCAAAGCGATTGTATAACAAGAAATTATTACGGATTGTTGTAATTTCAGGAAGTTTGAAAAGAATAGTGGAACGAAAGAAACGGTACGATTTTTCTTGAAAATTTTGTGCAGCAAGCTCGCAACAGAGGAAGTGAAAGCGACGTACTCAATTTCCTCGGAGTGACCAAATCCAAGAACTCGAAATGAGCAAGATGCACTTTGTGCGTCGTACGAGTTATGAAAATCGCAACGCACGATATTGCAAGCAATTTTACCGCGAATCGAATGATATTAAAACAACGTTACGCGTGCTGATGCACCATATAAACATTTGAATTCGACCGTGGTCGCACGCTGAGCGTATGTTGAATTTTGAAATCGATTTTGTTCGCACGAATCAAAACAATCGTGATGTAAAATAAATTTCCTCACTCTGTTTTCTACAGTACCGGTTTAAAAAGAGAAATAACATTTTGAGTATCCTGTTACAACACACGCACGGTTTTGGTTTGCAAATTTTTGGCTCTGTTTGACAAGATTCTATTTACTCAAACAACAGTGTATTTTCAGTACAATGATATCAATGTTCTTTTGATAATTTAGAAAAAATTTAAATAATTCTATGTATATTTAAAATTCAAATGATTTTTCAAGAGGGGTACGTCAGATAACTTTGATGATAAGACTATCAAACAAGTTATTTCGAATTACAAAATTTCTTAAGAAATCAAGACAAAAAATTGTTCTATATGCAAATCTTTTTAATCCTTTAATTACCGTATTTTTTTAACTGTATTTTCAGTTTAAATGGAACATTATCGTTGATAATTTTAATGTTAAATTAATTTTTCGTACGCCTAAAGTAAAAGTTTCCTTCAACTCCTTCGTGTAATTTAATTCAATTTTGGAGTCCAAGATAATTCAAATCGTGGAATTAGGAAATTTCATTTCTTTTTTTAATTGGATGTTAATTTACATTGGAAAATCAGTTCAAATGAATCAGAATATATTTCTGATGGTTTATAACAAATTCTCTACCGAGCCCGATTCGTTACCATGCTATATTTGACTTACTTTCTCTTCGTTCATACATATTCCATAGGGTGTCCGTGTAATAAAATCGATAATAATAGCATTATTGTTACACGCGTGTTTGAATGCACAGTCATACGCATCTGAGAAGAATACAGATGAAAATCAGTACGAAGAAGAGAAAACATAAGAAAGTTTATAAATTTCTAACTTGCATGTTTTCATTGTTACTCATGCTTTTCCCTGAAAAAAAAAAAAACCGAAAATTCTCCTTCATTATAATTTTTTATGTAGCACATCGTTTGTCGAACATATGTACGAATTTACAAATTATGATCGTTCTGTTTGGACTCGTGTCTGCATGAATCGATCGTCTGCAAATGGTAGAAATTTGAATTGAGCAAACGAATCCTCCTCGTTTTGTTTTCGAGCGATTTGCACACAATACGAACAATCGAAAAAGGGAAAGGAAAAGAAAAAATATTGTTATTCTTGTCTGCGCGACGCGATTATGATTGAAATGCGACACTGTTCTTCGTTTGCATACACGCTTGTGCATAACCGGTTGTGTGTCCACCGACAGATCATTGTCTTATCAAGCACCACTTCTTTGGCTTCTGCATAAAAGGCGAGTTACTTTCTACAGGAAGTGACTGTTCCACGTTGTACTACAAAACGTGCAAGCACATTTTATACGAGAACCAAAGATTTCAGCTTTATCCTTTATTTGATGACTTTTCGATCAAAATGATATTCCTTTTCAAGTTTTATTATTTTAATAGATTTTTGATCCTGTTTATGATATGAAAAAAAGTTATCATTTTATTTGGTTATTTTACATTTCGATATACAGTGAACACTCTTTGAAATTATAAGTATTCAAATTTTGATGAAGAATGTAATTAAAAATACATTTATAATGTTACCTTTTTTTTTTTTTTATCACCAAGCACAATATTATACTTTTTAATGAAATACGACAACGAATTTCAATCCTTTCGTCACATCATTCCTCGCATCTACATATTTATATTTTAAATATGGTAATATTCAGCAGTACTAAAATAAATAATATTTTAGAAAAACAACAATGAACAAAAACATATACGTGAATTAGTAATATGAAACTACGTATACGAATGATTCGGTGGTAACACAAATTCACTCCTATTGTACATTGATTAAATAAAACAATACTGCAAACGTATCAAAATGTACTCGAACATCGCAAGAAACAGTATACATACTTCGCTGCAGTTAAAAAGTCATAATAACACCGAAAGCATAATTATTTTTCTTTTTCTCACTGTAAGTCTCTAATTTTAATATGACTTACCACATACGTCCATTGTCATCATTGTGCCAGTTAACGGGTTAAATAATGAATGATTAATTATCTCCACAAGAGATGCATAATGTATATTTGAAACAGGATTGAAATCTGTCAAACAATGTCATCCTATCTCTTCCTGCTTCTATTCTTCGGGTCGTTTCCGCGATATGCATTTGCAGTCACCTTGTTACCGCAGAGACTTATGTCTTGACGGAAGTAGGTGTTCCTCAGAGGTGGCCATCGAATTTTTATACCGCTCGTCGAGGTTGTTTCGTTTCCTTATCGCGTACACCCTGAACGAGAACGAGGTTTGTCGGTTTTACGAATTCCTGTGGAAAGAGGTCGGTCGAGCAACCCGGATCAGGACGAATTCATTGAAAACCAAGCGTGTTCTACGTCGAGACTTCTTTCTTAAACGGCAAGGATCTCGTTTCACGCCCACGTCGATCCGTTCAATGAGAAAATTGATGCAACTGCGGCGTAAAACTCGACTTCTGAAGAATCCGCGCAGCCACGAATGTCCGTTTACGCGTAAAACGAGAAAATTGAGGAAACGTCTTCGCGCGAAGCGGCGCACGACGTAAGAATTCAGAATCAAAGCGTCGATTTGACAGTCAGAACGACGAATTATCGCGTAATTCGCGGAAATGAAACGATCTGGTAGTTTGCGATAATCGACGGTCATAATTCATTCGCCCGAAGTCGAAGGAGGAAGATCGCAATTCGGATTATCAAAGAATTGACAAAACTACGAAGACGTGAAGTCATCTAATCGCGAAGGTGATAGTAATCCAGATAATGATGATTCAAATTGGATAATCCTCCGTGGTTACCCACGTTTTGAGCAGAAAAAAGAAAATTTCAACAGAATTCTAAAGTATCTACTTATCGAAAGGTTTGCTGCATTTTTCAGTCTTTCGTTTGTTCAAATATTGAGAATTTTATTTAATAAAAATGAAAATTTGAAAGGACGTCAAAGAAGGTATAATTAAATTTAAATATGAAAAGTTGCAATTGTCCACAGTTATATTTTTTTAATATTTACTTAGGCTTGTAGTATTTTTAAATTTGCAAATTATTTCTATAAAATTTTACCTTTTAACTTAAGATAAAATCAACTTTGAGCTTGAAATTTTATTCTGAAATCCTTGTACAATTTTACAGTTTAATAGTTTTGAAACTCGCAAATTTCTTAACTTGAAACAAAGAGAAATTTCAATTACTGGATCTGAATGTGTATATATAAATTGAAAATTATACCCATGCTGAAGTTGTTACACGAATAATTCTGTACCGAGCATGGTTCGTCGAAATAAATTTTACTGTAAAATTTGTACACCTTTTGAATTTCGAACGGTTCGATGGTTCGTGTGTTCGGATACTTGATGAAGAAAAATGACGAAGGAGCCAAGGGAAGGTCAAGTGATTTCGTGGACACGTATAAGGGACACGATTCGTTTATTATGCGAATCACGCTTGTATTATGCCATTTCAATTCGAGACGGTTTCGCGGTCACGCTTCTCATTCGACGATCTCGCCATAGAAGGCTTAAGTTAAAAAAAAAAAAAAAAAGACGAAACATCGCGTTATTTTAACATAATGAATACCAAATTGCAATGACGAGTATCACGTATCCGTGACTATGATTTATAATTCTTTGTGTCTTCGGCCTTTACAATTGTAATCTAGAAATTTGCAATTTTGTTGTGTCCATTACAAAAAATGTGTTCTGATTGCGGTAGTAAAAGAGTTATGAAGACAAATTATTACCAAACCGTTAGTGCCATCTTGATTTTAGTGATACAATTTATCTAAATATTGATAATAGATGATGCTTTCTAATTGCACTGTATTGCAACTTAAGAATGAATTAATAAGGCCAATGTAACATGTGATATCTTGATGAAATCTAAAAAATAGTAGAAATTATTATAATTAAGGAAGACGTTTGATATTTCGAAAAACCATATAAAATTAACGTTGTTGTATTCAAAAAGAATGTTACTCTGTTTCAAGTAAGATTGCTAAATCTTAAATTGAATATTTGGATAATTAAAATCTATACCATTATTGTTTCTGAATCAAAGCATTCGATCCGTTCTTATCTTTTCCAAGATAGGATTTTTCTCGAATCGAAGTTCCCATGAAACTGATGGTTACCTCGCGTATCGAAAAGCTTGTGCGTGTTTTCCTATGAAATTGCAAGTTTTCCAACGAAGCACGATTTGCCTGGTCACTGATGCGATAAATTCGGGATCGTCCAGGCCCTAATTTCGTCGTCCTGGGGGCAGGTAGTGCGAAATTAGGGTTGACCTCCCTTTTGCCGCTCCAATGGTGATCAACGTCGCAGTTGAACGTGACACTCTTAAAAAGTATCCCATAATTTCCGTACCTTATTGCCACAAACTGTTCTTCAATTTATCTTAAAATTTTATTCTTGCTAAATAAACATCTATAATAATATATTGGAACTTTGGATTTTAAATACGATTTTACTTACGAGTAAAGAGTTTAAGGGTGTATTGTAATAAATAAACGTAAACAATCATAAGCTTTGAAAATTAAGATTCTTTTAGTTCTTGTAAAAAGTAATTGGATCACATTATTTTTTAATTATACTGTAATTCGCAATTGAATTACCACGTTGCTCGTAACTGTGATTGAAATACAATTCGAAGGTGTACTATCATCGAATTAAGAAATAATTATTAATGATAGAAAAAGGGAATTCTATGTTCAGTGTTCTGAACTATAGTCTATAATTTAGTTGCATTATATTTCAGTGACATTGTACTACAATTACACTGTTGACTAGTAATTAGCAATTGAATTAATTGAAAAGTTTGAATTATGTTATTCAATTTCAAAGTAATTGAAATACTATGTATATAACGCAGCTACAATGGAAGAAAAGTACTTACAATGTAATTCAATTAGTACGATTATGCATAATGATACTTAACTTCCTCCTAATTTTCGCATTGCTAAAATTAATTATCATTTTCAAACCCTTAATCGTTTAACAACCATACGTAAATCCGAAATGGTGTAGGAAAATAAATAAATATAATACTTTCAGTAAAGAAAAAAAAGGAATAATTATATTTTTGGAAATTTAAAAATTTTCAAAAATTATATCTCTCGAAACATGGTAGCTTGAAAACATTTAAAAAATACTTACAATATTCTTTATTTTCGGTTTCTTTTTTCTTTTTAAGGAAAAATATTACCAAATTAAAAATAAAATAATTCCATGCCATGCATCGTTCATAAAATCTATAAAATCAAGCGATACCAAGGGTTTGAAGTACCTTTATGACCCTTTTGAAGCATCGATTCTTTCGATTTACTCACGCCTCGAAGAATTCACGTTTATCCAACCAGATTCTTTGAAAAACACGCAAGGGAAGAAGTATCGTGCGATCGTTATTGCTCACGCGTTTATCGATCGAACAATCAAATCGATTGTTTCGAACAGCTCGCGTAGCACCCAAGTGTGTCAGGGTGATCGTTGCCGAGTTCTCACGTCGTGAATCGGTCACGCTCGAGTTCGTGGCGCGGCTAATGGCGCGGAAATTCGATCGTGCTCCCGGGGAAAATGTGTTTCCGATGCAAAAGTTTCTTCGGGGAAAGAGTTTCCTTGACCGACTGATCGACCCGCATATTCAACTTTCCCGCGAACGTTCAGCTTGGCCATTGACTTTGGACCAACTGCAACACGATGCATGGCGTCCCTGGACGGGGTCAATATACTCGAGTTACACCGTCTCGAGAACTTTATTGCTCTTCTGTCTGCGTTATAGCCAGTGATAAATAAAAATTACCTTTATTACATGCATCATTTTTTTTTTATTTTTAACTCATTCGATGCTCGCTAAAATAAAAGAGCGGTGAAAGTTGCTTATAATTTACGTTGCTTGCATTATTTGTTACACAGGCAATACGACAATAATTTTATTATTTGCAATGCTAATCTTTGTATCCTTTGTATTGTTAACTCTGAAAGGGTTCATTTATTTTTTCTATTTTCTATTTTTGGGGTAAATTCAATCAGTAAAATATTATATGTTCAAAAGTGTTACGATTGAAAATAATATCTTTTTATTAATAGTTAGCAATATAAAAAAAATATGTAATATGAAAAGACATTTACAATTAGTTGTGTCACTTTTTTTTAGAAAATCGACAAATATCATTGCTATAATCGTATATCCAGCTTGCCTTGATTAGAGATCAGAACGAATTGTATCCATTTCTGCTGCAAACGGGTTAATGACAAATGTTAATTGCCGTGCGTACAGGTACAAGGAGAAAGAAGAAAGTGGAGACCACTTTATTGACATACTTATGAGCGATTTCCATTATACACGGTGATAAAAATATCGTACAATTTAATATTGAGATAAAATGAAAAGGAATTAAAATACACAAAGTTTATCTACGACTGTGTTAAGAATTTTTAATTTATCAGGATGATTAATCGATGGACATTGACGTAGAGTTGTTGATAATTGTAGAAACAACATGTGGATAACGATTCGTGATAATATTCAAAAAAATAATGAATGATACGGTGCTCTTCTCGATACCAAAACTATTAAATAGTTATCGTACAATATTATAAATAACCACAAGTTATATAATCACGCGGAATTGGTTATTAAAGCGTTATACCGTGACATATTGCTTAAAATATTTATTTATATTCGCAATCCGATATGAATTATTTACTGCAATGATTAACATCTAATACATATTTATTTTGGTGTGAAAGTGGGGGAGGAGAGCCATTCAATTACGTTACGATATGGTATCGTAAAGATTACGGTATTTAACAACCTTTACAGTAAGAAATACAGTAAATGAAACCGTATTAAAGTTTATAATTAACGTGCTCGTAATGCTTCGTTATCTTCGCGTATGTTGGTCGCGTCGACAAGAAACTTTTGCAAGTTTAAACGCGATGCGCAGTTGTTGTTTTGTTTTTTTTTTTTCATTTATTTTTACAATACACGGTGTTGTTTGTAGTAGACCAGTTGTAGACCGTCAAGTTCCTCGATGCACAACAGTCGACGTCTATGTTTCTTACACTGCAGGTAACAAGTCGAACCTGGTTAGCCTTGGATCATACTTAACTGATGAACGATGCTAAGATCGGTGCTTGTGATTGACCAGAAAAAATCTATCGAAGACATGTACAACTCTATTCGTTTAAATTCTTATTTGTTCGCCGTTGAACAGTGAACTACTGGGATAACGACAATTGAAATTCAATCTTTTACTTTGTTTTATTTTCGTTTTACGCATATTTTACCGCTTTTTGTTTAGAAATTCGTAGCATCTAAAGCCGCGTCCCCACTCAGTCGATATTTGCCGATCGGCAAAGCCGCTTGGCAATGTCGAGCAAGTGTGGACATGCGCTTTGGCTTGGGCCGCATGGCTTTCAAAGCCGAACGGCATTTGTCTACTAATGTCGGTAAAGATCAAAAAACAAATCGTGCCAAAACCAGAACTGAAACGGCGAGGTCGACAATTCTCTGGTAGACGTTGACGAGGAAATACGTAACAATGACGGAGTGGACACAAGAAAAATTTGCCTGACTGATTTTACGACCACACTATTTCATGGACTGTAGTATACTTGCCAATTAGCACTGCCAAACAACTTAGTGAGTCAATTTTGTCAATACCTGTGAAACGATAATGATGATGCGATAATTATTGATGCCACATTCACAGCAATTGCAAAAAGAAAAAATACCATTTAAATACAAAGATTCTGGATGCGTCATAATTTACGGTAAAATTCACCCAGTGTTCTCCGTGATAAAAAACATAGGTATGTTCATCGAGGGTTAATCTCGAATATAGATGCGACGCCGAATTTCAATATTGTTTACAATGTCAAGTACTGAAATCACATCCTCGCTGGTGGTTTCGGCACGATTTCTTTTGATATTTACCGACATCGGACGGTAAAGCAATCGGCATGGTGATCGGCTTTTCAACCCAAGTCGACGCTGCTTCGGCCCTATCCAGCGGCATTGCCGCTTTCAGTCAGTCATTTGCCGATTACCAATGTCGACGCAATGGGGATGCACATTTTACAAATATTACCAAAGCCGTTCGGCTAAGCTGTTCGGCAATACTAAGCCGAGCCGATTGCCGAATCTGAAGGCAGTGGGGACGCGCCTTAACTTTAACGCTTTGACTGCCACAGTGAAAACGGACGTATGTAGTCAGACACGTTAAAATTTTAATTATTAACACGTTAACTGCCACAGTGAAAACGGACGTGGGTAGTCAGACACGTTAAAATTTTAATTATTAACACGTTGACTGCCACAGTGAAAACGGACGTGGGTAGTCAGACACGCTGAAATCCTAATTATTAACAATACAATCAACTAATTTTCAAATTTAACTTTTCAATTCGATAGCTAGCATTATTAGCTTAATGTTAACGCTATCCGTGGTTTATTTTATCATTTTCGTTGGTAATTATTTGATTGTACAAAATTTCGGGTGCCGGTCACCGGTGACCCCCGTGGCAGCCAACGTGTTAAGAATACAATCTGTTAATTTTCAAATTTAACCTTTCAAACCGATAGCTAGCATTATCAGCTTAATATTAACGCTGGCTGCAATTTATCTCATCACTTCTTTTGTTAATTATTTGATTGTAAAAAATTTCGAGTGCCGGTCACCGGTGACCACCGTGGCAGTCAAAGTGTTAATCGGAATACCTTTGTATTTACCCAAGTTTGTATACATTAATATTTTGGCTAAAGTTAGAGGAATGAGTTTTGAAATCATCCAGAAATAATATTCAAGGGAATTAAATTTGAATTATTGCTACGGCGACGGTTCATCGTTCGAGGGTTAATGAAATTTCCATTGACCGTACAAATCGTTGGGCTTAAAGGGTTAATCGGTATTAAATTATCTAACCTTTCTATTCACATTATTTTATATATACGAAATTCTTTGCACAGCTAGTAAACATCAGTATACGAATGAATTCCAATTACAATAAAAATTTCAGATTTATTAACAGTACACTGTGGTCTATAAAAATTTATGAAACAATCCAGTATTTAATCAAATATTGTTATTAATTTCTCCCTGTAAATTCAATAAGTATCTATTTCTTTCAAGCGTAATTAAATATAATAAATGGTAACATTTTGAAGAAACTTTCTTTCGAACAAATTCAAACGTCCGTATAAAATTAGCAAAGAAAAGTCGTGTATTAAGGATATGAAAAAACGAAATTCAATCAATTTGAGTACGTATGTAGGTTTCACAAGCACATAGCATGCACGGAAACACAGGAAGCTGTCTACTAGTGTGTCAGCTTACGGTTGGTCGCCCATTCGAGTTGCTTTTCACTATCGAAAGGTAATCGAGTTCCAGAGGACATCGATGCAAAAAAAAAAAAAGAACTACATGGAAACTGGTTTCAACATTCAGCGTGTTCGTTCCACCACTGTTATTTGTTTAAAGAAAAACAACGAAACGCTAATTTTACCTTATATTCTCGTGAATCGTGATTTAACGTCGCAAATCTGTTGTTACATTGTTCAAGACAAAAAGCAGTTTCAAACATTTCAAAAATATGATGATTAGAGTTTTACTTCCCGTTGCGTAATTAGTAAAATTGCTTAACATGTTCTGTACCTAGTGAAACTTAAACAATTTACAACTGTTTAGAAATAAGTTGAAAAATTAAGTTGCAAGGTTTATGTACAATGATTAACACCAGAATAGTTACAGAATGAATTATTCTAATACGCTAATTTATTTCGCATCCTTCGTTTATATATTTTTTCTGTTTATTTTAAAATTAAAAATGGGTTTAAAAATTACTAGATGCATCTATTTTTTTTTAATTAATCAGTACATCTTAGGCAATTTTAATAAAATATAGAATGAAATATTTCAATATTTCTCTTATTGAAATACGACACTTTATTTAATATTGAAAATTTACAACCTATAGTTAATTGCAATTCCTTGCGAAATCCTTGTTCTGTTCTATTATTCTGATCAAAAACATCTGAAACTCTTTCGTAGGCTTCTGTTGAAACTAAGAATTTTATGAAACGCTTTCTATCTCGATGAAAAACCAATCTCCAAAAAACGAAAGCCGATGAAGTGTGCAAAGTTAAAACAAAAACAAAATTTTTTCCTAAGCACAATCGATTTCATCGAACGCTACCAGAGAACGCTTGTAATTACATAAGAGTACTTGAACGGTTGAGTAATGTGGTATTGTAATGTGGTAAATGATGATCTTTTGTGAAAGAACAATACAAATAGGTTTACAATTTGTTATGAAATCTCGTAAGAAAATATTTTTGTGTTCAGGAAACAAATTTTTGCCTCAATCAATTCCGACAGCTTTGTTACTTTTTGGTTCGTTCTTCTTCGTTACATTAATTATACAATGTTAATAGAATCTTCTCTTTCCTTGTGTGTTTTTCCTTTCTTTTTTTTTTTATGCAAATAATTTTGCAGTTAATTCAGAATGAACTTCAAGGCTGTTCTTTCAGCGTATATCTTGAATGTAGATTTAAAATTTGAAAAAAATTGAGTCCATTAACACGTTATCAAGAAGGAATGCTTTCTCGTAAATATGAGTGTTCTACAGTCTTCGTCGAATATGATCTTTCCTGCAGGAATTTATAAACATTTGCATTTTAAATATTGATTTTTATTTAAATTGCGAGTTGAAACAATCGACTTTGAAAGCCTCTTATCACTTATCGCCGATAATCCGTAATGACTTTTCAGCATAAGTAGTACCTGTATAGTATAATTTCTCAAACGACAATAAATAAGATAAATTTCACAAATTTTCCAGGAAAAAAAACACAGTCCACGAAGTAAAACTATCTTTTCAGGGACTAAGAAATTCAATTAAACAATAAAATTTCAAGTCGTTTTGCTAAAAGAAAAGAAAAAATATTAAAAAACTCAGAGAGTTGCAGCTGTTTTGCCCGCAGCAATTCATTTATTCGAGACGAGATTGTATGACTATCGCGTAAATTACGCTTTGCGATTATTCATGAGAGGATTCACGCGAATGTAATTTTTCAGATAGTTAATCACCGAACTTACGTAAAAGATAGTTACAATTATAAAACGTACGTTTCTTACGGTATTATCGTAACTAAAAGTCTTGTTACGTAATTCTTGTAGATTTTGAAATTTCATTGCTTCAATTATCATCAGCATTCTTGAAACAACCTGTCGGGGACCCGTTCGAAAAATCGAATCCATTCAACCTTTTCGCTAACGAAGACGAGTATATCCGTTACCCATGAAACGATCCTTGATGTAATATTCTATTGTCCTATCTAATAATTATTTGAAGACATTTTGTGAAGTGCTATATAAATTACTGTAAACGTTGTGAATTAATTCTAGTCCACAAAATTAGTTTATTCGCGATTCTGTATAAAATCCACGAAACAAAGTGTTTATATTGCAAAATGGCGGCTATTTTGAAGGAAATTTGAAAATGACAATTAATTATAATAAGAGTATTGCAAATAAAGTTTGACAAGTATAGTTGTTTTATTTTCGTCTACACGTTAAGTAAAAAAAAATTAATGTTCGAACGTACAAAAACGTTTCCTGGAGAAGGTGGTCGTAGTAAAAGTGAAAGGTTATTTGCTCGATGAAACAATCAAAACCATTGAATTAAGAATACCATCAGTAGTGTTCGTGGAATCTGATTGCTTCTAGTCTTCTCCGCGAAATCACTGTTGCGGTTCGTTTGTAATGGAATTCAAGGATCTCGGTGGCTTTTACGCGAAACAACTTCGACACGTTTCCATTAACAATCGTCTTTTATTGCTTGCTACTGTTTCCAGAAAGAGAAGAGAACAGATTCTGTCCAAGGACGTAGATACGAGAAGAAAACAAACTTTTCGTACGAATAGAAGAATTCTATTACTAAATTCAAATGCTAAAGAGGTTCAGAAACATGGAAATTGTTTTGTGCTATTAATCACTGCATAAATCCTCATCCTTTGACAAGCAAACTACCTTCGAAGATCGTAGAAAGTTAAAAATATATCATTTCAAAGAAACAGAAAAAAGATTTTTGTTTGAAGGGTAATCCTTCTTTTGCTCACAATTTTTGCTAGTTCTGGTGGTTTTTCATTTTATCAGAAGCTAAACATTTATCATAACTTTTTATAGTTCCATTAACAATTTTAATTCACTTTGGTTGAAAAGTAATAAAAGAAGATTTGTGACGATAAAAAATAAATAGAAAACTTTGAATATTAATGGATTATTGGAAAACTGTCCAATTTTCCAACGAAATACTAATTACCTTTATGAAAAATAATATTACATACCCCACCCTGCCCAGTTCCATTGCTCGAATTAACATTTTGAAATATTCGCGAGGAAACGACGAATCATTATTTGAAGCAGTCAGAATAAATAAATGAAATTATTTTTTAGCTCGTTACGAAGCACGCTTAATATTTTCATTTTGCTTAAACGGTATAAAATATTTTGAATTTCATACAATACATTTCGTAATATCTTGAAAAATAAACCTAAAATAGACTTAGTACATTTTTCAAAGGTATTTAATCCTGAAAAGATAATAAATAAAATAAATCAAACTTTCCCACGATTGTGATTGATAACGTGTTTATAAAATAATTCAGGCATCTTGTTTCCTTCACGAAAGTATGCATCGATTAGAAAACTTGTTCGAGCAGATGCTAATTACACTCGTTTCGTGCCTGTTGTTTTTTTTTACAGAAATCCAACATGGTGGAAGAGGCGGTCGGCGTTGGAACGCGGTCTGACCGTGATTGCAGTGTCCGGGGTGCTTTTGTGCATCGCCTTAGCTGTTGCACTCGGTGTTCTGGCCGCGAACACTGCATCCTGCAGCATGTCATCGAGAAACGGTAAGGAAACTGTGGGAAATTTTCCGTGAAACTTTCGTTTCAACGTCGTGCGATGAATAATATTGTTCACGTTTATCCTTAACACTTTGACGAGCGAAAATTTCACTATATTCCTTTGTATGTTTGATTGGCAATTAAACTCGTCTTTCCGTGTAGTCTGCATCAGAGCGATCTGTAAAAATAGTAATGTCGCAAATTTAATTGCCATCCTAATGCCTGATAATTGTTATTGATATAATTGTGCTTGAGACTTTTATTTAACGTACATTGCAAAGTTACTTGTTCGAAAATTCTAAAGTACAATAAAGAGCATTACGAATGAAATCGTTAATAAGTGATACTTATCGTCAAAGAGTTAAAATGCATGGACGTTTGTTGATCTTAAGTTCTGTATCATTAGAAAGTTTTAGTGCTTTTTTGCAGCTTTAAATGTTTAAAAACTGTTGTGCGCTTTAAATTATACGCACGATAAAAGTGTCCTGATTTTGTAGTTTTATTTATATAATAACAGTGTTTTAATAATGAATTATTTTTTTTATACCAAATAGAATGCTTTCGAGTTTCTAGAATTCTCAATGAAAATGTCATGTTTTTTAAAGAATTCTATTAATAATTCAGAAAAAAATGTTTCTTAAATGTTAATGGCCAAATTAGTGTTTCTTCTTCCAGTCATTATACTAAGAAATCATTGCGATAATTAATTACCATCATTATCCCCTAATTTTGTGAATAAATTACGGTAAATACTTTAATATCCTTCGCCCAAGCAATCATAATATCAAAGAAGTTATTGGGTAAAATTACATCCGCATTTAAGAGATTGATCGAGACACATTGAGCGAGTTAAATTAAGGGAAGAATAATATTCGGGGAATAAATAAATAATGCTTTTAAGGCATTTTTTCTAACAGGATACCACCATGCGTATGCTTTTTATTAATATTTGTCATTCTTTATTAACTGCTTAACAGAAACGCGCAGCACATGTAATATCAATTATTTTAATACACATTAGGTTGACAACTATTAAATTCATAGCCCTCGTATTGATAATAAATGGTAATTTTCAATTAAAGTATTATTCGAATCAATAATCTTTTGGAATTTTGGTGAAACATTTTATAAGTTTTAATATTCGATTATATTGAAATTTGATAACAATTAAGTATTGTAACTGTTGTATCAGTAATCGGTAATTCGCATTTATAAATACCATATTATAATAATTAAATTATTAAAATTAAGTTATGATAATCTCCCGAATCAAAAATCTTCGTTACCCATCGAATGAAATGGTATCTAATTAACATATTGAGGGCACATGCCTATAATTAACTATAATCGAAACGTGAGATAAATTTAATAACTGCAAATGCACCACTCCGTGATTAATTCATTACTCTTATTATGCACTTACAGCTATTGTTCGCACGCTTTGAGATTTTCTAATTGGCACACACGTGCTGTTAGATCTTCTTTATAATCAAGCTGTCGTTTAACACCATCAATTAATATCGCTTCGACAAAATATCAATGACCTTCGTTATCTCGCAATTCTCACCATTAATATCAACATTTTTTTCTAAAATTACTTGACCCCTTCGCTCCTACTAGATATATTTTCTTTTAAATAGAAGTTAAGAAAAGAGATATTATATTAAAAAACTTGGAAGATTAGAAACACATTTTTAACGTACTTATTATATGTTTTGTTTTTCAAATCTGCTTAAAGAACAAACATACCAGCGTAAAAATAGGCTGTTTCGGCGATAATTCGCAAACTGTATCCACGAATTTTACCCGCACGTCATCAAGAAATGATTATTTTAACTTTGTAATTGAAACGTCGTCTCTACCATCTTGTTTTCTTTCGACTTTCGGTCGACAAGGCTGTCGTCTGTAAATTCTGTCGCGAGGAGTCGGTTCGATAACGGTTCTTTAAATATATCTAAAAAAAAAAAAAAAAAAAAAAAAAAGAAAGGAACATCGAAGAGGAATTTCAGGTACACGATAGCCGACCAAACAGGCTCATGATCGTGTCTTAAATGTTAATCGATAACCACATGCGACCTATTTGTTTCCGTTGATTTGTACGTCGCGAATCGACTGTTTACAGGCTTGTTTCGAGAAAATCAGCCAAATGGTGGGGTGCGTGATGAATCGTATTAAGAAACGGATGGAAGCACTTAACTTCATCTTCTTTAACTTTCTTGTTGTCCGAGAATGATTGCGGAAAATGACGTGCGTGATTCAAAAGGGAAATCTTGGCCGCACGTGTTTGTTCGCGTTTGTAAAGAAAACATAAGGTCATCAAGGTAGCTGTCGGTCAATGATCTGGAATTACTGTCCGATTTATTATCAATTTAATGCTTAATGCGGTGATTATGTTAATTTATGTACGAATATAAGGATCCTTTAATATTTTTTAAGTCTAATTGTAAGTTTTGGCGTGGATCTTAAATCGTTTTCTTTCATTTATAAAAAGAAGAAAATAGTGTTGCCAATTATTATCACAATGTAGGGTCGGAGGTGGGGAACCTTTTTACCATTAGAGGCCACATTTAAATTAGGCGATAATAAAGAAGGCGGCTATAATTTTTTATATTGCACTGTTGGTATTTTTGTTAATTTAAGCATATATTTTTAGATTTTTAGATTTTTAAATTTTTAATAAACAACTACATATTTAAATACCACTTCAAATCAAAACGATATTAGCAGAAGTATTTTTAAATAAATTTATTTCATTTTAAAGAAATACAATAGAAAAATAATAATATTAAGTCGTGATCTATATATAATTAAATATTAATTAATACAAGAGCCAGCTTTTATGAAGGCCGCACAAGAAACTCACGGAGGCCACACGTTCCCCACCTCTGATGTAGGTAATTATTATAATGCGGAGATATTGGAATGAAATTTTCTATAGGAATAATTGCAACTGTTATAAAAATATCTACGACGGCTCTTCGCCGCTCGAGAAAACACAATTGGCAACCCCTTAAAAGAATTCTTACGAAATATTTTTACTAATATAGTAAAATGTATGCTTTGATAAAAATATACGTTGAAGACGAAAACGCTGAAATATCATTTCAATGACTTTAAATGGTCAGCCACGTACGCTTCTTCTCCTTCCATCAGTCTGATTATAAGAATCTGCCAAAAAAACGATACGTTCGCGTAAACTCGAAGCGCGTAATTTGACGTCAAAAAGTCGTGACGTCAATAAGATTTGTCAGGTATGACGCACCCGGGTAAAATCATTAGTGTTTTAAGAATTACTCACCGGGCCAGGTCGTGTTTCCCGCGATCGAATCTCCGAAAACACGGTGCCAGTTCGAAGTTTGTATATTTTCGGCCGATTGTCGAATAGACCCCCTGCCGGGTCCATAGTAGAGCAAACCACTGAATCAACGGAATATTTTTACGAATCATCGAAAAAATAATCATGCTCGAGGTGGTAATCGTTGGTCCGTGGCGCCAACCTGATGTTCCTTGGTGTTCTTCAGGAATCAACAGACACTTGCTTCTTGAGAATCCGTGATAAATAGTATTAGTCAGATGCTTCCATTAGAACTACCGGCGTTCGATACGCGCTTAGTTTAAAACAGAAGATAACGTAGAAAAATAAATATATTATAAGTTACCTCGACACGAATCAATATACATTTCGACGAATGAAACGGATTAAAAATTGTTTGATCGACATTACGATTGCTTGTAAGAGTCTTTTAATAAAATCCTTCGGTAAGGTTTTTACGAAGCGAAGAAGTGGTACAAGTGTATAATGCAAATTTAGTAGACATTGAGTTATATCGAATTTAGTTTGCATACAATTGCCTTGTTCTAAATAGCAAGTCTGATTGTGAGTCAACAAGACTGATTTTAGTAATGACTTGTACCTTTCGAGACAATCCAAATTACCTCCAACGAAGTAGCTCGTGGCTGAACTTTGGTAACGAATGATAATTGGTCTTCTAATGAATACGAATGTGTTGCAAATTATCACGATTTCACGTTTTTCGTATCATCTCTCGTTTTTTTTTTTTTTTTAATCTCTCGTTGGTGTTTTTCATCCTTGCAAACTGATTTACTTTCAATTCATTCAATGTTAAATTCTTTCGATCGTTAACATTTACACGCAATTAAGTCTCCTTTGATTAGAAATCGAGAGATTTGTATTCTACACTGTTGTAATTGTATCAATATATACAGTATTTGCACCATAGTTAAAATAATGATATCTAATACGATTCATCGCAACAATTTGAAAGAAAAAGAAATTAAGGAAAATTTTTACTAGTACGAATATTATATTAATTCTTTAAGGTGCCGAGTGGAAAATTTAAATTAGAAGAAGAAACGATTGTGATCTGAATAATTACGTTAAGGCGTTTTGTACTATTAAAAATTTAGCAAAACTGCTTAAGATTTACTAACCTGCTACATTGCATTGAGCTCAATCTTTTGTGTAAATGTTCACCGCTGTAGACCTAATTAATTATTAAGTTAAAATCGAAGAATTGTTGTAATAATTCTAAATCATCAGTAAATATGCAATTTAATCAAAGAAACATATTTTTATCACAGTTTCGTATAATTTTGACGGAGATGAAAAGTTACTGAAAGTATTTAATATGTTTATTTTAATTCTGCTTTTTCAATTATCCTGTCAGCCATCCTGGGAATCAGAATCGACCCTGCTTATGAACATCGTAATAAATGAAACGCTCATTAATGCAGCTTGAAAAACGAGGCTCATCACTAACAATAACTAAACAGTACCGTCTTGCATTGTTTTTGTTGCAAACGCACCTGCATCCGCTGTTACACGAGAGTAGAGCCTGTTAACTCAGAGGGATTACCATCCACAGCCGACGCCCTAAGCGGATATCAGAGTTCGAAGGACATTCAGGTCGTGACCCGAGATCCTAGCTGCGACGAAAGCGTGTGTTTCACACCGGAATGCATTCACACCGGTCGGTAGAAAATCCTAGTGTCCGTCAATTTCAATTAACCACGAGACTTGTGTAATCATTTGTAAAACTTTAGCCTCTAGGTTGCTGAAGAACATGGACGAAGAAGTAGAACCCTGCGACGACTTTTATGATTTCGCTTGCGGTGGTTTTCTTAAGACCACTAACATTCCGGACGACAAGACGAGTGTGAATACATTCACGGAAATCAGCGACGAACTGCAGAATCAGCTGAGGACCAGCATCGAGGAGAAGAGTTCGCCGAACGAACCGAAACCGTTCAGGCTCGCGAAAAATCTGTACAAAGCATGTATGAACAAAAGTAAGTATTATTTGAGGAAATACGTTGTCAATGCAGCCCTCGTATAACACGATACGTGTATACAATGAACGATTGCATTGATCGTTTCAGCGGTGATCGAACAGCAAGGTTTAGATCCGTTGATGAAGATTCTAGAAAAACTTGGTGGCTGGCCAGTGTTGGAAGGTGATAATTGGAACGAGGATGAGTTCAACTGGACAGAATCAGTGTACAGATTCCGTAAAATGGGCTACTCGGTTGATTATTTCATCGATTTCAGCGTTGGTGTCGATCTGAAGAACAGTACAAAGCGGATAATCGATGTACGTACGAAATACTATTCCGTCTTCCTTGATCCTTAGAAACTTTGTATATTTTTTAACTCGATTGGGTCGAACATATTTTCGCAGTGGTATCTTTGCAAATCAAAAACTCTATTTTGAAATGAAAATGTTATGTACGTTTAACATTTAATTTTGTTCGAATTCCTTTGGTAAAAAAGAAAAAAATAATAAAGCTGATGAAAAGAAACTCTAATCGTTTGATGCAATTTAAAAAAAAGTTATACTATTTTAAAGGGTGATCGAATATATTTTAAACTAACTATATTTTTTTACCATTCAAGCAAAGTTAAAATGTCAGATATGTGATATAGAAATTGAAAAGTAATTTCATTTATTCGTCTTAATTACTTCAAACAACGGGACTTCATTTCTCTCGAATGAATCGAAATGTAAAAATGATTAAACTAAAGAAACCAGTAGCGTACCGTCTTAACTGGCGTCCAAACGTAATTATCAAATACAATTTACGCGTGGTTGTAAAGCTTGCATCGCGAACGGCAATAAAATTACATTAACCGAACGAAGAAACCGATCGTAAAGACATGCGAATCGTTAATACAAATGAGAGTCTGGTTGCGTCTCAAAGGATACACCAGTCGACGAAATTATGCAACAATAATTGATGAACAAACAGTTTATGCCTCCTGGTAAAATTTGCTTCGATCAATATTTGTATAATTGTTGAAAATGTTTGCCGATCATGATCGAGACGTAATTTCGTATCTCGTTTGCTCGGTTAACGTCTGGTTGAAACGAAAATGAATATTTTTTATAGCTGGATCAAGCATCCCTTGGGTTGTCCCGAGAGTATTTATCGAAAGGTTTCGACGATAAGATCGTGCAAGCCTATTACAGCTACATGGTAGACATCGCGGGAATCCTTGGCGCTAATAAAACTAATGCCAAGTCGGAGTTGAAGGAGTCGCTGGAATTTGAGATTAAACTTGCCAACGTAAGTCTATTGTTCAATTAAATATAAGGTAATTTAGTTATAAATGGTCGGACGACAGAAATGGATTAGTAAGTAATTTGCAAATTACTACTACTACGGTAATACTATACCGCTACAATATTATACTACTATAATACTATAATAATACAGTTATGACTTTGACACTTTTCAGATCACAATTAAAGCAGTAGACGTTGATATTTAACCGACTGAAATTAAATATTAATTCCATGTATTATCAATAATGCGACATATTGAAATAAAAATCATCGCGTTTGCAAACATGAAATATTTATTTCACAGATTTCGTTGCCGAACGAAAAACGTCGCAACGCCACCCTTCTCTACAACCCCATGACGGTTCGTGAATTGTCAACGACTTATTCCAGCGTACCATGGAAGGAATATTTCAACACTCTTTTGGCGCCGAACGTTCAAGTAACCGAAGAGGAAGTCGTGATCGTCAGCGTTCCAAGTTACATCGCAGATCTGGAAAAATTATTAGCCATCACTCCGAAGAGGATACAAGCGAACTATGTTATGTGGAGGGCAGCTGCTTCCTCGGTCAGTTATCTTACCGATGAAATTCGAAAGAGACAATTGCAGTATTCGACGGCGTTGAGCGGGAAAACGGAAAGGGAACCCAGATGGAAAGAGTGCATCGACACGGTTTCCGGTAGCCTTGCCATCAGTGTCGGTGCGATGTACGTCAGGAAATATTTCAAGGAAAATGCGAAAAAGAATGCCGTAGAAATGGTGGCTGATATCAGAGAAGAATTCACGAAGATACTGAAAAAGGTATCCTTAGAGTTATTAAGTTTCCAGAGGAAGGACTTGTAATATTAAACCCTTTGTACTCGACTGTCCCTTCTGGCACACACTAAAAGACTGCATATAATTTTTTAAGGAAATTTAATTCGTTTATTTCCTTTTTAAGTTTTATTCGAGATATTCAAATGGAGTAATTTACTCTCTGCTATGTATCATTATTCGTTACTTTTGAGGTGCTGATAAATAATTTGAAAGAAGCCATCAATTAGAATTATAATATTCAAAAAGAAAATATTAATATATAGTACATAAATAATATAAACAGTCACGGAAGGATACTTGAAATTTGGGACTTTTCCAGGTTGATTGGATGGACGAGACCACGAGGAAGAGCGCCTTGAAGAAAGCAGCCTCCATGTCCAGCCACATCGCCTACCCGGACGAACTACTAGACGACAGTAAATTGGAAGAATTCTACGAAAAACTAGAACTGACAACCGACAACTATCTCGAAGGTATTTTGAACTTGACCCTCTTCGGGGTCGAGTATTCGTTCACTAAACTGCGAAAACCTGTGAACAAAAGCGACTGGGTGACACACGGAAGACCAGCGATCGTGAACGCTTTCTATTCGTCCATTGAAAACAGTATTCGTGAGTATCAACTTATAAAACTTAATCCTTCGTAGGCACAGGTCTTTTTTAATTTCTTCGTTGTTTCAAGCTTTCAAAAAATGTGAAACAATTCTAAGATTCTTATCAAACTGTCTACCACATTATTCAGTCGTCTGTTACATGAAATGTTTAATATTTTTCTTGCATCGTCATATTAGCAATTCTTTCGCTTCAATTAATTGGAATTACTCGTATTAGATACTTGACATTGTGAATAATAGAAATAATGAAATATTTTAAAAATAATGGATAAAACTGCAACAACTTCAGCGTTGGTAATCAACGCGTTATCAAAGCGATAAACGTGGACGATTCGAGTGCAATTTATATTTCCACAGAATTTCCCGCTGGTATCCTACAAGGCGCTTTCTTCAGTAACGATCGACCAAGGTACATGAATTACGGCGCCATCGGGTTCGTCATTGGCCATGAGATAACGCACGGCTTTGACGATCAGGGCAGACAATTCGATAAAGACGGAAACCTGGTCGATTGGTGGGCACCACAGACAAAGGAGAACTATCTTGAAAGAGCCGAGTGTATTATTCATCAATATGGAAACTATACCGTGGAGGATGTCGGCTTGAACGTAAGAAATGCCCTTCTTCTCCTCAGTTTTGCGTCACTCGTTACCAGATACGTCTCCGATAAGGATTCTAATTTTAGCAGAATGAACACGCAACTTTTGATTTTCATTTTTCATCGTGTTTCTTGGCAGAAACTTTTTATCACCTACATTATGCGAATAGTGTATGCCCACAAGACGATTGTTGTTCAACGATAATGGTATCGTGCAAAGACATGACGTAAACGTTTTCTCAAAAGGGTCCAACACGTGCACGTGGCACACGCTTCTGAATCAGAAGTTAGATAACTGTTTGGATAAACTATTTTCCTTATTGACATGTTATAATGCGTTTTAACATTGCAAAAATATTGTATAGTCTTCCGTAAACAATGTTCCTTAAGAAGGGATATCTATATTAAACACAACATTCCTTATCGTATACCATTTTGATATGTCACATTTATTAATTATTCTCACAAGGGAAACCTTCAATTTTGTCCCCCTCCAATTTTGATGAAACTTCGTAGGTTTGTTAAGCAGGCAAAAATAAGAGACACGTATTTTTTTTATCGGCTGAGACGCGATTTTAAGGAGTGGTTTCATCCACTTGTGCTATCTCGAAAACCATACGAGATACATTGAAACTTCTAATAGGAAAGTTTTATGGTTTTTTGTGTATAATAACAGGATGTTAATAATTTGGGCAAAACGTAATTTGTTTTCGAGATAGCACAAGTGGATCGAAACTTTAAGGGGTGGTTTCACCCATTCTCAGCCGATAAAAAAAATACGTGTCTCCTATTTTTGCCTGCTTAACAAACCTACGAAGTTCCATCAGAATCTGACGGGGACACTTCCGTGCCTTTCCTTGTCAGTTCAGAAAATTACCAGACTTTAGTCAATTAAATTATTTAAGAAATTCCATTTGGTAGTGTTTGGGAAACACTTGAAACCTGTAAATAATTCAAGAAACGCTTGATTATTTGTTACAGTTGAATGGCATCAACACACAGGGTGAGAATATCGCGGACAACGGGGGAATAAAGGAGGCTTACCTGGCCTACAAGGAATGGGTGAAACGGAATCAACCGGAACAGAAGTTGCCAGGACTTTCTTTCTCGCCCGAGCAGTTGTTCTGGATAAGCGCCGCCAACACCTGGTGTAGCAAATACAGGCCGGAAGCGATGAAGCTTCGTATCACGACCGGATTCCACAGCCCGGGCAAATTCCGTGTTCTAGGACCACTCTCGAACATGGAGGAGTTCTCGAAGGACTTCAATTGTCCCATCGGCTCCAAGATGAATCCTGAGAAGAAGTGTGCCGTTTGGTAAATTCAGAGATGTATTGGACGAAGCGGAAGTTGTAAACGGTTTGTTTTTCGACGCTTGAAAGAAGAACATGGAAGACAAATTTCAGAGGATTCTATCGAAAGGGACGATCGTGTTCCAGAGAAATTGTTATTGCACTCTGGATCGGGTGTCGTGAATCTCGATGGATTCTGTTTGAACAGTGACGGTGTATCGATAATGAAACTAAAAAAAATGAAATGATGTAGGTGAAAGATTTTTCGTGAAACGTCCAAAGGAGGACTCTCGTTCGTGAATTGACTTGAATTACACATATTAACATTGCTCGCTAATATAAGTCTTTTTTATAAAAGTGAAGCTAACATTTCGTCGATTATTGTAAATAAAGAGGCGGCGGAACAGAGGATGGCGTGTCATGACGATTAACGCGTTTGCTACTGGCGCTAAATTGAAAATTCCACTGTCGTAAACTATTTCCTTTTATATAAAATAATACAAATATAACTTAGGACCACGGACGTCGTTTGTATACTTTACTATTTCCTACGCTATGTAGCAAATTTGGTTTTCATCTATTTTAAAAATACAAAATTATAATACCATATAGAAAATCGAAGACGTCACATTATGTGTGACATTGGTAGCGAACGTGTTAATAAATTTTATACAATCGCGTTTAGAAATCGGGCGTAGAACTGTGTGCTAAAGTACGTATCCATTTGAAGGCAAAATTTGCAATAACATTGGTCGATAGTATTCTTTCAAAGAGAATACCGCGCTGAAAATAGTTGTCGTCGATTAAAGGTGACTGTCAGCATAATATCCATCCTTTGATAGCTTCTCTAGTGAGTTTTACTCTCAAGTGGGACACGTATCCTTAGAATCAGTCGTTGAGAGAAATGGAAGAAAAAGAAACAAGTTAAACTGTGATGATTATATAGGAACCGACAATAAATAATTGAAACGGTCTTTCAATTAAAGCTCCACGGATGACTCGCATTAGAATAAAAAATTGAATCGTATCTTTCGCATTGTTTTAATTGACACGATGCTTGACACGTGTCCCTTTCGTTTGTTCGCTATCTGTATAATATTCGTTAGGCTCCGTTGAGCAGCATAAGGTTGTTGATTAGAGTTACCATTTCGAAGTACTTAGGCAAACGTAGTATTAATCATAACTTTTTAGTAATACAGGCGACGAAAAGTAAACCTGTGGCTACTTTTATACTTTTTATTCTTTTGCATATCATAATATTATACGTAACATTGTATCAACATAAGCGTTATCGTTTTGTTCTCGATCGCAAATTGCACTTGTACCGCGTAAGAGTTTAACATTTAGAGTGTAACGATACTGATATTCATTGAAGTATCGTACTATTTTAAGTTTGAACAGATAAATGTATTCAGTGTATTTGTTGAATATCAAGTTTTAATATAAAAACATTCAGAAGAAGAAAATGTTTATTATTTTAAAACTTACGTTGTAAATCTGACACGTTTCTTATCTTAGGGGACAATAGTAACATGAAAATTTGTTTAGTAATGCAAAGAGCTATAAATTCATAAAGAGCGTTGCAATGTTGATTATATACACTAGGTAGAAAATGTCTGCGTACACTTTTTAAAACACAATTCCCCCTTTTGAAATTGGACCAAATGACTTGAATCTTTTTGAGAAGCTAGAAGAATTAGTTTACTAGATGACAAAAAATGAAAATATTGTGAAAAAGTCCCGGTCGGTTGAAATTATGAAGGATACAGTGAGGATCACTTTTCTCAACTTTTTTATCCGAGCCAATAATGAAAATTTAAAACATAAGTACTTTTCGTAGATTTCAGTAAGTTGTATGTATACACAAAGTTTCATCGAAATCGATTAACGCATCTAGAAACTACAGGCAATTGAAATTTACGAAAATCGCAGTTTTTCACCTAAGAACGTGATTAGTCATGATCTTAGGTGAAAAACTGCGATTTTCGTAAATTTCAATTCCTTGTAGTTTCTAGATGCGTTAACCGATTTCGATGAAACTTTGTGTATACATACAACTTACTGAAATCTACGAAAAGTACTTATGTTTTAAATTTTCATTATTGGCTCGGATACAAAAGTTGAGAAAAGTGATCCTCACTGTATCCTTCATAATTTCAACCGACTCGGACTTTTTCACAATCTTTTTTTTCTGTCATCTAGTAAACTAATTCTTCTAGCTTCTCAAAAAGATTCAAGTTATTTGGTCCAATTTCAAAAGGGGGAATTGTGTTTTAAAAAGTGTACGCAGACTTTTTATGCCTAGTGTATGTATACCACCGACGAAGATACTGTCTCGCCGGTGTTTATACCAATTTATATGTGCAATTAAACAAAGTCCTATGGTAGGCTAATTTGAATGACAGCAAAGAACAACATATTATTGCAAAATAATGCATTTATTGCCTCACAAACTTTATTTTTCATTATTTTTCGATTTTATATGTAGCACCGCAGAAAACGGTATAAATGGCGCTATGTAGTAACAAAAGAATAAATCAAACGTGGGGGGTGGGGTATGCCGATGTTAAGTCCATTTCATTCCCTCTAGATGGCACCACTTCGGCCGTTTTCGGCAGCACCACATATACAATCGAAAAAATAATGAAAAGTAAAACTTGCACGATAATAAATTTATTATTTTATAATATTACAAGCTTTGCTCGTATTGCTATGCAAACTAATTAATTATTGCATTTTGATTAATAGTGTCCATTTTAAGAAGAGTCATGCTAACGAGGAAACAATTCACAAGTATTTTTTCTTTTTTTTTAAATATTCACCATAACTTACACTTGGAATTTAGGGGGGTAGTTCAAAACCAAATTTATAAATACAGTATATAATGTTATGTGATTTATTTTTAATCAAAAAGATGTTAAGAATACAAATCATATTTCGATAGATACATTGTTATCTTTTATAATACCGAATGGAATACACCTGAATGAGTTAAAAATAACAGTTACCTGTGACAGGTAACCAAAATTATTATTCAATTAATATTTTCAATTACTTTGTTGTTGGGGTTTTGACCAATCTACGTTCAAGATAAGATGATCATAGCCATAGCCATTAAGCGTGGCGATAGCCTTTGCAGCATCTGCTCTGTATTTGAAGTGTACATACGCAAAACCTTTACAAAGATTCGTTTGCTTGTCTTTTGCTAGATAAAATTTAAGAACAGAACCGAACGGCTTGACAAGCTCATCTAAGTCCGCATCTGTAGTACTTTCTGATAGATTAGAAATACGAATGGCCGTGGTATCATCCCGCCTTTGCATTTGCATTGAATCTCCACGTTTATTAGCTCCATCACGCATACCAGGTGGTACATATTTGCTTCCCTGAGGTTTCAACTCTGTCATTGCTCCAGGAGCACCAGGGGTAGTAAGTGGTTTCTTATCGTCTGGTACTTTTCCTAATAATTCACAAATAAATCAACAAACGTGAAATATATTTTTTATCTAACATAAATTTGTGTAACAGTAAAACATACCTCCAGCAAGAACTGTATCCTTATAGGGACACTTAGAGGTCCAATGATCGCCATTACAATTACGACATTTAACTACACCTTTATCTCCCATACTCTTCAATTTATCAAGAGAATCCTCCTCAACTTTGTTTTCTTCTTCCTTGCTGGAAATAAACTGCATGAAAACATCTTCACCACCAACTGTAGTGGCAGGATTAGGTCCAGGCCGATCATCTGCCGAGTCTCCAAATTTGGCCCAATTCTTACGTACAGCAATTGTCTTTGAGACTACGCGCCTTTCAATTTTGTAAGTACGAACTACCTTGACTTTCTTGTTATCTTGGTTATACTTATATTCAGTGAGAATTTTGAATCCATTTTCATAAGTTTCTGTAGGTTGAGGCAACACTCCTCCCTCTTCTTCAACCTCATCAGCCCAGCTGGATTTTGCTTCTGCTACAGGCATCTCTAAAATTGGAACAAACGTTAATATTAGTTATGTTAGATAAATAGAAATTACATTGAGAACATAATAAAAATGTGAGAATTTATAGGTTATATGGTGGAATCTATAAAACTATTTGTTAAACCTATTTAGCCGTTGATATTAAAACTATTTAGCCACCATAAAATGGTTAAAGCAAAAGTAAGCAACCAAAGAACTTAATAACGCTCCTCGTATGCAATATTTATTGTAAAAACAAGTTTATGTAGAGAAGCAAAGCGACAATTAACGACTGGATAATCGTTTTTATTTCAGTTCTGTTCAATTCGTGGACAAATATTTTGAGATACGTGTAGTGTATTACCTTAAACAATTTGGCTGCACTTTGTCACAGGGGCCCAAAAATTTTTGGTTAAAACTTATCAAATCTTGTAGGTTTTGACCTGAAAACTGGAGCAGATTGGAGTATCAGCGGCTCTCTAGCGGTGTTTCCCCGAAATAAGAGGTACCCTGGAAATTAATGGCGACGTCTAGCGTTGTCGTGTTGAGAGTGTGAAAAAAATAATGTTTTGCGGAGGCGTACCCCGATCGTACACGAGAAAGCATTGACGAAAGTATAAATCAGACGCGGTTGAATTCAGTGGGAAAGTAAGGAAAAAGTATTCACGATAATGGACCAGGCACCTGCAGGTAAGGGAAGAATGTTGTGATCTGGCGATTCGGCCAAGCGCGGTTTCGCACATTCCGACTCCGGCCGATCATATGAACGTTCGATCGTTTCTTTTATTAATTATACTACTTGTAACCTGTCGTTTTAACGTTTTACTTAGTCAAAATTGAAAATTTGCGAATTTCCACACAATGAAAGTTATTAAATATATTGAAAAAAACGACAAAATGTAGAATTCTGAATAGTAGGTTATATAAACGACTGCATATCCTGCAACATATTAGGCTACTCATTAAGAGAAAAAGAACTATTCACTCAACGAATTTAATTGTTTCTCAGGCAGATCTCCGTAGATATGTTAACAAAGTGATGAGTTTCAAAACAGATTCAATATTTCAGGTTGCGATGAGCTGATTTAGGACTGCGTTCTTTAAAAATAAGAGATCCTATTTCAGTACTGTATTCAAATATTCTATTGTAATCATATTATATTGTAATATTATTGGTTAAGTAATTCCTAGTTACTCAGTCGTCGCGCTAATTCTGTTCCTTTTTGGTATAATACCCAGATACAGAGTTACGGAACATCATAGACAAGTTGGCACAGTTTGTGGCTCGCAATGGACCGGAGTTCGAGCAGATGACGAAAAACAAGCAGAAGGACAACCCAAAGTTTGGTTTCCTGTTCGGTGGGGAGCACTTCAACTACTATCAATACAAAGTGACTACAGAGCAAGCCAGTAAGTGGGATACAGCCCCTTAACAGCTACAACAATTGAGAAGCATAATGGCCATGCTTTATTCAACGAACAACGAATGACTTTGAAAAAAAAAAAAATAAATAAATAAATAAATAAAAAAATAAAATAAAGAGATACGGGTGAAAGGGTCTGAATTCGTCATAGCGAACATACAAAACTATTATTCATCGAATATGAGCACTTCGTTTCAAGATTTTGGGATTGCTATTTATTAAGCAGAATGCTTTAGCTAAAGATGTATTCTATTTCTTGGCAGTGGTGATTTTAAGAAGATGTAGTTTTAAGATTCTTGCTGGAGCTTATCTAATACGGACTACATTGTTGATATATTGCTTCAATCTATGTGGGAAATACAAGCCCACTGTACCCTGTAATACCCTAGTACTGTAAAAAAAAAAAATAAATAAAAATAAAAAAAATATATGTATATATATATATGTATATTATGTAAAACAGGGAAAGAGTATAGTGCTCCCAAAAGACTTACTGAATTTTTGATATAACTCTCTCATAAATGCCAGGAATTTTATTATGCACTGGTAGAAGATAAGACTCAACAGAAATTGGACTATTTGTATACTTTTTCAATATCCATTGAAGGAATCAAACATCTTACAATAATCCACCGTCATTCGTTTACAGTTTTAAAGCAAAAAGGAATAAATCCAATGCAAAATGCAGACCCACGTTTAAACGTTTCGCAGCAGCAGCAAACAGCCGCTACCGTCGCGCAGCCACTGAATAACGTCAATCTTGCGCCTGGCCTAAATACTCAGAACAATGGATTAAATCCAGTAGTGGGGATTGGACCAGTGGGAAATCAGGGTGGTCCCGTTATACCTGGGGTACCAGGACAAATTGGAGGGCCAGGAAATGCGGGACCAATTGGACCAGTGCCTGGTGCTATGGGAGGTGTAAATCCACCTATCGCTGGTGTTACTCAACCGGTTAACATCAGTGGGCCCCCTGGATGGCTTCAAAATGAGCTGGCGAATCTTCAATCGCAACAGACGACGCTACAGGAACAAGTTAGACAATCAGAACAAAACCTGGCTGCGCAACATGCTGCATTGATGGCACAGCAACAAGGAAGGGTTGAGGATGCTGTGAGACAAGCTCAAGAAACAGCTTTACAAAGCAGTGCACAAAACACAAACACAGATTTGGCTGCGTTTGATGCAGTTCTACAGCCTATCATTGACAGCTGCACAAAAGATAGCATTAGTGCAGGAAAAGCCTGGATACTTCAGAACTCTGTTACTCCGCAAAGTAATCAGGTTGTTGCAGATCATTTATTGAAAAAGTATGTTTCCTTAATCCCCAATTGCACGATATTTTTAATATCAAATGCGTCGATTAATTTGTTAATATCTCTTTCAGAGTAATTCAGGCGACAAATTTTAGTCATAAACTCCATATCATCTATTTGGTCAACGATGTCCTGCATCATTGGTAAGTAGATGTAACTAAACAAACGTTTACGCATTTCGAAATTAATAATTGAAACTGTATATTTTAAACTAACAAAGTGTATCTATCGTTACAATAAGTACTAAATTCAGTAGTACTTGTAATTATAAAATTTGATAACTTCCATGAAACACGTAAACACAGTATTTAATGTTAAACTTCTTTAGTGCAAGAAAAAAATCTATGGATCTTCGCAAGGCGATGGAAAGTGTTGTTGTTCCCATGTTCTGTAACACTTCACTAGCTGCATCAGATGAACAACTTAATAAATTAAATAAACTGTTAAGCTTATGGGAATCAAAAAATAATTACTTTGATGAAGGGATTATAGATAAATTAAAACAGCCAAGCGCGTCTTGGTCTGAGTATCAGGCTAACCTGGTTGCACAGCATGCCAGTGCAATCACACCGATTACTACGTCGACAAAACAAACCTTTGATAATTATCAAGCACAACATCAAGCGTTTGTCACTCATGCTTTAAGACAAATTCAGAACATAGAGCAACAAAAAATAGCCATTGATCAGCAATTGAAAGCTCCACCGCCACCTCCACCTCAATTAGTAAGTTAATAATGTTTTATTGGTTTTGTATTTACCTGTTCCAAGAGTACTAACACAGTGGTGGTGCTTTCCAGAATCAGCAGAACATGTCTCTGCCGCCTAGTCATTCCGGCCCACCCGCTCCGATAGCCACGGATGTGAATTTCAGCCAACCACCGCCCGGATGGGGTGTACCACCCGGAAACGACCCTCCGCCATTTTCAAACGTTCCATTACCAGATTTTTCGAAACCTCCACCTGGATTCGGTCCACCGCCAGTTATACACGAGCCTTCCGTCGAAGATTTAATGCCCAGTATGCCTTACTACGAACTTCCCGCTGGTCTGATGGTGCCTCTGATCAAACTGGAGGATGCCGAATATAAACCTTTGGATCCAGAAGCTATTAGACTTCCACCGCCTGCACCTCCTAGTGAACGATTGGTAGCAGCCGTAGAAGCGTTCTACGCGCCTCCAAATCACGACTCTCCACGAGACAGGTAAGATTATATTAGAAATTATGCATGTATCAAATAATAGTAATCTAATCATTGGACAATATTTTAAAACACAACGCGTGAACATTATAGCGATGGATGGGAAAAATTAGGTTTATACGAGTATTATAAAGCAAAGAATGCTGCACGTAAGCGCAAAGAAGAGGACATAACGGCCGGTTTGAGGCAAAAGTCGAAATCACCTTCGCCGATTCTTAGGCCGAGATCGAAAAGTCCTAGTCCACCAAAGAAACGGTATCGAAGTAAATCGCGGAGTAGATCGCGTTCAAGATCGAGGGGTAGAAGCAGATCCAGATCTCCCGCTGCTAATCATAGACGCAACAGTCGCAATAGCAATCATAACAACAGAAGCAGAAGAAGGAGGAATAGCAACAAGGATCGAAGTCCTGATAGTAGGCGGATGGACAGGCAGGATCGAAGTCCAACTCCACCTAGTTTCCTGTAAGTATTGATGTAATAATTTTTCCCTTTCGATATATCGAAAAATCACTTGTTGTTTGGCTTAGGCTTAGGCAATTAAGATTTAGACCAGGTCTAGGTTGTATAGTGGAAACAAAAGTTGTTTATCAGAAATCCTTATTTTGTTGATCGCGTCGATCGTATCGAAAGGGTTAACGACGAAGTACCGTTAAAAAGTTCGATTTTCACGAATCACTTGATTCCAGTGGCTCCACTTATAGTAAAGCACCGCAAGAAATTAGTCTGGACGAGAGCAACAAAGGTCATCAGTTGCTGAAGAAGATGGGTTGGAGTGGTGCGGGACTTGGTGCCAATGAACAGGGTATCGAGGCGCCTATATCGGGGGGTGAAATTAGAGACAAAAATGATCAGTACAAGGGCGTTGGTATTAATTTGAACGATCCTTACGAGAACTTTAGAAAAAGTAAGGGCCAAGCATTTATCACTAGAATGAAAGCGAGGGCGGAGGAGCGTGCCGAGGAGAGGGGCGAACGGGACTAAAATGTAATCAAGTAAAGTAATTAAATTTTGTCTATATCAGTTTCGATGAAATATAATTAATTGCGTGCAGTATGAATTCGCATTATCCAATGATCGACATTAATTTGTTCATCGATCTTAGGCATTTTTTCAACCGATAATAGTTTAATAAATATTTTACATTTTTCATTCGATTTATAAGAATGTTAACATGGTAATTATTTACAATTGAAATGTACACTGTGTACGTTATACAATTTTATATTTCCGTTAGAAAATAACAATCGGTTACTCTCTCTTTTTTTTTTCTTTTTTTTTAAATTTAATTTTATTTTAATATCTCGCGGAAAGAAGGATATCTTTTTCGTACTATGTCGATCATTCGGGAGCATAAACATCATCATCTCGTCTGTACATCATTATATGAGGAGAGAATATCACGAGTGAATACCGGAGAAGAGAAAAAGAAGAGAATAATTGTTTATATAAAAGAAACTGAAAATGATCACTTGTCAATTTATAAATAAGGCAAGCGTTACATAAGTTAACGATACGGTATACACTCGGTGCGACTGTTATTTACTTGATTGAATAAATACCGATGGTGCATACATGTGAAAAGAAGAAAGAAGAAACACAATTGTATGCATCCTTTGTACATTATGTACAAAAAACTATTCAACGTTCGGCAAGGTTACCGCTAAACAATGATAACTGATTTTGTTTATCGACAGTTTTTTTAGACAATTTGATGAATTTGTGATTTTAAACGATCGATCGATCAAAATCGACCAATTAAAGAAATACGCGAGATCACACCTGATTTTTAGTTGTAACTCGAGGCGACTCAAGTTAATTAACTGAATTTCATTCAGCTCCTGTACAAAATTATAAACTGATGAAACGTTTGACTACGGAAATAAAAGAATGGCTTTCGATTCGTGCATCCGTCGTTTGCACGTGAAACTAAAGCGTACTTGTATTTAGTAAGTTAATAAATGGTTATATTGGATACATTAAGAACGACTGAAACGAACAGATGGTGTGTTTAATTCGACGAAAGTCGAGAAAAAAGGACAAGTTACAGAACGAAAGCGTGAGCAATTAAGAATTACCACGTATTCGCAGCATGTTTTCTGCGCGAGTTCGTTAAATTACACAGAAGAATCATCGCCGAAGAAAATTCATTTAATTGGCCTCGAGATAGATATCCTGGAATAATGTGTTCTTAGATTCTTTCTGTGCTACTATGTTTTCTTTTAATCGTTGATTATAATGTGCATATGACAAAAAGTATGAATTATAATAGTCCCTGGTTAACTGGCTAAGAACGGTTCGTAGTCCCATGGCACTGTTTTAATCGTGAATTGCCTTCTTGAACTCCCCCAGCGACAGTTTGATATCGAAACCGAATAAATCCACCGTCGAACCGGTTTCCCCATGATAACAGTCAGAATACACGCTTGTTGGCGTAAACAAAGCCAGGAACGATTGTGTGCGTTCTTTAACAAGCATCCTACAAGGCCGTATCAGCTCTGATATTTCTTCTAAATCACGCGATATTTCTTTTCTTGTTTGGTATCTGTAATGACGTATACAATTTGCAGAAAAAGAAATAATAATCACAACGTTTATGCAGAACTTTTCAGCGATTCTGAATGAAATTATAGATTTTAACACGTTGACTGTCTTTTCATATATAAATATGAATTTCTATTGAAATTCAAGTGTCACCTATTACTTGGAAAATCCATCACGTATATTATTAGGTACTTGAAATTATGGACAATAGAAATAACAATATATCGTAGAAATAATAGATAATATTCTTTGAAAATAAAACTATTAATTAGTGAAATTTTCAGTGTGGGCAGTCAACGTGGTAAGAACAAGCGATTCGGTTATTTTGACTCGTTATTTAGTTTTTCTTCCCACGAATACTGCATGTCACGTTGATAATACTTCTCGAAATCACCAAAGATAAGCGATTTCACTTCAGAGACCGTAAACACTGATTTCGACGACGAATCTGCAATATCCGGTGCCCTCTTTGAGAAATAATATCATTTAAGACGAACGTCATTGAAGCGTGCCATTAAAATAAAAGAAACCAATAAACCAAAGAATTTTTGATGCAAGAAAATATTTTTCTTATTACAATTAATGAACGAAAAATTTGCATTTTTTGTACAGGCTGGTTCGCCTAACTTGACCGACCCAGTTTTTTTTTCCATAACTAGAGTTTGAATCAACAAATTTTTTTTTTTAATTTTATGGACCATTTTGTATAATCGAGGAAAAAAGAAAAATGTAAGAAAATCAAAGACACGATCGACGGTGCCTGTAGTTGAACACCGTTTTAGATCACTGTCCAGAAAATTCATGTATAACAGTTTCACGTAACAGAGGCCACGGCAAAGCCGTATCGAAAAGTTACGTTTCCTGTGGGTTGGATCCGTTTCTTATCTCGGATCAGAAGACTGTTGTTATTTGAAAAGAAACGGTGTACGTTCGTGGGAAACGTGAACGTGCGTGCACGACGTGCCGGTTCCACCGATGCAGCACGTTTAAGCACAACGTGACACCGGGCTCGCAAAAGTATGCAATGATAAAAAGTAGATTATGTTGACGATTCGGCAACGGCACATTTATGCATCGAATTGCACGCGTCTGCTGTGAAAGTGTTATTCTTGGAGCATTGATGTTTGAGTCCGCAAGGATATTCTTAGAAAGGAACTGCCTATTAATGGAAAGTGAATTGGGTTGGAGTTGACGCGTCAAAGAACAATAATTTCTTATGTTCCTATTAATATTTGTGCATTATTCAAATTTTTATTGCATTCGTATCATTCATCGCATATATCGTAGGAAAAAAAAAAATAGGTAAATAATATTTTACTCGATGCATATGTTCTTTAGGTACCATTGAAAAAAGTTGCTGGATATCACATGAAAACAATGATTTTGTTAAGAAATTATTAAATATTGCATTTCAATTTTGGATATCACAGTTATGAGTCAACAGCGTGTATCACACGTAATGCATGTAACGATGAACGTACGTACGTGCTAATTTCATTGGATAACATCTTTTTTTTTTATTTTCCATCGTTTCGGATATATGTATATATACATCGCATCATCGCATAACAGAAAATGACATTAAATTTTCATTGTATAATTGAAAGAATAATTAATTTATAATTCAGAGCCTCTGTGGTGACGAGTTTCTGCAACCATTTATTACATTTGTTATTGGTATCTCTAATCCCGTAGCATTTTTCACGCTCGAATGAACATTTCTTCAACAACAAAGATAAAGGACGCGTAATTCTTCTGATTACAAAGAGTACAATTCGATTCTGTAGTCAGGTATCCGTCGATTTTCTGATGAGCGTAAAGCCTTTTGAAAGTCAGCCCATAAACCACGTTCTGGCACAGGTAACAGGTGACCTCAAAGTAATCAGAAACCGGATCTTGCACTCGAGACGCGTATTTAGGCCGGAAGTGCGTCTCGAGGGTTTGCTTTAAATAGTCACTCATACTGTTAGTTTCCTTCTACGTGGCTATCGATAACGACATCCTATCGTTCAATTCAACCGAACATTCTAGGCTGTCTATTCTCGGTATTATGATAGCGGGTAGCTATAGTTAGCTTCCAGTTGACAATGTCAACGCTAACAAAACGTTATATGCTTACGGATGTTCTTATGAACATCGTCGTTAGAGTGCATTTTATTGCTTTCGATAACTGTTCGTACGCTTTCGTTCGTACCGTAGAGTATTTCTTCATTAAATTACTATAAAATATAACATTTCAAAGTTTCCAAGTTTCTAACAAAATATTATTTCGAAGGTACAAAATTCTATAATTTCTGTTAACTCCCTATTTCTGTTAAAAAAAAAATATATATATATATATTTTTAGCCGGTGCGGAAGGGTTTATGGCGCTAAGTGTTCCCATTATGAAAACAAAAATCCGTCGTTGGAATTTTCATCCACGTCACTCGTTTCTTTGAAGGAGATCGTCCCAGTGTTTGCACGGCATCGAAGCGCGCGTGCAACGATCGGCATACCTGTGTGTCGGCTGACGCGGACAGAGAAAACGGGTTAGCGTGACTCGCGAATTAGAGAGAAACGTGTGCAATTCGCGAAGCCAAGGTGGGGCAGATAGATGAAGTAAGCTGGAGAACGCGTTGGTGCAACGGAAAAGGAGACAATGTAACCGCGTTACATTCCACGTGATCGAGAGAGAGAAGGGCACGCCTCGATCGTTCGAGTCACGCGCTCGACCACGCGTTTAGCCTAACCGCCACGTGCACGCAATGTGTGCCCTGTTCGAATCGCGCCGTTCGTGCACCGTACAAACTGCAGGTTATTTTGCGCTAGGTATGTACGATGACATCTCTCGAACGTTGGTCCGTTATATACAGGTTGGATCGCGAGTTACGACTGGTTACATCAGTTGTCCCACGTGCGATTGCACTTTGAAACTGCAACGTTTTTACGCGAACGCATACGTTCCGTTAACGCAACTTCGCGAATTGTGCAACACCGCCTCTCTGCTTCGCATCGTCGTTTAATTTCGATTGGTAACATCGTTCACAGGGTGGGCATTTGTAAAAGTATTCCGATAATCGAACAGCCACGTATTAATTAACTCTTGACGCGAACCTCCGTTCGCAGCAGGTGACTTCCTTCCCGCCATTTATTCGAAGCACGACGTTTAAATTGGAGCGTGAGATAGCGCGGTGTAATCACATCGTTGGACCCAGGGGGGAAGATACGTTTGTGGGATTTTCAAATGTGGACTTGTGATACGAAACGTTCCCCGGGAACGAGCGAATCTATCAGGATATCTTCAGGGCGAGGGGGAGGGGGGGGGGGGGGGGGAGGCGTTACAGTATGTAACGACTATAATTATGTATCGACCAAACGAATGTTCTAATTTGTCAAGGACAAATAAGCGAGCGTTTCAGAGTGATGCGATTTTTAGACGATAATCGAGGGGAAGCATCTCGATGCTTCCAACTATGCAATCACCGTGATGTAATTTACTTTCACGAGCCCTCGCGATCAACCCTCGTGTAACGTTCCTTTTTTTACAACGACAAACTTCAACTTTCACAATGTACACCTATTCAAATTTATCAGTCGATTGCCACCCTTCGTCCATAATTTGCATTAATAACCCCTTGTTTGTAACACGAATATTACAACTTATGTAGATCGCAGGGTTGACGGATCATCCAGTAGGAAGACACGTGGGAATGAACAGATAATTTTATTTTTATACAGTCTATTTATCCGTAGCAATGTTACACAATGTACAAAAAACAAAATGTGTTTGGAATATCAGAAATATTTTTCTTTCTAAGATTACGCGGTATCAGTGTTATCAACCCTTGCGGGACTACAGGCGTATTATGTGTGACATAATTTTTAATTACATTACATGCTGTATTTTATTTCAGATATTTATCATCTCATCTATTGAGATCAAGTTTCTTACTCATTCCAATATTTTGAAATTTCTCGAAGTATTTTTAAAGGAACCGGGTTCACGCTGACCTCTATCTAATTACGGTAGTGGTCACGGTATTATTCATTGAACGCGTTCTTCGATTTTACGTAACGCAAGTTGCGTAAGCCTTTGTAACGAAGGGATGAAGAAAGGGGTGAAACCTTTTGAAAAGATCCATTTGGATCACGATGAAGGGTGTCGTATGAAAATACCTGCGCACAATGACGAGAAATAAAACACATGCACAACATGGTTGAATATTCATTGACATGTGTCCACCCACGGTAGTCGTTCTATCAAAAAAGTCACGTAGGCGCATGGCCGCTGTTGTGTACGATACATAATATGATCCCAGTTCAAAGAGGAATCTGCCGAGTGCTCTAGAAGGAATTTAAATTGCCCAATCTGGTGACAGAACCCGGAATCAAAGGTTATAGAACTGACCACGATAACGAACAAACGACACCCTGTTCAAACTTGTATATATCGAACGTTTCTGTTTTAATTCCTTAACCCTTTTGCTAACAAGAACGACTATAATCGTCCAATCGAAAACGTACGTGTTGCGTAATAGCGACCATTCAGAGAAAGTTCACCAGTGTGACCACTCTAAAATTAGGTGATTTTCGGGATTTTTTTTTATAAAGAAATATTACATCCAATGTTTTTAAATTTTGGGGATGTATTTAGTTAGAAAAATCTACAATAATTTTTTGGTACAAAGATAATAAAAAAACAAGCGACTTATGCGCTATCTCCCAGGGTTAATAAAAAGAAGTTGCTGCAGTGATTGCCGCCGCCTGAGTGCCTAAAATGAAAAATAACAAAAACGCTGTTAAACTGGAAGGTATTCTCGGTATCATGAACTAGGACATTTTTAAAATATCAAAATCTGACAAAATGGCGATGTTTTGAATAAAAATTTGGAATTTGGATATTTTATTTCTAACTAAATATATCCCTAAAGTTTGAAAACATTGGATGTAATATTTCTTAAAGAAAAAAAAAAAAAAAAAATTCTCGAAAATCACTTAATTTTAGAGCGGTCACAGTGATATAGTCCCTTAAGCAGTGATATAATACAATTTTGACAATGTTACGCGCATAAAGAATACAGGATATAATGTGAGAAATTATTAGCTAGTTTTTTGTGTTTCCGCTGATTCCAAAGTTGTGCGAATGCAATTAAATGTATAAGTGTTTTGCAGGTTATAAGAAATTTGATTTTCTTCCAAATCGTTAAAAATTTATAACGTTTAAACAGTATTTAATAATGTGAATTGATCGAAAAAAGAAAATTGCAAGCGAAGTGTTGCGTTTAACGTAACTCGGATCTTAATGAGTTAACCAGGCGACCGATATTACATTTTGGAGCAAGCCTGAAGACGATTAAAAGACGACACGAGACACCACGACGTGCAACGATGTACCAGATCAAGAATAACCCGAAGTTGCCACAGATTGCGTTTATTTTCTCTCGAGCCGTGCAGAAAATAAGACGTCTATTTTCGAATCGGTCGCGTTACGCGCGTACCGGCGCATACGTCAAGTTCGTAGCCGCTTTAAAGGGGTAACGGGCCAAAAAGTTCATTTTCTCGATAGTGTGAAACAGTTGTATCAGGGACGCATCTAGCTACTTCACTTTGTAAGTGGCGAAATACGTAGAAAACGTTCTGTATAATATTCGCCAGAAGTAAACCTTTAATTTTTGAAACAACACGAAGGAAAGGAAAATTAGTAATTTCCTATAAAGCGTCAGAATTTTATTTCCCCGGTTCTTGTACACATTTGCTTAACTTAATGCTTAAATTTCCCGTGACATGATGCACGAGTTCGCAGAAGGATTTATTATACTGACGATACGTGCCTCGAACGTTGAGTTCCGTTTCTTGAGAAATTGCTCGAAAGTGAAAAAGATTTATGTACTTTTTCTTCGTTGCATCTACTGTTTGCGAAGTTGATCGCAGTTTCGTCTCGAAATTACCTGACAGGTTGCAGTTTACATAATCGCGAACGCTTGTACTTTCTAGTCCGTCCGTGGATTTCAACGTCATAAAAATGTTTCGTAATGCGTAAATCTTGCCGAGTAGAACCGCATCGTTAACTGCATTCTTTCCATACGCTCGTCTTAAATTATTATTTTTTTTTTTACTGTTTTAATTCAAACGTAATCACACGATCGATCAACCAGCGCGATCAGCTGCATCACTAGATTCTACAGATGGACCGTGAAACTTAAAGCGATCATTATTAATCGAAGGATTCAATTTCATTAATAATTTTTCAATTGGACTAGCTGGACGTTCTCTGATCATGCACACGCGCGACTACTGTACTTAACAAGCTTGCCACTCGGTCAACCGTGATTGTCGCATATATTATTTAAACTAGCGATTACTTAACTATTCAAAGTCACGAGAAGGATGCGTTTAAATTGCAATACCAATAAACAGGTGTAACCCCGATTTTTTTAACGCCTCTGACCTGACACCTTTACACGCGAGGTATTGCGCAAGCGAATGTTTTACAATGGAAATTTCATTTCGATACAAAGTATAATTTTCAAGATAACCACTGTAATTGTTTATTATACGAGTCAAGTCGAAAGGATTGATGGTGTTAAGAAATATTCAAACTCCTCAATATTTGTCTTAACGAATCTACTCCAGTGACCTAATTTCTTTAATATAAGCTTGCAGTAAATTTAATAGGGATGCTGAGTAATTAAAATTCGATCTTCTCGTTAAAATTTTCGTGAACGATTCAACACGCAATACCAAGCCACTGATTCTTGTGTCACGGGGGGTTCCTGGACATCCCTCGAGTTTCTACGTGACCGAAGGGGATGAAATCTTAACTCTTTGACTCTTTGATAAGTGTATCAGAATTTGTTCAAATTTATAAAAAATTTAAGATAATAAAAGGATTACAAATGTTCTACTTTGTCTAAGAAGGCGTGAAGCAATATGGTTGTAAAAACGTTTTGCTCAAAACGCTTCGCAGTCATCATACGGGTGATAGATTCAACCGATTTGTAATACAGTTCAACAGTTTGTCCTCGTGGCAATATTGAAAGAGACGGGAAAATGTGCAGCACTTAAGTAGGTTAGACATCTCTTACTTATGACACCATTTTTTTCATCGTTGTCCTGGGATCGAAGCGCCAGAGCGCTAAAGCATCTCCCGGACAGTTTTGCCCTAAAGTTTCATCCGGTCTGAAGGTGTTCAGGGTTCACCCAATTTGATGTCTCGAAGCTTTATCCGGGCTGAATGCTTTAAGGCACGTAGACCATGATCGAGAACGGACAAGGAAAAGAAAACGAGAAATAAAAGGTGACGAGGGAAGGGATGCAGCGGAGAAGAACGAAGAAAGGGGAAAGGAGATGGAGCGAGCGCGTGACAGGACACGTGACCGGGAGCACACGGTGCTCGCGTGACCGGCCCAGTGACGTCACGCGCACGTGTCACATAGCGTGGTAACTCTTATCCCTCTCTACGTCCGTTCCTCACCTTCCTTGCCCCACCACGTTGGTTCGCCACTCTCCGTGCTGGTCAGTAACGTCCCAAGTCCCCGCTTCACCCCCTTCGTAGCAGACTTTCACCTGAAAACCTGTCGTTTCTATCCCCCTTACCTTTTACCCTCGCCCTTCTTGACAGTTGTCTTGTATCCGCGATGTTACGGGTGATTTTACATCGTTGCGCGGGTTGTTACGTGAACGTGGTGTGCGGTTCATCCGCTCGAGGGAGAAAAGAAAAAACGCTGATTTCTCTTTGGTCATTGTTGAATCGTATGCAAAATGAAAGTGGTAGACTCATGAAATTCAATTCGGGTTCGTGGTGTTGGTACAGGACAACGTTACTTTTGTAATTGGCGACTTCGAGAAATCCGGCTCGTTAACACTTTGACAGTCGTACATTTCGTGAAACTTTCTACGCTTGTGATTTTAAATTTAAATTAAGAATTTTCGAGACTGATTCTTGAGTTACAGTTAGTATGTATTTCATGTAGCACAAATTACAAATACGCGACACCAACCGTCATAACGTTAAGGTACGTAATTGGTTTCATTTGTCTTTACCGCGAAATCGCGGTCCTTGAATCTTTGACGGATATATTGCACCTATACTATTATATACGTTTGAAATGCGAGAACGTCACGTGCGCGTCTGTTTGTTTACGTCCACGGCGACGAACAATGGTGGGTACAGGTAGATCGGCTTGTTAATTGTTATCTTTATCACTTTATGGCACGAAATTCTGCGTAAAACCCCGACTTATCAGTATGTCGTTGAAATTCGGTATCACGACTAAGCGCGATACTTGTTTGTCAAATTAGTTGAGTAATATGTAAGAACAAAAAATATATACATCAGATATAGATTGGTTCTTTGTTTTTATTTTTGTATAATATACACGACCGCAGTATCATTGGGGCTATTTCTAGATCATTTTATCGATTTACAATTTAACATTATCAACGCTCGGCGCGCGAAAGACAAATTGTCTTATCATTTCGTTTCGCAAACTGTGCGATCGTTACGTTTCCGTGATTGAGAAGATACACCATAGATTAGAGAAACAAAAAACATCAAGCTACGTAACGAATCGCTGGGTTATTATCTGCCCGAACGATACAGCGTATCAAATTATAGGTTAATTGGAACGGTTTCGATAAGCATAGAAGCGTAACACTGATAATAGTACCTGCAAGATGGTATCGAACGACAAGAACAATCCTGCGATATCGATTGGGCCTTGAGTTGCATGGCTCCAGGATCGACGGTTCCGTGCCTGGGACGGTTCTGGATCGCTCCCACCCAATGGTTCGCATGCCACACGGCGACCCATCGCGAGAATCGAACAGGGCCGCGCATTATACGCGCACTGTAGCCTGCCAAGTAAACTACGCATGTTTTCGTGCAGTCGTTCTCACACTGTTAAAAACAAATAAAAAAGAACACGATTCTCATCGTTTTGAATCGCACGGTTATACGCACGAAAATCGATAAAAAAAAAAAAAAATAAAAGGCGCTCACTAATCGATCAAGAATTGAACCGCGTTCACGTAACGCGTATAATCATTGGTCCAACTCATTCGTAGCGCCGCCAGCTATTGCCGCGTGAATTTCGTAAAGTGCGATACGCGCATGCACCCAGCAGAGGAGACAGGCGTGTTATAGGTGGCGGACACGTTGGATGCGCGAACGAACGCGCGGCCCGTTCAATTCTACGGCCCTGTCGGTTAGTATATCGTGGAATTTCGCGGTCGAGCAAGTCAACGGCCTTATCGTCGCACGCATTTGTGTCCCAGGATCGAACCGTGCCTCTCTCGTTGACCGTTCATGGACAAGTTTCGCGACGTACAAGGGAACAGTTGCATCTAGGAAGAATCAACCGGATACGTTGTTAACCAGAGATCGATATTCGATCGAGAAGCATTGACTTTGAAGGAAATTTTTAGAAACAGGAAAGTGAACGAAGGAGAAAAGAAGAGGGCGCCAGTACAGATATATCGGTGAGTGTGACTGGACGGAAAGACGTGGGCGATTCCCAAGTACCGGCCTCCTGGTCTGTCGTGTCGTTACGAGTGTGTCAGTGAGTTTGTGGAGGCGAACCTAACCTAATCGTCGGTTCTGTGTGGCGCACTATCGATCAAGGAGCCTCATCGGTTTCGAGAGATACCGACTCTTTTTCTTTTCTTTCTTGGCTTTTCGAATACTGGCTGTGCATGCGTGATCTCGCGGTCAGTGAAAATACTTCTTTCTCTCCCTTTCTTGTGCGTTCTGTTGAATTTCGCGCACAACTCATGTGCGTGTTTCGGACGTGGATTTAAGAAAGTAGAGTTCTACGATATCCGTGAGATAGGAGAAACGACGAAATAGGAGGAAGTTAACGGTGGCTGACACAGGAAATCGGAAGTGATCGTGTTGTGTGCTGGAAACGATTCTATGCGTCAAGATGATGGAGACACAGAATTATTGGGAGGACAACTCCGCTCATTCTATGCAAGTGAAGTACGAAAGGTAAGAGATCAACGTATTAATTATTCTTGAGAAATCAGAATTGCGAATATTCAAATTCATATAAAGTTGAATATCAGATTTATAAAACTTGATAATTTTTTAATTTTTAAAAAGGAAATTCTATACATTTGTATCGTTTGACTTATAAATAACTGTGCGCTGTTAACCCTTGGACAACGGATCGTGGAGAGGGCTAATTTAAATTGAGTTTTGGATTATTTTTGAAATTTCAAAGCACTCCTTTACATATTCATTTATTCAAAATACTAAAGTCTTGGGTTTAGACATGTTGTGTTATTGCTTCATAATCGAATTACTGTGGTCTTTGAGGTTTGAGTTATATACTCCTCTTTGTCGTTCGAGGATTGATCCTCGAATGGCGGGCCACCGCAACAATTTAAATTTAATTTCGTTCTTTTTTTAACTCATTGCGGCCGTGTTTGCTTAAAGTGTGAGTACATTAGTCGTCCGAATTAGTTTGTATTGGACGTAACCGATAATTGTTTGATAAAGGAACTTATTATCTATTTTACATTCTAAATGAAACTTAAGAAACTTCGTGTAATTCCTGTTGCATCCCCTTAAGTTATTACGATTGCAATAAGTTAAATTTTGTAACTTTCTTTTGCTTTGAACTTTACTGAAACCAAATTTATAAAATTTGTCTGTTTTTACACATGTTTTTGAATATACGAACAATTTTTTTTTATTGTATTCGTCAGAAAGGTACATAATTATAGTTATTAGCTTTTATGATGGTAACAGAAAGATTAAAATGTCAGGTGAATATTACACGGCGTTGACCTTGTCGTCGATACTTGATCTAAATAGCATCCAAAAATATTTAAATGAAGGATGAAAATACATTTACGTGGATCTACGAATAAGCATCCAGAGCATTTGTTAAGTAGGCTAAACTGATGTTCGCGTGACTCGTATTGTACGGATATATTATATTCATCGTTGGAGCGTTATTGGAACCCTCAAAATAATAAGCAAGCACAAAGCAATCCTCACTTATAATTCGTAACTGCAAACCGAATGTTCACCATCTTTAAAAATAAAATTATTTAATTACCATGCAAAGGTACACGAGTTCGCTAATCGAGTGTTTATCATGTGAAAATTGATGAAACTTTTGATCGTAAAATACAGTCTTTTAATTATGTAGGATTGAAAAAACATTTTATGTAGATTGAGTGTAAATTGTTTGCACATGGTAAATTTCGTTTTAATTGCTTTTTTACAGGATTAGTTCACTTTAAACAAATCACGCAGGTTGAAATGATACGAATTCGACGATTCGTGGGAAAAGATTAAAACGAATTACTACGTTTCTTGGTAACACGGAAAACTACAAAGTTCGTTATCATGGATATCACAGGTGTTCGATTTCGATGTTCCCTCCCTTGCCCCTCTCCATTTCGTTGTTCCTTGGGGTTTACCGTCCCACTTTTCTCAGCCGACATTGATAATTACACTTATCTAGATATATGACTTGTACCGTCTCGAAGGTCCGTATATTGTCACAAATTTCATGGCCGCGACCAAGAGATAAGATAGAAAGTTCATTTTATCGTCGAAATTTCATGTTAATTAAACGAGTGTATGTATGTAGATAGTACTACAGCATCGTCTGTGTAATCGAACGATACGTTCAGGATTTAACGCTCTTGGACGACGGACCATGGAGAGAACTAGCAGCTTGCATTGAATTTTTCAATGTTTTACGTTTTAATCGTCGAAATTTCAAAGCATTCCTTTAAATATTCTTTCGCCAGGGTCATGTTTGTCTTAGCTTCGTTGTTAAGGGGCTCAATATTGCGTGAGTAATCAGTGTTTCGCGTAAAAGTAATTTTAAAAAAGAAATTTTAAAATAACTCGGAGGAAAACGAAAAGTGTGTGTAACAAATGTTGCAAAGCGGCAGTTTTCAATAATTAATCATTAGAATTGAATCTTTTGAGTTGTTTAAAAATCTTAAATGTTGCGTGGTATTCAACGTGTCAACATATGTTTATTTGCGTTTCAAGAAAGCAAAGTGGATTTGTATGCAGCTACATTTCACATTGATTAAGTTGTTACATTCTATTTAACGTGTAGCAATCATATTGTGAATAAATCAGTTATAAGATGGCTTACCACATTCGGCTGTATTCCCTGTGGCGGTCATGCTATAACGCGCCACAGTGGAAGCGACCAGTATGTGGTACGGCACTCTTTTATAAGAATTATTAAGAATACGATTACTACACGTTTCAATTTGAACATTTCATTCTCTACCTTCTGTTGTAATTCATATTAACCCTTTGCACTCGAGTGGTGCCTCTGGAGGGACACATTTATTTTACAAAATTTAAGTTTTATTTACAGTAGAATATAGAAGATTAATGAAAGGAATAAAAATAAATAGATTCATAAGCATTTGTGACACTTTACTTCCAAAATAGTGAATTTAGTTTTCTAAATTCTAAAATTCTAAAATAGTTATATTAAGATTTGTGACGCTGATAAGTTTCTAAGTGTCCGAAGATATTACACTTAATAGTTCAAAATTTCCAGGTTCAAAAACTATATTTCCAAATGTCTAAGGTCAATATTATTATATGATTCTCTTAAAATCGGTTGCAATTTTTCTTGTATAACAGACGATACCGTGAGTAACATTGAATCAAGTTCACTTTCTATTCACGCCATAAGGATGAAGCAATCATACAAGAACGTACGTTTCATTTTCTATATTTTATGAAGGTGAAAAGAAAAAAAGAATGAACAGCGCAATACACCTTGACTTTTATTGCATTATGGTCGTACTATTGAAGGACAGCGGTTTTCAAAGGAACGAGACACTCAGGAGCGTGAGTTACATTGATGTTCGTGACTTCTATTGTCAAGGGGAGTGACGTTTACGCGTATTATTCAAGCTGCTCGTTCAGAAGCTTGTAACCAATAACTTTTTCACGAGTGTGTCAGCACACTCGGTCATAAACACTTACGGGGAGATCGAGAATAGACCGGAGACATGGTGTGCGCAGGGTGTCACATATACGGTGGTATATGTAGTTTGAAACGATTTTTTATGAGAAATGTATAGAATACAAAATGTGTTTAGGTAATTTTGAAAAATTCATGAGCTTTTCGAGAAAGGGGAGCAATATTTATGACACATCATTTATTGCTCACAAATGAAACGAATGAGCACCATCGCTTCATCTTCGGTTTCAATCTTTAGAATTTATCATGGCTGAAATTTCGCCCCATTCGAGTTTTAATTCTTAAGTGCAAACTCTATTTAAATAATTAACAAAATACCTGTGCTCACGGATTTTATTTCTTATTTTCAAAAGAAAATTGTCATCAACATGTGCGACTGACGAATTATAAGATTCATTATAAGTGTTTTGAAAAACGTAAATGGTTCTGTCAAGTATTATATAATTGAACCTTGACCAAGTGCATTCACCTTGTTTACGAGTTCTGTAGATTGAGAACCATTTCAAGACGTTTCGAATTTATTCACACATTATCTACAGCTTTCGAGTAGTATAATACTTCAACAAGATTCCATTCTTTCTTGTCTGAAAGTTTTTCTAATAAAATGAAAGCAGAATCATTTAAATAGCCAAAAATAATTTCTAAAAATAGTTACCGTAAATAAAATACTATTCTGGATTTCTGGTAAACCATATTTTTTTTTTCAAATGGAAGCGAAAGTGTTGAATGGTATCTTAGAAAAAAAAAAGAAAAAAAAAAGAAAATAGAAGCATATTGTATGAAAATACAATTCTACATTTCTACATTGACTGAGTCGTAGCAACCGAGTAATTTCTTCAGATTGCGATATAGAATACGGTTTTACATCTTGGCTGCTCGTACCATCGCATCGGCCATTGACACTGCAAATCGATCAACACGGATTTATTTGAGCACCATCTGTGCGGACGTGCGACGCGTTCGTCCGTCGAATTTAACTTGGAAATCGATTGACCTTTTTTTTTTTCTTTTTAACCGTCCCCGATGTTGCACCGATTTCTTCGCTCGAGAGATCGAACTCGATACCAAGGCGTCAGTGATTCCAGCGAATCTGCTTCGATCTTGCATTGATGAGACCAAGAAACTTTTATTTATTTATGGAAGTCTGTTATAACCTTTGATGTCCTTTGATTCGGTAACACAGAGAAATAAATCACAAAGTACATTAACGCGTACGTCACCAGCAATCGCTGCAAGGAGTTCAATATTATCGAAAAACTGAAAGGAGAAAGGTTAAAAAAGATTTTTATATAACATTAGAAATATGTTATTTGTGAACGATAGCAAGTGGAAAGCATAATTTAAGAATTGGAACGATCGTATCCTTAGTAGTCGCAATTATAACGTGTCTGACTATTCATGGCCATTTCCACTGCGGCGGTCAACCTGTCAAAGCAGATAATTTTGTAGCCAATATAAATACTGTTGTGTATTAGTAAAATTTTGATATACAGAATTTATACAGTATACATTATTTTTAATGAAAAATTGATTTAATGGTGATTACCTTTTGGGCCCTCCACATTATAGTGCAGCCGGTTATAATTGTAATTATTAGGAAACACGATAAAATAATTTTTACAATTTAATAATCAAGTTCCTTTAAATATTTTCAGTAATACAAAAATTCTTTTTCCATTCAAAAACTTTATGACATTTGAATTTTTTTCTTGTAAAATTTTTAATATTGATTTGAGAGTGCCATAGTCAACATTTGATTTAAAATAATGTAACAAATTGAGAAGTGCTTGCGAAAACGTTGAAGCGAAAATTGAAGAAGAAATTAAAATATTCGTTGAACTGAACAGAAAATCACGAAAGGAAGATCCTTCTAGATTTTACAAGCATGCTGCACAAGCAAGTCTTTCTGCTTTCGGTCACGTAGGCACGCGTTGCTCTCTCCCATGCGGGAATTCGCAAACACGCGCCGGCATTATCGATTGGATCGTTAAGATGTCTGCAGGTGTTCTATATTTATCCAAGGAATGTTGTAACTCTGCAGACATTACGATTTTCCATATACGTTTCGCAATACAGACAGTTTTCTGAAAGAAGAACAGCTGAAACAAGGGGTGGTGGGTGTTATTCGAAGAAGCATGCAAAAATTTCATCGAAAAAGCATTCTAGCGATTTCTTAAACTATGTTTTAGATTTCTTCTATACAAGGAAGTTGTGCAAAGTTTCAGTATACAGCATTGGAGAGGTTCCACCAATATATGTCGTAAAATGACTAATTTCCAAGTTGTAGGTAATTGGATTATCCGTAATTAGTAAATATTATATATATATGCCAAATTGCAATCGATAGTTGCTACATATATCACATAGGAGTGGATCAATGTAAAAATTATTAATTTCGAAGTTGCAAATGATAACAATTACGCTACACAGAAATAGGCCAACGGATGAAAAAGTACAAAATCTAAAAAAAAATAACTTTCCTCTCCTGCAAATACGAGATTCGAGGCTCGCATCTCGAAACTTGCATGCGTGAATGTGATGACACGGTTCGAGATATAAATCCGATGTATGATGTAAAATCAATATGAACATTGGGATAAATAAACAAAATATACGACTATCACGCACGAGAAATTTTGCAACTAATAAACAAGTTCGAATTCGATTCACGTTCGTGTACGCTAATATGCGTGCACGCACGTGGAGTATGTACACGATTCGAGCTCGCATGCGAGTAGTGTTCGAGAGCTTCACGCACGAGATTTCTCGCACCGTGTACATCGGCTATTACACAGGAGACTCGCTCGTTGTTCGCATCGATCTGATAAAAGAATGAACATCGATCAATCGATGCAAATCCATTTTCTCGCGTCCTCGAAGGACACGATGCAGGTTCGCGAGCAACATTCGCGATCCACTTTCATAGATATCCATCTTGTCCAATCGGCGATGCATTCAGGGGCGTCGAAAGAAAGGAGAGACCGGCGCACGGTTACGCATGGTGTTTGCAGAACGATCAAACTGAACGAACCACGTCGAAGGACCTTCGCTTCGATCCATGATAAGCAGAAACGCGAACGGGCAGGAATATCTGTGTCAAGACGGTGAAACGAAGGCACGGGATTGCGGCTATGTTTAACGCAACTCTGCGCTGCCTGGCTCGAACGAGCGAGAGAGAAAGAGCGAAACAAACGTTAATTGCATTCAATGCAGCGACGGTCATTGTCGGTTGGGAGTTGATGTCGCTGCCTCGTGTAGCCATAATTTATCGCTGATCGATGCAATTCCCTTCTCCGTTGTGGACGACCTCCATACGCTATTGTTCGCGAATACAGGTGCTTCGTTTGCACAGGATTTATTGTTACGGTTCAAGAAACCGGAGGACGGTTTTTTTTTTAATTTTCTTTTTTTTATTGACCCTTCGATGGCTGGTGTCGTGTATTCGTATCCTTGATACGTAGCTTTCCACCTCTGCATTCATTAATTCGTTTACGAGTAAGATAACAGTTATCAATTGCAATTTGAAACTCTGCCATTTTATTCCATTTAATTAAAGTTAATGTATTCTATTATGATTTTCCTAGAAACCATTACAAATATTTATTATATTGTAAGTAATTAGGTAACGTGAGCAGGGTATTATGTTTCAAATTATCAGTTAATATTTAGTTACGAATATATGACGTTGGTTAGTAGAGTGTTAGCAAGACCGTCACAGTAGAAACAGCCTTATCTAGTACGGCACACTATAGTACGGATTATTAACACATTGGCTGGCATAATGGAAATAAACCGTGCGAGGCACGACATACTTTAATAAGAATCGCAGTGTTTTATTCGTGTTAATATATTAACACGTTGGCTGCCACGGGGGTCACCGGTGACCGGCACCCGAAATTTTTTACAATCAAATAATTAACAAAAGAAATGACGAAACAAACCACGGATATCGTTATCATTAAGCGAATAATGCTAGCTATCGATTTGAAAGGTTAAATTTGAAAATTAGTTGATTATATTCTTAATAATTAGGATTTCAACGTGTCTGACTACACACGTCCGTTTTCACTGTGACAGTCAACGTGTTAAGTTGCATAATTTTGTATAGAAATCTGCAATGACACTGATGGCCATAGAGAAAAGGTTAATTATTCGGTCGAACTAAATTCGTATCACTGATTATTGAAAACCATTAACACAGATATGTGACGCCTCGATTTTTCATATGAAATCTTAATAACATAATATGTAAAAACAGTATACGCGGTCAGAAGTTGTTTCGCTATATTTTATGAAGAGAGACACGATTTGGAACGGAGGAATTTCTAACGTATTAACATCCAGACGAGGAAGAAACAAGCATTGTTTATTTATTTCTTTTGTTGGGAACATGCGTACACACGTTCGTATAATAATCAAAAGAATCAAAAGAAAGCTACAAGCAATCAGTGTGTTTTTCCTTTCACGAAATCGCAAGTTAATGATGCGCCGTTTCGTCATCGACGTGAATTTATTATTTTACGACAGGTCCGTTTGTTGCACATTGAAAATTTTCCATTCACCCGTCTGTTTTTGTGTCTGAAGAATTTCTTTCACTTGGTTTTGTCCTTTATTCGTGCGGTGAACCATATTGGAATACTAGGTGATTGAATGGCAATTTGTTCGAGGTTGCGCGAACTACTTGTCTGATCGCAACGTCTGTTTCTACTGCAGAAACGTTTACTCGAAGCGTCGTCGTTCAGACTTCTCTTAATCCTTAAACGTGCGATGCTTTAAAAAAATCAATGTAATTTTGAAATTACATTTTATTTGAAACAGGCGTTTATTGTTAAATGTCACGTGTGTCTGTATGTAACAATTGCATGTCGTACCAATTGTTATATTAAACAACGTAAACATCTTGCCAATTAGCAACGGAATAATCTGTTATCTAACTGATTATGAACATAATATCTTTTTTTTTTTTTTACTTTTCATTTATCGCCAGCTTAAAATACCTGTGTTTTCAAATAACCAGATCAAATAATTTCTTACTGTATTTGAAATGTAAGTAATTTTTGATGTTGTTTGAAAATGAAATGATTTCTTGTGTCAGTTTAATTTAGATGGACCACGTTTACGTGACACAAGAATTATTGACAATCATCGATGGTTATTGTAACCGAGTGCCACAATGAAAATGGACGTATACAATAAGGTATATTGTAATAATAATTATCATAAATATAATCATTTAACTTTTCAGCTTAAGCATTCAAGGTTTCAGTCTTACACGATTAGTAATATTATTAAAAATCATTCCGACCCTTTTTTCACTCTTTTAATCATTTCATTAATTAAAATTCGAACTGTCGTTCACCATGACCCCCCTTGGTAAAGGTCACAATTTTTGTCGCCAGTCTAACATTGTATGTAAATTGAACAATTAAATTTATGTAGAAATCAAATGCCCTACTTTTTCGATGAATTTTACATTTGTCATTTTAGATACTTTTTTCAGTGAATGGTTCCGATTTTCATAAGTGTCCGCTTCGATCATAATACCACCATTCTAATGATCAAACGAATTTATTACAGCTTATTCGTATTCCTTCCGTTGTGTCTTACGTTCAGCCATTTAATCATAGTTAAGTACGGTCAAATGTTAATTATGGATGTTTGGTTACCGGGCTTGAATAACAATAGTGGTCACAACCTTACGACCACCAGTGACATATTTCCATCGTGAAATGTGATGTACAGGGTGTCGTTGAATTATGGGTACAAACTGCATAGATTCATAAAATTTACTTAATACAATAAGACAACCTAAATAAACATACAGGTATTTGACGATCAAGTATTTTTATCGTGGTAATTACTTATTAATTTCTATATAAAAGAATTTTGATCAATATTTCCATCTTTTGAAACAGTAGGTACTTATGAAAGAAATTAAAATTTCATTCGCAATTGAATCCATGAATTTCAAAATAACGCAAGTCCAGTTTTTAACGCTTTATGCATTATTAGTGTTTTATTTCCAATTCATTAAAAGCGATATCAAAATTTAATGATTAAAGTGTCAACAATACAATACTCAAAGATTAATGAAGAATCGAAGAACTGTTTTCCCAAAGGTGTTGACTCATGGTTTCAATTTTTATTCCGTTCGGCGAGTTTAATTAGTCTGATAAGATTCTGTGTTCACTGTTCAATTTGTACAATAATCATCGTTAATGTTTCGCATCATCGGATCAGATGATTCGTCATGCATCGTCTAACGATTTTCCCTTTCTCGAGGAACGATCAAACGCAACAAATTATTATTAACTCCTCGATGTATCGATAATTAGATTTCCCTTCGGTCTGACACGTTTTCATCTGCCATACAAAAATTAATTTTCACTTACCGATTAATATTGTTCGTTCGTAAGATTTCGAATTAAAAGCTACATCTTCATCGGTTCACCCTAACTACAAAAAAAAAAAAAAAAAAAAAAAAAAAACAAAGAAGCAATTAATCCTGTCAAGACTGTCGTGCGCATTATAGGGTTAGCGATAAGATCGTTCATTTTATAACGACGATGAGAATGGTTGTCGAGCGGCAGAGAGAAGAACGGGCGGAAAATTTCGGCGATAAAGAGTCAAGCGTCGCGATAACGTCGAAACAGTCGAACTCGGTACAATTCCTTCTGCCCTATCTGAAAATTCCGTTTCGTCAAACGGCTCGTCGTTAATTCCTTTTTATTGGCAAATCGTCGCCTCGAGGTCTGCGTAATTCCAACGACATGGACGAGGGACGTTCAGTGTCGTTCGAGAAAAAGTGAGAGTTACCTTGGTGGGCCGTTCCACAGGTAGCCGAACGATTTCTACGTGCACACATGTATGCACGTATACGTATACGTGGACACGTTTTCGTATTGGTGAATCAGCTCTCGGAGAGGGGTTTCTTGTGGTTGATGAATGTGCGTGCACACGTGTGCGCGGGCGTGGAAAATAGTACAGCGATTGCATTAGCGGCGGGGGTTGTGATTCATTGTGAAAAACTTCAAATTGTTGTGACGTGGAAGAATCGTCGTGTAGCTTCTCTGTCCGTCCATTCTATGGTACCGACGCTGTTACTCCTGGCTCGTGGAAATTCCACGTTCGATCTAGAGAAAATTGGAATACCGGTGAAATTCGATGTTTGAAATTTGAGTACACAAATATTCGAATTCTAACTAAATTGGCGAAGATAACGGTGATTAATCACAAACCCAAAGTTTATCTCAGTTAACCCTCTAGTTAAATGTTCAAGTATTTTTAGAAATACTTATATCTGTCAGTTACAACGAGATTCTAAAGTAGAATATTTGCTGTATTACGCTACAATTACTTTAAATTTACACGAATGTACAGGCTTGCATATACTCATGGCAACAAGAATTTTCCAAGTATTTCCTTGAAATTGTAAATAAATTGTCACATATTAAGAGAGGATACATCATTACAATTTTTCTGTGATAATTACCCTTTGAAATATTTCTTTTTCAAAAGATTTTTCACACCGAATCTATTCAATTTCAATAGTAGCTCCAACTGTACTGTGGTGGCGCTTCAAATTCAATTGTGTTAGATTTATGACGTTGGACAATCATTGGATGATCAATGTGTGGTACATTTGGAAGGTTTTCTTGTCGGAATGTACAGAAGAACCAAATACGAAATTTTTCTGTCAGCATTCCGATGTTTTCGAATCGCGGCCTGGAACGAGTCAAGGTTCCTACGCAAAATCGGGGTCGACGCGGACAGATTTAACTGCGCCAGTGAAACTATTTGTAGGATTATGAAATGTATTCCATGCTCGCGGGATAACGAGCCGGTTGTACTGTACCGGTGTGTCGGCACAGATGAAGTCGTTTCTCACAGTCTGTTAGCCGTTTATTAGTATGTTCGCTGCGTGGGGGGTCGCTAGAAATCTGATAATATTAGATCGGTTTACTCGAAGAGTGATACATCTCAGAAACCATTAATTTTGAAATATTTGCGAAAATCGGCAATACAAGCGAGCTATTTTTATGTGAAATTCGAGTATCATAAATTATCAACAAAATTATACTGTTTAACACGTTGACTGCCGCGTCACCCATGTTCGGGTGACACTTGAATTTCCATAGAAAGTCGCTTGCATTATTAATATCCTTTCAATTACTTAATTAGAAATCGCCGTATTAGATACTCCAAATTCTGAATAATAGAAATTATTATGAAAAATTGTGATAATAGTATAGGTAAAATTTGATCAAAATAAATGCTTTGCCTGACCAAGTTTTCAACGCCTTTAGCGTGGCAGTCAAGGTGTTAACATTTAACCCTTCCGCTTTCGAGTTTAATATTATATTTTTAGGAATTTCTAATCATTTTTCAACCCCTTTACAATAGAATTGAAATTACAGAGAAAGTTTACCAATTTAGTTTTGTCAATATAATGCTTCGAAAGATATTTAATGTGAAAGCTCCCATAGTATGTATCTATATAAGACAATAAATAAAAGAGGAAATGAAATTTTGTTGTTTGAAGTGCTGATAATTTTTTAACGAATATTTAGGAATGAAGCGTATCGATCGAAACGTCAATGCACGGATTAAAAACTGGTGTGCAAAAATGTAGGAGGCTAGAAACGGGTCGATATAGGCGATGAAACATCGTGGGCGTAAAAGGCGTGGAATCGTTCTGAGAAATTTTATAGCCAGCTTTATTTCGATCGAGGGTATTGTCGTTAACGTTAACGGTTTATCGGTTCTGATCTATGCAGGAGAAAGATAAATACTCGTAGCTTGTGTTTTAATATGTTGATTGCTGCAGTAGAAATGGATGTACGTTGAAATTGTAGATATTAACGATATCAATGGTCAATTTTAAATTTTATACTTCTAATCTGCTATCTTATATTATTAGCAACATCAATGCTATTCAGAGTTTGTTTTTTATTTTTCTTACAATTCTTTTAGTAATTATTTGATTACAATTTTTGTATATTGTATTTAATTTTTCAGATATTCATTAATTTAGATATATTTAACTTTTGTAATTAAATTATACAACAATCATGTTAGCTTAAAATTGCTTTTTATAACAAGGAAATCGAATTGGTATATATGGCAAAATAATTTTTCAACAATGGTTAAAATTGCTTAAATAAAAGAGAAAAAAAAATAATTGGTATTGTATATTGTTATTCGCATAGTATTTCTAATATTATTAAAACATAAGTGTGATTCATAGTTCTTAGTAGATATTTATTGCATCGAGTGACTCAGAACTATGGTAAACATGGAATTCCTTGTAGAAGTGAAGGTTCGATAGATATTGTACTTTAAAATAGATTTCCTTCTAACGTTACATTCTAGAATAATATATTTCCATAGGGAAAATGACGCTGTAAGATATTCCCATCACTCGTTATAATACTACAAAGTTACCACGCCTAGGCCTAGTAACTATTTCAAAGCAAAGTCTAGACTAATTATCGTGACTGGACGTAAATACCTAGTAACTTTCGAGTAGAAAACGGATGGTAGGATATTCTTCCTTTACATCGTCATTTTTTCCTAAAAAGGGCTATGAAATTCTAATACACATTTTACGAAAGACCAGGAAATCAAGCAGATACAGTGTCAATGGTTCTAATACGGTGTCCGCCAAAGGTGTCGAATTTTCGCCGATCTACGCAAGCTTATAGAATGTCAGACTTCCGCTTTGAACACGTTCAAGGAAAGGCACGATGCTGGCACAAAGACTTCATATTGTAGCCACGGTGAAAGACGTGGCATTAGCAGGGTTGTCTTTCACCTTTCACAAGGCAAAAGGACTACTGGTGCCACGTCAACGGGCTCTACGCGACAGTAAGACGATTCGTATCGCGTCATTGCCCTGTCGCGTCGTGTCACGAAAGCGTTAAGTAGAATATTACATCATGGACCAGACATTTTTGCGGCTGTCAGGCGACCCTTTTTTTTTGTTTTTTTGTTTTTGTTTTTAAAGACGCGTTAAGTCTCATGACCAGATACGAAAGAACAGGCGACGGGGAACGGAACAAGATTGCTGGCACGAATCGGCTAGTCAGAAGTCACGTTGCTTGACACGCGCTTCGAGCCTTGAATCGATATAGGTTAGTATTTTTACCGGCGCGACCTGGTATACAGGGTGAACCATGCAATTGAGCCAACTTGTCATTCAATTATCACATTTGTATTTTTTAAGGTTCTCTCATATTCATTAGATTGCAATAGTTTATCTGAATAAAATAATTACCATCAATTTCTATTATCTTCTCCCACTTCCCTGGTCAAAGCTGGATACCACGCGATGATAGAATTCTAATGATTTAAATTGCAATTATGTGTCGATCAGCCGTGTTTGGACAATTGAAATAAAAAAAAAACAAAGAAATCAATCAATTCGTATATTATTTATCTTACACGTGAGATTTCATTTCAACAGTTCAGATTCGTACCGATATCTTTGCAGGCAATAATCCTCGATAGGCCAGACATAAAAAATGAACGATCGTGGTGTTTTTAATAATGTAAGATATAATCATCTCGTGTATTAAACCGGATATACATATGTACTGCGTACTGATTACGCTCGATTTATCGCGGAACCCGAAAAAAAGAAAGGTCGGATCTTTAACACATTCAGCCCTGGGGTAACATGATCTAGCTCAATCGAGATAAGGAAAAGCCATAAATCATAAATTAGGAGGCGGCGCTCTTTTGACGTCTCGAGCGCTCAAGAGCGCATACTTTGAGCCAGGCATTAAATTACATGTTTTTTCATGCTTGAGTGATTTTTCGACCTCCTTTGAATCTCGTCGGGAGTAAATCTACTCGGTCCCGGACGGCAAGTGTTAATTGACGTAAATCTTAGAGGGCTTCAGATGAAGCGTGTCGGGGCTAAAAGAATCGTACTCTGTGATTCGTGATTAATCGGACAGTTTTCGAGAAAAATTTGGCCGGTGATTTCGATGATTCAAAATCATTCGCTTTATAAAATCTATTTTCATCCCAAGGTTTCCGCCCAGCTGTTTCAGTATTTCAATTATAACCAGGATCTGTTATTTCACGTCGCATCTTTGACCTTTTGTCAACCCGTTTGGACGTCAGACGTGTAATTTCGCGAGGATTTTCGGCGACGATTTTACGCAATCCAGCTAAATTACACACCTGATCAAAGACACCAGCCACACCAACTTGATTATCGTCGCGATTCGATGAACAATGGTTAACTCGATATCAAGAGTTTCTTGGAACGCATGATTCCTCGATATCCATCGTGGAAGAAAAAAAGAGAGCATGATCTGTTGCAATGTTTACAAGATATCGGTAAACCCGATTAGTGTGCTTCACGTTACTGTCGCTCGTGTGTGATTCCCTTTCATTTCCAGATATTTGACCGCTATTTTTAATAGATCCATCGATAAATCGATTAATCAAGGGAATATTAATTTTGGTGGCACTGAAGCTGATAGTCGATCGTTTTATAAATACATCAAACTTCCATACTTTGGATATTCTAACTTTAAATTTGAAGCTCGTTTCAATTTCTTCGATTTAGATAATTATTGGTTACCAAATTATTGTGCAATTTGCTACAAGTATTTAGTTTACAGAAATTACTTAGCAGAAGTTGTGATTAACTCGTAATTTGCTGCTTTTATTCTATTTTTTTTTTTTTTTTTTAATTATTTGTAAACTTCTTAATATTCGTTTTATACTTTCTGCTCGATAAAGTGAATTATACGTCAAAAGTCTAATTCTCAGTTTCGGGCAAATTGCTATAACATAGAATTCTTTTTTAATAAAATGATACAACTTCAATCCATGAGTGTGATTTGTACATTACACTATTTTTAAAATAATACCTATGTCATAAATTTAATTTTCAATGTTGGAAAATCGAAAGCATTAGAATATAAATAATTAACTGTAATCAACTGTAAGCTTTCAATTTTATCTATTAATATCATAATAACGATATTCGAACAATCTTTCTTCTTCTATTTTCCACGATGAATTATTCAATCACGTTACGTTCGAAGTATCGAACACCGATGACCCCGACATAATCCAGCGTGCTAATTGAATCGGAAATCGATCTTCAAGCGAAACGGAAACGAACGAATAATCGACGCGACTGAACGACTGCTACGAGTTTTGTAATTGATAATTAATCTTACTAAGGCCAGGCAACATTCGTGCATTGTTGGTACGTAAAAAAATTCACTAACCAAGAGATTTCGTGCGTTAATATTTTCTACGACGACTTATTTATTGCTAGATATCGTCACGTGTTTATCCACGTGTTTAAACAGGACGATCCATTGCAAGAAGGTGCGATTGGACTTTCCTTCTTACATACAAAATGATTAGCAATCGATCATTGTAATTATTAGCTCATGCAGTGGGGTTAATCGAATTTCTTCCCGAAGAATTGACAGGATAATTAGAACTGTCTGATTAAATCTATGATAGCTGTTTTTTTTTCATGCTTCGTCTATTATTCCACCTCTGCAGTGGAAAATAAAAGATGTATACATTTTTTTGGATTATATCAAAATTAAATTTATATCTTTTCTGTTCAGAAATTGATGATAGTATACATTACTCACAATCAGTGTAGGTATTATTACGTTTTCTTTCTATGTAGGGAACATGTTCATAAATATTGGGTTGTCCCAAAAGTTTCTTCCCCTATCTACACACAACGCTTTGTCTGGCAGTGTCAAAAAAATATAGTATCACGCAGCTTTCGGAGAAATGGAAGAAGATAATAGGTTAAAATGAATCGTACATAACTCAATAACGCGACACGAAACATAAAGTGTTATACATCCGTTATTTATTGAACTTTTGGGACAACCTAATATGTGAAAGTAGGAAAGCAGCAATTATAAAATAGTGTTGTTTATATGATAAAAAGGGCACAGAGTACATTTTCAGAGTCTGAGCCATAATTAGTTGAGGATTGAAATTGAAAATTGAAATGAAATAAAGTAAAATCTAAGCGATCCACCGTCCAAAGGTTAATACATCATTAATGAGTTAACGTCGTGGTTATAAATAGAAAAAAGAAAAAGATGGAAATGGATGGTTACGGAGCGTTACGTGGAAGCCACGTAACTGGAATATCGTGGTCTAGAAAACGAGTCGGCACAGTTGCATCAGCGGTCTAAGTGTCACGTAGGTTTTTCTTTTCGACCACCCGTTACGTACACGTGCGCGTGCATGCGACACGTTACATACATTTATGCATCGTGACTTTCTACTTGCCAAGTGGCCAGCTCGTCCAGGTACCGGGACACGTAATGTCCACACAATTGATCGGATTATGTGGTCCACACGTGGCTGATAAGGAGGCATGCGTTTAAAAGCCCCTATCGTCGTGCACGTCCTCGCGATTATAATTGCACTCGACCGGTCCTTGTTTGGTGTTACAACCGTGCCTACGATATGTATGTGTGGTCACGATGTGCACGTGTGCACCAAATGTTCATTGTTATTCACGTACCGTACGGTTAACACTGACCACCACCCTCGCTTATTGTCCGTTCACTTCGTACATATAAAGGGTCTTCTAATAAGAGGTGTTATTTTAAATTTTCCGCTTTGTCTGAACGTAATGGTGTGGACATTTAACGTCTGTGGAACAAAAAAGAAACTGAAGCGTTGTATAAAAATCTATGGAAGTTCATTATTTATTTCTTCCTTTAATTGTATGTACCACGGTGAAAATGGATAAGTCAGACACGATATGACTGCAGTTATTACGAAATACGATCAATTCTATTTTTTAATAAAAGTTTTACTATAATATCAATTCTACTTAAAATTTTCATTCAGTTAAAGAAAATAAATATAACATCGGTGAGTGCTGTTGTAACGAATGTCTTCAGAAATGTCCCAAACGTCCCTGTCGCCTTCGAAATTTCATAAATACTTTAATAGAAAAAACGTGTTTTATTTAAAGTTAATTTATAAGTTTGTAATTCAATAGTAAAATATTACTGAAATTTGAAATTTGTTTTAAAAAAGAAAGAGGATTTCCTACAAGTATTGGGTAAGAAATTTTTATGTAACAACTTTGGTATGCGTATAGCGTGTTTCTTGTGGTCGTCGAAGCAACACGAGGTGATAATAAATTACTCAGAAGTAATTCCAATTGTGACGATGATCGATCGAGACAAACACCGTAGATTTATTGTTAGTGCGTAGGTATGAGCGCATTATGCGCCTACCTTACGCACGTGCTTCTACGTGATATAATAGTGTGAAAGTGAATGGTATCAATAGTTGCGCTCGACTTGGTAGAAAGGTCGTGCAAGGATGTTAGATAATTTCAATTTAACCCTTTAGGTACTTAGGATTAAATAAGTGTCAGTACGTCGTATGGAGACAGAAAGCTATACTTTTACCCTTTTACTGTTGTATATGATACATAATTATTGCCGTCAATAATAACATCATTGTAATAGCACCAAAACCACTTTAACCCTTTCACTATTGATTATTGTAAACAATACAATAATTATTCGTTGCGAAGATCAAAGAACGATTTCTGCCGAAAGTTTGAGACAGATGATATTTTACTATTGGAAAATTCAATTAAACGCTTGAAGGCGCTGATAGCAGTGAAAGGGTTAAGGAAGCCAGAAAGCATATTATTTATAGAAATGATAGCAACGTAAACATAAAATAAATTGTAAGGTTGTTCATGTACAGTAACTATTAACAATATAAACAGTGCTTTATAGTAATCAACACCGGAAGGGTTAAATCAGCAGAGATTTGCATAAATTTCGCATAGAATTTGTGTAACGTCGTAGTTGATCAACTGGGGATTTTCTATGGCACCGAACCAGAAATTACTTATAAATCTTCGAGCTACGCGATGCTTGATTTTCGGGACGAATTTCATCTTCTTTGTCAGTCAGTGACTTCAGCTCACGGAGAAATCATGTACATTGTAGATCTAGAAATGTTGTTTCAGTATTTGAAATGGACTTTAATTACATCTTTGATAAAATGTAGGTTGTTGATCTTTTATGAATTTAGTTCGTCAAAGAGATACGAGTTGTGTGCCACGTATGAAATTATTTATCTGATTATATAGACACGGATGAATTGTTAGCTTGCATTGTTACATCTGACATTTTGATATTTACGTTTTGTCGAAAAATATAACATTGAATTTATTTAGATCTGGATACATGCTCTGCCAACTTTATGAATTTATTTATACACGTGCTGTCATGGATGTTTTGTCACTTAAAATGTTAGAGTACACAGAACAACAAAAAATATCCATTGAATGTCATTGAAGGAATATTGTGCAAAAATTACTGAGATGATTTACAGATTACTATGAAGAAATCATCTACACGTGGTTATTATTTATCTTGAAGCGATGGAAACATTAAAGAAAAATGATAAACTGGCTGCATAAATTAATTTGCAAATCATTATTTGCCTGTGACAAGACGACTTTGTTATAAAAGTATCGCTAGATGCTAGAACTGGATTAAAACTGTTATAGCGAACAACAATGTAATATCCCATAATTTATTTTTCTATATAAAATATTCATGGATTTCGATGAAACTTAAACTGAAACTTACCGCCGCGCGCGCCGCACCGGTCGGCTTTAGTTTCTGAGATATTTGCGAAAAACTGTCGCTACTACTACATTGAATTTTGCCACTGTCTTCCTTCTCCTCCGATTACGGATATACGTAACGGGCGACCGTAAAATAACGACCGAAATTGCTTTGTAGTTTTGTGATCTCGTTAGTCGAAAGTTTGGACATTTCGTGGATCCTTCGAATTTACAATAGCCGAAGTTGCTATGTAGTTTTGTGATTTTGCAGAAGGGGAAACTAAATAAGATTTCAAAATAACAATTTTGGTCATTACAATTTCGGTCGTCTGGAGAATATTTTACATTTAATTTCGCATTCCGCGGATCCGAAGGATGCCCAAGCTATCAACTAACAAAATCACAAAACTACATAGCAATTTCGGTCATTATTTTACAGTCACCCGTTACGTATATCCGTAATCGGAGGAGAAGGAAGACAGTGGCCGCCTGGTTACGTGTACGCACAGGCAATATTCAAAGTAGTAGTAGCGACAGTTTTTCGCAAATATCTCAGAAGTTTAAGTTTCATCGAAATCTATGAAGTCGTCGGTTTTTTATATAAATTACCAAGTATTATCCTAACCATCATAATACAGTATTCTTACGACGCGTCGAGACGCCTCGAGCCACCAGGGTATCCGGTGCACGGATCTGATTTAAACTTCACGTATGGCTGAACAATCGTGGGCAAATGGAGTCGGTAGGTAAACAGGTCGTCTTCCGACTGGTTTGGCTGACGCACGTGCACACGAAAGGTAGCCAAGTGCTGTTGGTAGGTGCAACCATATGTGAAAGTGACAGCCACGCACGAACAGCTAAAGCAAAGGTGGTGGGCAGTAAGGTCGACGAAGGACGTACGTCGTGAATTGCGGGGCACAGTTAGCGGATCTTTCGTGACTGGATTCCGAGCCAATTAAAATCCAGATCGCAATTAAGGTCGTTCGTGATTTCGTCGGTTGTTGTTTTCTCATTCAACGATGACGCTGACGTTCGGCGTAGCCGCGATGTTTTCGGCTGCACTGAGACACAACCGTCGAAACCCAATTTTCTGACACATGGACGTGTTTCATAAATACGAGTCGATTCAATAAATACTTACACGATGTTTATTCTCATCGGAGGTATCCTTGGTTCCAATTCGGTCACGGAAATACGTGTATCTTGCAGGTGAATACGTGAGTGTTCGTTTGCACGGCACTTTCCACGATGAATTTCCGCCAAAGGTAACAATAATAATCCGGATTATGAAACCATCGTTCGAAGTTTGTTCTGACGTTAGATTTCACGATTCCTGTGGTATCTTATAATTCTCCGATCGCGAGCAATTTTCAGAATTTACCTTACAGAAATGTTAAATTCGCCCTTATAAGATAGAAATTTTGTTTTAATCGGACCTAAGAAAGAACAGTTAACGCGTTCACTGCCAGCTACGAATATACTCGTACCTGGTGAAACTACTTCGTAAGCCTTGGCAGTAAACGTGTTAACAAAAGAAGCGATGAAATAAACTGCAAATAGCGTTAACATTAAACTGATAATGCTAGCTATCGAATTGAGAGGTTAAATTTGAAAATGAATGAATTGTATTTCTTAATAATTAGAATTTCAGCGTGTCTTACAACATACGTCTGTTTTCACTGTGACAATCAACGTGTTAACGTGTTAGGGTGGAGAGAACAGAGCAACCGAAAACGCATCGCGTGCATCATCTCGTTACATCATAAGCGCACTTTGCCGCACGCCGAGCAGAGTTCGCGGATATTCTTGTGCCGATGGGCGGATCCGTGTAATTGCAGTCGCTATTAATGGAGTAACACGAAGTCTCGTTACGAAATCATAGCTCCGTCCATCTACGGATCTCTCGTACGAGATGATAAACGATGAAACTATGCTAGCGCGTGTCGCTGAAAACGCGTCATTCGTGCGTACAAATAACGATCGACAGAGAAATTCGTAACGATGTTTGGTAATTGTACGTTTAATCTAAATTAATTGTTTCATAACATGGCTCCTGAAATCGAGGAAACAAGGGAATAGGATTAATCAATCGAAAACGATTGTGTGCGCTTCACGGTTGTGGACGTATATACAAATCGTTCGAGATCATCAAGAAACTGTTACGAGCTTTGTTTGAGTAGGTTGAGTTGGCAGTGATTCAGTTGGGGAAATTTATCCGTCGGATGAAAATGCTAATGTTTCTAAATTGTGATCTATGGATTCAGTTGGCTTCTGGTGCAAATGGGACGTGCATTTCGAGGAATATTTCAAGAGTTATTTTTGATTTCGTGATGGTTTTATGTCCTGAAATTAGTAATCGCGTTTTGAATAGATTTCTGTGAAATGTATATGCCATTTGGGGATAGCGAGTAGATACTTAGTTTGCGATTTTTTTCAATGAGAAGATCACATACACTGCTAAATGCTATTAAAAATAATAGTTGGATTATTTATAATAGTTTAACAAACAATACTTGCCTTCCTAAAGGATATATTAGAAATCCTTATACTTCTACATTTATCATTTTTCTTTGTGCAAAATTACAACACGATATTTAGGAATTTATATACAAATTTATAAGATACTATAAAGATTCTATTTGGCCGTATATGTATATCCGCCCATCGTCCGCAAAGGGTTAATTTTCAAATTTTTCTTCAACTCCCGAAAATGGAATCAGGTCAATCGATTAAAATTATCCAACTGAAAGATTTTATACATTAGACAAATACGTTAAAATGTAAAAAATCAAAGATCTAAAATTAAACTGGAATTGTTGCCACCTCAATGGCCCAACTTTATAAAATTAATATTTTTGTCCACCTGTTAATCGATTATATTAAGAATTTGCAATGTCAGCGACCGGCGCACCCCGCCGCGACGGTCTGCATGACAATCAACGTGTTAACGTGTTAATCGCGCGACTCGTCACTTTTGTTTATTCCATTGAAGACACGTGATCTCGTATAGATTTCTGCGTTCTCGTTTATTTACGAGGATGTTTGGATTACGAACGTGCGTGCAGCTGTTGATGCACAGGTGTGCATCGTCTGTGGCATGCAAGCGGTGCATAATGTAAAGAGGAAAGAGGGGAACCACGAGTCACATGCCGGAAAATGTCAACCACGTGCAGGTACACGAGGTTCTCGTCTGTAACCTGTTTCGACGTGATTATGCTCGTGCAAGAAACGATGCAGAAAATTGTTTCAGATAATTTACTTGCCTGTTACATCACGTTTACACCGAACCGTGCCGGAGAAAAATATTGTGTAACGAACCATTTACTTACTTATCGATGGGACCAAGGACACTGTTCCGATTGTTAAAAGGGACACGGGGTATTCGAATATATAGGAAAATTTTACATTATTTTTCCAATATGTAGAAATATTTCGAGTAAAAAGTTTGATATTTGACAGTCGAAACATCATTTTGTAATATATTTCAGAAATCTGAGTTAGAACCGTCTCAAACCCGTCACTAGAAAGCCAAAAAGTGTAATAAATAATTACTTTGTCTCGTGGAAAGGGGATATTATTATTAAGAATATATTTTTAAATATTATCGCGCAATAAAGATATTATATATTTTTATCGTAGAATCGTTTAGAATAATGAATGAACTCACTAAACGGTAAAGTCATTAGACCAGACGACCATGTAATCATTCTAATTGTCATGTAATAATGATTTAATGCAACCACGGTTGTATCGAATACATAGCGTGAAGTTTGAATTCACATTGGTCTGAATCGATCTATTTCATCAGACGATGTCGTGTTATCAACATTGTCACCGCCCGGCATCGGGCACATAATTGGATCGTCCATAAATTGGCGGTAAATATCAAAGCGTGAAACCTAATGTCATTAGCGGGGTTCACAAGTTGGTAGATATTACGTCAACAGTAATAAATGTAATGCATTAATCGTTTCAAAACGACAACGTTTCTTGTTATGTGAATTAATTTCGCCTGAAGGAAGTAAAACGGTGGAGCTAATGTCGAGTTAGATCTATTCTTATTTTGAATGAAAAATATATATCATCCAAAAGAATGGTTTACATGTTTCTAATTTCTATAGGTCTTGAAATGTTACCTTGCCTTTATATACATATAATATTATTTCTGTGATGATATTTAAATACTCTTGATGCAAAATGTATGGAATTTAATATAAGTTGATATAACTTACGTATAGTTTAGTATTATTGTTATTTAGAATACGATCGTTCCATTTATCCAATTTCACCCTTCGTACAATTTATCACAATTTAGTATTTAGTATATTATTTAATACGATTTACTATAATTTAACACTTTATTTTCAAACTCTTGCTTTTCACTTCCTACCTTTCAAAATTAATCCAATCGTAACGTCACTTAAACTTTTCTTCAATTTTCTTTCTTCAAATTATTCAATTATATTTTTGTAACATTGGATCACTGGCGATCCCATGGATTTAAATTTGTTAACGAATCGTCATAACTGTTTAAGAATCTAGAAATCTGGATTTGTACGTGAATTTTGTTTCCCGTCGAATTAATTACTCACCCTTCGAGCGGTTGGAATTTGTTATTATCCGAGTAATTATATAATCTCGCGTAATTACATTCCCGGACAGCGCGGATGCGCCGTCCTTTGTGTCACTTTTACTTGGAGTGATTCCGCAGAGCCGTGACAGAGAAATAACACGGTCGATCGATCATCCTGGACCGAGTAATGCCAGCGTGTGCAATTGCATAATATAAAATCGAATTATGTCACATAAATCGCGAACGAGAATGCTATATATAGGCGGCTTACACGAGAAGAAACGCGTTTCCATTCGACGACGAATCCGGTTAACGTCCTTCGATGATCGATTGAAAACCTTTCTCTATCGTTGGACGTAGTTTTCTTCGAACGAGAGGATTTTTACGATTTTATTCGCGAGAATTTGTTTAACTTCAATATAATCATTAAAATGATAATTTTGATTTTAAAATGAATGCATAAAATAAAATTTGTCTAAACAAAAGAAGTTAATAATTCTGATCTTTATTCTAGCAATTAGGCTATTGTTAAAATACATAAACAAACAATCGTTTCAAGCAGTTAATTATATTTTTTGAAGAATAATTAACTGATGGCGCTTTTGTTATTGATAGAGGCAACTTAGCAAGGTTCGTCGTGTCAGATGAATGTTATTAAGTCATTCGTGACGGAGAGTTTTTAATCATTTGTATGCATAGTAATTAGCCCTCGATGTGGCCATCAGTTGGGACGTCATATGATTTCAGCCGTGTTTGAAAAACATTGCTGTAAACGGGTTATTCCATCGGCTGGGTTCGGCTGGTACCATCTGAACCAAAGTTTCCGTGCAATTAATTATTCACGCGGATTGGTAAATACGACGGTCCGCGATGAACGAAAACATTTGTTATACGCAAAGCACTTACTTTTGTTTAATAATACTGCAATTATAATAAACATTACAAATATTTACTTTAACCCTAGGATGCATGATCGTTGCTTTCAACAGATTTACATATGTGGGGTGAAGAAAAACCCCCACAGCAGTTGACACAGTATAAAGCGAACATTTTTATTTATGTACTAGCTGTATTACAACAATACGGAATAATATTTATATAAATACCTATTAATTACACTTTTTACACGTATAAATTGTGTTCTTTTCATATCGACTTTTTACATTGGACACAAATTCTTTCACATTTTCTATCTTTTTTACTTGGGCACATAAAACAGCGTTTCTTTGTCAGGATTTTAGTGGGTATATTTTCCTCTTCCTGTACATCGATTAATTTTTTAATGTCTTCCACAATACGTTTTGTTAAATTAAAATTTGAATTTCCATTTCTATTTTCTTAATTATTCTATTAATGAGCTAAACAACTCATTGTGATAGGTATACATGAATTCTTAAAGGAGGAATACACAATGCCATATGGAATTATATCCTTATACTAGAAAGAAATCTAAAAGTAAATATTCACGTGGGTATAAAATACCCACGTTATGCATCCTAGGGTTAAATATAAAAATCAAGAATCTGTGCAACTCGAATATGCAACTTTGATGTTACCTCTTTCCAGGGAAAATTTCTATTTTTATAATAAAAAATGGAAAAGATAAAAAGTGAAAAGTATTTGGGAGGATACGAAATAAAGACAAAATTATAAATCGATCAATTATAATTAGATAACTTAAAATATGTATTTTCACCGACCCGGAAGCGGTTAATATGGATCTAAGCTTTGAACTGAACGTATTAATGTGCAATCTATTAGGTGCACAAGTTTTAATTTTTCTTACAAGTTGACGCACTATCTTCATGACACATATCAGATATAATTGAGTTGTCAAGGTATTTGCTATTATTTTTACGACTTGGGTACTAATCGCGGTGATTTATTTGAGTTTGAAAGAAGGTTAAAAGTTTTTGCATACACCTAATAATATGATGTTAAAAGCGAAAACAAGAATAACACGTTCAAAGAAACTCATTGAAACGTGACCGTATAAAGCAAACAGATACGATCCTTATTTATCGGTTCAACTATTATCAACAATATTCTTATCATTTACTGCCATAATTCAAAGCGTTTATTCTTCGATCGTGATGATTCTCGAACGCACGGGAACCTTAAGCTCTTCGTCCATATCGATACCGATAGGAAAGCAAGAGAATCGCAAACATCTACACGGTGTCCAGTGTGGTGTTCGATTAACTCTTTCCAAGTATTCAGCAAGTTATTCTAAACAGAAAATGCCATTTACGTCTCTAAAACTTGGTAAGGTCTGGAGTTACCCCAAAGGGATAGATATATGTATGTAATAAAAGATACTTCAGTGGTGAATTACAAAAATCTATTAAGAACATTACTCAAAAGCCTTTAATAACATAAAATTATACTAAATATTGCTGTTTAGCAATAATTGATTATTATCGGAAATGAATGATGACACATTGAAGCATGTGGTAGGTGAATTATCGCACGAAGTTTTCTTGAATATTGGGATGATTGTTTTGTTCATAGACTTGGTTGACAAAATTCTTCCACGTTGGAAGTTGTCAGGGTTAGAACGATACTTGTCGAATTATCGGTAATCTTCTGTACCTCAGCGAACACCCTGTATATAAAGTATTTGAACAGACGGCAAATGGGGTTCGATGTCAGCTGCAATTTTTATGTGAAACGATATTGCCGTGCAGTTATCAATAATACGCGGAGGCTCGTGTCTTTTCTGTCGATTCTATTTATGGCGAAAAATCTATAACGGGGCAGAGGACGTGGTGTCGGGTTATTGACTGAAACGCTCGTTGCGATACGTTACGTAAAATCTGCCACTACTGCAGACGAGTTTCTGTATTTGCAATTACCGTTACCGATCGTTACCGCCTCCAACAAATCCAACGATTATCGCACACGGATCGACGAACACGTGCTCGTCATTTGGTAACCCGTTGTAATCATAACTTTTGATTTAATTCACTTATACTAATTTGAACTTTTATCGTTTCCATCGTTTCACTTTGAAAAATAACAGCTAACGTACAGAGTTGGGCACCATAGGATTTTCTAGGGAAAATGGCGCCGTAGGAGAAGGTGCCCCACCACTCGCTGTAACGCTAGAAAGTTACTACGCGCTATGGCTTAATAATTATTTCAAAGCGAGCTGGTTAATTGATTAACGATAGTTACTAAATTGATGATTAGTAATTTAATAAATTGGTAACTTGGCAATTTAATAATTGAGGCGTTGGATGGAAGAGGGGCACATAGGCTTATGTGCCCTTTTTCCGTAAATCGTTTAAATCGTTTCGACTTGTATGCTTATTATATTTTAAAGACATGTAACTACATTCTTACAAAAATTTGACTTAAAAGCATTGATACTTATTAAATTATTCAATTATGAAAACTTTGAGGTCGATTATCTCGAAACGGCATTTCGGCGTATGTGCCCGTCTTCCATCCAACGCCTCAATTAGTAATCAACCCTTCGTGGGCGGATTATAAATTTCTAATAAAGAAACTATCTTTCATAAGTGTAAAATGGAAATGGAAAAAATCAAGCACAGCACCCGTTTTGTTGCCGTTTCAGGAATTATAAATAAGTGATATATACAGTGATTAATAATAATAAATAAATAATACAGTATTCGGAACATGCATCGTACACAGCTGACAGTGAGTGCGAAATAATTTTGCAATCGTCGGACAAAGTCGTGCAATATGGTTGGAAAGATTTTGAAATAATCCTGGGAATTTTGTAGCGACAGTCACGTAAGGATAGTGAATTCCTGTCGCGATTGCACCGTGACGCATGGTAATCTGACGAAAAGAAATTTCCCGCGACAGTTCCGTGAACAATGGCGACGAACGACAGAAAGGATGTCGTGTCCGAATAACTCTTGTCGCTTTCACATTCACGCGAGTTCTTTTTTTTTTAATAGAAACGTATCCTGCCACTCGAAACTATAAATTTAGATAACTTTCGAGATAATGTGGTATCGTGAAATAAAACGTAACATGAAGGAAACGACAATTATTAATTTGTTAAACCACGAGCCATAAAGATGCACGACGATATTTTAAATTACTTCATGTTACAGGTTTTAAGGAAGAAACACTAAATTTATAATAATTAAACCGAAATTATGAACAAATTTAAGATTAATTTTCTGGTAGTCAAAGTTGTATTTAATTTGTGGTTTTATGTAAGATATTTAATTAGTGAACTTTCAAATATCAGGAAAAAAATTTATTTTAAAGAATTCTTTAGATTTTTTAAGAAAAGAATCGGTACTCGAGATTGTTCAAGTTTTCTAATCGAAACACCGACTTTTGATGAATAAAGGAAAGGGCGAGTTAATATTTTCGTTCCTATTAGAATAGAAATTCAGAAACGTTGGAGTATTATATCCTTCAAAAATTAAAAACTTAGAAATATTGTAATCTTAAACAATATTAAATTTGTGTTATTAAACAAGGTTCTTCCTCGTGACGGTCACTGTGTTAAAATTGCATAAACAATAGTATCATTACTATATTAATATTATATTTAGTATTTAATATAGTTGAAATGTTCGTATTGGTATTAAGAATAGTATTACATATGTTCTGAATTTTCTGTTTGCAGTTTGGATGGCAGATCCTGCAAGGATGAAATATACAGGATGGGTATCGGTGCGGGATACTGCGAAGGAAACTTAAACTTTGCCACTGCTTCAGAAGACGACGAAGTTTACACGAAGAAGAAGGTTTCTAGGGTAAGTCTCTAAACAATTATTATCACATTATTCTTTCAATCTGGCCTTTTGATCGAGTAAAATTAAACACCGATGCAATGAAGTAGAGTTAACTGTCCCAGTAGAAACAGTCATTCTTGATCAGACATCTGATGGTATAAAGTATAAGTTATCAAAGGTATTACGGGTTGAATATCTGATCTGATGCTTCGAATTGTTAACCCTTTGCACTCGAAGGATTTTTGGATACCTTCGAATCTAATTTATTTTGCCACCAAAGCTTCAGAAAACTACATTCACTATTTTGAAAGTAAAGTGTTACAAATGCTTATGGATCTATTTATTTTTATTACTTTCATTAATCTTCTATATTGTACTATAAATAAAACTTAAATTTCGCATTTCAAAATACCCTGGTAAATTAAATATGTCCCTCCAGAGACACCACTCGAGTGTGAATGGTTAATATAATTTCAACGATGAAATTTTCTTGATTCCTGATTCTTAATTATTTCAATTGTAATAGTCAATACGTTCAACATATACGTTTAATTAAGTATATTGTATCTCTTCAAAGATTTTATAATAGCGTTCAAGTTTTTCTTCTTTCTATTTGCATTTATGTCATTCCAAAATGACAGTGATATAAATGTAGCGGAATGAATTACACGTGTTAGAAAATTTAAAGATAACTCATATTTACTATCGAGCATTTTATCTTTGTCTCAACACTTCCTTCCTCTCCATTTTCGAGAGCTCGTATTTCATATTTTTTTCTTTCTTTGCTGATTAAACGTTTTTTTTTTCAAATATTTCAATTAAATGTAACATGAATCCTGCTTAAAGAAATCTTTCAGTGGCCTCATAAATATCGATTAATATCTTCGAGGCGAATATTTCGTATACGTCTTGAAGTTACAAAGCATCACGCGTGCAGCGTGTGCTCTGTCAGCAGTTTGCTTGCTCAATGCAATAAGTTTTACGTAATACAATGTGTAGAAATGTTAACAGTAACCTGTTAACGAAAGAAAGTCGTATCAACTAACCTGGGCGGTAATTAATAGAAAGTACCATTACCGAGCCTTCGCGTGAGACCTCTTACTGAGATTGAACACTGATATTCCATTGATTCTATAGTAATCAATCAAGTAAATCGATACTTTACCAATTAACATTATTTAAATAACATTTTGCCTCAGGCAGTTTGTGTACAGCCAATAATGGAAAATTGGAATTCTTTGTGGAATTGTTAGAATTTTTTGAAAGTTTTTGTATATTCCAGTATTATTGAAATTTAATTTTAACACACTAATTTCAGTGTCTTAATACACTCTGGCTGTATAGTCCAGGTATGCAACTTTCGATTTTCAAGCAACATTGGTCCAACAATTTCAATTTCCATTGTCATTTTTAAATTTTCGTTTCGTCCGACACTTTTCCAATTATTTCAGCTATGTTTGAACGTGTTTTTTAATACACTGATTTTAATGCCTTAATGCACACTGGCTGCATGGTCCAAGTATGCAACTTTCGATTTTCAAGCAACACTGGTCCAACAATTTCAATTTCCATTGTCATTTTTAAATTTTCTTTTCGTCCGACACTTTTCCAATTATTCTAGCCATGTTTGGACACATTTTGTTGTAACGACGTTCCACGAAGGGAGGTCGTCGTCTACGTGGTCGGATTTCACGGCGAGCGTGTCTACGAGGACCGGAAGGCCGCGGCACAATCTGTACGCGAGGAACGGCCCGAGGAGACGGTATTTAGGCCAGCATAGAGAAAGGTTTTCCGTGTTGTCGAATCGACGATGACGCAACCGACGTTGGTCACAACGATAGCGGTCACGTTTCTCGAAAACGACGATTGTGACATCGCGAACGAGCGAAATCGGATCCACCTTGTCGAAAATACGAGTCTCGATCCTATAAATTCGTATCTGCATCGGAGCCAGATTTTCGCTCGACTTTTAACACTTCAACCATTTCGTTTCTGGCGGGCCATGTTTCGTTCAAACTTTCGCCACGTGCTTACAGGAATATCTTCGTTTTCTATTTTTTTCCTATTAAATAACAATCCACTTCGCAAAAATTGAAAATTCGTTAATTTACTGTATTTTAATACAAATAAAACTCTAGTAAATTATAATGCCGCCAACGAAGTATAAGGAGTTAATTTATCTTAATTTAGTTAAATTTTGGATTATTCCTTTAGACACAATTTTCCGATATATAACATTTTTTTTTTCATTAAAAAACTGCATGCCTTTCATTCGGAACACCTTCTATTTTTTCTATATATCTGGGTCATAACTCACACGGCTTCCACCGTTCTAAGATTAATATATTACTATTTTTAACCGACTTCGAAAAAGAAGGAGGTTACTCAATTCGACATGTATATACATTTTTTTTTTTTTTTTTTTTTTTTATGTATGTGCCCCGATTACGCCGAGATGAATGGACCAATCGGAACCAAACCTTTTGCATCTTGTAGGGTATGACTCCCAGTTGGTCCCGTAAAAAAAAAATTTTGCATTTCACCACCGCTTGCCACCTTTTTATTGCAAAAAAGCGTACGATTTCGTCCGCGTTGTGTATGGTCATCGATTACTCCAAGATGGATGGATCAATCGGAACGAAACCTTTAGCATCTTATACAGTATGACCAACAGTTGGTCCCGTAAAAAAACCCGGTTCGGATTTCTACATTTTTCCCGCTTTTATCGCAAAAAACGTGCTATTTCACGTATATTCGGCCTGATATCGATGAAGCCTAGTATTACATTTTGCGGCCGGAGATGTTTCTACGATGATCCCATTTGCAACATTCCCTGCCCTTCCCTAAACTACCCTGCCCTTCTCTTCCTATCCCTTTGTTGAACTTTTCATGGAATGCTCCAATCGCCACTAAAAAATGTGAAATAAAAAAATTTTTGGAAAAGAAAAATACAACCGACTTCGGAATGCACTAAAAAGGACGAAATAATTTAAATTTATATTTCGGAGACGGCGCAAAATTAAAAATTTTCTACATTGGAAATTGTCAAAATTCTTTAATCCTTTTACATATTTTCACATTAACAACATCCTTCATTTACACAATTTTTAATTTTGCGCCGTCTCCGAAATATAAATTAAAATTATTTCGTCCTTTTTAGTGCATTCCGAAGTCGGTTGTATTTTTTTTTCCAAAAATTTTTTTTCTATAACCATAATTCTTTGCACGAACGAACTCGGGCCTCTCTAAACTAATCCAATATCCAATGCTCATGTTTTCATTCAACTCAAGTGACAATAAAGAGAGAGAGAGAAAAAAAAAAAAAGAATCAGAATCCAGTTTTGATTGATTGGTCGCGCGATGCGGTGACGCATGACGCAGGCAGCGTAAAGATTGCGCGTGGAACGCTTTATCTCGATAAAAATATTCTGACATAACATGACGCCGACGAATGATCCGCAGGAAGGGAGCCGCGGACCGTTCTGAATTAATATTTACACGCGACGAGCATGCGCCACGATCGTGAAACGATATATCCTGTTCATTCTGTAATTGCACCGGATCACGTGCGGCTTGCACGTACAAATCTGGCGTTGAACGGGAGCGTGAAACGCCACTTTTGGCAAGCCTGACTCGATTAGAGCAACGTGGCACGGATATCGGCCCATCGAGGTAGGATCATTCAAGGTAGCTTGCACAATTGCCCGTCCGCCCGTCTGCGTGCCTGCTGCATTCTCGCCTTGTTGTTTGCGGCATGCATGCATGCATGCATTCATGCACGCGTGCACGCACGTACGCACGAGTGGCTTGGATGCACGTGTTTGCTGGCTATATCGGAGAAACTGCCGACAAACTCGTGGTTGATGTATAAATTTGCTGGTGGACGGGCGAAACGGTATAAGTCATAACCATTATTTTCTTCTTTCAAAACAAGTTACATATAATATTTAAACTTATGATATCCAAAGAGCCATTTAAACTATAATATCTAATTCGTAAAGGAAAGTCTTCGAGTAAGAGCAGAGACGAAGGGGCTAGGCAGCAGCCCCGAGTTTCATGCTTCAGGGTGCTTTCGATCTATAATTTCATATATTATTACTAGACTGGGACAGTCCATGCATTTATAATATATATTAGGTAATAGAAAAATCGGTGAATTATATGGCTCGTCGTTTGCTGTGTTGGTTGATTGGGAATTTTTCAAAAGAGATAACTTTTAACCCTTTGTGCTCGGAATATTTTTTAACTATTTCGAACCTAGTTTACACTTTTACAGTGAAGTTTTCGAAAACTAAGAGCTCTGTTACAAATGATTATGAATCGGTATACATTTTCCCCGTCCGTCGCTATATTTTTATGTAAATATAACAAATTTCATGTTTAAAAATTCTCTGGTAAATTATGTATGTCGCCATGGAGACACTACTCGAGTACAAAGGGTTAAGTGATTTAAGGAGTTAATCAAAGCACATACAAAATTGAAAATTGAATTTAATTCAAGGGGGAATAATAGTTTGGTAACCAGTAAAGATTGCCTATGCTTGGCATACGTGATCTAGTGGATGATATAATTCGGAAACAGATTCTGATGACCGTTTCATAATGAAACTTTGGTTCTGAGTTGTATAAAATTAGTCAAGCTTGATAATAAATCATTCGGTTGTCTCGTAAGGTTCCTTATTATTTCATTCATGATGTAACAGTTGCTTCGTAAGCAACGAGACACGTAAATATCTGGACGGTAATCAGGAAAAGTTCGAACGGTGTTAATTGGTTTCGTCAATTAACCTTCGCGAATAGATGAGCTCTTTACGTTTGAATTATGTTGCTCTCCTTGAAAGCTGTCGGCTACGATTAACCGTGTAAAAAGAGGACAGGTGCGAACTGAAATCGTTGGATAAAATTCTTTCTCACTTTTGGAAAGTAAAAGTTTCGATATCTGTTTCGACTGTATCGGTGTTGTTTCGATATCAGATGAGTCATTTAGGTGATTCACTTTTTTTTTTTGTGTGTGAACGTAATCAATTGAACGAAGAAAGATATTGGTTGTTTGATTTCATGAAACGAGAGATCGAAGTTAACGAAATTATAACAAAAATGACGTCTGATGAATTATTAACCTTTCGACTACGGCATGATCAGGCAGAAAGTCATGAAACATTGTTTTCTTAAAATCAAAGAAACAAAAATTACAGTCAAGAGTAAGTTAATTTTTATTTGAGATCTTACAATTTACTGAGCGTATATATACGCCTTTCGTATATACTGATAGACTCGTGACTTTCGTAGTCAAAGGGTTAATTTAATCTTATCAGTTATGCTGTGAAAATTGTCACGAAATGGTTGGTCAGCATAAAGTTGATATGGAAAAATAAGAATTTAATCAAAACTATATTAAATGAACCAAACAAACGTTAAAGAATGGTACTTACAATTAGAAGGGGTTGCTTAAGAACTAGTTCATCAAGTTGAATATTTGAATATTCAAATTGCATTTTTGTCAACGTGAAAGAAGTAATCCACATTTAAACGCTACTAGTAACCCTTTCGTTCCCATTGCAACCATATACCTGTCTACTTTAATTAAAACAAAATAATATCTCACGATCGTTCAATAATCTGGAAATGAAAATCTGGATTGAATAATTTCTGATAAAGTATGAAAATTAAGGCTACATTCAGCGTGTTAAATGGGATTTATATGACCCGCTGTTTTCGAATGGGTTAAAAATGTACGTCTCAGCATCCGCTGGAGGATATTTATAGAATCCATCCGTAAGAAATCTATCGAAAAAGTTTTCTCCTCGACCTTTCGTTTCGTAATTTCCACTTTTACCTAGACCCAAAGCGGGATATTCATCTAGGAAGTAGCCGAAGAGCGTGACGAGGCGTCTCTTTAAGACTCCGTGACTCCGACAAGATTATTATACTAGCTCGCGTCGAAAATGGATACCTTCATCGACGATCGTCGAATGCACGATGCGACTTCGATTTCAAATTCACGGCTTCCCTGGTGAAAGAGCTCGAAATCGCTTTCGGTTTGCGGACAATCGATACGAAAGTTCGGAATTTCAAGTGGCCTGCTTTCATTGGTAGCCACACGACGTTGATCCCCGATTTTATATTAGAATTTCAAGAATACCGAAGGGATTCAGTGACCCCTTAATTTCAATTCGGGCAACTTTCCAATTCCTCGTCGTGTCGAGCGATCGATCGATGCTCACCGCTGGCGTTTTTCGAAATTCTTCAAATTGTGTTTCGTGGATGAACGCACGATCTTTGGAATACCAATTTCACCCAAAAGACACTACAGTTATAATTGTCTTCTGACCTGGTAAGTTAGATAAATATAAAGTAGCGAAAGTCTATTTTTGCAAACACTTTCGAAATGTTAAAGTATTTTTCTGAGCTATTTGTATTAATGATATATGATAAGGATGAAAATGGAAAATGTAAGTTTCCCTTGCAGTTATTTACTAATTTGGTCGAATTACTATTATTATTAATTTTCTAGTGTGGCGTTTCGAATTAGATCTGTAATAAGAAAATCTCATATCATTTTCTTTATTAATAAATTTAGCTATTAACGTTCCCTTGCGCATTTTCATTTTATCAGAAAAGTAAAAAGTATCGAAAATACTAATCGGTCTTGATTAAACGACCAGGGACTGTGTGTTTTTTTTTTTGTTTTTCGAATTTCATCAAAATCCTGTCTGTCATCGTACTCCGTTTTGCTTCGCAATCAAATTGTATCGAGGCGCTTCGATTCGAAGTACATATTCGACAAATGCAGCCGGGTGATTGTGAAAGTTTACGATCCGATTCGTAACATAAGCTCATACTTATTTTCGTGGAGACAGGCCGGCTTAAAAATAATTTATTTCGTTTCGTCCCGCTCGAATGAGCCACGGCTTCGTCTATCCTTGACTCGATTCTAACGAATCGACGCAAAGCAGACATGTTCTCTTATATGTATATCTTTGGAATCGTTACGATTGCCAATTGAGGTTGTCGCCGTTCGAGCGGAGTGTACAGGTGAAAATCTGCGGGTCTTTATCTTCGGATTGTGCAACCGACATCGTTTTAAATCGTTGCGTAATACCGGTCGATCTTTCGTTCATCATTCATTGGTAACATCAAGCATCTTCTTTATGTGTAACCGATTCTATGTCTTATAGGGATCGTTCGACTGTTCGTGACACGATGGCGCCTGTTTTGTTCACGATTAAACCCTTTTAACACTACGAAACTGTACGCATCATTATGTATATAAATAATTAAGTACGCTTTCCAAATATAAGACGCGTATCTGGAAAAATAACAATAACCTTTTTCAGCCCGGGACTGTCATATAGCGATATATTTTTGGAATGTATCAAAAGTTAGGTGTTCAAAAATATTAACAAAATAAAAATTATGTATAATTTAGGCTGAGAAGGGAGTAAGTCAGAATAAACTGAAATTCAGATTAAAATATAAACTTTGAACGATAAAGGGTTAATTGATAGAAGGAAAAAGAAGAGAAATATTGAGATATAGTATTTGTAAAATTAGGATTTGTTTCAAAGATTAAAGGATCTACCTGTAAGAATTATAGTGGAATATAAAATTATGATATTTACAAAATAAAGTTATTGTTTAAAAGAATACAAAATTGATTAATCAAAGTACCATTGTATATCAAATATACATAAGATATAGAAATTATTGTGTCAGGGTAAATGGAGTAGATTTATTCGTAAATAACTATATCTAATGAATTAATCGCTCACAAATATCGACTAATCAAATGACGGATTAAATCGTCTTTCCTGGTCAATGAGTTAAGATCTGTTTCTCGAACGTGTTTATTTTATGTTTCTTTGGGTTTTTTGACGATTATCATCTGAAGAGTTGAACGAAATTGCCAGATAAATTGTCAGGTGACTTACAATCTTAATAAACAATTGGCACTATGACCCTCTGTCTCGTCGACGTATCAAATAATTAGATAATTTTACCCTTAAAGTTCTCGTACGATTTTATATCGATATTAATTATCTATTTTCGAGTACAATATCCTGTGATAAGGGGACCAATGTTTGTATTGTCTCGTCATAGTCAGAGCATGTAGTTTTCCATTGCTTTGATCTTTACACGAGTCACCAAACTGATAGTCGTGAAAAGTTTCTTTTTGCGAGTCTTTTGGTATATGTTTCGTATGAAATAAGATCTAGAAGAAATATAGGATGGAATATTGTTAAGGTTGCATTTCACTTCTGGTTGGAATTTTTTTGCGAATTTTGTTATCCGAGTATTCTTAATATTCTATAGTTTATTTCCTATTTGATATTTTTAAACTAGTAACAATCTTCGTATTTAACTAAATTTCATTCAAATTATCAATGATAGCTTGGTTTTTAATATATACATAGAACATTTAAGATTTGTAGATAACTTGTGAGACCTGGTTCAAAAATTAAATAGGCCACCAGTCCCCTGGTACAACATTAGAATTGTGCACACAATTTCGCTAACCTGAAAAAGTGTAATTTTAGTTTTCTTAAAAGCACAGACTCCATTTATCATAATGCACATCTTTAGCTTGAAATCTTATGAAACGTGGTAAAGAAAAATAATTTAAAAAGTTGATATGTAACGATCTTAAGTGTTGCGTATATTAACCCTTTGCACTCCGAACCCTTTGCATTCTGGACGTTAGCTACTTAGCAACTCAGCGCCACTTTGTGGCAGAAACGTGCGTTTACGAATCCTCATATTCTTTAGCATAGTTTTGGAACCAAGTAACGTATTATAATGATATTGGACTTATATGAATTGGTTAACATCGAAAGAAAAACATGCATTTCTCAAATAGCTGTGCTGGAATAAGTTAATTCCCCGTAATCACTAATAAACTTTAATGTCCCCTGAGAGGGAACAGCGGAGTGCAAAGGGTTAACAATGTTATTTCTGGTTCCTTTTTAAAATTTATGATTGTATGCCTCCATATTCCATCACAATTGAAGAAAACATTAATCAGTATTATGCTTCTGATAAATTTCATAAACCACGTGGCTCTGATGGCGTTCATTTTCAACCATCAGTTTATAAAAATGAACATTTTCGTATCGGGAAAAGATTGAACGAAACTTAAAATATCTTGCGATGCGCGTTAATTCACGAGCAGTTCGTAAGTTTAGCAACAGCTCGTCGAGCGTGTGTTTATTCGTCTCGTTACTGGGAAATATTCGTTCTTGTTTTTCCGTTTCACGGTATGGTGAGTGTGCGTGGATATGTGCTCGCTGGCACGAACGTGATTTTCACACCATCCTGACGATTCACGCGGGGAAATACCTGACTGGATTCTCGGTCATGGCTCCGACAGTGAGTCAGGGGCTCGATACAGCTTCTACGTCATCGGATGTTACTACGGGCCAATGACGATCACCAAGCGCGTAGTATATTTACGATTAAGTCGTCCAAGATTAGGCGATGGTTCAGCCTCGGTTGTTTATCGTTTCTCCGTGGCCATGGAGAGGAACGTTTCCGAAAGGGATTCGTATCGACTACAAGAAAACATTAATATTTTATCCCGCGGACCACAGATCGCTGAAAGAGCCAACGATTTAAATTGAATTTTTAACTATTCTTCGTATTAACAAATTTTATAGCTCGACAATGGAAAAAGAAAACTGAGATTACAAATCTTTGCAAAATGGATAAAAAATGACTGTATTCAAATATATGACCCGCGCCTTTTAATCACAAAACTTGATCTGCTGCCATAAAAGTTTGCCAACAAGTGAATGGAGCCTCCTTCCTCATTCTTGCCACTTCTTTAGGGTAAACTTGAAGGTTTTAAGGTCCAAATGTAATCTCGAAACAATGAAATCAAAATATTTTCTAAACCTACCAATTTTCGATCTCATTGTCAGTACTTAAATGTACTTCTTTCATTCATTCCTCGTCATCCGCTTAATCGGTACGTTCTATTAAAGATCCAAACGAAGATCATTATTGGCTCTCTTCGATCGTTTGGAATAATTTAATTCGTGATTCATCAGTTCGTCTTAAGGACCGGAATAAACGGCAATACACCTACGTGAATAAGACCCGTAATTTTGTTTTACGAGGTACACACGTATGGTGGCAGCTGGTGGAAATAAAAATAAGTCTCAGAGAGATGGTTTCAAAGAATCGACTCGACGGATAACCTTAATTTCGTCAAAGAATGCATCAGTTATTCGTTCGCCTCGTTTTTGATACTATTATCAGAAACAGTTAAGGTCGTCATCACCTGACCATGATCTATTCTTGGTCTCTCCTTGTTTTCCTTAGCAACGTGTGGCCTGTCTCGTTGGCCTCTTCGTCTCATTTCCCTATGTGCGCGTGATAATTGAGATAATTCGAGTCACGAGTCTTTCAAAGTTTTTTCCGGAGCTCTATACATAGTGGTTCACGTTTCGAAAGAAACACGATCCTCGTGTTCGATGATGCTGCCACGTTCTTGCGTTTTATTTCTGCGAAACAGGCTCTGGAAGACTCGTGCGATGTTCGTTCGAAGACGCAACGTGGTCGAAGAATCGTTCTCCTTTCGTTTGGAACTTCGTGGAACGAACGTTGACAAAACGATAATTATCGGATGACCTGAATAGGCAGTCGTAATGGTAAAGAGTTCGTGTTCTACAAGAGCAGCGACCTCCGTTGGAACTATAGACACGGAATTAATAATGACTGTAGAGATATGTATGTGTGTTTTATTCCTTTCATTAGTAACAGACTATTTGGAGCACCACCTACGTTTTGTATGCTTCTAGAATGTAATTTTAACACACGGGTTTCATTTCTTATTCTTAATATAAAGGGGTTGCAAGTCTGACTATTAGTCGAATTTTTATAGTAATCCATTACGTATATTGGTAGGAATTCTTTAATTTATTTAATTGCAAACATTCGTAAAAGATATTTGAAAGAAAACTACCGTCTAATGAAATTTGCAGTAGCTTCGGAGTAATAGTCAAGGTATTAATTGCACTAATCTGTAATTTCAATATTGTAGATGCTGAGTTATGTTAATCCTTAAATGCATAATGTTGCCATTTGTCAATATACCTATATCGAGTACTCTAAGTTTCCAAATTTCCCACAATGCTTAGTTTATGATTTATCCAATTCTCAAATAACAGTTGTAATTATTGGTTTAAGAGCTGTCGTAAGATTTCAGAAATCTAAAAAAATCAATGAACGTATGGATGAAGTTAAAGTTCATTCCAAGCGTCAGATAACCAACCAGTAGTTATGTCTTAAAATAGCAAAGCATGAAAATAAAACCATTGTACCTAGTCGTTTAACCGTCATTGACGGCATGATTATAGGTCGGCTATAGTGTATGTACGATAAGTGGCTCTACTTCAAAGAGAGTTTATACAGGTATAATTTAATCAGTTCAAAGAAAGATCATACGATTCTATAAGAATAGAAAGAACGGTTGATTTTCTAGCCGTGTTGAATACGATCCTCGTGTGACTCAACTTATGCAGAGATACGTATTATCTTTTTCATTCGTTCATCAGTTGCACGTGCTTCACGTTGCGTGTCACTCAGTCGTCTCGCACGTGATGCCATTTACGAGTATTCAGCAATTAGTTAAATTATACGTCGGTCTGGCTTAATAATAGAATTAATATTTGTAGGAACAGTTGACCTGGGACCTGTAGAAAATCTAAGACACTTATCAAAGTTTCTGCTACAGTTTATTTTTTATCGCCCTTCGCGTCAAACTATGAACAATATTTTTACGATAAAAATGTAAATATGGAGGAAATTCAAATTCCGCTTGTGTCATCGACGATCTAGGTTCCCACGAAGTGTTAACAAATATACATATGCAAATAGTACGTAATTAAGAGAAACATTTTCTTGTAACACTAGAATTATAATAAATACTGAAAGTATTTCGCAACGTTTCATTACATTTATTATTTATCATTTCAAGTACCAAATACGAGTACATTTTTCTAATTAAACGAGCGACAGAATGTGTAATAATACGTCGACGAATTTCTATGAAAATTCAAGTGTCATCCACATATGGGTGGCGTGGCAATCCATTCAATGAAAAGACACACAGTACTTAATACTACCACCTAGAAGACAGATTAACTTTATTTCTTACAATTTCACCGTAATGCTTGTTACTTTGTTAGATTTTTCTCAAATATTTTTCCTCCATTTATTACATCCGGGAAATTCCCAAGTTTTCAGAAGAGTCTATCACCTGTTTTATAATTCGAAGCGATAGTGGTGTTTTCGCTGACAATTTTGTCTCCTGCTGTCTCTTATCAGCGTGCAAAAGGGGAATTCACGCTTGTCACGTGTTACGTCGGAGTTTTATTACGGATTAACCGAGCCTCGCGAGGGCTTGACGTAGACGTAACAATTGTTATGAGCTTTCTACGAATGGGATACAAGTGCGTTGTTGGCGGGATATCGTGTTGGACTTCGCGCGGTACCATTAACAAGGTCGATAACAGAGCTTTCTCGATAACCGATCGGAGGTTAATCGTGTATTACGGACCGGCACGATGCGGACAAATTCGATTCTGGAAAATAAATGCTACTACGTTTGCTTGGACTTTAATACAACTTTATCGCGTTTATTCGCGCCTCGTTACAAAATCTATTAACGTCGCGATCTTTCCTTTTACGGAAACACGCTCATGCGTGGCAAGACACATTAAAATATCGATTGTATTAGCAATTTGACGCCTGTATATTTGATGGAATCGATGGATCTTGCGATTTTATACTCTCTTATGTATCGAACGAGGATTAAATTACTTAAAAAATTATGGTTGGAAGTGTTTGTACATAATATATGCCGTCAAATTACTAGCTTTCAAATTGGAATGAATAAACATGGGGTTGTAATGTAAGTTCGTAGCATTCTTTTGATTAAAATAAAATTATATATTTTATATATCACTGGATAGCTACTTCCTTTCATTACGGTATCGCAATGTTTTGAAAATTATGAATTTTCAGGTTAAAAGGAACGGAGCTACGAGTTTCTTTTTTGCTACGAATAAATCGATACACGAAATCAGATCACCCAGTCACGAGTACGTAAGATAACGAATTTAATGTCCATTTTTAACTGACTTCGAAAAGGAGCAGGTTACTCAATTCGATCAGTATACATATATGTATATATATATATTTTTTTTTTCCACTGCATACGTATTAAATACCGTAGTGGAAACGGACTTATGTATTACAACACGCTATAATTTTAATTAAATTCAGAATATGATTACTCTGTTTTCACTCGGTGCCTTATTACTTGGAATTTTCACCAATGGTCTCCGTGATAGCCAATGTGTTAATTAACAGCCACGAACTTTTCGTGCTCTGTTCGCAACAGAAATAATATCTACGTGTCTGATTACGTCAGAATTGCTGAAAACAACACGTGCTCATTTACATCGTCCATCCATAATGAATAATGAGCTTGGTCACATGTTTGTTCCCTGTAAATGTACCTTCCACAGTCAACGTGATCATTCACGTTTGTCATTAACGGCATGTGCTCTCTGTAATTGGACGATTTGTGCGAAAGAAAAAAGAAAAACACTCGAAAACATCGAACCATGTTTCTAACCGGGTGGGCGAGTGTCCGTTAAAGTTTCAATACTTAAAATTTGTATTTTGGAAAGCATTCGGAGAACGGATATTCAGTAAAATATTCGAAAGAAAATTATTCGTATAACAGTATACAGTAGGTAACGGTAATTACTACTAGTTAATGAATCGAGTTATCATAATATTAGATGCATGCACAAGTTTTCATCGGCAGCGAATAGTATCGAAATGACATTATTAATTAGTTATCAAATTAAAACGTTAACTCGTAAAGTGTATGATACAGTGAATTCTATCAAGGGTAGATTCTCTGAAAATGTTGTATCGTAGTAACAAATATAATTCATAATACTACTCTTTGCTTATTTTCTTAATTATCTGCACATTTCTTAATATTTATGTTAGATTGTGTGGTCTTCGCCGAGCTTTCTATTTGATACAAGCATCACCATATCAATTATGGGTAAAATTTTAACCTTAAACACTTCTGACATATCACAGTGCAAAAATATCAATGAATATCGATCAATACGATATATTATTTCATTGACAAAATAAGTCCGCACGCTTATTATCCTTGGTACATTGTTAAAATTGAACGGTTTCCTGTTATTTTCATCATTTCTCGATTCGTCCAATCTGTTGCTATTTTGCGAATGTTGTTTTCTCATTCTCAATGAAACTCCCATTAAGGAAGCCTCGTGTTATTGCGGTTCGTTTGTCGCGTAGTTTTTGTTTTCCACCAAGGCTGCTCGTATTTTCTGCAGTGTGTTTACGAAGAGATCCGTGGGCTGAAACGTTTCCGGGTAACATCATAGTGAAAAACACATTCCACAATACGGCATCGTGTCCTCTTTCTTCTTTCATTTTTTGATCCGGTTGTTCTACTGTTTTCGTACGAATTGCAATATTTTTGCTTCTCAGTTCTGATCATTCTTATTACAAAATTTAAGATCTTTCCTGTTTGGCTAATATTGATTTTTTAAGACTTTCTTGAAATAATTCTCTATTAAAATGCACAAATCTTTAGTTATTGCCAACAAATTCTAATAATTCGCATATATCTTGTGTACAGTTATTTTCTAGACAAAAAGACAAAAGCAGGTACAATTAAATTTAAACATTAAAAAATAAAAATAAAATAGTGTCAATAATAATCGGCGCAGCGTCAACTCTTACAGAATCTTTACAGATAGTTACGGCTTTAATCATAGGTAGATAAATGACCACCTCCCTGATACTTTATAGATACAAATAGAAACGCGTCGCGAAATGTACAGATTTCATTTGTTATTGCAAAGTACGACGAGGCTGCAGAAGATCCGGTGATACCCGGTTATCGTATGAAAAACAGCAAAGGGGCCACCGCGGTCAAACGTTTGCCGATAAACTCTGGTCATAATAGAAGCCTCGATGTCAGCCGCAACGTTTTTCTCGGTCCGGTTCTATCCGGAACGTTGATAACACGACCCCGTTAAAGCGGTTCTCCCACGATTTTTCACGATCCATCTCCTTTTCCCGGATCGCCAGTCTCGGTAGAATAAACTGAAACTTCGAAGTCGAGGGTCAACGAGCAATTCTTGATTACGGTTCGCTGTACCGTGGCTGTCGACGACGAGAAAACGTTCATAACTCGTCGACCAATATATTAGGATGGACTACGATCAGCTCGGATCAAGACTTCTATCGGTCACATAACAGAATTTGAGAAAGTTTAAGGAACGCTAATTTAAATTTAACCTTTTACCTTTTTAATTTCCATCTCCAAATTCTTTGCTGTTATTTTAAACATTATTTGCCAATGTATGAAACCTTTTTATTTCAAAATTTGTATATCCAACTTTAATAGAAATATTGTATTTCTCCTGAGGTCTAGGCCATGATCGATCTAGTTTGATCGAGGGTTTATTTGCATTCTGAAACATCACCCAAAGTGCTTGCACGCATTCATACTGTACCGACAAAGGAGACTGCAGAAGGTTAATTATAGTAAGGTCCGTCTATCTTTGAAATGCTCAATATAAACCCTTGGTGTAAGGCTCATTCGTCCCCAAAACCCAGCATAAAATGAGCAGACAATCGTTCATAATTATTATCGTCAATAACATGCTTTAAAATAGAAATAATCTTGACAAATGTAGCTCGAACGTGTCTTCCCAATCACCCTTTGAATGATCTCGAAATAATATCGTCGAAAATCCTCGATCTATCCTGTTTGCGAACCCATCGATAGTCTCAACTCTTTAACATATGTATATATATAAACAGGTTCTGACGTATTAAGATCCATTCGGATCCTCAGGTATCGAAAGCATCAGACGCGACAAATATTTTTCTTAATATAACTTTTAGTCTTCATATGACGTCTATGACGAGGGGAGCTTACCCAAGTGTTACGCTCGCTTATTTGTGAAACTTTTCCACCTTATGGAGTTCGTCCAGCTGAGTATTCTGATACCCCTTTTTGTACGTAGATGGCCAATTAGGAGATATTAACGATTAAAGATAGTTAGACTTTAAATTCTGTATTATAACGCACTCACACATATCCTTACTTTTTTTTTACGTGTACCTTTGGATTTCTAGGCGAGCGTTTAACACGTTGACTGCCACAGGGGTCACCGGTGACCGGCACCCGAAATTTTGTACAATCAAATAATTAATAAAAGAAACGACGAAATAAACCACGGATAGCGTTATCATTAAGCTAATAATGCTAGCTATCGATTTGAAAGGTTAAATTTGAAAATTAGTTGATTATATTCTTAATAATTAGGATTTCAACGTGTCTGACTACACACGTCCGTTTTCACTGTGGCAGTCAACGTGTTAACCACGGGACTAACTATTTGTGTGAGTGCGTTATAATACAGAATTTAAAGTCTAACTATCTTTAATCGTTAATATCTCTTAAACTATTGGCCGTCTACACCCTAAAGGGGGTATTGGAATACTGGACGAACTCTACAAGGGGGCAAAGTTTCATAAATAAGTGAACGTAACACTTGGGTAGCTCCCCTCGTGAGACGTCACGGTTTTCTGGTGTTAAATCGAACAATGAAAGGACGTCATCTCGAAGATGTCATGAAGACTATTTGTCGCATTTCCTTTACGTAAATTTTCTCCTGCTTATGATCATATCCTTTCGACATATTGAAGGTTACTAACCTGACCAATTTACATAAATATATTGATTTCCAAGAAGTATAACTTACAATCTTTCTTTTCGTCAAGTACAAAGTTTGACAAGTTATTTTCGAACCAATCTGATTCAAGATCCCTAGTTTCTGAACACCTTACGTCGATTCACGTACGTGTAACAAATGTTCAATACTAGAATTTCGATTCAAATCGATTATCTACGAAAGGGTTAAAGGCATTAGCTTTTGCAGCTCCTAATTCGAACTCAGCAGACTCTGGTGTTTACACCTTCGACCACATCTCGAGCTTTCGAAGCCGAAAACTCGAGGTTTATTTTAAGAATCTTACACGATAAACGCGAACGTGGTAAAGTACGAACGAACCTTTCGTACACGAACGTTTGGCTACATTCCACGCTCGATCGACACGATGAAAAATAATTCATCGGTGTTAGGCACGTCACGTGCACCTTAGTCACCATCGGTTCCGAGTATCTGGTTCAAGGCGGTGCTGGCGTGCACTTTGCATGAGAAAAAACGTGCTCTTGGTAGCCGGTACACGTTTACTTCTATCGTTTCGTTTCTTTTTCAATCTTGGTAGCGGAATAGCCGGCGCCTTGGCCGCGCATGCTTCCGTAGGAAGAGAATTCTCGGCTCTTGGGGCTTCCTCCGTTGGGAAACGTGTTCACTCACGTGTTGGGCGTAATGCGTCGAGTTTACAACACGTGATAGCACGGCGTCATCGTCGAGCGACATCTCCCTCCTCGTTAAAGGAACGTAAGCGCCGCCAGCCGTGGATCGCAGTCGTTGCCGTGCCATACCGAAACGCACAGTGTTTTTACCAACGTCGCGTCGCGTCGAACTTACCAGCGACGTCTTGCCGTGTTTCATTGTGTATCCAGTAACATATTCGCGATCCTCTGCCTAATCGAACTCTTCTTTATCGTGACAACACTATGAACAATTCCTTGTCGTCTCTTCAGTGAACGTATTGATCGAACATTGCTCCCGTGTTGTGCAAATATCGTTGTAATTTTGGTGGGAATTTGAAAGGAGCTACCTGAAAAATTAAGGGGGTGCGATACCAAGACCCGATTTTACGGAAACTTACTACTTGCTGAAAGAAGGAAAAGGATCGTTGAGTGTAGTTATTTTTCTTTTGAATAATAATCACGTTTCGAGGGTGTTCGCGTGGGAAGTGGTTGAAAGGAATTCTTGAAAAACTGTGAACGTGACGGCCGAAGAGGAGGAACGATACAATAGCGTGTCACCGTTGGCTGCTTTCGCTTCTAAGAGCACGATGGTGACGCACAGCATGGATAATATTTTGAACATGCAGTATTATTCGACAGACAGTCACGTCGAGCCGGATGTGCACTCGCCGCCACTGAGGAAAAGACGGTGTTTGAATAAGGAGGTGATTATTCGTTCCTTGGTGGGTGTTGCGATAGTTTGTTCCACTGTGTCGGAGCTATCGTAGAGTTCGTTCGGTGGGAGTTCCAGAGAAATGAGAAATCTAGGGAAAACAATCGAATTTCAGATATCTTAAAAACTATCAAACTGCAGAATGATAAGAAGGAGATACAGATTAGAAAATCCGGAATTTATGAAAAACGATCAATGACACATTTCTTCAATGAAGAATTATTAAAAAGTAATATTTAGATTTTTGATCGTGTATAGTGGTCAAGAATTTACAAGTTTTATCTAAGCATTGAACGTTTTTTTAAATTTGTGATTATAAACGTTTCTTCCTTGGATCTTGAAAAAATTTATTTCATTGTCACTGGATTATGATTATCGATGGTTGTAGGCGTATACTAATTATAAACTAATTGGATATACCAATTTTTACTTTGATCAGTATTGATTAATGGATCTTTGAATGCTGACTACAAATAAATCATTGCTTGGCTAAAGAATCATGAAATGTTTGTTTTATGCGCAGAAATAATCTTTTTACGCGATTTGACGCAATCCAGAACCTTGCCCAAAAGAATGATGAAAAATTAATCTAATGTAAATATAACGTTGCGTCAATGGATCGATTGAACGATACTTTATCTTGTATTGCAATCGATTCTAAAAAGTTCGTGATAAACTTAGCACTTTATTAATCATTTAACACGCACTAATTAACTATTAATAGATTGGCAGCTAAACGCGCGACCTTTTCCGCGTATTATAGTTCGTAGCCGGTTGAATTCTATCGTGGATGAATTTCTTTTATTTAAGAATCAAACAATAAAATATTGATATAATACTTTTATATATTATAAATTTAACACGAATTAACTTTTTATCATTCATCGTGGAATTTTTAATTTCCGGCGTTTAAATATCAGAATTACTTTTTTCTTCGAAATTTGAAGAAATTTTTTCCTTTTGTTGATTTTAAATATTTTACTTATTATAAAAAAAATGTTAAAAATTTATTAATATTATAGTGTCTTTTTTTTTTGTTTTGTTGCAGCAAGATCCAATGTCTCACAGAATCATCGAGAAACGAAGAAGAGATCGTATGAACAATTGTTTGGCCGATTTAAGCAGACTCATACCGGCCGAGTACTTGAAGAAAGGTCGTGGAAGGGTGGAGAAGACGGAGATCATCGAAATGGCCATCCGTCATATGAAGCATCTTCAAGGTCTTCGACAAGGTACCGATCTGAAACTACGTGACAATCCGATCGAACGTCGGCGCCTCCTTCTCTTTTAACGTATTCATTGACACTATCTGAAATTATTCAGAATCGAAACACCCTGCGGTGACGTCAGTACACACACACCCTGAAGACAGCGTGGACAGTGTTTCTCATTCGACCGTGGCGTCCACCGCTGCAGAACACTATAGGCTGGGCTTTCAAGAATGCCTGAGCGAGACCATGCACTTCCTCGTGGAAGTGGAGGGTTTCTTTGCCAGGGATTCCTTGTGCGTGCAGCTGATCAATCATTTGCAGCAGCACTGTGAAAAGATTTTAGCCACCAGTGAGTAATATTAATTACCAGCCGATATCGGGCTTGCATTTATTCTTGAGCAGAGCTTCCGTGGATTTTGATCGATTTCACTTTGTACCTTAAATCGATTCAGATTCGAATGATTTGAAATGAAACGCAGGGAGCTCGGAAGGTTCCTTTTAAAAGAAAACTTCATCCGAAAAGCGAAAAGATTTTATCATTTCTTTTTTACAAAAGTAACAATTGAAAGACGTTTTGTTCTTTTTGAAATATGTTATTAAGCACTAAAGAAATTTTCATCTCACGAACGTCGAGTTTCACCTCTCATCTCTGTCATGAATTATCGTTTTTTGTACTGAATATGATTACATTAACATGTATTTCGTTTTGTAAATAAACAATAATATGAATACGTTAAATAAAACCACTGGTCCCAGTTGTGTACCTCCTTTTCCTTTGCTTCTTCGATTATACAGATTAATAATAATTGTTGTTTAGTACGCACTACTTCTCTTAAGATTTACTCTGTCTGATATATGTTTGAACTTTGATCGAGATGAAACTCACTTTCAGTGATATGATCCTTCGCGATTCAGCACACTGGTGCACTTCAGTGCTTAATAACTTATTTCCGGCCAGATATTCGATAGTATTTAAACGTTAAAACATCCTTAAGCATCATTTTTATTTGGCAATATACCTATATCGTTTAACATAGCCGTAACATAAATATTGATGTACCGGGTCGAGCATCATAGGCTTCCCGAGGGAAAATTGCGCCGCTCGTTATAATACTAGAAAGTAGAGGGAACAACTATGATACCATTTTCCCTGAAGAAGCCTATCGTGCCCCTGATACCATAACTGTACAAGTAGTACTAAGGAACATGGCATCAACACGAAGTGATTAAATAAGATATCGTCGATGTACCAATGAACGTAGACTCCTTATAAATTGAATGCCATACAATTCAGAATTTTTTACAATGCCTTAGTCTGCGATTCTTTCAATTTCCAATAAAAACCGTTAGGAAGGTTAACATCGGAGAACACGAACCGCGTTGCATCGTGAAAAATGTTTAATTACAGGCGACAGGCTGGGCTTCCCGCATCCGGAGATGCCCACGACGAACGGTGTTGCGAACGGCACCAGCTATGCCCATGCCAGCATTCCCACGATGTGTCAGCCGAACGGACACTCGGACCACGGTTCCAGTTCCGGCGTGAGTTCCTTCGGCGACCCTGAACGTCCTCTGCGCCCCACGATCATCCCACCGCCGACGATCGTAAGCGACGACAGCAATCACAGCACTCATTCGCACAGCACCCCGCCGTCGACCAGCTGCAAGCCTTCCAATTATAAGTTCAAAAGCTCCATCAAGCAAAGGTTCTCCGCGGAGAGGATAAAATCCAGTCCGCCGCCTGCCACCAGCACCGAGAAACCGTCCTCTTCACACGTGGTGCCGATTTTTGCACTTCACGACGGTGGCGCTTTCTACGTTCCGTTGACCGTCGAGGCGTCCATGCTGAGGCCTCATCTGAACTTCATCCCGGACACAGGACCCGACACCGTTCTTCATCCTGTCACGATATCGGTCAACTTTAACCATTCGACGCCGCCCGCGTGGTCCCATCATCCCAGTCCCACGCACCAACAGCAGACATAGAAACGGCGAACATGTTCCAACCGTCTTGAACTCGCTGCCAGTGTAAATCTTAAGACTTTACGCAACGAACACTTTTGAGAGATCATTCGACGAAGTATTTGAAACGGCTTCACTGGCTGGAGGCTGTCGTCGTGGTACCGGACATAAATTTATTTCTGATTCGTTAGTCCGTACCGTGTCGCCGGGAACAAAGGTATCGAGGATGTATCTTTTTTCTTTTTCTTTGTATATTTACCGAGGCTGTGGGTTGTCTTAGCATTTACGAGGTTTGAGAGGAAGAGTGACAGAGTGGTAGAGATGTTAGAATATTAAGGCTTTTGAAGTCCTGGATTGCTTTAGCTTCGGTGTGACTTTTCCTTTTCTCGTCGATATCGTCGAATCCCGTTTCTCTTGTTTCTTCCTTTCAACACACTTTCCACCTTCTTTCTTCGTTGTATATTTCCATGCTTCGTTCCCCTTTTTCTTTCTCCTAAATCGGTTGGGCAAATGTGTCGCACGGTGACTAGGCTTTATAGCGCCGAGTTCTTTTCCTTTATCTTTTTCCCCCTCTTTGACGGATCGTCAATGCGTTCATCGGTTAGTATTAAATAACGATTAATTCGCTGCGTCTGGGTTTGCGAGATAACAGCCAAGTAACGATGTGTCGTCGCACAAAAACAAATGAAAGATAATTGGACTGGACTGGACTGGACTGCCCGCATGTTGCTACAATGTTCGATTCGATCGACAAAAACTTTGTTCAAGAACAATCTTAATATTGTAAGTTGACAGAAGTGCCTACACGTTTTGATCAATGAATTCCATTTACGTGATCGTCCTGTACGTAACGAAGAAAGTATTTCGTTTCCTGCGAATATATCCTGTGTCACGTAACGATTGTAAAAAAAACAACAAAAAAAAAAAAAAAAAATAAAGGAGCATCGAATTTGCTCGGCGCCCTGGGAAACGGGCCTCGGCAATCAAAGACTGACCAAGACCTGCATTACACTGAATTCTCTTGTAAGATCCATTGCATTAAATATATAAATATATATATTTGTACATACCATGTTTTAGTTGTAACGCTCACGAAGAGTTTATTGCGGAATAAATTATATTTACCATACAATCCCTTCTCCTACTATTTTCGTCTATTTCTCGCAGATAATTCTGTTTTTATCGAAATTCGTATATTCTTCTGTTTTTCAGTTTTGATCATTGTCGGTAAGGAGCGTGAAAAAGGTGACGAAGATTCGAAGAAACAACACCGAACGGATGCAATTAAAATTTTTTTTTTTTTATTACATCAACATAATACTGGCTAAAGGTCAAAACAATTGTCAGAACGCGTCTATCAGGGATACCGAGATTAACACATACGGCTCGTGAACGAAACTCTCTCGCGAGTCAAAAGGGACACCCAGTTTTTCCTTTCTGACACCAGACAGGTTCGCTCGAGTCGCTAAACACTGGGATCACGATCTAATGTTCCTTAACTAGAGATAAATACACTTCTTATACGAGTAATAAAATTATTCTTGCGGCGAGGCAACCAAGTCTTCGAACAAATCAGCCTTAACGAATTCGTGTAGGAAAATAAAAATCGATTAAAAATGTCGGGGATGCGAGGCAGCGGTGATCGTTGAAGTGTTCGACCGGGTGCACGGGGTCACTCATCAGTTCAGCAGGTTCTTTTACTTTTCGGTTCTGTTTCTCAAACTGAAGCGTTTATGCGGTTGGGGGATGGGAGGTATATTGTGGGACCTGAAAGCTTTGTGGGTTTAACCGCTGCCACATGTTTCGTCTGGCGTGTACCACCTGTAAGGGTGATCACGCACGACGGCCCGAGCATCCCCTTTCGTCGTCGGTGGTTAACAACGTTGTCGTGTTTAATTGAAAAACCTAACTACACAGAGTCCAAGGGGGAACTGAGTATTTCTTACCTGTAATTGGACACATATTCGTCAATGTAAGAATGAGTAAAAACGTAATTCGATTGAATTCATCCACCTAGCATATGTGGGGTGTGCGAGGGGCATGGGTGAACTGAATGTGCAGATTCGGATAGATGCGCGGATTCAATACTACCGGATAATGTAACGGGGGTAAGCACAACATCTTTTCATTTTTGGTATTATTATTAGTCGAGTATGAATTGAATGGACCAGCCGCGGCGTACTGCATCCTGGCGGAGGATCCCTTGGCGGAGATGCTCGTCGGGCAACAGCCGGCGGACTGCAAGCTTCCGAGGAAGCTTGATGGTTACTTTTTCTTCTGGGCTTTCTCCGCGGCCTTTGTAACCTTGCCCTGGGTATCTTTGAAGGTGACGCACTGCGAAATGAACAAATTCGATTATTAATTAATTTCCTACAAAAATATTCGTTTCATCGTTATGATTATATGAGCCGTTATTTTTGAAAGTGGTATAAATCCATTCTTTTTTCTTTTTATAAATATAAAAAGAGGACATGTACATCTTATTAAAATTACCATTAACTCATTTTTTTTTTTCCAAAAGTGAACTTATACGATAATTGCATAAACTATTTTTTACGATTTTTGTGAGCAAAGTCCGATCCATATTATCGATCTGTTTATGGTCTGTTAACAGTTCGTTCTTGGTACGATCAAATATTCTATTATTTGGATTGCACGTGTTTACACTATGAGCAACGTTCGAATTCAATATGCAAAGTCTAAACGAAATGGGACAATATTTGATGGAACCGAGAGAGGATCGTGAATGGATCGATAGTATGGTTTCAGCTTAAAAGACTAACCGAACCAATTTCACACCAATACGTGTACAGATAACTGACGAATTCGTTCTGTTTAATAATTAAATTAATTAAGAAGGTATCCTTCAGAAGGATTTATTACAATTTTTCTTTAATAAGAATTTAGGTATTTTATATCGAATATCCTTATTGTTACAGTTTCTATGCAGCACTTTTTTTTTAACATACTGAACACCACGTGAGTTATATTCAACTATATGCTGTACTTGGTCAAAAGGTGTGTAACTATAAGTCCAACCGTGGAGTGGATCCTACGTTTTGCAAAATTATGCTTCACATTTATTATTTTTCAAAAATCAACGTTGTCATTTTCAAAGAAATCAAAAACGAACACACGTAGCTCGGGGAGAGAGAGGATATTCTTTTGTTTTTGTTTTGGCAGTCAATCTGTCAAAGTATTTCTGTGAAAAGTGGACCAAACAGAAAATCTATTCCTCAAATAATCATAGGTGCACAAACAGAGGAAGCAATTTAGCTGGAATCATGTATAGAATCAATTTGACTCCAAACAAAAATCGAGTAGATCGGCTAATCAGGGTGTAAAAGGATAGAAAATGATCCTTTTCGGCCCATGTCGAAATATTTATAAGAATGTCGTGGAAGTTTGCACAGGATATTGCGCAATTATTGAGAAACTGTTTGCTCTCGAATAAAAGGGTTGATTAAGATCGTTCTCGCAAAGTATTACGGAATCAATTGTACTGTTTATTGGTCATTCTCTCTTTTTTTTATCCTCTTTTTATCAACTTCGTGGCCTGTATAAGCGTAGCCACGTGTTTTGCTAGATAATACGCATTCCGTCTATTCTTCTTTATCATGATTAGTGGTCCCGCGTTATCAGTTATTTACCAAGCATCGCACGCTATCAGGCGAGGGTTAAAGTCACGTTCTCTTTTTTTTAAGTGGAATCAAAATTTTTGCTGGAGTGCGTCTTGACATTTTTACGCGCGTGATTCTTTTTAATCTCGCTGACCGAACCACGTATACGTGTCAATTTAAATCGATCAAGGCGCATTTTGATACAAAGAATTGATATTAAAATTTCATCAATCTTCCAACTACCTATTTTGGCAATATGGAAATATGTATGTACGAACGTTGCGGAAGAAAATTATAATATTACTGAAATATAATAAATTCTGATAAGTCATTAACATCTTCTAATTAACTAGAATTTGTTCTGAAGATGCAATTTTTCTTTTTAGATTACGTTAAAAGTGATACTTGATGAGGAATTTAATTAAAAATGAAATTTGATTAAAAACGGAAATGATTTTAGTTAATTCCAACGAATGGAAGTTGGTTGAAGTTTAGTTAGAATTGCAAGCTTTGTCTATAAAATATTCGAAACTATAGTTTACCAAGAAGTATTAGAGCCCTGAAATAAAACAGAAAACGTCATTGTACTCTTGTCATGTTGCCATGACATTTGCATTGTTGGAAACTATTAAATATCAAATGTAACTGATACGTAGTAGATTAAACTGTAGTTTTCTCTTTCGTATTTTCAAATAATTAATTTTTTATAATAAATTTTCAACATTCTGTTAGAAAATAAAAACTGTCAGTGCAAAAATATTGTATCAGAGCTAAAATTTTATGTAAAAAAATAGCAGCTGAAAATATTGAGTTATGAAATATTGAGTTTATTTAAAAACAGGTCGTCTATATTGTAATCAGAAATTTTTAATTAGTTTCACTGTTTCCAAATTTCCAGAAATATCGCAATGTTGACCCATCCGCCTATGTAGTACGTCAAATTTGGCAACCATCGACTATTTGTCATCTCCAAAATTGAAAATGAAACTAAACAGAAATTGTTTCGAAGACTTCATTTTGAAGATTTCAGTCATTTAAATTACGACCATTTCATCTATCACAAAAGATAATTTTTAGAGATACTTCAACTCCTGTATGATAATAATAATTTGCGATAAAATGATCTGCGTGTAACGTTAATTTGAAAAACTTTTGACTGATTCTTTCTCCCAAAAAGTAGAAAATATTAAGCAACTAAATTCACGACCCTCACATCTAAATTCGTTGAATAATAATTTTCGATCAATGTAATTACCATTCGAATTAATCATTCTTTTTTTTTTATATTTTTGATAATTTGTCAATTTCGTTGCAATAAAATGCAAGCTTTAGTTGCCAATCGAATATAGTATACTGTTTTTCTTTTTACATAACAAAATACAATTGTATTCGGCACAAAAATATCTGGATTATTAAAACATGATACTCATTTCTTACTTGTACAGGGAAAGAATTAATCACATTCGAATGCATTACTCCGTCTCAAATTGGTAATCAAAAGTCGTTTTATACCTTAATGACACCCACGGCGACAGTTTGACGCATATCACGAACCGCAAAACGACCCAATGGCGGAAACTCTTGGAAAGCTTCGACGCACATCGGTTTAGTGGGTTGCAGTATCACGATGGCGGCGTCACCGCTCTTGATGCTCTTAGGATTTTCCTCGGTAGTCTTTCCTGTACGACGGTCGCATTTCTCCTTGATCTCCGCGAATTTGCAGGCGATATGAGCGGTGTGACAATCGAGCACGGGCGTGTAACCGTTGCTGATCTGTCCAGGATGATTCAGGACGATAACCTGAGCGGTAAAGTCGGCCGCCCCTCGTGGAGGCTGATTCTTCGAGTCACCTGCCACGTAACCGCGTCTCAATTCTTTCACGGAGATGTTCTTCACGTTGAAGCCGACGTTGTCGCCGGGCAACGCCTCCGTCAGAGCCTCGTGATGCATCTCGACCGACTTTACCTCGGTGGTGAGTGCTGCTGGAGCGAACGTCACCAACATACCTGTGAAAATTAACATACTCATGTTGGTACCGTAGTACTGTAACAGATCTTCAAGACATAGGCTAAATATGTAATTATCTGGAAGTGTGCCAACCAAAGATTAGAAGGTCATGTAAAATATTCTTTACATTCCTGTAAGGTAGTGACCAAAAACAGTTAACACGTTGAGTGGCACAGTGAAAATGGACGTATGTAGTCAGACACGCTAAAACCCAGGTATTTACGACGCAGACAATTAATTTTCAAATTTGACCTTTCGGTTTGATAGCCAATTATTATTAGCTTGATATCAACGCTATCTGCGGTTTATTTCACAGTTTCTATTTTTTTATTAATTATTTCATTGCGAAAAATTTCAGGTACCGATCACCGGTGACCCCCGCGGCATTCATCGTGTTAGTGTTCAAAATGGTATTGTGTCAAAATGCATCGCATGTGACCCATCCCGTTGACTCGTACCACGATTTATACAAGGTGTCCAACACCACCTATCCAGGGGTCTTAACTTCTCAGATGAGCAAATGTTTGGGATAAAAGTTGTAGGGATCAATGGAGGACGTAAGTCCGTGACCTTGTATTTGACCTTCGGATCCATTTTCAAGGTTATATGGTGGTCGGTACGTGTTTTTTAAATTGGAACCCATATTTTTGACTACGGATTCTGAAAGAGCGCGAAATTTCACGTTCAGGTATGCATTTATATTTATGTCCTACATTCAAGTGACTTTTAGAGGCCATTCAGAGGTCAAGTATAGAGGCCTAGTATCACGCAAGTCGACCTTTCAATTAGCTTGGAAATGGAGATCAAACTTAACGTCAGAGACAAGTATATGAATAAGAATTAGTATCATTTAGTGTCATTTTTTATTTACCATTAAACAGTGATTTGACCTCTGAATGGCATCTAAAAGTAGAACGTAAGTACATATCTGAACGTGAAATTTCGCGCTCTTTCAGAATCCGTAGTCAAAAATAGGGGTTTCCGTTTAAAAAACACGTACTGACCTCCAAATAACCTTGAAAATGGATCCGAAGGTCAAATACAAGGTTATTGACTTACATCCTCCATTGATCCCTGCAACTTTTATCCCAAACATTTTTCCCGAATATGCTCGTTTGAGAAGTTAAAACCCCTGAACGGGTGGTTTTGGACACCCTGTACATTGCACTGCAGGACGTGTAAGAAAAAATCAGGCTCCAGTCATGGACACCGAACGCGTTAATTATTGCCCAAAGTCACTTTAATCGTGTTCATACCTGGCTTCAAGATACCAGTCTCCACGCGGCCGACCGGCACGGTACCGATACCGCCGATCTTGTAAACATCCTGAAGAGGCAGACGAAGAGCCTTGTCGGTGGGCCTGGACGGCGGCAGTATAGCATCAAGTGCCTCGATCAGAGTCTTGCCATCGGCGTTGCCGTCTTTGCGCTCCACTTTCCATCCCTTGTACCAGGGCGTCTTCGGAGACGGTTCGAGCATGTTGTCGCCGTGCCAACCGGAGATCGGCACGAACGCGACCGACGCGGTGTTGTAACCGATCTTCTTGATGTACGACGACACCTCCTTCTTGATCTCCTCGAAACGGCTCTCCGAGTACGGTGGATCGGTCATGTCCATCTTGTTCACGCCGACGATCAGTTGTTTCACGCCCAACGTGAACGCGAGCAAAGCGTGCTCGCGTGTCTGCCCGTTCTTCGAGATGCCCGCCTCGAACTCGCCGATACCAGCCGCGACGATCAACACGGCACAGTCGGCCTGGCTCGTTCCGGTGATCATGTTCTTGATAAAATCGCGATGACCCGGCGCGTCGATGATGGTCACATAGTACTTGGCCGTCTCGAATTTCCACAGGGCGATATCGATCGTGATACCGCGTTCACGTTCGGCCTTCAACTTGTCCAGCACCCAGGCGTACTTGAACGAACCTTTGCCCATCTCCTGGGCTTCCTTCTCGAACTTCTCGATGGTACGTTTGTCGATGCCGCCGCATTTGTAGATCAGATGACCAGTCGTGGTGGACTTGCCCGAGTCGACGTGGCCGATCACCACGATATTTATGTGTATCTTCTCCTTACCCATGCCGACGCTCTAATTACCTGGAACAAGCAGAGAGAGGTGAGTGCTCGACTTCTCTTATCGATCCTTGGTACAGTGCCGAGCATCGTAGGCTTTTCCAAGGGAAATGGTGATCTGGGGGAACAAAATCCCACTGTTCGTCTTATATTCGAAAGTTACTAGGTATTGTGTGCGAAGACGTTAATTTAACCCATCATCCATTGGTGGATCATTAAATCACTAATTTAGTAATTAGGAGTTACTAACGTAAGATCGAGTTGGTTAATTAAGTAATAATTATTTCTAAATTACTAATTCGCTGCTTTAGTAATTATTAACACGTTGGCTGCCATGGGGGTCACCGGTGACCGGCACGCGCAATTTTTTACAATCAAATAATTAACAAAAGAAATGACGAAACAAACCACGGATAGTGTTATCATTAAGCTAATAATGCTAGCTATCGATTTGAAAGGTTAAATTTGAAAATTAGTTGATTATATTCTTAATAATTAGGATTTCAACGTGTCTGACTACACACGTCCGTTTTCACTGTGGCAGTCAACGTGTTAAGCATTAAATAAGTCATTTGCTATTACTAAATTAACCAACTAATACTTTGAAACGATGACTAAATCGAAGTAATTCAAATAATTACTAATCCAGACCGAACTGAAATTGATTCGTTATAATTTTCGAATATTGGGACGAATAACGCAGATTCATTCCTTTACGATACCATGTTTATTTTTTAAATGTGATCACTTGTTTTATCGATTTAATTTTCGTTAATTTTAAATTGTTTCTATGGCGATTAAATGTTTTCATCGATAATGGATAATTAGTCTTTTGTTCTACGTATGCTTCTCTGATTTATTCGACTGTGCAATCGTAGCGGGTCAAGTAGCAAGGAAAAAAATCACCAAATTTGTCGATTCAATTTATCGTGTATATACATATATCCACAATACGTTCGTATCATAATTGCCTGTGCACGTCATTAATGATTGAATGGAATCCAATATCAGGGAATATTGTTCATTATCGAATCCAACGAACGGAAACGTATCGAAAGATTAATTCGTGACGAGATATTGGTTCGGTCGGCCGGACTGATCATACGTTTACTCGTACTACTGGATGACTGTAAATTCAACCGATCGCAGGTATTGCCTCAATAATTAATCAAACACGGCAAACCTGTTTGATTTCGATTTTACAAACGGCACTGTACCGTTACTTTATAAAACGCTTCATTTTTTAGTAAATAAAATTACGTGCGCATTTTAATCTTTAATTACTCGCGCAAAATCGCTGCACTTTCGAAATCACGCGAAAATAAAGATATCATAATTTTGAATCAAAATTATTGGTTAACTTAATCAAAAGAATAAACATTGGGTTGTAACATAGGTTTGTGGCACTTTCGTTTTTCTTTTCAAAATAACACTGTTGTGCAATTCTATTCTTATTGAACATTTTATGTCACTGGATAACTGCATCTTTCCACTACTACATTTGTTTAATTTCAAGTAAAAGTTAAGAATTTTCAGGTTAAAAAGTAAGGAATTCGAAGCTTCTGTTTTCCTTCAAACCCAACTTATATGTTAAAATACTTGACATGTGGGATTCAAATGATACGTAACTTCGAGTAACATCATATTAGAGTAATTTTGAAAACTGCTAACCTTTGGAGTCTTTCAAAAATATGATATTAGTACTGTATCTAATTTAACACAAAGCGTTGAAAGAGTGTGGTAAGATTGTACCAATTCTCTGACTATATCCTCGAAGCTACGATACTCTGTACTGAAACGTTGCTTAAAAAAAAAAAAAAAATAAAAAAATAAACAACAATTCAATATTTTGTTTTAATTTAGGTATACCACCAGCTTTATATTTTTATAAAGAGTACCCTAAAAAAAATACGCCCAATCACGATTTTATGTAACTCGAAGGTACAAATATTAAAACCATCGAATGATTTGTCGAACAAAGATATACTTATTATAAAGTTGTGGAATTAAATGATTGATTTCAATCTTCATATCAGTTGATTGGAGTGAATGAAAGATTACCAGAGCCGACTGAGAAGCAGGATTTAATTACAAAATCGGCTCGTCAATCGAAGCTTCATTAAGCTCGAATGTAATATCGTTACACAACAAAGGTTTCCTGACATGTTCAACTGTATGGGTCACAGCGGTGACAAGCGGGGGCTGTATCGATTATTTCAAGCCAACCAATTATGATGGATTTTAGTATTATTATGTTTACAAGCGAAATTATCGCGATACAATTTATAGACGGTTTATCGATTAAACGATTTCAGCGAGCGGATTTCAATCTTTTACAGTTAAAAGAACAAAATGAAGATTAATGACAGAATACCGTTTTAATCATTCGATTCTTTGTTTCGATACGTAATAAGAGAGATGGCAATTTAGGGTCGAGCCAATCGTGATGTCCTGTTCCCTTACGAATCGATATCCTCCATCGTGTTCGAAAATGGGGAAAGAAAAATTGCGTCGTTCTATAATTAATCCTCCTTTACGTTCACCTTATCACGTAGAAGTTCCTAAGAAGTTGAAAACCCTTCAAGAGTACACCCCTTCTGTTATAATCACACCTTATGAACACGCAAGTGTATCAGATATTTTAACCCTTTCGTATCGTAAAGCGCATATATACCTTAAAAAATAAATACTCAACGAATACCGTAACTATATTACTAATTTACGTGTTTTAAAAAATATAATACTTTAATATTTCTAAGTTCCTAAAATATAGCAATTTGAAATTTTTAAGTTTCAGTAATACAGTATTTAGAAATTTTCAAGTATCAAAATATAATATTTAGAAATACACCTACAACAATAATTAAAATATGTTTACCATAAGTAATATAATTAGCAGAACTATACTCGTTTTTTCGTTAGAAGTAACCAGGAACGACCATCCCTCGAGAATACCCCCACATTACAACGACGCCTCACGAACAAGCAAATGCATCAGAAATGTTAAACAAAGAAAATTATAATTCAGAATCTATATTCTATAAACAGAAATAAATAATCAGAAATTATTGTATAATAATTGATCTTTGATTTCTTTCTATAAATTATGAAATAAAAATCAAACTTTATTTGCTTGAAATTTAAAAATTTAAAAATGATTTTCGTATTTATTAGTAGACGTGCAAGAGCGTATATATGCGCCTTCCACAGTCAACGGGTTAACGATTAACAAACCATGTTAGGTTTCTCGTTATTGATCGCCTCCGTAACACTTTCCCAAAGAAAAAATATTCTAATCCAGATTATCGAGTCGACAGTCTCGATTATATTACCTTCGATCAAATTACAAGCCGGTTTTCTCACGGATTACCACGATTGGACTTACCTCGTCATTATCGTTCCACAACTCTTTAATTCTATCGGATAGATTTCGTTGGACGTGTTATCGTTCGGTAAAGGACGCACGTCGAAGAAACAATTGATATTAACCGTACGTATGCACGAACGTTGACGAGCCGACGAAGGGTATTGATTCGACGAAAGGGCCCCATACGAAAATACCAGTGCTACCGGCGCGAGTGTGCGCGCTTATTCGCTCGAACCGACAAGAGAAAATGGAAAAAACAAGATGAGACTTCCGATTAGATGTCCTTTCATCTCGATTTGCCCCATAAAATAACCCTAAAATCCATTCTTATTTAACCAATGACACTTAATCCCCTGATTTTGTTGAAAAATCACCATTCAATTCTGAAGCGATTTCAATCAAGACGAAATCGTGCACGGTAACGCGCCCGTTGGCCTCTTCTAATAATAGAGCGACCGAAAGAGGCAGCCATTTCGCGATCAACAATTTCAAGCTCGCGATTCAGTCATCGTCTTTAAAAAAAAAAAAGGCTCTTTTCTTCGTTTGCAAAAAAAAAAGTATTCGGATTCGTTGTTTGAAAATTATAATCGTCGAGTTTTGTGCCGGCGAACCGGGACTTCCGCACGCAATTCACGCCCCTCATGATGCAATTGCTCGACAAAGAGGTTAAGCCGAGAGGAAACCGGCTGCCGCTAGCAAACCGGATGTACTTCGCACTCACCTGTCCCCTCAAGTGACAGAAAATTCTTCACGGTGAACCAGAAATCGTTGCAACACGATCTTGGAAAGAAGTCACGGTTTAAACGGATAAAAACTGCGCCGAATAATGATCGCACGCCCCCGACCGCTCGCGTAATGGCCGCGGCAAGCGACTAGCGGCGCACTTCTCGCTCGTCGTCCGTTCAGCGCCTACTCGTATTCCGTTCGATTCAAAATCTTTCTCAATAATTAACAGAACAAACGAATTATTTACGACCGATACTTACTCAACTACCAATTCTGTTACAGTTACGATTAAACGACGCGAGCTCGTGTAGGGCGGCTTTGCACCACGTCCAATCGATATGTCGCCAACAGCAGCCGGCTCTCCCTCGATTTCCGCTTTACTCTCTACAGGCTACTGTCTATTCCGATCGCGAGGATACTTCTGCTTGATTGCTCTCTCGATAGGTTGATTCAGATTTTTTTTGCAGCAGGATAATTACTTACCGGAATCGACAGGATGGAGAGGCTGGAAAATCCGTGTGGTATTTCCTTCGCCGCTCCTAGCCACTAGGACGGGACACGGTGACAGAGAGGGAGAAGGGAAGAGGGATTGAGAGAGAGAGAGAGCGAGGGTTGGAGAGGAAAGCGAGACGAGGGGTGAAATCGCAGTGTCATCTGCTGGCGTAACCTCGGGCCAAGGGTGAAGGGCGCATGTGCTAACGGTATGGGTGACGTTGGTTCGAATCGCCCATTGGGTCGCTCAAGCTACACCGGAGCTTTTCTCCCGGTGCCAGCGAACGGACTCGGGACGATTGTATCGCAAAGCTTTGCCAGCTGCCGGCCTCGGTCGGTGCATTTTAGGAGAGTGCGCGCTTGCACGCTCGCGACCTCTCGCGAGCCTTTTATGGGATTGGCCGATGTTTAACGTAATATCGACCATACAGGGTGATTCTATCGCTACGGAGTAAATGTTGCCAAAGCGGACGCTTGATTGCTGTTCCTTTCTTCGTTCTAGGATATCTAAAATAATACAATGGTCTTCGTTTCGACAGGCCACCGTTGGCACAGGACAATTCTGAGCCCTTATGGTGCAGTGAAGAGGGGCAAACCCGTTCTATGTGGCGACAGTTGTATACGATTAATAGTAGTTCGATAGAACTACCGGCGTTCAGTGTACCCTAACTTTTAAGTTAAGAATAAATTAGAAAACAAAATAATTACGATATAATGTGTAAACTTACGTATACAATAATTCTATATCTTGATAAAAGCCAACGTAAGTACGTTTTAATAAACGTGAAGCGTTTTAATAAATTTTCTAAATTAATATAAGAAATCTGAAGCTAGTCATTTTGACCCGTGTGGCAGTTCTAGTGTTAAATCTTGAAATGTACCCCTACAGATTATAATTAAAATGTCACGTCAATTTTTTAGTCCGAAAAGTATTGTATCGAGAAAAATACGCATGAATTTTATCATGATTGATATCAGTAATTTACCGTTGACTGAGGGGTTCAGTAGAAGAGGGGTGTATACCGTATCTATCTACATCGACTTTTAGTTTACGATGATCTAGTGTCGTAACAACTTTACTATCGCAAGTTTTATGTAAATTTAGAACATTATGACACGTGTTTTTCTTCCACTGAGCCCTTCAATTTCATACTCACCCTAATGCACAGATACTACTTTTTTGGAAATGACACAAGAAGAGGGTATGCACCTATTAATACTATGAAATATATTTGTTAAATGTCTTGCATTCATGAAGATAACCATTTAGCTAATTTAAACTATGAAATATTTTTAATTAAAAATAGATTTTTAATTACCATTTTATAAAACATCATGTGATTCTTGTCCAGAACGGTGACATCAGACCAATCTTGATTCTGATTGGTCGAATTACTGAACCGTGACGCGCGGTCAACCATGACGGGCGGTCACCCATGACGAGGTAGGGGTATATAAACCCCCAATTTTTCCTAAGCACCTCATTCTTACCTTTGCATCAGTAGACGCAACATGGAGTTCTTCAGATGCTTTTTACGTGCCATTGGTTTGCTGCAGCCTGCTAAGCTGGATTTCATTACCGAACTTCCGCTGGAGGTGTCTCAGCTGATCCTGCGCAAGTTGGATTCTGAATCTCTCTTATGCGCTGTTCAGGTGTCCCGGAAATGGCTGAAGATCTGCAGTTCCGATCGACAAGTGAGAACCACTACGAGGCAGTACATTCGTTCCAAGAGGAAGGAAGCTGTGGAAGAAGTCGTTGGACCAATCTCTCCTGACACGGAGGCGAGGAAACTTGTAAAGGTACGTACAAGTATTCGACGCCCGTGTGTTAGAATAGATACGACTCTGTTATTCACGGGTTCTGACAAGTTTCGAGTTTTATCGAAACACGAAGCTCGAATAGCTCGTTCGGTGAGTGCGAAACGAGTTAGGTCTCTTAGGATATAGTTATGTAAGTTTTGTATCAATAAAGTTTTGACAAACCTTAAATTTTAAGCGCCATGTTCGATTTTTGAATAGTATTAATAAATAATAGTAAACTAAGGATAGTTGGTAAGATAATTAATTTAGTTGTATGGTTATTGACAATGGCTGCTGGATAACCAGCGGTATAATATTATATGTACGTAGGCTTATGATATTGTCAGTAAAAGTAAGTTATTAGAAAAAGGTGATTGTAAGAAACAGATAAAAAAATTATTTTTCTTTTTGCTTTTACTCTATTGTATTTGAAATTTGTATAATTTGCAACTTCCGTAGGACCGGTCTTGCGCATATTCCGTTCATGTTTTGTGTATTAATAGTTGTGTATTAATAGATATTTATCAGTAAAAGTTACAAAAATAATAAATTTTAAGAAACGTAATAATTTAAGTATTAATTATAAAATCAAAAAATTAATACGTATCATCATAAAAGTATTATAAATAAAAATAACATTTATATTAAAACATAATAATTACATTTTAACGACATACAAAAGTATAATAATTCAAAACAAATTCGCAAAATATCCAGCAGTAATAGTTTCAAGAATAAATTTCAATACACATGACAATAATTTATTTAACAAAAACTGTAACGAAATAAGTTTCAATAGAATAATCCCAACGTTCAAATAAAGGTGGTTACAGTTCTTTGGCTCGAGTTAAGTAAAACCAATCGAGTTAACAATAGGCCACTGAAACATTATGGTTTTTCATTCAACGACTGTCATTGTTTGGGGTTAAATTTGATCAGTATTCCAGCGACCGTCAAGTAGTTCACTTCCAATCGACTATCACGTATCGGTACGAGTTACCAATCTGGATGTACTTTGCAAGTGGTCATCCATGGGCTATTATACGCTATATACACTAGTCCATCTTATGGTGTGGTGCCCCATGGGTTTATGCATGTGTATACATACATAATTACTCATTTTTCTACTGTAGTCCCTTATATTTTAACATATGTTTAGAATGTGTAGTTACATATTTCCATCCACAAATCAACATAATTTTAAATTGACAAATTCTTGCTATATTTAAAAATCGATGTACGCAACTCAAAACATGAAACTGATGAAATAAATTCACTAATCTTTGCGTACTATCAATTTTCAGATCCGAATTTGTTCAAGGCAAATTGGACGTCTTTCTTGGTGGATCTGGATGACTCTGGTATTCAATCAAACGATGGACCATGATGTGACGATACTACCAGAATTGTTGATCAAATTATGAGTTATTCTTGGGTCAATCCGAAGGTGCATGCTGGTTGCAGTGGTGCAGATCAACGAACGGTGAGTCGCATGGTTTATGGATCCTCCGGTTCTCATCATGTCGTAAGGGGAATGGTCTGAAACGACATGGGATCTGGTTGTAATTTTGATTGTTTAAAATGAGAATAACGTTTTCTTGCATGAATGTTCGAGCAATCGTGAAATTTCGCGAGTTATAATTAGCGGAGCTTAATTAGCAAAAGAAAGAAGAGATGGATGGTGGCTCACGTTTTACATTTTAATGATTTCTTAATTAATTTCATTCTTAGTCTTTTCGTTTAAAATTTCTTTACTTCAAGTTTCCATATTTCAAATTTCTTCGGTATAAATTTCTTTTCTCTAAATTTCTCTATTTTAAATTTCTGTTTTTCAAATTTTTTTTAATGGCAATCGTTCGTGGTAAGAGAAGTGCAATCTTAGTTAAGTTATGTATTACAGGATATCGAGGGATTTTAAATTTCTTATAAAATTATTGTTAGATTATCGTATAATTATTGTAAGATTTTTATAAGATTATTGTAAAATTTTTATAAAATTAGAATCGGTCACATTCGTAGCCACCTCCTCGTGGTGTGAACTGGTAATCGATTTAGTTCTCTAAAGATTTTTTGGTACGGTACTTAATAGTATCTTCTGATATAAGATCATCAGATTTTTAGTAAGATATCTGATCTTTAGAGAATGATATCGAGCTAAGTGCTACGATTCATGTTCATGATAAACATTTCATTCATTTTGTAACATTTTTCGTTAACGAATGCAAAAGAATTAGCTAACGAAAGCCCCGAAATGGGTACGATATTATAGTGTAATTGTAAAAGTTTCAAGAATTTTAGATCCCGAAATAAATCATTGGGAAGAGGATTGAAAATCGAATGAAGACCTTCTATAATTAAAAATCTTTATTATATAAAATTACGCAAGTACCACTAAATAAATAAATAAACTATGATTCCGATGGCAATTACTTTATGTAAGAAAAGGATTAATGTAATAAGCATTATATTCTACTATGTATCCATCTTATTAGTTACATTCTATAACTGTCTGTCGTTTTATTAATTTTTAAACGGGATTAAACAATACAAAAGTAACTCAGTGAACTAAGACGATTGTATGTACAAGTTTCATTTTTCAATATTTTCTTGGTTTTATGTGTGACGCCGCCGAAACGGTATAGGTTTCGCCATCTAACTGCGCGTGGCGGAATTAATGGAATAGAAAATCGCATAACCGACATAGACATATGAAGATATAGACCGAGCATAAACGGCTACTATTGTCAAGGGGTGATCTGATTTCCTGGGCGATGAAGACACGGAAGGCACCCGCCTGACATCGACTTATTCCGGCAAGACTTGGTAGTATTCGGTTCGCATGACACATATCATACTGTGAATGTGTGTATGCATAGTGCAATCAGTGCGGTTAGATTCCTCGTATTATATTCATGTGTCCTTTTTATAAAACATTTACATTAATTATTAACACGTTGGCTGCCACGGGGGTCACCGGTGACCGGCACCCGAAATTTTTTACAATCAAATAATTAACAAAAGAAATGACGAAACAAACCACGGATAGCGTTATCATTAAGCTAATAATGCTAGCTATCGATTTGAAAGGTTAAATTTGAAAATTAGTTGATTATATTCTTAATAATTAGGATTTCAACGTGTCTGACTACACACGTCCGTTTTCACTGTGCCAGTCAACGTGTTAAATAAAAGAATGACAGAAATAAATGCTCTTAACACGAAATATTTATATAAAAATTAAATATTACAAATAATATACTATAGAATAATTTGAATAAATAATCTTTTCCAAATTTAATATTTAGAATCCCAGATTGTTTCAGTAATTCTAAATTTCCTCGCAATGTAAAATCTTATTATATTTAAAGACATTGTGGTACTTTTATTATTATGCACATACAAGAATATATTAAATAACTCAAATACTGTAACAGGATGGTTAATATTAATTTCAATTTTTATAGATAACAGATTGAAAATCGTTGATTATAATATACAACTACGAAGCCGAACATATTAGTCGAAGTCAGATGGCTCGGTCTATATCTTCATATGTCTATAAAATACTTAACACGTTCAGTCCCGGGTCAACCCGATCCAGCTCAGTCAAGATAAGGAAAAGTCATAAATCATAAATTAGGAGGCCGGCGCTCTTTTGATGTCTCGAGCGCTCAGGAGTGAATACTTTGCGTTTTAAGGCTGACGGGCATCAAATTACACGTTCTTTCGCGTTTGAGTGCCTCCTTTGAATCTTGTCGAGAGTAAATTTACTCGGTCCGGGACGGAAAGTGTTAATATTACCCTGGTATCTCTACCTTGCCGTCGAAGGATATTGTCAAATCATCTGCACTATTGACAGAGAAGAAAATCGATCTACGGGGTTGGCGCAAGCGCCCTGAAAGGGTGCATACGCCGCGCCCCTGCCCGGAGACGAGAATCCTGGTAAATTTGACCAAAACAAACCAGTGAGCATGGACGCTAAGTAGTTTTTAGGGAACCGTCGTTCTTCTCTTTCCTTTCGCACCATTCATCGATAGCGGTTTAGTCAACATGAGTCCCGGTCTCGGGCACGATCCTCTTCCCTCGTACAACATCACCGCATTAGGTAAATTCATCAATTGTATAATCATTGTCTTTTTTCCGTGCAACTTCTGTGCGTATAATTTTTGCACGATACTCGTTAACCCTTTTGAGACTGAACTTTTCTGAACAGTGCAAAGAAATTTTTTTATTAATTGTTAACAGACTGCGAATCCTTATGCGAATAGGTGTACATTTTTGTAAATTATTTTCTCTGTCCAGGAGATTGGATCTGTTGCACTAATTTGCATATTTTGTGTACTTAAAAAATTCTGAACAATTTCTTTCGTGTGTAAGTTTATATGTTTTCTGCATGCTCTGATATATTGTAAATGCATAACGTTCCATGCTGTATTTATTAATAATAGAAGTCGAAATAGGAGTTTGGTGAAATTTAATGGTGCTTAAGCATTCAAATTTCTAATCATAAAACCTTCATTGATTAGAGATTAATATTAAACAAATTAGTATAAAATTAAGAAAACGAAGCGCGCATGAAATAATATTTAAATTTTAGTAATATTTACTCGAGGGTTAATTATTTTATGCTACCTTGTATTTTTATGAAATCAGTTTCATCGAAAAAATATGTTTATGGTTTAATTTTTGTGGATTAAAGTTGCACGGTGAAAGGATCACACGAGTCTTTATTTTTCAGGTAACACAGCACTGTGTCTGTGGCAACAACCGCAACATATACTGTTTCAATTAGCGAATTTTTGCTTCGCCCTCTCGTATTCGGCACCCTCCTCCAGGAAGGGGATATTATTTATGCATTCGGTGCTGATAATCGGTAAGCGGATCTGTTTTTTGGCGAACGCGATTGTTTAACCGTTGTAGGTCGAATCTATGCAGCTGATAATCTTTTGATTTATATTGTAAACGTAGAAGGTGGTCTGAAGTGTGTTTACGTGTCAACTTTCAAATGGGTTTTGAAACTAAAATATTTTCAAGCATCTGTTTAAAAAGAAATATTTGAAATGAATATTCATAGTTTAACGCTTTCGATGGTGAGCCCATACGGCCGAGATACGGAAAGCCAAGAAATTTCAGAAATACCCATAAACCACAAATTTTCATTTGTATGATATGGGAATATTAATAAAACATTTTAAACATTATTTGTAATAAAATATTAGCAGTATAAATTATAGAGTATGGGAATTTTAACAAATACTAGTAATATAAATTAGAAAGAATATGAGAATGTTAATAAAATATATTGAATATCTTTAATAATAAATATTCGTAACATAAATTCTTAGAAATCTTAAAAAAAAGTTAGCAAATGTTACAAAGAGTTTAATAAATCTTACCGTTGAATTGTTTAATAATTTTGTTTGAGGTTTCATGCTGTTGTCTGGCTGGGCATGGCACGTGATCTGTGCACCGGATATATTCTCTTGGAACTTCAGCTTTTTATTATTGAACATCGGCCAGCTGGTTTACATAGTCTATCAAATGAGACCCGTTCGATTTGACCCTGAATTAGAGGAGGCTTATCACACTCTATTTTACCCCTTTAAGGTGAGCGATTTGTCAAGATTGTAATCAATCTCATTGGTTCGTATACGGTTACTCATACATCACGCGATATAATGTTTCTAATCTTTCGCGTGTTTCTGGATATCAAGTGATCGTTTATCAGATTAAACTTGCACAGTACAAATTCAAGCGTTATGGAGCTTTTCAGAATGTTACGACTGTTATAATCGGAACAAAAGATTAGAACCAATTTTTAGAAATGATCACTAATACAAAGATGTATCAAGATTAAATTTTAATATTTCGATGGTCCGTGTTATACAATTGTGGTCTAGGTATCTTGGGTTTCATTCGTAGCTGTTAATTATAATCTGCAATTTAATCATTTTAACGCATATAATATTCAGAATAAAAGGGATTTTAACCTTCTGACGATAGATAGATGAAACAATGACAAGATTAGTAATTTTACACTGTACGCAAAATAAAATCCTCCGATTAATTCTACTAATAATGTCTTACGTCGGTGCTTAAAGGGTTAGATATTATTTTTCTAATGTATGTATCCTTTGTCTGGGACACAATTGATCTGGTTTCGTCGTTCGAGGGTTAAAAAGTTTATCAAATATCGAAATTAAGAATATTCTCTTTTGTCATTTCCAAAATATTATTTTTAACAAACAGGTGTCCCGGCTTCAGTTCAAAAGATTGGTGTCCCCAGAATTCGCATCGATAATGTCGTTGCACACAGGCGAAGCTTACGCGATGCAAAACCTAACGAGAACCGACAGATTGGGTCTGTTGCTTAGCGGCAAGGTGAACGTCCTCAGCGATTCCAATTTTCTGCATCTAATATTGCCTTGCGAATTTTTGGACTCGCCGGAATTCGAGAGTTCTCGGGCATCCGTTGACGATAAATTTAAGGTAAGTTAAAAAAAAAGATCGAGCGTTACGTATTTTCTGAACGCTGTACGATTAACTTGGCTGTGTTTTAAAATAAAATTTAACGAAATAAAGATATGATAAATTTTGTGCGACATACCTATATGTACTTTGAAGAATTGACAAGATTAACCCTTCGATGATTTATCTATCGTGATAAGATAATTAAAATTTTTGATCTTAGAAAATTTTTCTAAATTAAAATTCAGTATTTAATGAAATTGAGTTTATAGTTAAACTAAAATTTATTTGGATGAAATTCTGTAATTTCAATTGAAGCCTTGGAATGCCAAATCTAACGATTAGATATTATTTTAATAAATTCATTTATGATTGAATTATTTTCGTGAAACGTAGAAAGTGTTTCCTTATAATCGTAGTACAATTAACCCCTTTTGGCTGGTTTTCATTCACTTTGTTCTCAGGTGTCGATCGTTGCAGCAAGTTCGTGTCGATATTTATACTGGCAAAGGTCTGCGTTGGAATATCTTCTGGTTAAAGAAGCATATCTGGCTACAGTTTTAACAACATTAGTCGCAAGGGATATTGCTACTAAATTATACGCTATGAATAACAAGGTAACTGGTTACTTTCAATGGAATCTTTAACTAATTATGATGCAATACGTATTTGTAATCTTCGTATTATCTTGATGCAAAATTATTTATTAAAATTCAACAAAGAGTAATTCTTGATTCTGTTGTCGTTGAATTTTATGCAACTAATAAAACTAATATCTTAAATGATTATAAATTCGATCAAATTAATCTTCAAATGGTTGGATTGAACGTTTTATCTTCATCATAACGTTTCGTTAGATCGTTACAGATAAAGGGTCACATCTGGACATAAGGCTTCCAACAATTAGCGCTGGTTTATCTATAAACAGCGAATACAGAAGTCCGAGAGCATCCAGGCAGGCATTGATTCGTAGGAAAGAATCGACCTTAACTTCTGATAATGGTAATTTTTTCACTTTGTACACAAAGAAGTTGTAATAGAAATTACGTTAAGCTTGATAAGTATTTCCAAGTATATTTCCTGGTGAAATTATTTCGATAAATAAAAGTTGACGAACGATAAAAAATTCGGAACATTATGAAAATTAAAAATACTACAAATGAATTAAAAACTTGACCACCAATGTGCACTATTAAATCAACAACATAACAATAACACTGTTCTCTATAAATGGGCACGAAGTTGTAAATATTTGAATCACTTGAAAATTTTCTATAGAATCTGAATTCTCTCATATAGAAATATATGAACAAAAAGAAAGATATTAAAATATTGTTAAAATTACATCAATAATAATGATATTAATAATACATCACGAGATTTAAGAATAACTCATAATATGTCATATTAATTACGACTGTTTTAATTATGGAGAACGACAAGGAAAGTTTCTGTAAATTAAACGTAGAGCATTTTTTTAAATTAAATTTTTAGGGTGCGTCAATCCGAAAGATCGTCCAGCGAACAATCTGTCGAAGAAAGGGGTACCCAACATGGAACCTTTACCGGAAATGCCATCCTGTGACGATCTGGCCTCTAGTGGCGTAGAAAGCTGGTTGGATTCGTCGAGCAAGTATCACAGCTGCGAAATTGTAGACGAAGAATGACAGGAGGCCTCCTTAACGCCGGACACATTTTACGAAGGCGACAGCGATTAGTGTCCGCGTTAAGGGTGTTTGCATAATTCTTGAGAAGAAGACTGCGGTTTCATTTTCTTTTCGAATCGTAGACGGTCGCGAATCACACTTGTAAGGCTGATTGTTAAATCGTTGCAAACGATTTCATTTAGCTAACGAAAAGCGCCTGGTTGCTTATGATGTTAATCCAGAGCGACTGAGATAAGAAATTTTGATAATCGAGGAAGAATAATCGATTAGCTTTGTTGATAATTTCTTTATTAGGTTGGCTACTGATTTTTATTATAATTTAATAGTGAGCATCATTAGTGTTAATAATCATTTGTTATATTTATAGTAATTTTGAAATAAAATACTCAGAATGATCAAAATTTAGTTGCCAGCCTAATATAATCTTCTCGATTATTATTTTTTTTTTTTAACATTTATCGCGTTCTTTCATTAAGATACATATTTTGCAAGTAATTTCTTAAACGACATAATTTTTCATTTTCCACATTTTTCAGTTTATTTGAATTTAATATCATTTTTTTTTTTCGTACAAATGGACAAACAGAACAATTAATATTTCTTTCTATACGAGTGGTTCAGAATAATAGGGATACAAATTCCATTAGTTATTGTATTTTTCGGGAAAAACAACCTTTTCGAAATTTAAGATTGTCCTGAGTATGTCCGTGGTATGCTTACTGTTTAAGCACAACGATTGTTAAGTAAGTAGAAATGTTTCGCTTTGTGGAAACAACGTATTAACTAACAGTTGTTTGTTATTTTTTCTAAGTAGATATAAGGGTGCTAGGATTATTTTATTTGGGGAAAAATCGGCATCCATGAAGGTACACTGTGACAAGCGAGTTCGTCAGTAGTGTAAGTCAACGCATGGCGCAGAGAGGAGAATCACACAACCACAGTGCAGACACAGTTTCCAAATCACGGTTTAGAGTTCGTTTGGAATACGGATCGTCTGAGAAACTCAGGTACACTATTCAAAAGTTCATCAGAAACATTTACATCACTTAAATGGTAGGACGATTTCGCTTGGTTTTATGACGAATTTTGGAAAGGTGACTTTTTTTATTAAATGCATTGATTCATGAATGTGAAATAATAGCTTTTCGTTTAACATCAATATTAAATGGAAGAATAACAATTGTAGCATAATTTAAATTTTATTTTATTCATACATTGCAATACGATTTTAGTTTAGTTTCAAATATCGCTTAATTTCAAACGTTCGCAATTAATCACAAAATTCACGTAAGAATTCTTCTTTTAATACAGTAATCTATATATGCCTCTGTTGTCTCTTTTGTCCATCTGTCTGAATATCTTGCAGTTTAATGATTATTATAAATAACTATTCTAACGAGAAAATTACAGGAATTCATTCGATTATTTTGAATGAATTCTACACGCAATGTAGAATTCATTCGAAAAAAAATCTCGTACATTCCATGTGTCGCTAAAAGTAAACGACAGAAAAGTGCTCTTGAAGCAACTGAAGTTCCAAGCGTTGCTTGCTAACAGGCGCTTACGCAACAAGGTATCTGAAGGGGTCGTCATACGATTCGCATAATTCTAAATATTAACACATTGTTGACCGACAATTTTACACAGAAGCTATCTCATGAAACAATCTAAATAAACTTCAATAAACTTTATTTATACATAAAAACCTAAATACCAAGAAAAGTTTCTTTTTTATAATTTTGCAATATTCTGTATTGCCTTGCATTTCAAACGAGTTGACTCGTGACCGGTCGACAACGTTTGGGCATGAAAACACGAATTACCTCGTGACCGGTTAACAATGTGTTAAAATGCAAAGAGCGAATATATCTGAGCTGTATCTGAAAATTCTGAAAATCTTCTATAATCACGAAAGAAGGAGAAACAGTTTACGACACTATTGAGGTATTTGTCAAATAGATAGTAAAACTCGTGCTACTGTAAGTTTGCAAGAAATGCTATCGACAGCTTCTTGCAGGAGTTTCATCCTTGAACGGACACCTATCCTTAAGGATCGTGACCCGCAGGTTGGAAATTCGGGCCTTAGAAAAGTGCACGAAATTATTTTCTAAAGTTTTATACCGTAATGGTTTTGTAGATCACTATAACAAGATATTTTCTTTTCTTTTTTTTTCATTCGATGAACAAGTTGATATAGTCGTTCGTGGATACATGTTTCGATAGAATTTAATAGAGGTGTTTAATGTATCGTTGTACGTATCGCAAGAATAGGTGAGAAGGAAGTCGATCGACAAGAAATTGTTCCAATGAAGATTGCGTGATAAGTTCGGGCACGGAAGGGCTTCGTATTTTATAATGCACGAATTTAGAGAACGTGTGTCATAGTCTTTTCGTTGAAATATTTTACAATTCGAACTGCGTATATGTTTGTGAAAAGTATTTTATTATTCGATGATAAAAGGAAGAGAATGCGGGTGTTGTTTATAATAATTTATCCCTAAGCCGTTGTATTAAACGTTTAAGAAATACAGGCGATCCTCTTACAACACGGTTGTAATTTTCGATTAATTGGTATCGCGTCAAGATTGTGTTAAACGAAATTTGGAAATTGGATGAAAATTTTGGTGTTTTGTAAGGGTTGTCCAAATTGACCTATTAATATCTAAAAATCGAAAACTTATTATATTCGAGGTGATGCTTCCTATAATAAACAGGAACATTAATTATATTATTATTAAGTGTATAGTATTGTTAATATATTTCTATTTATATTATCATTATTAAATAGTAAAGTAAAGTATTTTAGGTATTAATGGGTTAAATCGTGTTATATGGAAACAGTATTATATGATAATATCCTGTTATAGAAGGGCTGTGGAAATTTTTGCATTGTGTCATATCGAAAGCATGTTTTCAGAGCAACGTGTTTTAAGAGGTTCGAGCGTATTTCCTGAATAATTATATTTTATCGAATTTTACAGATAAGAATTTTAATAATTTTGTTAAGAATTTTCAACTTTCTTCCAGATTTTGAATACGAACAATTGTTACAGGTGTTCCGTTGTTGAAATATTTATTCGTGAGGATATTTTACAATTCGAGCCGGGCGTTTTTATCATAGAATAACAAATTGATAAACAGCAGGGTCTGGTGTAAATATATTATATATGTACATTGTTAACTATGCACTGCAGTATCACACACCGATGGCAATACGATGGCTCGATCTTAGGATCGAGATAGTTTGTAGCATTGAGATACGTGTTTTGTACAAATTTTAATTACTATTTTTTCTTGTTGTCGACGAATACAATGGACGAAATGGAAAGTTTGCACGAAACTATGTTGCAATTATTCACATCTAATTTCTCTTGCCTTTCCTTCTTTCCAAAGGTAATTGTTAGGTTGATAATTAAACTTGCGAGTTATTTAAAAAATTTTATTCAACATCTAAATTGCGATTAAAAGAAAATAATACAAAGTTATCGGGAACATAACAAAAACTTACGATTAGTAATTAAAACACAATTCAAAGTTTCTTAAATTTTAATTAATAATTCTGTAGGAGAAATAAATGCGGAGGTCGTGGATTTAATTACAAAACTGGCAGTTAATTAATTAAATTATGTTGATAATGTTGAAGTTAATTTATATTTTTTTTTATTCTTTACTTATCTTAATGAATTAAGTGTTTTTTCCCTTATTAAAAACGAAAATAAAATCACATTAAAACTGATTTCGTTTGGGAATATTTTAGATACAAGGGGAATCGTAAGGGATTAAAATGAAAAGTAATAAACTTGTGCGTATAAAAATATTCTTTATTATTTATTATCATATCTTTTGATTACAATGACTTTAAACACCGTGCGTTTAATTACAGCTGTTTGGATTTGCTGCTTTAAAAAAGATGCAGGTATTACTAAAATTCACAAAAGCACTTGGGTTTTATTAAAATTTATTGAAACTCGTAGATCTGACTGGAATTGACTAAAATACTTGGTTCATATTTTAAGTCTTGTTTTTCGTAATATACATATTTTAATTCGTTTAACTGAACAATAATATTTAAATAACTGAAAAACTACTTATTTTAACAATTTCTAAATGACCATTACTTAACCATATGGGGTGCTCTAGGGCCACACTGTACTACTTAAGGGTTAAAGCGGAGAATCATAGATTTTATAGTTAAAATCTTCTTTTTCTCGGTATTTAAATTCCGATCAAATCTACATTAATAAGACACTATATAAGAATTTATATATTTTTCAACTTTACACTTACGTGAATTTATACTCTCAAAAATGAATAAAAAACAGTAACATTGGAAAGCACTGAAATTTCCATAATCGCCGAATTGAAATAGAAGACAGAATTATTCGAGGTACACCTTGAGGCAGTCTGATAAGTTGGCAAAAAACGAACCCAGAGTGGCAATTAACATTTCCCTTATTATCTCCTAGCTCCATCTTGTCCGTAGGGCTATTATCTAGTTCAGTTCAAACAGGAGGCCTCGAAATAGCACTAGTCGAAACGGCTCTGCTACGAAAGAAGATTGATTTGACGGTGAAATAAACCAGCAGGCCTTTTGAAATAACCCAATTGCTCCGACGTTGATTTTACCGACGTTCGCAGAAAATTCGTAATTCGTTGCACGCTTTAAATGCGCCATACGTTTTATAGTAAATCGCCCAGTAAACATTTTCGTATATTTAAACCTATTATTTGAAAGTTAAATGAACACACTGATTCCGATAAAAAGTTAATAACAACGTTACGCGCGAAGAATAATCAAGTTCCCTATGCGCTTGGAACGATTTGATGGAAAAGAAGGATAAGAATGATAACGAAGGTGATTTATTTCTTTCTATTTCACGACTGTCTGTTAGTCGAAAGCTCGCGTGACGATGTCCAATGAACTTGTGCAATGAAACAGTGCTATTGAAATAGAAAAGTCCGTATTACGCGTTGGATGATGATTTATGACAGCATTATGTCCCAGACAATATTCGAGGGACAGTACAACTTGAAATGATTTTTATTTACGTAATTGGGTTACATTATTATTATTATTATTACATTTACAAAACACGAAAGACGTCGGAGATTTTTTACTTCCAGATATTTCTGTCTTCGAGATAGAATATCTTGTCTTATAATTTTGGAATTACGACGTCGAGCTGAATTGTATTCAAATTTGATTCCATTTTTCTCGAAAATCGTACAAACGAACGATTGTAAAGGATAATAGAATTCCGTGAGGTTTGATAGGAGGAATATGATGCGTGACAATGAAAGGGAACACGTGGACGCTGTAATCTATCGAGAAAATAATGGGTGAAGGTGTAGCAGGTACAAGGAAGGGGAATTGGATCGAAACAGGAGCGTGAATGGGGAAGAAAAGTAGGGTACAGGTATACAAGGAAACAACGACCGAAGGGCTGTAAAGTACAGAGCAAAGAAACGTGACGTGCATTAATTATTTTCCGCCAGAAGAGAGAATTTAATCATTAGCCTAGTTTGAACGTTACATTTGAACCTGCCCTCGATTTTACCTGTAAAACTCAAAATTTCAAGTTTCAAAAAGTACGAAGTAATATTATTATAAAATCACAAAACTAAGTTTTATTACAAATTAAGAAATACTAAGAGTGTATAAACAAAACAGATAATTCCAATAATATAAATTCGCCTGCATAGATTTTGGAATCGATCATAACAAAACAGATTGAACATCAGCAAAAATATAATTTCAATAATACAAATCTCCATATACTTCGAAAGAACGAAGAATCGTGCCGAAACCATGTTTCGTAGTGGATTGACGTTTGAAAACCTTGAAGATAGAACTTCGAATCCAGGACCAGAGGCAGATTTCCTTAAAAAAACAAAAATAAGGGCACACATGAAGTTACGAAGTAGCCAGACGGGAAAGATCGAAAAAAAAAAAAAAAAATGACCAGTAACGGTTAGTGGAGGGTTGCGGTGAACGGAGGAGGGTCGGGAAACAGGGTGCAAGGCACGTAAGTAAATACGAAGGAAGAGAAACAAGAAGGACAAAGAGCGCAGCACAGAAGAGGGCAAGGGTAAACTACCGAAGGATAAGCAAGGCTACGAGGGGGTGTAAAGGAGAGAACGTAGGGAAAGGTAACATCATCCCTGAAGCAGAAGATAGAGAAGGGCGGTGAAGAGGGGATCGTGTAGATGAGAGTGGATCGGTGCTGCCACCTACGCGGAGGGCGTGGCGCTAGTTCTATCGGCGCTTAGTCTAACGAGAGCTTTGGCACGAGTCGGACAATCTCGGGAAAGCAGCACTCGTGTCGCTTCTGGCACCGCGTGAGAGCGAGATAGGGGTGGGAGAGAGTGTGATAGAACGAAGAAGGAACGATAACGACAGGGGGTGATCGAGACAAAGACGGGAAGAGAATTCGTAGCCAGAGTGCGATTATAATGGGGTGTATGACGAGGAGAAAAATAAAGGTCGCAAGGATGAATGAATCGCATCGATGATAAATAAAGAGTACGAATCGAGGACACGGTTATCGTTTCTGGAACGAACGACGACAATAACAGAGGCAAAGTCACGGGGCTTATCGCGTTAGACCCGAAGGCGGTAGTGACCATGGCGCTCCTGCTCGCATGTAAACAGTGCTTGGTGCTCGAACCACGCTTCGAGGGCACCGTTCGTCATCCCGTCAGTGTATCCTTGGAAAGCAACCGCGGCTGTGATCGTCGTGTCGGTTGTTCCCGTCGTCGGTTTCGTCGGTTCCCCCAAGCCCGATGAATGCTCGTCGTCGTCGTCGTGCTCGTAACGCGAGGGTGAATCGCGAGAGTGCCGTGGCAGGACGGTATGGACGGTAGGGACGAGTCATGATCCTCGTCCTGCCGCGCCGACGTTGTCCTCGTTGTCCTCGCCCTCGTCCTCGTCATCGTCGTCGTGCCCGTCGTCGCCGTCGTCGCGGTCGTTTGTGTTTGTTGACTCGTCGAACGTGCCTGTGCCAGTGCAACGAGCTGAACCAGCCAAAGATGATCAGACCTGATTGATGCCTGACGCATACAACTGCTACCTAACAAGTGGTAACGAGAAACAAGTACGTCTTTATTACTTCTCTTCATGTGCTTTGTTTATTCTTTATTTCATCTTATCCTCGTGCGTTTCTTCAGCGTTTCTTTCCGACTTTAAAGTGATCGTCGAACCGTGTAACGAGCACATGCAATTCGGTCGAATGTGCACTGCGAGAGTAGTTAATGATACTTGGATGCCTTTTTAGGGTTTGTTATAACAGAGAAGAGATACGTTCAATACTGCTGTTAAATTATCAATTTAAAGTTTCGTCTTTCCTGAACTATTATCGGTGTCCGCGAAACTATAAAGCCTTCACGTTGTTGAAGTAGTCTGTTGCATCGAGTCGCGAGTGCAATATTTTCATCCCTTGTTCGTTCAATAATAATTGCGTGTTACTTAAAGTTTCGTGTACCAAATTTTCTATTGCGATGAGAAAAATGCAAAATAACTCTGAAAACTTACTTTCGACTCTCGGACAACTACTTATTTAAATTCATAGTATTTCTATGAATATCCTTAGTCTTGTGTTTAATAATTTTATTGCTTTCCAATCGAAATATTGTGATACAAGTTTTCGAGGTCTGGGTCGTGTCCGACCCGGCCTCGCCGTTCGAGGGTTAAACTTGATACCAAGCAGCGAGTGTACTTCTCAAAAATTTATAGTATCCAGAAAGCTTGATCTATATTAATTTTTTTACATTGCCAAAAGAATAGTTTGTTGCATCAAGTCGTAAGTGCAGTATTTTTAAAACGTGTCCAACGGGTTATTTGTCGATTACGACTATGTAGTACCTAGAATTTCAAAATCACGAGCTAGAGTTCCAAGAATGACGCAATTTCTATAAATGGTCGATTAAATACGTTTTATAATGATTTCAAAATGGAACGTCATTCCTCGAACTTCTGTACAGAATTTTTATTCGATCCTTTCTTTTGTGACGATTAATCCCTTTCTGAGGAGATTAGAACGAACGAGGACTTCGCGGAACATTTTTATTGTAAAATTTTTACTTAACACGAATCACGGGTCAGTTGACCTTCTTTCTCGCGTATACTGAACACCGTTCTAATTCTGGAAGTTCGTTACCTTCTCGAAACCTGCTGGCTTTCTTCAAATGTATCCACGAGTACATGTGCATCGATAGGGTTGACGCTCGAATCGAATGGACAGGTGGCTCTGTGTAAATCCACGACAGACTTTTCCCTTCCAAGATCATTTTTCTGTTTCTTTGAAGGTCTTCCCAATTTCACTCCGTTCTATCGGCAAAATGTCGAGTCGAATGGTTTCTGATACGACTTTGGTTAAGAATCAGTCCGATTGGATAGCAAGTCGCATGATAATAATTGGAATCGGATTCTATGAAAGATGTTATCCTATTGCTGCAGTCTGATAAAGCAATTATTTTCTTGTAAAATTTTGTTCTCATGCATGGTTATAGAAAACACATTCAATTTTTGAGGAAAATATTTTACACCCAAAATACACGATATCAAGATTATTGCATTGAATAATTTTTAATTAACAATTATTTACTAAAAATATGTACGAACATTGAGCTTACCTAATTTACAGAATTTCATTGCTTTTTATAGAATTTTATAGAATAGGCGTTTTAAAAATTTTGATTAACATAACGGCTGGCATAAGGATCACTAACGTTACGAAATTAATACAGCTGATTATTAAGTGGAAAGAAAATTTTTTCAAAGCATGAACAACATAGTAGCAAAATAAGATAGAAAATGGAAAGTTCCCGACTAGAATTTCAGTTAGGTATGCCTAAAGACGAATTTGGGCCCAATGCGGAAACGATTAGGCACGTCGAAATGCTGCAAGCCTAATCGTTACCGTATTAGGTCTCAATTCGGAAGGAATGATCCATGCCTAGGTTATGTATACCTAACAGTTGCCATACGTGGCTGAAATGGGGGTGGCCGAGCGCACACCTAAGTTAGGCATTCCTAACAGTTGCCATACGTGGCTGAAATGGGGATGGCCGAGCGCACACCTAAGTTAGGCATTTTTAACAGTTTCCATAGGTAACTGAAATGGGGGTTGCCGAGCGTACACCTAAGTTAGGCATTCCTAACGGTTGCCATACGTGGCTGAAATGGGGATGGCCGAACGTGCACCTAAGTTAGGCATTTATTATACGCTATCGTAGTCTTAATCATAAAAGGCCATGAATTCTTTAATTAAGAAAGATAATAAAGACTACACTTTTAAACTTTCATAAGTGATAATAGCAACAAAATACCGCAAATAAATTCTTTCTATTTTAAAAATTTATTTAACGAAAGAAATGCATACTTTTATAAAAGTAATTTACAGAAGAGATTATCCAGTGGTATCAACGACTAATTTTATTGAAAAATTTGAACACCTTTACGGTGAAATGAGAGTAATGTGTATCTTTAAACGTGTTCCGTACATTCGTACAAAGTTTTTCATGTGGCCACGTTAGCGGCTGCTTTTTCGCATTCGCGAGCATCTGTATAATATCACGCGTCTAATTTTCTCCGGCATGCGAAACCCTTCTGACTCGCAAAGGAATTAAGGGCGGTTTTGTGTTTTTAGGTAATTACATTCGTCCGAACATCGCTGCTCCATTTGAAAAATGAAAACGCTTTTCATATTTCATAATAATTTATAGACAATATTGTTAAAAACCCTTCCAAATAGTTATTTTATTTCCAAATAAATATCAGCTTTATAATATTTAATTTGCTTAGTAGAACGAACTTTCAAGTATTTCATAAAATTTTCCTTTGTTTTTCTGATTGTTTTCATTAAACCAGGTGATGGGTCTTTTTAAAAATTTATGTTATCCAAATATGAGTTATTTTTATTAACTTTTAGTGATTTTCAATAATATTTTATCATTTTTAGTCATTTTTAATCATTTCTAATACTTTTTGGGAATTTTTTATCATTTTTAGTAATTTCAAATAATTTTGAATAAATTTTCTCGAATAAACCCTTGAAAAGGTTCACTTCACTGTGCTAGGTGTACGTGACCCCCTTAATACGTATCGGTCGGCTTCCAAAGCAGTGGAAACAGTCTCATTAACATTTCGATCGCCGAGATTTATTTTCCTGGAATTAGAGAAGCTGGCTAGGTCGAAACTTCCGATCGGGAAAACATAAATTTCGCTTGGAAATCGAACCGGTCGATCGTGTCTGATAAAAGCTTGGCAGACTTGCCTACTTCAAGTTGAAACTTCTAGTACGAAATGGTTAACTTTCGACCTTTCTCTTGCGTCGATCTCTGAAAACTTTCTCGATGCTGCGCTGAGCCGTTCTCGAGTCTATGTGTCGACTTGTTTTTCGAATCACATTCGAGAAGATACTGCTACTCGACGCTGATGTTCTTGCAAACTGTCTGCTCCGAATTTTCTATCCGGACTTCAAAATTGTGGAAACTTGGAAAAATTGAAGGTAACTTAGAGCGTGGTGTTCGGTACTTTTCTTCCTCGATTGTGTAAATTGTTCATCGATGCTTGGACCAAATTCTTGTTATCGTGGGACAAATATTTTTTTGGAAACATGGAAAGTCTGACATTTTCAATATTCATTTTAAACTGTTTGATAAAAATAACTATACAATCGTTAATAGTTTTAATTCACTGGAATTAATCGATCGATTTACAATTTAATCCATCGATACTCATAGGAAGATTACATGGTACAATTTTTCTTCGAAGTTCATTATCATAGACAATTTCTAGGACATCGGAAAAAGAAATAAATTGAAACAGAAAACGAAGGTAAATTTGCTTTTACGAAATTACCGTTTCATAAGCTTGTATCCTTCTCCATTAATTATACAGGAGAGCAATTAAGAAGATGCAGCTTTATTAGCAATAGTACTCGTATACGATGAAAATGCATTATCAGTGTTAGCACAGTGCACATTCGAGACCAAGTTACCGAACTAGAACACCAAGATCGGCCATTGAAACTGCAACCATTAAACTCGGTTCATAGACAAAGCGATCGGTTTCTTCGGAGTTTCGAAACTTTTCACGCAATTAAAATCGTCGAGGCTTTGGAAAATTTACGCGCAATCGAAAGAAGAGGGATCGCCACGTCAATTGGCCATCTACAGATTTTACAAATTTACACGAGATCGAATTAAAAAGTAATCAATCGTCTCGGAAGTTGTACAGAACTCGTAAGAAATTGAATCAAGAAACGTTGATACAACGATTGGTATTTTCCAAGTTTTTTTAAACTACGATCAAATTCAAGCAGTGTTATTAAGGCAATTAGTCGTTTGGGTATTTCACAGAATGTTCAACTAAATATATCAAACGGCATCCCCGTGGTAATTAGTCGCATCGTAATTTTCCAAATTACTATGCGATCGAATTAAAAAACCACAGCAATTATTCCTTTTTTTTTTATGTTTTACAACTTTACGCGCAATCGAATTAAAAAGCATCGTTAACGTAAAATTGACCATTTCGATGTTTTATTTATATACACGATCAAATTGAAATGCAGCCATGTGTAGTCAGACACGGTATAATTACAACTACAATACCATTGTTTCATTTTTCAGTTTAAATTTTCCGCTTTCTATCTCTCATAACGATTATTATATTAATTTTTAAATGTACATTTAAAAGAATAAGACGGACATTTTAAATTATTTCGTTATGATTTTTCATACATTTACTGATAGTTTCAAATCATTCTTTTAAATGATCATGCGTTTAAAGTTAGTTCGTTTGATAATAGAAAAAACAGTGCAGTAAATGCTTCAAATGATTCATATACAGAATGAATGATTCTAAATGAAAAAATAAATCGAAAACATACAATAAAATTTTCTTATACATGGCTTCATTTTCATGAAAATTGTGTGTTGAAAATTCTTTGAAAATGTTTATGTAAAAGTTTGATCTCTGTAAGAAAAACAATAATTCAACAATTAATGGATGTTGTTAATTAATAAATGCAAGTATTAACATTGTTAAAATATGTTACCACTCAATATCCTTCATGACATTCTTAAAATAATAATGTATGACATAATGGATTTAATGAAAAATATTAATGATTGTCATCTATTTCGCTTTAAACGATTCTTGTTTATAAATATTTTAAAGAATTTTCAAACTTAATTTTCCCAAAAACAAAGCCACGTATAAAAAAAATTGTGTTCCATATTTTCGTCTTATTTTTTCATATAGAACCACTTCCCTTACTGGTTATACAACCAGTTACGGGACACCCTGTGTAATTTTTGTCATATAAATTGACAATATCAAAATATTTTACCATTTCTCGTGGAAGCATTCATGCAACCGTGCCTTCCATGGCAGTCAAGATGTTAATCATTTAGAAATTTTTCAAATTCGCCTGTCATTAAATTAAAAAGACATCCGGTCTGATGTTTCAGAAGAAGCTGTGGTCAGCTCGAGTCGCGAGATCCAGTGATTCGCACGTCGACGAAAGAAAGAACGCGTATCGCGCGAGTGTTGTTCGCATGTTAACGATCGTTGACGGGGCTCGATCGAACACCGTGACCCTGTCTAATCGTACGGCGAAGAGTTCGACAGTGAATCAAATCGATTGCAATGGTGTTGCACGAAGTGATGGCCTTCTGCTTGGCCTTATTCCGAGGAAGCTCAACACCTTTGTGTTACCACCTGCTATTGACGCGTACGCACAGAAGACTGAGGTGTATTATTCCGCACTCCAAACAACATATCGCTTATCCACCATAAGGTAAGATTTTTATTCACTTATTTACGCTCGGGCGTGAAAAAGCCCTATCACGAATACCTTTATTGGAGATTAACCTTTGCGTTGCTGTACATAAGTAAACAATTTGGTCAAGATTTGGTACCTTCCTTTTGTATTTTTGCTGAAGGTTTTGCATAGTTTTAATTCGAGTCGCGTTATCTAGGATACGATCGGGAATTAACAGAAAGGTTAAGTAATATCTTAAGGAATGCAATTTTAATAAGGTAAAGTTTGCAATGATCATTAATTAGAAATCGAAATATAGTGGTAATAGGGAACTTTGCTAATAGTTACATGATGTATATATTTTTTAAATTATCTACGGAAATAAGAAAGTTTCAAACTACCTATGGATACGAAATTGCATTTTACTTTTATACATCTTTAATTTAGAATCTTAAAATAGATGGGAATAAGCAGTGAAATAAATCATACATATACATTAACACGTTGACTGCCACAGTGTAAACGGACGTGGGTAGTCAGACACGTTGAAATCCTAATTATTAAGAATATAATCAACTAATTTTCAAATTTAACCTTTCAAATCGATAGCTAGCATTATTAGCTTAATGTTAACGCTATCCGTGGTTTATTTTATCATTTCTGTTGGTAATTATTTGATTGTAATAAATTTCGGGTGCCGGTCACCGGTGACCCCCGTGGCAGCCAGCGTGTTAATAAATTGAATTTTGTACGATTAAAATGGTATATTTTTAGAGTATCTAAGTTTGAAATAACAAAAATCACAATTATTTTTGCATCAACCTAATATATTCTATTTTTACTCCATTTTATCGATTTCATTTGTATTGTTAGTTTGATTTCTCTTTCGTTTCGCATCGATTCTCTCGTCTCTTTCTTTTTTCTTAACTTAATAAAGCTCCGGTGTTATGAAAGCTGGATATCGATTTGAATAATCTAAATTTATATTCCATCGATATGCTCGTTTCTTCAACGAATTTCCATTAAACTCTTGACCCGCGAAGTAGATTATCTCTGTGCAAAATTTTACGATCCCCCGGAAGGAAGACTGTAGCTTTTGTATCCAACCACGAATGCAAACGACATTAGCTTCGAACGCACGTATTCGACTTGAGGTACAATTTTCCGTTTCCTTCGATTGGGTATACAATAGGAAATTTCTTTTTAAACATATTTACATAATTCGTACGCGAACGGATTATCGTGAGAAGCTCATCGTTCCATTTAGAGTCATTTCACGTACGTGTAACTGTATTTCAGTGGTACTTCAATTCATTGCGACACAAGTCACCGTTTGCACAGCAAAGAGAAAAGCTGAGGCAATAATACCATTTCCACGGAAAATTAATTATTTCGCGATAAATTTATTTGAAATTCCTTCTGCTACATATCACTAGGAAGCTCTCAATTCAAGATACGAGTCATTTAACGCTCTTCGTTCATCCAAATCGCTGTATATTGAAATCTTTCTGAGAGAACTTAAAAGCAGCAAAGAATTTTACATAATTTCGCATTTAACACGTTGCTTGTCGTGATTAGTTTTTGATCACTTCATGCGTGATTTAAGATTCAAGTTCGATTTTAAATTTGATCGAAAGAAACAAAATATTCAAGTTTGTCATTTGTGAGTATATTTATTGACTTTTGGATTTTATAATTCTTCAAAGTGTACAGTTGATGAAGCATAGTAAATGATTAATACTTTTCTGTTCGCGGCATATTACGAAATGGACGTTAACCCTTTCGTAGGCAAACGATTTTAATATTTCAAAATTTGCATCAATTTTTATTACGAAAACATAAACTGTCCAAAGAGCGGGGATTTGGAACGATTTTGTTATAAGGTAGTTTGCCACAGGATATTTCAATCGTATTTTTATTGCATTCCTGAGCAACAGTATTTACGGTTGCTGACGAAAGAATGAAACACGGATCGATGACAAAACCTTAACAAAACCGAGCTGGCACGATCGTATCAACTGCAATAAGTAACGCACAATCGTTGCACGGAAAGACTCGCACGCTCGATCAACAGACCGTAGTACGATTTGTCCGAAAACGGACGTTCAGTCAAGCAGTTTCCGACGTACAGAAAGGACACATTTCTCTTTCCTTTGAGCTGTTCCGCTCAATTTATAGCGAAAACGTTTGGACGTTTCGGTCGGCGGCGTTTAACACCATTCCAGGAAAACCCGCCCACGCTTAGTTTCGCATTCGATTTCACCTTTTCGTCGTCCGACTTTTGGACAAAGTTGAGGTCACGGGTGAGCCATTAAAAAATTAATTGTGACATGCGATCTTACCGTATTACCATTTACCTGTTGCGTGTTCGTGACAACTTGTAAAAAGACGCGATCGGCTCCCTTATTGCACGGGGTAGAATGAAAATTCTATTGCAAGGATCAGTCGACAAATGATGCACATTAGCTTGTAACTAAAAAAAAGAAAAAAAAAAAACCAAACGCGATTGACAAAGCGAACAGCTATGGAAATTTTCAGATAATTGAAATTTTCTTCTCAAACTTTGAACCGTTTTGGGACGGAATTTTTGTGGACAGCGAAGTCGTGTTTATAATTTCTTCATTTTAACTTGTTTATAAGCGTCAATAGCAGTGAAAGGATTAATGTTACTCGTATCGGATAAAGTATCGTGAAGTATTATATGAAAAAATGGGGGTTAATTTTTGTTAAAGATCTTCTGTTAAATATTTACACTGACGATTAAAGATAACAAGAAAAAAAGAACAACTAACGATGCAAATGGATTAACACTTGTTCCCCAACATCCTCTAGTATCCCTTCGGCCAGTAGCACCCTTCAGTTCTTCTCAGAGCCCACGTCGAAGAACAATGTCTCTTTTCGTTGATGTAACAACAGTTTCTCGCGTTTCTCCTTTATTTTCTTACTGATCCACGTCATGGACAAGCCCCGTCTTTGATCAGTCGGACAGGTCTAAAAGAAGATCGGCTAATCGAACGGTGTCTATTTGTTAATCGTTGGAACGCCATTACGGCACAAACAATGCAGTTTGCTCGGTTAACATCGTTTGCGCGTAAGTAATGTTTGCTTTCGTCAGCGACCCTTGCTTCAAGCGAGATTATAGGCTACAAGGGCGAGCATTTATTTTTACCCTGGCGTTTTGTTGACCGTGATCCAGCTAATAAGCATTTTCTGGACGATTTTTTCAACCCTTTCGCGTGTACACTAAAAGCCAGTGACATTTTCCATTGGTCGATTAAGTTTCTCTGTCGTCTTGCGGTTTTTACTTGTTCAGAAGCGCACATCCGTGTGTGTGTGTGTGTGTGTGTTTGTCGTTCTTTGTTTTGTCTACCAGAGGGCTGTGTCAAAGAGCTATCCTTTTGTGTCATTGTTTCCTGATGAGACTTTGAGGAACACGCTTCTCGAGAGGGTTGTTCAAGTCATTGCGACACAAGACACCGTTTACACAGCAAAGAGAAAAGCTGAGGCAATAATATCCTTTCCACGGAAAATTAATTATATCGTGATAAATTTATTTGAAATTCCTTCTGTTATATGTATTACTAGGAAGCTCTTAATTTAGGGTACGAGTCGTTTAACGTTTTCATTTATCCAAATTTGTTTAATTTTCTACGTGAGTTTAGTACTATAAACAATGTTTACTAATGCTAGGAAAATAATTATAGCGAATACACTTTGATTAATTGCAAACAGTGATTATTTCGTGAAAGAAATATTTATGACGTTGAAAGATTAATATGAAAGCGGGGTAAGTTTGTTTTAAAGAAAAATTTGGTTTTACACTTTTATGGATCATTTTGGTTTTGAAGTCGAGCGAGATTATTGTATGCGGCGTGAAAAATTCTAGATATCTGGTGAATTGTTCGAGAGACAATGTTGGCAATTGTAAATCAGAAAGTCAAAGCGTGACACGGTTTGTGTACAATTGGTTTCCGCGAATGGAATAAATTCCTCCATATTTTTCTGTCAAATTGAATCTGCGAATCGATATTCGCGGAAAGGTTTTGTCAGTTTGTGTTGAATCTTTAATGAACGTTGAAATTCGAAAGATTACAAGATGTGATTCTTTTTAAGACGTTTTCCAAATTAAATCTAACACATGTACCAATATAAAATGTATTTTAATTAACTTAAATTATTGATATCTCCTTTGAAATATAATTTTGTCGCGCACAAATGGAATATACAGGGTGTCTCAGTTAATGGAGGCCACCTAAATATCTCCTTTATTTTTAATGACACAACAAATATTTATGGCGTAATTTAAGAAGGAGGAATGCCATAGAAGAAAATTTTCTTTTGTTTTGTCCGGTTATTTTTTATATTTTTTTCAAGGTCATCGTTTCTTTTTATGAGGAAAACTTATATTTTTCTTTATTCTGTTTTGTAGCGGCTGAAAAAGTACATTCGAATTCAGGTGACCTTGGGTACCAAAATGGTGATAAAATTGTAGAATCTTACTGTTTATGTTATAAAGTGCTCAAGATCATATCTATCGGTAGCAACAAACGCACAGTAATTGAACTGGTCTACGTTATGATGAAGCTAAACCGTGCATAAGAGAACAATTTCCTGACCGTACGTATCCATCGCGTTCGTCGTTTTTGGTACCCACGGTCGCTTGAAGCTGAGGACTTAAGCAATTTGAATATAATTTTTCAGCCGCTATAAGATGGAATAAAGCAAAATATAAGTTTTCCTTACATAAAAAATAACGATGACCTTGAAAAAACTGAAAAATAACCGGACAAAAAAAAATGTTCTTATATGGTATTCCTTCGTCGATACTATTTCAATTACGCCATAAATATTTGTTGTTCCATTAAAAAAAAAGGAGATATTTAGGTGGCCTCCTTTAGCTAGGACACCTTGTATAAATGGTTTTAAAATGTTCCGAACAAATGTTAATAAACAAACATTACTGTAGCACAGTTGATTTTTATGTCGCAAAATTTAACCACATTTTATGGTACGTTGAAAATAGCAACTGCGAATATCACGGGAATGTTATTTATTGCAAACCTCAGCGAGAAAATACGGGGTCACTGCTTCGTGCCAGTGAATTACACGAAAATTTATGATTGTACAAGCTGAGTTAGTGCCTCAAAATATCTCTGCCGTTTACAAAAGTACAAGAAAAATTTATTTACAAAATTGGTATAATGTGAAGGGTATTTAGTATAATATACTGCAAAATTTACTATAAAATTTCGAATGAGTTTCAACCCTTAAGCGGATTATTGGTGCCGACATAATCAAATTTTTTTTTTTATTTCTATATTCACTGTTTTACAAAACTAAAATCAAAGATCCACTTAAGGGTTAACTGTTATCTAACCCGAGCCTAACGTAAATTTAAAACTAAACATCAAACTCGGAAATATTTAAACTATTTTTACAAATATCCGCCTAGGAAAAACTTACACAAAACGTTACACTCTGCAACATATTTGAGAGTCATTGAAATCGTTGAGGTGTGCCATTCTCCGTGTATAATTATCGATAATCGTTTTTGTTTGTTTGAACTGCAACAACCAACGACTTGTTCCCTTTCTGCATTCCGGTTACATCCGTTACATACAATATTTGCAATTGCGTAACGTTAGTAACGATCCGAGACCATTAACGGTGCGCCTCACACGTAGGCAACATATTGCACAACACAATTACCGTCGAATAATTACTGCTCGTGACATTTGTGTACGAATGGCATTCGGTCCCCTAGCTACTTTCGTTATTGTTCGGAAAATGTAACGTTCGTTGCTAAACGGCCTATTTTTAATAGTTTCAATGCCTTGAATTCGTTCACACACGTGACGACGCGACGGAAAGTTGCTTTATATGAGGAGGTTCTTTCTTGTAACTTGTAGATTTAGTCAAGATAGAGATATATTTCGAAATTTTTGCATCTGTTGATTTTAGATGTATGTATATACATATATTATCATCAGTCTTTTCATGTATTGTCAAATTAACAAAAACATGAGATTTTATCATATTGAGGACGGGGATGTCTTTGGGGTAGGTGCATAATTTTTATTTTATTCTTTTAGCACATCCCTCCAAACGTTTTAGAAAAATCGCAACAAAAGCTGGCAAAATTATAATTTTAAAGGTGTAATTCATAAAATACAATTATACTTACCTTTGAAACTCTGCAAAACGTAACAAGTTTTCTAAACAGCTGTTTTAATGAATCTAAACACAGAGCAGTATTAACACTAAACGTACCAAGCGAGGGTCAAATGACCCTTTTGACTGGGGAAAATGTATGAAGGAGAAACCAGTCATATGCAACAAGTGTAATTAATTGATTATTTTATTTATAAAAATTAAAATATATTATCTGATTATTTTATTAGAAATCAGAAGTTATGATGCGAATTATTTCCTTCAATAAATTAAAAATTTCTTTCTAAAAATCAACGTTTATTTCATAAGCGGTCAAATGACCCCTTATGGTAAGAATAGGTATATGTAAAGTGCAGGTATGTTTAGTTGTTAATTACAGTGTTTGCGGATAAAATATATTTTTAGCTTGTTCAAATTTTAATCTTCTCCATACTTGGAACTTTCCCTTATGGATCTTCCATAAGAAGAAAGATCTTATTTAATTGATTACAAATACTTTGTTTAGATATCGAAAAATTTGTATAGTAAAAGAGTTCTGAATATCATAAAAATAATATGCTATACTTTGTTGGCGATAAAATTATACTTTATTACAACACGTTCACATTGTTGTGTACCGTTTGACAGAAACGTAATTAGTAACTTGGATTCTCTATTAAGGACTTTTATTTGTCGCGCGTACTTTGTCGAAGTCGTTAATTGTTTCCCTTTGATAAATAGGGTGATTTCTTTCTCTTTGGTGTCGTATATCTTCTTTAAACGGGGGAAAAAATGGGTTTTTTGTGATTAAATTTTATTCGAAGAGTTTGGAAGCAGGGATGCGTTCACTCATTAACGCCCGAACGATTAATGTTCAAAATTTTGTGTTATCCGTTCTTGTTTTCTCTTTACTAAATATATATTTACTTAGAAGTCATAGATTTTCAAATAGTGATTTGAATATTAATCAAAATTAAGAAATAACTGAATTATTTTAAGAAACTGTTTCTTTTTTTAATTTAAATAATCATAGTTATTTGAAATAGTTTCTAAGTAACAGATAGTGACTTATTTGATTTTGAAGTTTTTATAAGGGTGGAGATATCATTGATTGACAATATCCCGGGGATACAAACAATTTTATTGATTATAATAGGATAATTAAACGATACCTTCGTCTCCTCAATTTAATACATTGATCATGTTATTAATGTTCATATAAACCTCCATTCACTCGTGCGTCACTGTAATTATAGTCAATCTTCTTGCCTCGTAATGTATCAGTTACAGTCAATTTTCTGATCGTATAGGGAGAGTTTCGTAATTACCCGAATAATACGGTTCGTATACACCATCATTATTCCAACCCTCTTAAAATGTCAATCCAATTACTTTGTTGTCATTTCTTGATTACTTTCCAAGTATCTATCAATTTCTCTCGAATAATCAAATAAAACCTTCAATCTTATTATTTTCATTTAGTCGTGTTTATCGAAAGAATCAGAAAGATCTTGTTACTAAAAAAATTAAAAAATATAAAAGGTACGTAAAATTTAAGATATGTAAACATATTAAAGGCACGCTTTTACTAAAGTCGCAGGTGACCTAATATTTACTGACGTCAATGTACACCGTAAAAGGGTTTGAAACCCGAAAGAAAAGCTCTCCTTGAAGGGTTTTCGTTGGTAACAAGATTTCTAAACGAAAAGGGTCCTCTTTGACGGTTCGTGTCGCCAATGTTTTCAAAAACAGAACCTTACTTTTTCCGCTTGTACACACGCCTGTAACAATCAATTGAATGGTTTTTTAAAAATTTGTTTGCCATCATTCGGTCCTTTTGCAATTACTTTTTTTTTCACAAGTTTCAAGCTTTTTTCTCGTTAACCTTTCACTTTTGTCGAGGTCGCACCTTTACGGTTGATTCTGTGAACCGAATATTTTTAAAACATAAGCGCGAAAGGCCGTTTGGGTGCTGTTAACGAAGTTTTCGTTGCGTGAAATATTTTTCGGTGGTTGAAATTATACGATAAATTTGTGTTTTCTTATTTTATCGTTTCAAAGATTTTGAAGCTGTGCTTTTGGAATTGATTTGTTTAACACGAACAATTTGAAATAGTCGATAGAGTTCATTCGTATAGCAAAATGTAAGGAAAGAGGTGAAAAGTAAAATGCTCGTTGGTAGAACATTAGTTCTGTTTAATTACGTGTGCTTTCTCTTTTCTGTTAATACTTCAAAGAGTTGGCAAATCGTCAAAAAGCCCTTTGTACTGTTGCCTCATATTTCGCTTCACCATTTGCATTTCATCTATGTTTTCTTCCACTGATATAGTTTGTTCATTGAGATGTGTGTATTGGACCAAGCGAAAGAGTTTCTTTAAGCCTTTTCTTTGTGCACTTATGTCTTTCCTACACTCTTTGCACAGAATTAAAATGCTCGTGTAATTATTCAAAACTTTACAACCTTTAGGAAACGTTTCTTTTCATCGAGCCTTTGATACTTCAACTTATCACGTTGACATTTTGAAGAAACATTAAAAAGATGGATTACAAATGTTTCTCTTTTAAATTACAGAAATTATTAACATGTACTTCAGTTGAAACACGTATTGCAGAAGAACCAAGTAATATACTTTCAGAACATACATCATAGAATTTAGATTATTATTAACGTAGTTTATTAATTTAGATAAAGAAGTCTCTTTAGTCTGCTCCATTTTATGAAAGTTTGATATTGACGCGAGTCAGTTAATTCCATTGTTACATAAATAAAAAAAAAGTTTTTCACGAGTACCTCGTACAAGTGATTTGTAGATGTGAATTTGAGCTCCGACAACAGAAACCTTTTCCGAACCTTCGTTTCTTCGATAAATTTAATGCTAGCCGGTTTCCCAAACGACGAACGGAAGTTGGTACGACCCTTTAGAAAAGTATCTTCGCCCTCCTATCGGATCTCTTTTGTAAAACCTTTCAACGTTGCGTTTCGTCGAAAGTGTTGACCCGGTTAACGGGGCGACCGACTTTCGACCGATTTCACCGTCTCCCGAGACGTTGGTTCCGATCGAAATTCCATCGAACCACGGACGAATTAATGAGCAATTAAGGGCTCGCGACAAATGAGGCTAATTTGCGTGGACAGGCGTCGATGGTTGAAACGGACCTGCATGGGCGTCGTTTGATGAAGCTTGAATAATTGGAACGTTATGCGCGCGCGTGTCCAGTACATCGATGAAATGAAAACACAGGTCGATTCAAAAATAATAGAGTCCATAAAATGATTGACCTTTTTTCCCTGAAGAGGTGGAGAATATAATATGCTATCCTTACATAATAAAATATAATTGTGTTCGGCACAAAAGTATATCGGCTATCTAAATATGATTATATTTTATTAGTTACGTAGGAGAAAGTTTATATTATGTTTTGTACTCTTTTCAGGAAAAAATGATTTAACGTTAGGGTCAATATTACTTATTGTTAGTAATAGATTCGGTCATACGAGATCAGCTGTTCGCTGAGTCAGAGCCTGCTCTAGCGGTTACGTCGCCCCGGACAAAAAGACAAATTGCCACCCCTTAAGAATATATATATTTTTTAAGTAAAGTTACATATTTTTTATTTTGAATAAAAATCAAGTATATGCATGTTTAAACAAGTTCAAGCAGCGTCCTTTACAAATTCTGCGTCAATTTTTCAATGATAGCTTCATTTTCGACGAACTAGAAATAGATTTTGTTTGCTCCTTTTTTTCTGAATCGAAGCAATCGAATATAAAAGTTTAAATCGGCGTTAGTATCACATTTACGAAAGAAATTTATTTTTAACAAATATATCAATCTTTTTACACTATTTTTCATATTTCTTGATGCGTCTGTACATGTTCTTCCTTTTTTTTTTGCATTAATTAAAATTAAATGATATTTTTGGAACTATGTAATTATATGTTGTAAATTTACTTTTAACAGATTCTTGAAATAATACAACGTTTTCTTCTTTTAATACGTGCGCCGACATATTTTTAAAACATAAAAACTCGCCGGAATGTAATTTTTAATTCACTTTTATGGACGTTAACTGGATGAAAATGAATCTAAATGGCTCCATTTCTAACCTGTTTATTCTTTTCATAAAGGAAGATGAATTAAATGCATTTCCTAAGCGATTGTTGCTCTTCATAAAACTTTACTTATTTCACAAAACTGCTTTTGTAGAACACCTCTTATGTTCAACGTTTCAAATAATATCAACACGTGATACCTATGGTACCTATGGTACAAATGTATCGATAGGGATCAAAACGGATTTCGGTTCAGTTCCGAGTGACAGGAAATTAATCCAGAATGTCAGAACACCGTTGCTCGCAGGTGACAGGAACGTGTGTTGCGTACATCGAAGGTCCTTAATTTCCTTAACGACCTAGTCCGCCTGTGACATTCGTAGTATCGGCCTGTGTGGTCGTTTGGATGTCCGTTTCATTCACGGCTGATTTCCTCCGACATTAGGAACAGCTGGCCACGCCATGCTTTGACATATTTCCCTAGCTATTCAGCTTTCGTTCTGATAAATCCCTGTCCCGTGTGCACTCATTAACATAATACTGAATAATCTCGGGTAACTACAGCAACGAACAAAAATGGTACTACATTTCACTTAATCCTTTCAAAAATTATGAGTTCACAAAAGCCGACAAGAAAAAAGTTCTTTCATAATTAGGACTGAAAAGGGTTAAGTAAGATCACCTACATATCTGTTTTAGGTAGTAAAAAAATGTTTTATGTATATACAATTTGAATGGTATCAAAGGACTAATATATTGTATGAATATCTTTCTTTTTAGCTTTCATCGTGTTTTTGCTATAGTTTGTTATCTCAACGGATATAAATTACATAATTAACTTCAATTTCAAAAAATGTTATTCTTCATAAAATGTTTTTTGCCTCATCATAATCGGAAGAGCTATTTAAGAGGCCTTATTTAACCACTTATCCTACCATTTTCCCGACAGGTGCGTTAATCAGAGCTAAATATTTATTACTTCAGCGTTTAGTACTTGACAAACATTAACTGTGTACATTGTCATCAGAATTAAACTTAAAATTCAATTGTGATCAAAGTTTGAACTACAGAAGTCACGTGTGAACCGTAAGGTGCGTTACGAGTGTGACACGTTACTGTAGGTCAAAGGGTTAAATCGATTGTTTTATAATATGTGGCACTTTGGTATATGGGATTATAATTTCAAACTTTGTCATATAATTTCAAAAATATTATAATGTACGACCGATATGCATAATCGAAGATGTATCATTTTTTTTTTTTTTTTTTAATTATGATTAATAGTGCTCTGTGATGAACGAATCTCTAATCGAATTTGTTAGTTCCAGTAGAGGATTAAAAACTCCGCAATGTCCATTCAAAATTGGACTCATTTAACCAAGTTAAATAATAGAAATGAAGCGCGTAGAAAAAGTGATAACTATTGGGAACTTTTGGCAACGAAATCGCTCGAGGAATTCACTATTAAGAACGTTGATGGATTTTATTTTTCATTGTAATCATCGAATGGAACAATCCTGACAAGAGTTTCCAAGCTCAGTAAAATTGTTTGTTTGCTCTGTGGAAAATCTACTATGTAGATTTGTGTAAGTTCTGTTACTGGTAATGGAGCATTGTTATTGCAACGATTTCGCGAGGCAAATGTGTCCGGAAGTTCTGAATTGTTATCAGAATTTTGGAAGTACGTGCAAGAAATGAAGTTGGTACTTGTTCTTACGCTCCTAGAATTTACGTGGTCGTTTTCATCTAAGCTTAAAGTTTGAAATTGTTGTGACACAGGGCAAAGTAGCCGACTAAAGACACTTCGACAACAATTCGTATCTTTTAATGATGTTACGTGGCCGACGGTTAGGCAGCTATAGTGGTCGGCGGAGGTTTCTGGTAAGGGAGGCCGCGTAACATTTATTTATTAAGAGAAAAGTCAATACAACCCGAGCGGTTAGATTGTATTGTTGTGGGAACCGTCACTGGTATTCACTGGGATTTATAGAGAATGCTAATGTGGGTTTGACACAGTAAATATATATTACAAAATCAGTCTATTACAGTTGTTCTGTCGCGAGTATAGGTGTGTGTGTTGTATATTACCTATTCCGCTGGATGCTCGGTTTTGACGCACTGGCAATGCGGGGTGTGTGTGTGTGGTTGGTACGGATGCCAAATAGAAATACAAGCAAGTTCGCAGATTCTATAAGGTTCGCTTTGATCGAAAGGGACTTCAACCCGATCTCACTAAATAATAACCAACTCACGATTGTACACGAAGTGCTCAACGCTAGATGAACTTTGGTACTGCCCCCGAACGTTGGTACCGAAGGGGTTTATATACTACTCCGAAAGGGCAATCTGGTTATTACTTAGATAATCGCATTGGTCCCATCTGTTTTTCCAGAAATGTTTAGAGTGGTTGCAGCTGGTGTTTAATCATGATGGTCCCACTGCTTTCCCAAAACGTATGGTTCTGTTATCGCAGTGGGCCTTCTGTTTGTTTCAAGTGCAGGCGGCCTGTTTGTATTAGAGTTTTCCTTTTCCAGATGTTAAAAGGATTCGTTTTTCTAGAGGAGGCATATGTTTGATAAAATGATCTGCCTACGTGACACCTCCCCCCTTAGAAGAAACATTGCGGTTATCGCGATGCTTTCTTTTTTGAAAAGGAAAACTCGTATTGAGTGTATTACAATTTGGTGGTGTAGTGTAATATGTCGAGTGTGGTGTGTAATGTAAGTGTACTTATCGCTATGAGCAGTGATTTCGGTAGATGATGAGCGGCAGGAACTGTCGGATGGTCGTTTGGTTGTATTTGCCAGAGTCCTGGGCCCGGAGTTGATCAGCGCCGTATCCTGGAGACTAACCAGAGCGGTATTGGATCTGGTGGTGGCGGGACTCGGTTTTCCCTCTGGCACTGCAGCCTTGTGAAGATGGTCTTCATGCATTCCTCGCACATGTAGGAGGCTTGCACGTGGGTTATAGCCTCATGGCAGCGGTCACAGGTCCCCACTGTTGTTGCCAACTCCTCCGTCCAGTGCAGTTGTACCAGGTCTACTATTGTTGTTCCCATTATGCAGTTGAAGCAGACCACGCCAGTGTCCGTCTTGCAGCACGAGGCGCGGACGCACATAGTGGTTGCGAGTCGCATCAGCATTCGGTATCGTCCGGTGGTGGCTCCTGTCCTCTTCTTCTTTAAGTAACACATTCTATTACAATTTGTGGAATGGTTCCCCGGTGGTGTTCGTGGTTTTTCTGTTGTCGTCGCCTAGGTGCGCTCAGAATTTCGCCACTTTGTCCACATGAACAATGCCAATGCGAGCAGAGTTGCTTAGTTCGACGTTCTTAACTGTGTTTCTCTTTTTAAGGATGTCTACTGATACATCTATGGTGCCGGGGCTGTTTATATACTTTCAAGAGCCCTTGGGTCACCCCACTCTCTCCAACCTTAAGGGAGGGGTGTGTATGAACGGCTATGGTCCTTTAGAATATTGTAGCACTTGGTTTAGATATTGAGGGGTTTTCCTCTGGTATTTTTATCGGCTGTTATATTGCGAATCTTTATGGTATGGGTTATTAATTCTGTTAGATAATCTCCGTATGATTTTAACTTTTCACCGGTTGGGAACGAACTTGGTTCACGGGCTGGTTTTCCGAATACCAATTCGTATGGAGAAAAATTTGTTGCTTCATGTACAGATGTATTGTACGAGAACATGGCAAATGGTATTAGTAGATCCCAATCCTCGTAATTATCCATGTAATGTTTAAGATATTCCGTTAGCACTATGTGGCTTCGTTCTAAGGATCCGTTGGTTTGTGGTCTGTACCCAGAAGTTGTGATTTGTTTGATTTTAAATATTTCCGACAAATTTTTCATTAAGTTTCCAATGAAACTGGTTCCTTTGTCCGTTAATATTGCTCGTGGTGTTCCATATATGGCAATGAAGTGTCTTGCAAAGGCGTCTGCTATTGTGGCAGCTCTGATGTTTGGTATTGCTACAGCTATACAATTTTTTGTTAGACAATCTTGCATTGTGAGAATGTACTTATTTCCGCTAGGTGTTAAAGGTAAAGGTCCTACGGTATCTAAGGCAATTTTATCAAATGGTTCTATTGGAGTGTCGGTAATTAACATTGGTTGACGAGTTTTTGCTCTAACTAATTTTTCTTCTTGACAACTTGTGCATTTTCTGATGTAATTCTGTATGTCATTATGCATTTCCGGCCATTGATACTTCGCTCGGACGCGTTTATAAGTTTTCGTGATACCTTTGTGTCCTCCTACTAAACTATCGTGAGCTTCGCGAATTATTTGCAATCGATCTTCCATGGGTGGTGTGGTGGTTGAGCAATTGCATATAATGATCTTTTGTGTTGTTCCTGTGAAGACTTCCTTTATCATCTTAATCAGTTCATTAGTCGGCAATTTATGGAAATCTCCGACTGCTGATATTCTAAATGACTTTATTGGGTTTTGATCTAAAAGGTGTTTTAGGTTCTGGAGTCCGTTTAATATATCTTTGCTTTTTCCGGTGTCGTAAAAGTTTTCGGCGACCACTATACTGTAAACTTTGTGTAAGCCATTTGCTGATACTATTATGTTTCCTTTCTGTGGTTCTTCCGACAAAAGCTGTTGTAAATTTATTGTTTCCGTGTCCAGCAGCAGCTTTCCAATGGGGGTTACTAGGTTACAATCCGCAGGTATAAAATGTACATAGTGACCTTCCTCGGCGGTCAAGGTACTTGAGGAAACAATGATTTCCGGTGTCTGTATCTGCTGCGGTTCTTTTCGCAGGTCATTTTCTTCCGTAAAAAGTGTGTCCGTGTCCAGCTGTGCGAACGGGTAAGGGTCAATGGTGTGGTCAAAGACTCCCTGTGGTTGGTGAATTGTCGTTCCGATTATCCTATTAACAGGTTGTGGTTGTAAAATTTCTTCATTTGTTGCAGGTGATACTGAGATATTAAGTAAGTCTCGTTGCGGGGTTTCAATTATCGTTTCTTCCGTAATGGTATTTTCCGATGGTTCTTCGAATGACATCAAATTTACATCTTCCTGTGTCGGTGTGATTTGAGTGGAGTTTGCTTGCGGGTGGAAGCTTATGGTTTCCATATGTTCGTCTGGCATGTTTATCTCCCGCGATAAGTTAGGAAAAGATCTGGGTTTATTTGATATTGGAGAATGTTGAACCTTTCCGAGTGCTGGTTCTTCATCTGAGCTAGTGTTTTCCTCCTGGTACTTCGGTCGTCTTTCCCTGTCTCTTTGTAGTTGCCGCACGCGGAATCCTATTGAGTCTGTGTCGAGTTCTGGTTTGGGTCCTAATTGCTTGTAGTCGGGATCTTGGGGATCTCGAGGTATAAGTGGTAAGCAAGATGATACAGGATTTCGTGATAGCGCATCTGCGTTCTTGTTCACTTTTCCCGCTTTATGAACAACCTGATATTCGTATTCTAAGAGTCTGAGTCTCCACTTCATAAGTCGTGATGTCGGGTCCTTGACAGAGTGTAACCAGATTAACGGTCGGTGGTCTGTAACGAGTGTGAATTTTGTTCCATAAAGGTATGGTCTAAAATACTGCACCGCATAAACCATTGCAAGGCATTCCTTTTCAGTAGCAGAATAATTTCTTTCAGCTTTATTTAAACTGCGGGATGCGTAGGCAATTGGGAGATCGTTTCCTATTTCTCCCTGACTAAGTACAGCTCCAACTGCGTAATCTGAAGCGTCAGTGGTCACAATGAACGGTTGATTAAAATCTGGATATTGTAGAATCGGTTGTGTGCAAAGTTCATCGCGTAAATTTTCAAAACTCTTTTGGTGTTCTTCAGTCCAGTTGAAACGAATTCCCTTTCCTAGTAATTGAACTAATGGTTTCGCTTTAACAGAATAATCTTTAATAAAACGGCGGTAATATCCAGTCAGTCCCAAGAACTGTTGGACATTTTTTTGTGTTTTTGGAGTAGGAAATTCCTTTACGGCTCGAAGTTTACGAGGATCTGGTTTAACACCATCTGCTGTTAGAATATGTCCTAGATATGCAACCTCCTTGCGTAAAAATTCGCATTTGTCAATCTGTAGGGTAAGTCCGAACTCTCTGAGTCGATTGAGTAATTTCTTTACTTTTATTTCGTGTTCGCGTAATGAAGAAGAAAAGACAATCATGTCGTCCATGAATACATGAACATTTTCTAGTCCAGATGTAACTCGATTCATTAGGCGTTGGAACGTTGGTGGTGCATTTTTCAAACCAAAAGGCATACGTAAGAATTCGTAATGTCCATGCGGAGTTGTGAATGCAGTTTTCGGACGATCTTTAGGGTCCATTTGAACCTGATGAAATCCATTTGCTACATCGAATATTGTGAAATATTTCGCTCCTCCCAGTTTATCTAGAATTTCGGTAATGTTTGGTAATGGAAATTTATCGCTCAAAGTCTTTTCATTTAAGGCTCGAAAATCAATCACCATACGCCAGCGTTTGTTACCCTTAGCGTCTGGTTTCTTTGGTACAATCCATAAAGGGGAATTGTAGGGTGAATTAGAAGGCTGTATGACTCCTTGTAATAGCAGAGCTTTTACTTGACGTTGTATTTCCTCTTGATGTACTGCTGGATACCGGTATTGTCTTGTATTAATTGGTACGTCGTCTGTCGTATAAATTGAATGGTAAAAATTTGGCACTTCTCCTAGTTTATCTCCGGGTAGGTAAAATCTGTCCGGAAATTCGTTGACAATATTGAATACGTGTTGACGTTCTTCTGCGTTGAGATGGTCAGTTCTTAAAAGTTTTTGAATTCGGGTTGCTCTATCTTCTGACGTCTCTTCGGTTTGATAAGAAGTGATTGGATCGTCATCTGACGAGTCATAAATATCGTAAGGATGAATATGTTGTGGTTCAATATCTATTTCTACGTCGTCCTCTCCAGTGTTCGTAGCTAATGTGTAACAAATACCATCGCGATTATAAACCGCTGCTTCGCCAATGTATATTTCTTCTGGTGTTCTAAGTCGCGGTAAATATCCCTCCTTAATGTTAGGATTGGCTATGTAGATTGCAATTGTTTTTGTTGTTCGAGCTTCGATACGGTGTTTAGTCGTTTTCGGAATTTTCTGTTCAGCTAAATCTTTATAATTTGAAAAACGAAGTGGTCGAATGGGTTTATCTTTCAACACCAATGTTCCGTGATAATATGAAATTTCTGCTTCCTCTTGTAATAAAAATGGGCTGCCTATAAGTCCATCGGCTTCTATGGCAAGTTTTCCTACAACGTAAAATAATGCAGGCTTACCGTGAATGTGAAGGATTGTGGTTCCTATGCTATGGACAGGTGGTTTTGTGAGTCCATGAATTTCGATAACTTCCTTGGTGATACGTTTGGCTTGATCTCCAAGAGCGTCGCGAGTCACTAAGTTAACTGCTGCACCGCCATCAATTAAGAATTCACCTGTTTCCGATTTTAACTCCGGAACTTTGATTTTTATTCTCGGGGCTGGGGTTTCTTTGATGAGGATCCTTCCGTGAACCTGACTGTCCTTTGGCGAGGTTTTTCCGACTCGTTCATCGTCTCGCCTTTTCGGTGAACGTTTTCGGAGTTTAAAGACTTGTTGGATTCTACTGATGAGCCTCGAGAGTATGATCGCTGTCTGAAATTACGCGGATTTCTTCTGCAACCTCTTTCATCGTGTCCTTGACTATCGCATCGCCAACAATATAACTGCGAAGTATCGCTACTCTCGTTGCGTTTCAAGATTGTAAAGCCTTTCCTATCCTGATCCAAATGTGGTGAATTCGAACGATAGGAAGGTGAGTTCGATTGGTTTCTATGTCGTATAGTCCATGCTGATGCACGCGATCGTCCTTCTCTCTCATCTTCAGAGCTGGGTGCTCTCCTCTGTCGATCTCTATACCGGTCGTATCGCGTTGGAGACTGGGGATACGAAATTTGATTTCGACGTTCGTTACTGTAATGATCTTTGTTGTACCGATCTTTTGGTGATATGCTTCGTGTCATTCCACGACGATTCCTCAGTTTTCGGTCTACTTCTAATACAGCATCAAAAGCTTCTTCCAGGTTTTTAATCTGTTTATTTTGTGCTGACACCTTAAGAGAAATACGGTCTGGTAACCCGTCCAAGAAGTTTTCCAAGATGTCTATTTCCATTTGTTTAATAATTTCATCCGAATTCCTAGGATACTTTTCTTTAATAGCTCCTCTTGTACAGTAAATAAGATGACTTGTTCGATCGATGTAACTTCTTAGGCTTTCGTATTCTCGAATTTGAAGCCTGGCGATTTCCGCTTGAAACTGCGATAAGCTTTGTCCTGGTCCGAATCTTTTCTTCAAATGTTTAATTAACGCTGATACCGAAGCAAATTCATGTTCTAATGTACTTCTTCGCGCCGGACCGGTGAGTTTAGTTAATATGATAGTAAGATATTCGGCTTCTGTTCCCTCAGGAATCAAAGTTAACCCATCTTCTACCAATTGTGCAAAACGTGATAAAGGTGGATTTTCTCCATCAAATTGTGGTATCGTTAGAGTGACATTTTGAATACAAGATCTTTGCGTCAAAAGTGACATAGAGTTTGCGATCGAAACTGTTAAGTTCATTAGATCGGCTGAGGTAATATTGGCTTGTTCATTCGCCATTTTCGAATAGATTAATTAAATTGCTTAGAAGAGATAACTAGGAAAACTAGTATATAGCTCTTACAACTCGATGACTAGGAAAACTAGTATACAATCGATGTTGAACAAGGTAATAGCTGGTTGTCAAATATCCACGAAAGTAATTATTACAGTGAATATAATCTAAGTGACATGTATCCCACCGCTGTCACCAGTTCTGTTACGTGGCCGACGGTTAGGCAGCTATAGTGGTCGGCGGAGGTTTCTGGTAAGGGAGGCCGCGTAACATTTATTTATTAAGAGAAAAGTCAATACAACCCGAGCGGTTAGATTGTATTGTTGTGGGAACCGTCACTGGTATTCACTGGGATTTATAGAGAATGCTAATGTGGGTTTGACACAGTAAATATATATTACAAAATCAGTCTATTACAGTTGTTCTGTCGCGAGTATAGGTGTGTGTGTTGTATATTACCTATTCCGCTGGATGCTCGGTTTTGACGCACTGGCAATGCGGGGTGTGTGTGTGTGGTTGGTACGGATGCCAAATAGAAATACAAGCAAGTTCGCAGATTCTATAAGGTTCGCTTTGATCGAAAGGGACTTCAACCCGATCTCACTAAATAATAACCAACTCACGATTGTACACGAAGTGCTCAACGCTAGATGAACTTTGGTACTGCCCCCGAACGTTGGTACCGAAGGGGTTTATATACTACTCCGAAAGGGCAATCTGGTTATTACTTAGATAATCGCATTGGTCCCATCTGTTTTTCCAGAAATGTTTAGAGTGGTTGCAGCTGGTGTTTAATCATGATGGTCCCACTGCTTTCCCAAAACGTATGGTTCTGTTATCGCAGTGGGCCTTCTGTTTGTTTCAAGTGCAGGCGGCCTGTTTGTATTAGAGTTTTCCTTTTCCAGATGTTAAAAGGATTCGTTTTTCTAGAGGAGGCATATGTTTGATAAAATGATCTGCCTACGTGACAATGACCTTTCCTAAAACGAGATTTGCAATTTCCACAAAATTTTACATGTATTGCGCTATATAATCAATTTTCCACAAAAATAACTTTTTAAGACAAATATTATCATTAATCGTCGTAAACCTTAGCATGCAATATCGTCAAAAAATTTAGGATTAATGATAGAAAATACGTAACACGAGCTTCTTCACAACAGTGTATATAAATTATGAACTTTGACCAAAAATAAAGATAGTTTGGAATTTTCAATTTCACTGTTGCATCAAAATTGCCTCGAAACTCTCGCGTCTACTGTGCGATGTCCCTCGTTGCTATAAATTTCACAGTCGTTATCTTTTTGGTAAACTAACGTCTTCGTTTTCATTGTAAAGGACAGTCGTTTAACGAGATAATACAGCTTGATAAAGTTGGCCGTTGCACGTTTCTATTATTACGATACGTGTTCATCTTTAGATTACACACAGTTCTCGTCGCGATGCTTTAAACAATTTCCGGGGGGGGGGGGGGGGGGGGGCACGTTTGTACCGAGAAATATGATAACCCACAAATCTTAATGTTATGTCAGAGCTAGGTACATCATTCCCCTTTTGAGATCCATTTGGAATCAGTTCAGTTTATACGATAAGAATCGGGGAAGAGATATCTGCCGTTTTCAAATTGAATCCCATCCCGTTTAACGATCGACTTAATAATAACCTCGTTCGATAAGCATGAACCCAGAGTAAACAGTATAATAATTGCACGTCCAGTTTTAGAAGGGATGTTTGCCTCATTTTAATTTAATCTTGATAGATGATACGCAATGAATTATTTGAGAAGAGAATTCACAACCCTACCTTTGTTTTGTGTCGGCCCTCAAAAGATAATTACTAATTAAAACTTGGAAAACGAGGACGTTTTCTTTGTAATTTTCATACCTTCTCGGATGACAGAACTATGTAAATGATACATATATAATGTTTTCTAAAATATATTTTGATTCAGACATTAGCGAAAGAGTAATTATTTTACATTTACACTAAACGTACCAAGCGGGGACAAATAATCCCTTTCAAAATTTCAAATGTGTGAGGGAGCAACCATTCATAAATATGTTAAAAGTGTAATTAATTGATTATTTTACTTATAAAAATAAAAATATTTGTTTGTTTATTTTATTAGAAATCAGAAGTTATGTCGCGAATTATTTCCTTTAATAAATTAAGAATTTCTTTCTAAAAATCAACATTTATTTCATAAGGGGTCCCTTATCTCTTATCCCTCATTTCATAAGAGGTCAAAATGACCCCTTATGGTAAAAATAGGTATATGTAAAATGCTGGTACGTTTAGTGTTAATTATGATTTTCAATCATTACTTTAGATTACTTCTTGCTGAACTCCGATTACAAGATACTTGTTGAACTGCGTCATAGTGAAAGGGTTAATGTCATGAAACCCATGAAATTTCAAATTTGTTCTCTACCATTTATTATCGAAGTGTATGTACGAGTTAAACAATTATGATACTTTGTCGTGTGCCATCAAACGCAAACCATTCACGCGATCAACGTTGAATCCACAAGTGGGCAGGTATGTAGGTATAAATATTTGTGTATCACATGCAATATCGTGTTCGTGAAAATCATTTTGGTATCTTTCCGTCTCGATATCGAAACTTGATTTACTTTAATTTTTCACGGAGATTCAAGCTTCTTTTTATCAATCTACATGAAATTCATAGCTGGGATTAATTTTTAGGTAAATTAAAACAAGAAATTTAATCTCTTGTTATATCTCCAGGAAACTTGGTTAATTAAATAACACGCATCTGGTGGAACGAGTAATCTAAAACCTTAAAAAATTTTTCACTATACTGTTAGTACACCAGGTTTATTTTAAAAAGAATTTAGTGGAAATTTAATTTTAATTGGTCATAGTCAGTAAATCTAGTAAATGTATTTCAAAATGTTGTCTGAAAGATTACAAAATTACATGTTGTATAAAATGACACTTATGATACATCAATTTAAAGCTCAAAGTTTGATAAAAATTAGTATATAAATACTTCTTCGATATTCTTAATACTAATTGGTTGGTTTTTCGTCGAAACCTGTTATGCGTCAATCAATGCACGAGTGGCTATTATTTTTTATTAATTAAAGTGTGTTAGGAAATCGGATGAAACATTTAAGTCATCGTCTTCATCGAGCCTCAAGCTTCAAATTGATATACCATAAGTGCTATTTCGCCTTACTTTTCTGTCATGAAATTCTGTTAGACTCTCTACGTTTCAAAATCGTTGATTTGGTACGTTACAATCTAATTATCGCAGTATTTTTATATGAAATTTCATGATATTTTTTCACGAATGTAAAAAATTTCGGTTATGGAGGGTTAAATTTTCTGCAGCAAGGGAACCCAGATCGAAGTAGACCGAGTGGCTTCGAAGTAGAAAGGGTCGATAGCCCTGCTTGCACAGCGCTCGCGCCATTCGAGTACCATAGTCAGTTACGGTGACACACACACACACACACACCCGATTCAATGGTTAAGTGTGTACGCAGCAGCCATAGGCCATGGGTTTTGAATCGCTGGTCCTTGGAACTATGGCGAGTTCAACATTATTCTATACACTGAATAATGTGGTATTGATTACACTGTTCGTTGTCTAGAATTATTGAATTACGGTTTAGGGCATCGCCAGCTTTCAATTATGTTGATTAACTAGATAGTTGTTTTCGTAATAATGGTTAGCCATTTTGCGCGGCTTTGCTACAGTGACAATTTGGTACAGTCTCGTGCGTTTCATTGTTAATCCCTTCTTTTCTACACCTGTTGTGGAATAATCACAAATAGGATACAAGTTTTACGTATTAGTTATTTTTAGGAAAATTTCTTTTCTGTTGGACTGCTTTCTTTCTAGTGGATAGTTGCTTGTTTCTGCCGCAGTTTTAAGTTAAAATTAGGAAATTTTTAATTAAAATTTATGGAGTTTTGTGTTTCTTATTCGTTACGTATTTCTGTTATGATTTAACGATTATAAACATTCACATTTATCTATGAATTTTTTATTTTTCTGGATTCCATATGTAGCTTTTTATGCCAATCCACTGTGTTAGAATGATTCATAATTTATTATTAATACACTTCACAATATGATGATTTTTGGACTCCCCAAAGCATGCATTAAATTCTTTAAAATTCTATTTGATCTTCGTGAATGGCAAGCACAACTATTCCCTTTGATAATTCATTATTATATTGTAATAAATAGAGCTTCTTTCTGACTCTCAATCATAGTTCATCCAGTAATCAATTGTTCAGTATACGAAGAAATATAGATTTACAAAAGGCTGCCAAAGTGTTAATAAATATAAAGTAATACGAAAATCTCGAATTTAGTTGCCAATGTACTACACACAATTAATGTTTGTTCATTTTATTTTGATAATACATAAAATATACAAGATTTTACCAGCTCGATCAAGAAGTAATTACGAATTTTCTTGGTCCCTTTTGCAAAACTAACAGAAATCCCGTAATATATTATACAGAAAATTTGATAACGTACATCCGATAAATCTCTCTGCGATTTGAAGGAAACCCAATCTTTATTTTCCACGGCATTAAACATCGCATACAAAATTCGAGCGTCCGTGTGAACGTTCGCGCGATACTACACACTTTATCATCATTACTCGCGGCCAGATTTATCAGCTGACGTGTTATCAGAATATTGCGCAGAACTAACCGAAATTCCCCAAGAGGGAAACGTGACAGGACTAGACGAAGTTAAGGGACTTAGAACGGGAAGCCAGCTTTTGGAAAGTCTGATCCTTGCGATTCTGGCGACGAAAAACATATGTATTTTCAAGAGATAACCGAACGATATTAGTCCTTTGATTCGCAAGCCCGTTAATATATATATGTTACCTATTGTGTAGCAATTCATCAGATAATTAAATATTTAGAACTGTTGTAATATTTTCTTCTTTTTAACCCTGTCGTTCAGCCTTCTTGTCCGAAAAATTTTATTTACAATGATGTATTTTAATTTTCAATTGTACTTTAATCAACCTTTATTTGGAAATGCCTGAGTGACGTACGAAATAGTTAAAAATTGATTTAGTATTGTCAAAATAATATACTAGAAACTCTTAACTAGAATATTATACTAGGATTTTATTATAGCATCAATTTACCTACTCAAAGACTTCACTCTTAGCCAATCGATTAAATAAAGCTGTTTCAACTAAAATTAGTATCTTAAATTTTTAAACGTGATATTTTATACATATATTGAAAATAATATGTTTGGTCAATTTTATTGTTAGAATTCGCAAGAAATTACGATTATTTAAGTTCTTAGATGGAAGTTCTTTGCTGTTTGTGGAACGAATACCGCATTGGACGGTGCCAATTACAAGTTAGTCGTGTTTTCATATGGAAGAAGAAAGTAGGTTCGTTATGACTCAAGTTTAAGTGACAAACGGTATCGTCTGCTCGGTCAGAAGGATCTGGTACACCACTAATAGCTGATTTGTTGCTCGACCGCGTTTAGTTTAGAACTTCAGTGCAGGAAAATAAATGGATTATGTCGTGTATGAAGTTAACCGCGACAATTTGGTTACACACGTTCAGCCATTTTAATAGGTGGTAACGCATTTAACGCAATACTGTTACGCCTTCTAATTTCAAAGAAGAAAATGCTTAACGCATAATTAAAAAGAATACAAATTATATGAGGTTGAAAGGATCGAGTAATTATAATAATTTCTTGATCAAAGCAGCGTAAAGTAGATGAATAACGTGGCGATTGTCAAGTATGTTATTTATATTGCCTTTTGTAGTTAAGTGTGTTCTTTTATAACAAGCAGTTTCAAAGAAATTTTCTAGACATTACTGGGAGATATTTATTTTTCTCAAAAATTGAAATTAAAATAGTGGTAATCGTGCCCACCCTGAATGCTTAATTTTTTTGAAAAAAAAAAAAAAAATACAACCGACTTCGGAATGCACCAAAAAGGTCGAAATAATTTTAATTTATATTTCGGAGACGACGCAAAATTAACAATTTCCTACATTGGAAATTGTCAAAATTCTTTAATCCTTTTACATATTTTCACATTAGCAACATCTTTCATTTACACAATTTTTAATTTTGCGCCGTCTCCGAAATATAAATTAAAATTATTTCGTACTTTTTGGTGCATTCCGAAGTCGGTTGTATTTTTTTTCCAAAAATTTTTTTTGAGTAAACGAAAGAATCGTTAATAATGCGTGTAATAGATATTTATAATAATATTCTATTGTTAGAAGCAATTGAAAGTCAGAAACTATGTTAAACTGCATAAGAAACGCGTATTAAAATTACTAAAAGTTCAAAGGGCTGCCAACAAAGTCCTGTTTCGAATTTCGGTATAAAGTTAGATTCGTAAGAAAGTAGAAATCTTCCACTTTAATTCGGTTTTTGATTTACATCGATATCTTTATCCGTTCCTGAGATATCGTCGTGTAAAGACAAACGTAATTTTTGTAAAAATTCGCTGCCGTCGCACGCTTGGACCCAGACAGCGAGTGTCTAGCGTAGCGGTCACGTGGTCAGTGTTTACGTCTAACCCTTTACTATTCCTGGAAATGCGTATACGAATTTCCTAGAAAAAAGTCTACGGCTCATTCGGGATTACCCTCGTACGCGCCGGCCGCTATACAAACTTTGAAGCCCTATATCTCAGGAACTAATTAAGATATCGCGTTGCAACAAATTGCGTTATTATCTACGCACTTTCCCCTATCTTCTGAGCTATTTATTGCGTAAAATTTAGGCATGTTTTTTTATATTTATTGCCAGGAATTTCGCCGCCGTTGAATGTTTCGCGTTGACCTGTGGGATCCTTAATGCGTCAAGTGTTTCCTGTTAATTTAGATTTAAATAACATTAGTTGATAGGAAAAGTAATATACAAAGTTGAAGATTATATTTTTCGGTTTGGTAACGTGGTGACATCTGTTGGCGGAAGTTAAATATCCATAAAACTGCTGTGCTGTGAATTTTTCAAAACTACGAAAATATTAAATGCTTGAAATATCATCGACCAGTTGAATTTTAATATATTTCGGTATATTTCTGTATATATTAATACATGTGACACGAAGGATTCGGTAATATGTTAACCGGACGTTGATTCTCGTCGAGTATTTCTTCTCCCCACGAACGAGACGTCGATACTTAATATTTACAAGAATACAAAGCTTACAAAACATCGACTACTATACAACAAACTCTCGTCTAAATCGTTTTCACCCTCCTCCCTTTCTTTACATATTGAAAACAAATTTTTGGAGAAAAAATACAACCGACTTCGGAATGCACTAAAATGGTCGAAATAATTTTAATTTATATTTTGAAGACCGCGCAAAATTAAAAATTCTGTAAATGAAAGATGTTGCTAATGTGAAAATATGTAAAAGGATTAAAGAATTTTTACAATTTCCAATGTAGAAAATTGTTAATTTTGCGCCGTCTCCGAAGTATAAATTAAAATTATTTCGACCTTTTTGGTGCATTCCGAAGTCAGTTGTATTTTTTTTTCCAAAAATTTTTTTTTATTATGATCGTACATAAGCCGTTGGAACATCAATCGTTCTCCGAGAGCGAACGATCGATCGGCATACGAGCGAACCGAGTTCCGGAAGAAAGGTGAAATCTTCGTTCATGCAAGGCAGCCACGGCTTCACAAAGCGAGGAACACTTGTTGCCCGAGCGTGCTCGTTGGCCTGTCGAGTATCTCGTGCGTGAGACAACAGCCACGTAAATAGTTTTATGCGACTTTTTGATCCGTGTTCGGAATTCGTACGCCACCCTGCGAACCGGCAAATCGATCTCGCGTGCAACACACGCCAGTCGACCTCTCGTCGACGAAGGAAGTCCGGCGACTTCCGTTTTGAAACATTGGCGATGAATTGAGGACATTCGTACTGTCATACATACGCTGTGTGCGAATCAATCACCGAATGAAATATCAAAGTAATAACCCTTCAAGCACTATTGTCACGTATGGGCACATGAGAACTATACTGTGGGAATTTGCACTACATTTTTGTCAACTTTTTTTCGTCTCTAGATAATTGAAAGTATTATTTTAGTTCGTCTATTTTTAATGTGTTACATATTTTCGATAATTTATTTCTTTTGTATAAATGCATTAACTTCATGTATGCAGCAACATGAATATTAGAAGAAGCGGTATTTCATACAAAGACTGTATTTTAAACTCATAGATTTTAAATAGATATAAAACAGCAAATTATGATTATAATTAACCCTTTGACTGCGGTTTTAACCGAAAAGAAAATCTTCCAGTGTGCTTATGCAATGTAGCAAGCAAGAAAGTTAATTGAAAAAATGAACACGCGTACACTATGAAGCACACATAGGTTTCCTTAGGGAAAATGACGTCATAGAAGAAGAATGTCCCCAGTGTCTGTATTTGGGTTAGTATTCGTTTCAAACAGAATTGATTGATTCAATAAACAATTAAAATAGATAATAGACCTTGTAAATTATCATGTCTAGGTATAATAACTTTCAGGTATATGATGAACGAATTCTTCCCCCATATCGCCATTTTTCTTAGAGAAACCTAACATGTTCTCAACGTATACAGTTACTGCGCCAGTTAATGTGTTAGTTTAAATGATTATTTATCACAGGACATCGTTTATCGTGCAATTGTGGTAAAACCTTCTCGTAAATCATCTTAATGATCCCCCATAACGATAACTTCTGTTTCCATCGTCAGAGTGAAACGAGTACAATCGAAGAGCAAACACTAACCTGTGAAATTAATGAAAATTCGCAACGACAGACTAGACAGACCGCCATGTTTACCGACTTATTTGAACGACGATTAACGTCAGTCTCGTCGAGTGACGGACACAGTGCGCTAAATATTCCGGTAAATTGCTGTACGTCAATTACAACTCGCCTACAGCTATATGAAATTGTAACGTGACTTCTTCTGTCGTGTGTGCGAACGGAATCGAGCCTGGTGTCCTATATAAACGACACGGCGTTGATCAATGCAATCCTTGCTTCCGTTAGCTTTAATCGGACGGAGATAACCTTTGCGATGGGCTGACAGTGTATTAATACGAGGGGGATTGGACAACTATCAAGGTTGTATCAAATAAAGCTGAGAATTCAATGGAAAAGATTTTGAAAAGCTGAGGGAAATTGCGATGTTCCTGGTTGCTTTAGAATTGCGACTATCGAATTGAATTATCGAATGTTCAATTGATTCTGAGAAATTGGAGGAAACAGGAAAATTAGTTCAAAAGATTAGAGCGAATTGATAGCTAATTGTTTCGTTGTTTAAACAGGATTCGTTGGTTAAAAAGTCTTCATTATTAAAACTAATGGGGATGCAAAAGTATTCCAATAATAAACTAATTTTCCATGTATTAACACTTCTGCTGTTGGTTAAAAACTTTAGCAGATTTTTTTTCCCGATTCAATTTTAAATCGCTGGTCACTGCTTTCCTTGTTTGGTTCGAAATCGTTTCAATTTCTTAATTATTCTATATTGTTTCTTATTTTTAATTTAAGAGTAGGTTTTATTGTTTTATTGTTGGTAATCGAGAAAGTTGTGTATAAAGATCTTTATTACAATCTACTGCAATATTTTTGGTTTTTCCATAATATTTCAGTCTATTAAAATTCGAACCTTGTATTTAAAAAGTAAGAGTTATGGCATGAATATGTAAAATTATTTTTATAGACAAGTTTCGATCTACTTAAGATTTTAATTTATTATTGCAGTAACTGTCACAAAGTTTGTTGCAATTGTTGGTTTCTGTCCTCTTCAGGTCCATTTTGAACTGTACTAAAATTGACCATTAGATTAAAAGAAAATAATACAGGATAATTGGAAAACATCGAAGTTATGAAATCAAGTTGTAATTATCTGATGCAGTCTGTTCGAGTTTTCCCTGTGTATTTAGCAAAGCATACTAAGGCCAAAGGTTCGTTCAATTACGTTTGCCTTTATCTTAGCCAGGGCTAATATTAGATTTTCGGATTCAAATGGATTTAAAAGAAATTAAGTTTACCTTCGTTTAAAGTCACGATATTTGTTTTCCCTTCGAACGTTTGGTTTAATCGATTTGGAACAACTAAACTTTGTTTTTTGAGGATCGGGAACAGCACCTTAAGGATTAAATCTCGAAACGGGCTCTTTATCAATGAGATTGGCATTAATTACCAAGGGGTCAAATATAGCATTTACACAAATAAACGAGGATATTTGTTTCAACGCGAGAAACGGGTTGATGGTTCGTGGAATTTATTTTAGCCTTTTGCTGGACATAATAACCTGACAATCGGGGAGTTGTATAAAAATTCTGAATTAATCCTTTCTATAAGTTTCTGAAATATAATATTTCGAAAGTACTTAAATTTCTAAGTTTCCAAAATATAATTTTCCGACGTTTCTAATTACTAAATTTCTATATTTCCCAAAAATGTAACATTCCGAAATCCCCAATTTTCAAAAATATAGTATTTCAAAATTTCTATATCCTAAAGTAAAATATTACAAAGTTGCTTATGTCTAAAATAATAATAATTCGAAATTTCTATATATCCCAAAAGTGTAATATTTGGAAATCTTTAATTTTCAAAAATATAGTATTTCATCATTTCTACATCTATTTATAAAATATATTTAATATTTCGAAATTTTTACGTTCCTGGCAATATACCATTTCGTTACTCAATTTCACGTTGTGTTTTCTTTATACAAACCATAGTCATTTAATCATTTCATATAAGATACCAAAAGGCAATTTACAGCTTTATCGAATAGCTGATACGTGTACCACGCGCGATGTTTCGTTTCTACAAAGATTAATGTACCGATCTGGACTCGATACGGGGTAACGTTGGATTGTGTTCAACAATTTCTGGATAACGTTTCAAAGTTGTAGTCGATAATCGAAGAAACTTCGATAATTCGTTGCTGGATACGCTCGGTAGATTTCACGCGGAAAATTAGAAAGTTTCGTCCAATCTTTCTGATATATCGAAAAACATTGATTAAAGTTCACCGTTGAAATATTGCCAAGCTTTGCTACGTGGTAAATAACAAGTTGGGAACGGTAGAAATAATGGAAATCCTGTGTGTACAATTCCTGGATTATAGTAATGTCGAATTTATATTTGGAATATGCAGTTAAATATGTTTTTAAAATATCAAAAGGAGATTTGATTGCATTTGTAAGTTAAATACATAAAATAAGAGTGATAAACGATTTTAACGTTTTATTTTGTTAGAGGCAAATTAAAATTTATTTCTGTATTATTTAATTCTCATATTTTGTACAAACTTTCCTGCATAGTTTTATTTAAAACAATTGATCGAATTTTATTCTATTAAAATTGTGAGAAATGTTTTGCAGAGTTTAAACGTTCACTTGTTATAAAATTTTAACAAAATATCATAGCAGAAAATATTTATATGTATGTAGTTAATATAACACTGTTCAAGATTTGTCTGTTCTTTTCTTTTATTATTATTTTGTAGATTTTATTCAATTACATTAAATTTGAAGTGCAAATTGGAAATGGCCACAGTGGCATTCAACGTGTTAAATGAATTCTATAAGATACAAAATGAAGAACGAACAATTTTACAGATAATATTGAACATTTAATTGGAAAATTTTGCTGACTCGTCGGGAAGATAAATCGAACCCTAAGTACGGAGATTTACCGGATCGAATCCCCTTAAGACTGCCATTTCCCTCGACACGAGCTACCGTTCTCTCTATTCGTTTACAGTAGATATAGGGAGATTGTTGGACAGCTTTCGGATTGGATTAGTCGGTGGAGTACGTGAGGATCCCACCGACATTCTACCCTTCGATCCCTCGAATCCCTTGGCCAAAATGGTTACTGACAAGCCACGGGAGGCAGCCTGACTCCTGATTGTGTTTGACCACTCAATTTATGCAAACGAAAGTACAACTGAAATTATTACGAGAAATTTCTATAAATTATCCCACTGAACAGCCAAACAGCTGATTGTCTTAAAAAGGTGAGGTTCTATAGGTTCTACAGGGCATAAGCTCGTTAGATTCTATAGGTTTTGTAGGACATAAGAAAACTGTTAAATTTTTATCGGAATTATGTTTCTGTCTACTGTAATTTTCAAACAATATTTTTACATTATTAAAAACTAAACGACTTAAAACAAAATATAAAATAATACGAAATCCTAAAGAATTATTAAAGCGATTAAAGGAATTAATAAGATTAGTATAGTCGCCATTGGGTTAAAATTCAGATGATTGAAATTTGGAAATTCGTATTCCAATTGACCAAAACTGTCTCCCTCCCCACCGCCTCCTTATCGTGTTGGTCCAATTGCAACATGAGCAAGGATGCATTCATGCAAGGGTAACCGTAATGTCGATGTCTCACGTAAATCCCCACACCCTGTTATGACGTCACATAATTCACCCTGACCCGAGCACAGGGCGAGTCCGTAAAAAGGTAACGAACAAATGGTGTCGGCATTACCATGGCATCGAGTCACGAAAGAACGGCTGCGCTTAATCAGCATACAAACATACCTGTTCTAGCTGATATCTTGGCTACCTTGAAAAGTTTCAACAAAAATCAATTTACGTTGCTGGTCAACGTTTCTGTAACTATCTATGCAATTATGTAACTTTGAGGTAACATACTAAATTTTTATTATACACTCAAAACACTTTTTATTGTATCTTACATAAGTATTAGATTAAGTATCATCATAATATTGAATAATGATTTCAATGTTTCAGTCTTTTATAGTACTTATGTAGCAGGTTTAGAATTGAATTGCAAGTTTGAATCAACTTTAGGTTTAAGAAACTTATTTTATTTATTATATTATTTGCTGACTATATATTATTATGTAACTCGTATATTATTATACGATAAATAGTTTATGAATTGCATATAAATGTCAAGCAGTTATGATTAAGACAATTCTCTGTTAGCAATATAAAAATGAATTTTCAACGTTAAATTCTTTTAGTAATATTTGAAACAATACATACTCGAGCAATCGTTCTTTTTTTGTATTCGAGGATTGAAGGGTAATTTTGTGCTACATCACACATCATTAAGAAATACTTCCCCTCTTTGACTACTACTTCGTCACTTAAAAACCACGGCGTAAGACGAAAACGGAAAGGAGCGTTTAACGTTAAATGATCACGATGCTTGAAGCCGCGAGCACCATTTTATTATGTATGAAATTTTCTTGAATTTTCAAGGCATTTGTGTTTAAGTACAATTTTTAACAAAATTCAAGCACAGATATTTTATTTATATTTTGTTGAAAGCAGTTATTGATGTAAGAAATTGAATTTCTTATGTTATAATACAGAATAAGCCAAACAAGTAAATATTATATTTGGTTCGATAATTATTTATTAAATATTTTTATTTTGGATTTTTTAAATGATAGGTCATTTTACATAAAAAATTTTCCTAACAATCGTTCGAGAAAATTGTTTTACATATCAGATAATTAGCCTTCTTATCCTATTTAATTAAAAGAAAATATACGAAGTCGATTTTTAATCCTTTACACTCGGTTGTCCCCTCTGAGGAGACATATTTAATTGATTCGAGATTCTACCATATTTAATTTATTCTAGATTCGACCATATATGTAAATGCTCTGAATGTGAAGACAAGAGCTTGTAACACTTTCTTTTACTCACCCTATTTTAAACAAAATTCATATTTCCAACTCTATAATTGAGTCTGCAATATTAATTGACGATTTTGAGGAATTTTACTATGTATTTCACCTGCAAGATATTAACACAAAGTTTTAAGTTTCTTAAATATCACAAATCACGTACAATTTGAGAAAAGCGAAATATAAGGCTTTCAAAAGTATCAAATAGCAAGTGTCTGCTAAATAGAAAGTTTTCGTAAGCAAGTGAATATCACCTTTAACACACTCTTTTCATTTACTTAACTTTTCCCCAAAAGTCTCATGTCAGGCAGACCATCAGTTTCGGCTACTTGGCACTGTTTCAAAGAAGTCGCTGAAAAAAAGAGCAGTTCAATTTGTAACGCCACGTAGAAGAAAGATTGTGTGGCAACAAGAAATCGTAAACGTTGTACATAGTGCTATAACGGCGCAGTCAATCAAAGTTCCGATAAACTTTTTCTCCGCGAGTCTCTCGGACACAGATACATTTCATCTCGAATTAAATCTGGTCCAGTTTCGTTTTTCATACTTTTAGCGAAACTGGTGTCTATATTCGACAGCGTCTTCCACGTACTTGCAAGGGAGCATACTAATGAATCTTACCTATTACGTAGCTTTCACAAAAATATTTGCCACACAGCCTTCAGTTTCATTAACCGTTTGAATTCCAAGGGGTATTGGAAAAACACTGTCGAAGAATCCCAAACAGTGCAACCGCGCTTTCTTTAAACGAGTACGAAAAGACCGAAGCAGCGCGATGGCGTTTGTTTTATTTTATGTCGACAATCGGTAACGCACCGTCAGTTGTCCACAATGGTCAAAATGTGCTGGGTTTTCTCGACATAAAACCTCAACAGCGCGATCGCGCTGCTTGGGACTCAAACGGTTAATATCAAGCCGATTAAAGGGAGTTAAACTTGTGACGATTAAAACAAAGGAAGTAAATCCGTATGGCGAAGCGAATACGAACGGGTTTTAACGAGTATGAACTGTTCTTTTTTTTTTTTTTTGGTCAAACGTATATATTCTCTTTTCCTGCCTTGAATATTTTTTCGAACAAAATCCTCTTTTTCCGCTCGGTATCCGCTTGCGAGCTCATCAACGATCCCGGGGAGACGCGAAAGGCAGAAATTTGAACGAAAGCGGTGTATTTCTTTGGTTTCTGCATGCTCCATTGTGGTTGTAACAAGTATCCCTGGCGAGTTCCATTGTCGTCGTTTCATCCTAGTAAACGGCCATAAAGGCGTGAGTGTTAAAGTTGGTGCTCGGTGAACGTTGCTGAAAAGGGGAGCGAAAATACGTTTGTGTTCGCGCAAGGGTGCCCAGATGCGCGCGTATCAACCACAGACCCGATTGTGTAGGCAACATTTCGCGAACAACGTGTCTTATCGTATGCATTTAGGCCGACTTGCCTAACGATCACTGGAAATGCAGATTTTTTAGGACTAGTTGCAAAAAAAAAGATGAAGAAGACAACAACCGCGTGCTTTCACGACAGGAAGTTCTTTCGGCGAGCATTTCGAGGAAGTCGTGCGGAATTCTAAATATTTGGACGTACTGCAGGATTTAGTCCATTAATATTCAAAATTTGTGTACACGTCACAACGAAAGAGTTAATTTCAGTAAGTTTATACAGTTACTAATTGGTTAAGAAATGTATCCACTAATTCATTCACTTTTACTAGTAAACACGTGAGTCGTTTTTTTTTTTTTAAGTGGTATAAGTCCACTTTTGGAAAAAAATGAGTTAATGGTAATTTTAGTAAGATATAGATATTATCTTTTTATATTTATAAAAAAAAATGGACTTATTAACGGCTTACGTATATTTACACTTTCGAACGAAACTATTAATTTTAATGCAAAAACATAATTCCTAATCTAACTCTAACCTCAATCGTAAAAAACTATTTTTGTAAAGAAGATTTATATTTTAAATGCATATTTATTTGAAATCGCGATTTTTTCTTAAAGTTTGTTTGAATTATTGATTGGAATGATTATTGCTTTGAATAAAAGTTGTTATTCATTGAATTGTAATTCAATTACAATTCAATAATTGTAATAAATGATATCTTAGGAAAAGAAATATTGAGGTTACAAATTTAATTGCCAATTTAATGGTACATTATAACTGAATACTTGTTTCTTTTACTAAGGTACTTTCACTTCCTTGAAATTTAGAACGTTAGAGGCTGGATCAGTCGTGACTCAGATTTGTGTAAAAAAAAAGTGGAAAGTGTTGGTACATAAATTTTTAAATAAAAGAATCCTGTACATTGTAAAAAGGAATAGTCCGGCATTTAGAAAACTTAAAAAAATGAAATACTGTTTTAAATTTCCATCAGTTTTAAGGTGTGCTTTTCGTTGTCAATATCTTAATACTGATCTAATATTTGTAATTTACTTAGTACTTATCATTTGTTTTCGCCATTCCATGATATTCTATGAAAAAAAGAACAAAGAAATAGTAGATTATTGAAAGGTATAGTTTCTACATTGAAACAATCTTAGTCCATAATTTTCATATCTGGAACCTTGTTTCATTTCGTTACACGCGCATCCCGCACGGGGGTTAATTAAACACCGTCCTCGATAATTAATCGCAGAAGATGATCATCGATCGCGTAATAACAATTCCATTCGCTTTCCATCCACGTGATCTTTTTAATTAATTCTTAATATCGATGGCAAAGGTAATTACTGTTCGTGTATATCGACAGTGCTGTTTGTAATCTGCCTATGAAATCGTTGTTGCAACTAATTATCGATGAACCTTTCAAAGTCCGCGAGTTCTCGCTGATTACTTTCGATTCCGAGTAGCGCACAGGGAAAATTCGGGAATTTCCTGGCAACCTCAATAACGCGGAAAGGAGGAATTCTTTGTGGAAAAGGGTGGATGACACAGAGGGGTTGCAGAGTGAGATCCCATCCCCACCTTCTTTCGCGTCTTTCTCATATAGAAACGGGTTCGTTTCGTTCTTCTTCGTTCTATTCTTTTTTTCTTTTCTTTCTCACCCCGATCCTTCCTTTATTTTCAAGGAATTGCCGATTGTTCTCCGCGTTTTAGCCCCTTTATTTCATTTCCTTTTAGTTCGTGTTTGTGAAAATCGACGCGCGTCCGTGAGGCGTCGATCGAACGATTCTAACGGCGCGGCGCTCAAATGCTCCGATAATCCCGTAGCATCCGAGAATTGGATAACCTATCAGGCTGAAAGTAGTTCTATCGAGCGAATGAATAAATTTGAATTATTCTATTATCGTAAAATCGTTCGCGTGGGATAGAAAGAATTTATTGGGATCGATAGAGTTCTAAAGATGATCATTATATGCGACGAACATCAGGTAATCAAAGATAAATAATAATACAAATTTTTACGATACATTCGAATATTACGAGAAAATTTTTGGAAAATTTAGGCATCATTGTAAAAACTTGTGCTGGTTCGTCATTACGTTACAATCATTTACAGTCTTTTTTTCATTTTGACATTTAGAAGCACTGTAGCAGGAAAAAATTATACCTAATTGATAGCACTTTATATCGTGGCCCCACGAAAAATCTGAAAATAAAATCACACATTTCCTTTAAAATTATTTAAAAGATGTAGGAATTGTTAAAATTCATCTGGAAATAATGAAGAAATATAAGTATTCTACCTCTGTAAATCCACACATATCCAAGGTATCCTTCTACGCGAGGGAGCGGAGATCCAATCGTTAATTATAATTAATTAGTATTAGCAATAATAATGCTAATATTTTACAACAATAGCGATAGAAATATTATTATTAAGAATTATAAACCTATCTTATACATAGTAATATTTCTATCTTCGTATCCACGCTGACCTATCTTTCTGGCGAAAGAAGAAAAGGTAAGAAAAATTTTGAATTATATGTTAGAGTTCCGGATGAGAAATTGCTGCTCCTGCGATAGGAGTTCTCCAGGGTCTCATTTATTCTTCCGGCCTGTTGGTAAGAATCAACGCCAAACATTCTTGCAAAAATTTCTTCCTTACTGCAAGCCATTCGTCGTTCGGGGATTAATTATAATGGCCCTGAGCGGACAAAAAATAATCGGTTCACGGTTACTCGTACAAATGAATACAATCAACCATCTCTTTTCAGGCTCTATTTTTTCTTCGTTCTTCTTTCGTTTCATTTATCATTTTTATATCTTTCCATACGCCATGGAAGTTCATTTTTCATTCTCTGAATTCACTGATACTCTGTTGATTGTTATATGAATTTTTATGAGATTTTACTATGAGTTTCTCTTGTCCTCCTAGCGATGGCGTTACCTTTTCGTCAAAATTTGGAATTAAGTTGCAGTCACTTAATAATTATATCACCAATTAACTCCTGTATTCTTAATTAACCCCTTAAGAGTTCGTAAGATTTTAGGATAAAATATATCATAAATAAGTTCTACTTATTGTTAAAATAAGTTGAACCGCGACGAATAATTTTTCCAATTTTTAACAAAATTTTTGCTCGAAATAGAAGAAATATTCGTGTCCAAAGTTTTCTTAATATCTAGGTAACTATCTGAATTCCATTAAATATAGGATCCGCTATAACCTAATGGCAATGCGTTAGGTATGCTAAACCAGACATTTATGGGTTCATGCATTTATTACATACAACTAACACCTTATCACCAGGCTATAATGGAATTCATATTTCATCCAATGCAAACAGGTATTAACAAAACTTTGGACACGAATTTCTCCCTTACTTCAGACAGATGCACACTATAATTATGCAGAATCGTTTCTACTTGATTACTTTTGGGGCGTCATTGTTTTTGGGGTTCCTTGTAATAGAAAATTTGGGACACAAGATCAGTGTCGCAAGAATTCTCCAATAATAGCAGGCATCATGCAGAATATGGCACATTTTGCTCCGACTAGCGTTGATCCAGTTATGACTTCAATAAAAAGGCAAACTCATTCATGAGAAATGGAAGAATTCAGAGACGCTGGTCTGGAACCATAAAAAAATCACGAGGAGTAACATCGTGGCGAGATTTCCAAGTTGATCCTCTTATTTTCACAAATTGGCGTCAGTTCCTTAAGAGCCAGCGTTCACTTTTACCCCCGCAAGCCTTCCGTTTAAGTTCGTGTTTTCACATCTCTGCCCCGTAATCTCTTGGCACTGGTTAGGCACCTGGCTACTAAGGTTCGTCGGGACCTAACTATAATTTAGATAGGTACCCTTGGCACGCCCGTTGACAGTCGCACGCTTTGGTCAGGTGCCAAACGTCTCCGCGTATGGGGCAAAAGGTTGCTAGCCCATTTTCCACGCCTCGGTTAACTTCACCAAAATACCTTAACGTAATGGTCAGTCTGAATACCTTTGTCGGTACCAATGTTTCCCTCTTTCCTTTTTTGTCCAACGCCTCCTGCTTGGCTTAATGCTCGTTTTACGATCTATCGGGCCATTTGCACGCGCGTCGGGTCGAAAGAGGAAATCGCACCTTCTGTGATTCCCTCGTCGTTCGAAGGGTCGTATAAATGACGGTACAAGGGAGAAAATGATTATTACGCTCAGGAACGTAAATGCGTGTGTACATCTGTTCGCAGAATCGAGACTTGAACGGTTTTGGGACATCACAATAATTATCTCATGTAATTTGATCACCTTCAGTTTGAATTTTAAAATAAATAAATTAATTCTAGTGCATTCTTTTTAATACAAAATATTTCTTCGAAATATCGAGAATTCAAAGTTGACATCATATTGTCCGTTCCTTTTTCCAAATAATTACCACGGCACGGTTTTATACTGAATTTTTAAGTTTCATAGAAGAATCATTATCATTCATCAGAATGCATTGCCAGGTTATCAGATTGTGTACACGAGAAACCTTTGTCAAATGTCTGTACGTTCAGAAATTAGAAATATTGGTCTGTTCGAGGGAGGGAAAGAATTTGTACTACTTACGCTCGGAAGTAGAACAAGTCAGAATTTAGTCAGACGAGAAATGTTTGGCCAGCATACAGCACAAATTCCAAACAGCTTGCGCACATTTTCGAAGTAAATACCGCGATAGAAATTGCATTGTTAAATTCACTGTATGTTAAAAGTTTTCGTATTTCAATGGCGTTTATTACATATTCTAACGCTTTAAATATTATGTCTCTTATATGCGAATTTAACGCTTGAATTTCCATCGGTGTCCATCATTCATTTTCTAAGTACCCTTTAACTTAGTTAATTTGAAATATTTCTATGAAATACGTGAAATTATCGATAACAGAAATAATGAAATGTTGCCAAATATTCGAATCAAAGTCCAATATTTAAATATGTACATACTCAAATGATTAAAAATATATAAAAGTACTATGTGATAAAATAATCAATAATTCAAGCTTGATAATCGAAGCAACCAAATTTTATTTATAATAAATTAAGTGTATCACGCTTACGATACATAACTCATTCATATTAGCCTTACTTTCGAGTAATTAATAAAATAATTTATTGCTGGCAATTTTCTTTATTAATATCTCCGCACTGCTGCATTGCTGAGGTATTAATCATTAATTTTCTTCTTTTAATTTATCACTCCAATTAAGTATCTCGAGTTACTAATATAATTGTAATAGTATTAAACGGATAATGAACGGTTTAAAGTTACCTGCTATCTAAATATGAGCGACATGGTAATCAAAGTGTTGAATATTTTCAAAATGACAGAACAAGAAACACTCCGTAACACGAGGTACAAGATTTGTTGCTTCCGTAGTAATAAAAGAGAAATCGAGTTGTACTCGCAGTCAGCCAACAACTTCATTGTAAATTTTTGCTCGCGATGTTATTAGAAAATTCACGTTTCATTGAACATGCACCGTGTAGATCGTCCTATAAGGGGGATGACGATAAATCGTCCCACTTTGGATTTATTTGTTTCAAAGAACTGTTGGACTGAGAAAGGCGAAGTTGCGAAAGGAGTACGATAAGAATAATAAGTTCCTGTCTGTATCCATATTTTATTTGCACCCTGCTTCCTATTTCGAATAACGAGAACGGTTGTTTAACGATGGAGAAATTTACGTGAAAGCGTGCAGAAGTTCTGGCCTTTGTTCAAACTTATGCGACATTAACCCTTTCACTCCGGCTGAAAATATGATATTTTTTAAAAAGAGAAATTTAGGATACAAATCTTTAGGAACTTGGAAAGTTTGTAATATTATATTTTTAGGAACTTGAAAATTTCGTAATATTCTATTTTTAGAAATTTAAACATATACGATTATTCTTACGATTAAAATTTCGGTTCCTTTTTTTTTTAAATGACGAACGACTACAATATCCTTAAGCGTTCTTTTTTTTTTTATCTCGATATCTTTGAATCTGAATGAACAGTGATTTTTGGCTGTGTCATTGAACTTTACGGCCCTAAATATTCAGGAATCTTGAAAGATGAAATGGTCATGAATAAAAAGGTCATTATAGTGACGTGTATCGTGCTCTTTTAACGAATCCCTTGCCAAAATATTCGCCTCGTATCAAAACTGGCCATCTATTCGTGTTCTATGTAGGCGGCTGTTTAGAACCATATTTCACTCGAATCGGGCCTTTACGCCCTAAACAGTCATTTGATATCTTTTCCACAATATTTTAAACACCTTTGCCTGGTATTTTTAACTTCTGGGCAAAATTTATTCGGTATATTACATTTATTCTATCGAGTTTAGGCTTTAGCTTCTTTCAAACTCTGCCAAGACATTATTTATTAATTATTGTCAACGTGAATATTTTTCATTTTAATTTATACACATAACTATCTTTTGAAATATGCATTTTTATACAAATATTGCAAATCCAAATTTGTTTCTATAGAAACATTTTATTATATTTATTTTTTATGTCGACCAATTTTTTAAAATATTCTATGTAAAAAAGACCATGATGTTACAAAAATCAACAGTTCATGGAATATTCGAATGGCACCTCTTTTTTCTTTTTTTTTGGAGAATTGTATAATTTTCTTTTATCTAAATTGATTTTGCAGAATATTCTACATATACAAATAATATAAAACAGAATTCTGTGAGATACAGTACACATAAAATAGAGTGCAATGTTACTAGAACCAACAATCCATGAAATATTAATAATTTCAAGTTTAAAATATCTCATAAACAATTGACGCGTTAAATATTCTATTTTAATACCGTTTTATATACTGAATATTTCAAAGATAATATATGCAATTTCATTTGAAATCACAGAAGTCGTAGTAAAATAGTTTTTAACCCTTTCAGTGGTGAATGTTTTTTTTTTTTAATAAAGGACCGTATTTAATATTACTTCCTATAAAGTTAACTGTTATTCCGTTTAAAAAATACAAAATCCTCATTCACGAATTGAATGCTGGACAATTAATTGTAGATCACAGGTGTTACGTACAAAAGATGAAAACATTTTTAGAAACAATAAAAATAATTTAGAAGGTGAAAGTATAGGCAGATTCGAACGGAGTATCTTGTATGTATGGCGCTTTAAATTTATCGGCAAAATTACGGATTGAAACAAGTTGGATCGGACGTCCTTTTAGCTTCTTACACAGTTTATAACACGGGCGTTTATCCGGTAAGCCAATGGACCATTTACCTGACTACTGGATGTTGAAGTCTTCGTGTCTCGTGGAACAGTTTCCAGAGACTGAGCACCTAATACCACATTTCAAAGGTGAGCGATCGAAGCCGCCTCACGACACGAGTTTACAGGCCGTAAAACTCTGTCGCTGAATGCCTTTGGACTTCAAATTTCCAATTTTGAGGCAGTTTAAACTGAACGTGACATGATTATCTAAATTCCTGTACAAACACTCGTGGTGTATTTTTCATCGTCCAAAATAAGAAAAATAATCACAATCGATGTCTGCAGCTTATTTAGAATACTTAAATCCTCTTCTTTTCGTTTCTCAAAAACATTTCAATCAAAATAATTCGATTATTTCAATTTTAATTTTACATTTGAAATATCCGAAGCTTGCAATTAAAAATTGAATAGTTATACTTATAAATTTGAAATATTTAAAGTTTGTTAGCCTAAGTTCAGAAAATGTTAAGAGTTCGTATTGGAAATATTAAATTAAAGATTACAATCCACAAAATTTTATTCGAGTAGATTTATTAATGAGTTAATTCAGATATCTTTATGGAAATAAAAAGTGCCAGAGTTATTTGAAATTAAGTAGGTAAATGATATTCTGAAGTTCGTGAAATCATTGAAGAAACTTTGAACCAAGTTATGGGAAATCTTTGTCGCGGCTCAATTCGGATCCAAGGAGTTACAAGTTTCATTGTTTCAGTTTTCATTTATTTTTCATGGGAACGGTATGATGTCGGGCGAAAAATTTTGTACTTAAAAAAAAAAAAAAAAACGAAGCGAGAAGTTGGTAGTTCGGTCGGGGAGTTTGCTTTACTGGCGAATGGAAAACTTTTTGATTAACGCAGAGGATATAAAAAGCTTTCGAACAACAAGTTGAGCGAAAATTTAGATCCAATATTAAATATCTATGTATCAAACTTTTTTTTAATATTTCGCGAAACTGTACTTATCCTTTCGTTCTCAAATTTCGTCCGACTTACTTAAATCTTTCACGCAATTCTACTGGTTGTTTTGGATGAATTTGAATGAATAAAATGAATGTAATAAATATAATAATATTGTCCATGTATTATTTGATGAATAGATAAATATATTTGTGATTCTTTATCGACCTGCTTGTCCTTAATAATTGGAAAAGAAAAAACATTAATCCTCGTGTGAATAATTTAAATGTTCATGATTGTTCTATATCTAAGAACCATGACTATTCAATGGTATTCAGAAAGAGTTTAAGATACTTCGATAGAAACGTAATGAATTCTTGAAAATCAAGTTAAAAATGAATAATCGAGGTACCTGTCTACTGACACAAGGGTTAAATCAAGTATTCTTCAAACAAGATCGTTCTGTACATATATAACTCATTGAACAAATAAAAAAAAAAAAAAAATAAATAAATAAATATACATGTCGAATTGAGTAACCTACTTCTTTTTCGAAGTCGGTTAAAAAATAGAAACATTTGGTTTTCGAAAGTCAGTAATATATTAATTTTCACTGCTAGCAGTACGTTAATTACTCAAATTTTCGTTTGAAAAATAGTTTAGACTCATATCACAAAATGATGACAACAATCTCTAACTCCCAGCTCTAATATCTCTTCTATCTGCATCGAAACAGATAATGATTCGTAGTAGTTGCACGAACCACCCTGTATATTTGGTTTTACCCCGACGACAAGGGTGTTAAAATGAAACTTCCTAAAAGGTCTCGTAAAGAACACAGGTGCTTAGAGCATAACTCCTAAAGTACATCAGGTTTAACATTCTTTTCGTGTTATAGCGACAAAATAACGAGTAAGGTGTGGTCGTGTTTCGTGAAACGGACAGACAAGAAGGGTGGGGAGGATATGTCGGTGCGAAGTTGAAAAACTTTGAAAGACGCCGAAAAGTATTAGCGTGCGTATCGCGTAATTGCGTAAAGCATTAAATTGAGACGAAACAAGGGAGATCGGTGAGCAAGATAATTAGACCAATCAGCTCGGTGTACGATGGAAGTTGTCGTGATGAAATTTGCCCTTGCCGACACGCCACAGTCCTCTTCCAGAGATAGTCCGTGCACGCGAGAAGTATCTCGCTTCCAATTAGGATGGAATTATTGAATCAAGGACGATACATGGGGTGGCAAAGCTTGCATGAGGATCGTCGTCGGATGTAAAATTAATAGGAAGTTATAGAACGTTGGCCATTCAAGGCGTTCTTTGACCAATTTTCTGTCACCTTGCGAACATCGATTGAGGATCTTGTCAGCGGGCTAAATACAACCCCATTTTTTATAGTTTTATGCGCAATTATTAATATTTTTTTTTATCACAACTAGTCAAGCAGTCATTTCTTTTATTGGAAATTTTTAATCTTCGAACAACGAAGCCGGGTCAAGAATGACTCGGACCTTAACCGATAAAAGTTCTTAACGCAGGACTTTTGTGTGTTAGACGAAAGAAATTCAAAAATTTTAATTATTAGCTCTCTCCATGGTCCTTCGTCTAAGGATTAATTTGCTATCTGGAATTATGCGTTGTCATTGTTATTAAATCTTTGACCAAATGTTAGTCTTAATTAAAAGAAGTATCTCCCGCCTCAACATTTTTCTGTTACTTACAGTTCACAAGTTATAACACAGAATGGATAGGAAGATAGGTATTTTTTTTTATTGCAAATATGAATTACATTTGAGTATAAGAAGTAAGCTATATCAACACATTCGTTACTATAAATTTAATTTGATCGAATAATTAAGAAATGAAAAGAGCAGAATAAGTTTACAACGTCCGATTAAAGAATTATATTTTAATATTATTGAAAACCCATAGTATCGCGTGTTGTTGTGACAGTTAACGCGTTAACATGATAGGCATAATTATTACTCTTCATAAATATTGGGATACTTTAGTAACAGTATTTTAAGTTGATAAACTTTATTTACACAAAGTACTAAATAAAAAGAATTAGTTCCTTTTTCTTCATTTGTTTGTCACACTTTCAATACTATTTTAAGGCGTACCTATTAATTAATATTTTTCGAAACAGCCATTTTGTATTTATCCAGATACATGAATGTATAAAAGTAAGAATTTTGTTGTGCCCGGTAACACGCCTAAGGTTACGACACTTGACTATCCGAGCGAACGACCGCGATCGGCCAAGGAATGTCCGAATCAGCAACACTCGACAATACCGAGTAAATGCTTTAAATACCTACGAAATGTCGAAAGATAGGCATCCCCACCAAATAACCTAGATAAGACGATATTATAAAAAAGACCGCGTACCGCCCAAAAAGGCAGAATCGAAAGTATAACTAAACGAATGTCAGTAAAGATTGTAACAAAAGTGGAACATACTCAAAGTGCAACTTTAATACTCGAAAGTACCCGGTGAATCCCAATTCTTTAAACGCTTCCGAACCTCAGCTATCCTATAAATAATTGTTGATACCCAACGGGCACAGCAATTGATTTTTCCAAAAAATTATCTTTATATCGCGGGAATAAAAATAAAACGAGTATAAATGGACCTTCAACAAAATACATCGACGATAATATCAAGCACGCGATATGCACGTGACACCTAGCCCCAGCGTAATTACGTTTTGATAGGGGCCTTGAATTAAAGTAAAATTGAACTGTTCGAAAGAGCCCTCCCTTTTAATAACGCATTTGCCATGGTTCAAACATTACCTGATTCATCTTTTATTAAAATTTCATCCCTCGAACGTGCCGCTTATTACGCTTTCACCGGGAGCGTGCCGGGGACTAAGTGCATGATAAAAGGCAGCTAGAAAGCGAGAGGCAATAATCGAGATACCAAACACGCATACATACATATATCTTGTCATGGTGTCTTTTAACCCATTCGTTGCGTCTTAGACTAATAAGGGGAATCCATGAAGCGTCGTGGTAACTCGATTTCAATGAAACTTTTTTAATCGCATTATAAATTATAAAATATTTAACCTTTATGAGCACAAGCTTGTTTCTTATAGACATTTAATAATTTATGAAGTCTTGCAAAAAGAAGAATTACGTTTTTCTTTAAAAAATAAGAAGTCTGTCTGAGTGGTCCGCCGTCTTAGGATTAAATTAAAACTCGTACTATGTTTTGATTTATGCGTTGCAAAAATCACGAAAATTCGATGGGATTTGAAGAAAGATAAAGATTCTCACTTCTGAGGATTGTTTCATAACACGATATCCTCGGGCTGAGATGCGTTTAACACAGAAATACTTTACTGGCTGACCGATAAATGCGGCCCTCGTGCTGAGAGCTACACGGCATTGCTCTTAACCCTAGTAACTCCCTGGTGACTTTCTTCTAGACTTTCGTTGTGCGCACGTACCACGAGGTAACACACTATACGGTTAACGGTGGTATTGTTACTTCGTTTTTCAGATACTTGTGGCTCGTAATTCTCCCGAGTGTTCTGCTGTTACGGCTCTTAGCGAATTCAATTTTCTTTTTCCATTAATGTCGCACCCCCTGTTCGTCCGGTTCATGCGGTGCGGTAATTTTATTGCGCGCAGAAGATACAAGGGATAAGGGATACGTGTTCCTGATTGTGTTCCGTGACCGTTGCCCCTTTTCTGTTTCGTCACAATCGACGACATCATCAATTTCCGACTCTTCTTCCGGATGCTTTCCCTGTTTGGACCCATTACTCGGGTAGGAGAGCACCAGTCTATGCGTGGCGACGTCAGATATCGTGGACATAGGCAAGAAAAAAAGAAAAAGAGAGCAAGAATTGTCGAGGGTGTTGTGAATCATTGCTTTCGCTCCCTTTTCTGGAATTTCGGCATTTCCGGTGGATAGGTAAGCGCGATGTTTCTTTCATGGTTGATGGGTTTTTCGAGGGTCACAGATGTTGGGAGAAATAAATCTGGATTGATGTTCAGGGTGGAATTTCGGCAATATGAAGTTTGATCTGTTTGATTGATTGATTTATTATGCGAAATAACAGGTTCTTGCTTTCTCATTTGAATGAAATTATTTTTTTGGATTTTTTAACTTATGTGAGATATCATTTTGTAACTTGAAATTTGTATAAAATAATTTCTTTTCTTAAATTTCTAATGTAGATAGGGCATCTATCTCTTCATAATTCGTAATTTACGTATAATAATTGTCTTCGATTTCTGATTTATGTGAGGTAACCTTTCGTAACTCGTAAGTAAGGTGAAATAATTTTTCTTAACACGTTGAGCGCGACTAGGTCGGTCCTTGGGGACTAACAGTGAATTTTCCGTTCGGCCGGTGTCAGTTCCTGGGGACCGACAGTGGACTTTTCGTTAGGAAATTTTCAAATATTAAATTTCTAAATTTCAAATTTCCAAAGTTCCAAATTTCGAACTTTCAAATTTCTAAATTTAAAATTTCCAAATTTTCAAATATCAAACTTCTAAATTTTAAATTTCCAAATTACCAGATTTCAAACCTTCAAATCTCAAATTTCTGTATTTCAAATTTCCAACTTTCCAAATTTCAAATTTCTAAATTACAAATTTCCAAATTTCGAACTTTCAAATCTCAAATTTCCCAATTTCTACATTTTAAATTTCAAAAGTTTCAAATCTAAATTTTTCAGATTTCTAAATTTTAAATTTCCAAATATCAAATTTCTAAATTTTAAATTTCCAAATATCAAATTTCTAAATTTTAAATTTCCAAATATCAAATTTCTAAATTTTAAATGTCCAAATTACCAAATTTCAAACTCTCAAATCTCAAATTTCTAAATTTCAAATTTCCAACTTTCCAAATCTCAAATTTACCGTTTTCATAAAATTACGTTGTTTAATTTCTAATTTGTGTGAAGTAATTTCTTCTCATTTCTGTAATAATTGATACATATGTTTAGAAATTTATTACCGTTATATTAAATCTTAAAAACCGAAAATTGCAAGAAAACTAGTGCCTGATATGTTCTATTTTCTTAATTACATAGAAAATATTTAAATGACCTTTGTAATTAGACATAATACCTACTTGAAAAAACTCCCAACCTTTGTAATTTTCAGCAAATTTTTACATTAAATACATCTATATACATTTCTTCATTAAAAACAAATTAATGTACATTATTAATATAATTACATGTTTCGAATGTACCAAATTTTTCTTTGAAAAAATATGACTTAAACATCGTATTCTACTTAAAGTTTGCTATCAGTCTTTTCCTACGTTCACTTTTCGTGCGAAATACAACGAACTTCACTTATTTCTCGAACTGCAAAAGTCAGGAAATAAATCAAATTGTCACCCGGTGGATTAAGCAGCGATCATTGATCTTTACGCGAATTCAGGCAGAAGGCAGACGCCTCTTCGGATAATTCGATATTGCCATTCGATTCTGAGTATTTCCGTACAGACCCGGGATAATCCGATTTTGCATCGACGAGATTGCGTCGACTAGCCGGAAATTCGTTAGGGCACACTTCCGGCAGGATTTCGCGATCGGAACAATCCAGCATATACATTATCGCGAATCCTCTGATCGTTCGCCAAATTGGCATAATTTGCTTTATAATTAGAAACTGAACGATGATAATGTGTTTATATTCAATAATACCTGATTCATTAATTTTCTCTCGTTCTTTCTCAGAATCAAAGTTGAACCAATTAAATTGTCATTTATTAGCGATGTAGTAAATATTCTGTAAATTAACATTATTTCACTCTTCGTTACATGATTTATTTCAATTTTAAGAAGATAACAAGTATTTTGAACTCTCACAAGCAATGATGATAAGGGAAGAATAATTAAAAATGTTTTTTGTGTTTTAAAATTTATTCAAAGATAAATCATGTAAAAGAACAGAAATTATTGTTTTTTTTTTATTTAAAAGAAGTTATAATTTCGAATGACTCCTGTGTCGTTTTTTTTTAAACTAGGAAATGTGTTTCTCACACCGAATGTTGATTGCAGCAAAAAAAAAGAACTTTCAAAAGGAATTTTTATATTTTAAGAGAACGTAAATGGTTCGATAGTTTTTAGATTCGGTTGGTCAAAATTGCTACAGAAGAAAGAAAACCGTATCAAGACGAAATTGAAGTATCGATTTCCGGTGTTCGTTATTTTGCTTTTCGGTTGGCAGATTCACCACGTAGCTTTTCTTTTTCCTTTATTGGCCCACTTTTTCGAAGCTGCTCCAATTATTTATTTAAAAGTAACACATGTCGTGGCATCTGTGTCACGGCAAACTTTTTTCCCCGTTAAAGTAAAACAGCGTCAAAAACTTCCGACCTTTATTCGTAACCAGAAATATATGTACTTATCTTCCGTAGAAATAATCGTGCGAATACTTTAATCATAAAATCTGTGTAATGAAATTTTTAATATAATTTATTTCAGCACAAAAACACAAACTTAACGTTAAAAAATACATAAATCAATACTTTTAAAATTTTTGTACGTCCAATAATCGATATTTGGCGAAATATAATTTTCAATTGCAATTTTTAGAATTATTTTCATCATTTCGATAAGAATGATTGGCCACAAAAACATCTATGATAAATAGTTTTACAAATTTTACATTATACAAAAATTTCATTGAAATCGAGGCATTGAGTGGACATTTGAATAACGCCCTTTATCAATGTTGGTTTATTTTGATAAAACCTTATTCTAAAATTCAGTTAATTCCATTATAGAGGCATTTTGAGCGTTCAGAGAATGTCAGGCACCTGGAATCTATGGTATTTAATACAATAGTGATTGAAGCTTTAGGCTGCTCGAATAATTCGATATCGTTCCATCTTTTCGATTTTAATCTCTTGCCTTATAATATCGTGTCACATCCTACACTTTAAATATGACGTACGATGAATTTGAAAAAATCAATTCTCTTTATTCGCCTTAAGATTGAACTAACAAATTTTCGGTGGGAAGAAAGTTAAGTAAAATTTTACAATAGAAATTCTCCTTTTTAGCATCGAAATTTGTTGTTACTAATTTATAAAATATATAAAAATTCTTGAACATTGAATGTAGAAAATTTTTCGTATTATTAATTCTTTTTCTGACAAATATATCATACAGTTTTCTAATATTTAGCTCTTTCTGCCGTACATTTAAATAAAATCGTTCCCATATAAAATCCATACGTTTCCGAAATATGAGAGTCGTGGCACTAAAAATGTTAAATGTCAAATGGCAGTAAACTAAAAATGTCCATACACCGTTTGAATGAAATATTAATGGTTCTAACTGAAAATTTCGGCATTACTTTCTGACTAACTCGGTATCTAGCTTTGACCGACGCATCCGTCGCAAAAATCACATTTTAACGGGTTAAAAACGAAATGGTGGTGGTCGAGTCGACGATTACAATACGTACGTGTAACCATCATTAGGAAAATTTATTATCAGCCAAGCACTAAATTGAGTGACGTCGATAAAATTATATGGCGGAAAGAAACGCCGCTTTAACGAAGTGTTCGTTGACCCAGAACTTCAAATGTCACGGAGGGTTAGGTGAACCTTTTCACCCCGAGTTCTTTTTTTTTTCTCTTGCACGAACAAGATTATCAGAAAAATGCAAAATCATGATCCGTGTAATTGAAACTCGTCAGTTTCTGGTTCGTTAAGAGTTAAAATCTTTCCTCGCGGGCGATGGTACGGTAAATGAAAAATCTTTTATAATTTGAACTTTGTGTTACGTGTATATCAGCGTTTTCATTTTTCTGTCTGTTGGAACAAGAAACGGTTCGTTCGAGCAACAAGCAAACGTTTCGCAGATGTGAACCTCGTTACCTTTCTCAATGAATTTTCGTTGGATTGCCGCCAAATGTGCGTTTGAGACACTAGAAATCTGTGTCATAATCAATAATTTTGAGAGTCACGAATGCAATTTGCCAAACAACTTTCCTGCTTTGGCTTGTAAACGACTATTAGTCGGATATGACTGTTGTTTAGCGTTAATTTCAAGAAACTCCAATTGCATTGCACACACATGGTGTTTTAGGTTTCGATTAACTTTTATGTCCACGATTTTATTCACAGATCCAAAGAGGTTTAAAAACATATTAAACAAAAAAAAGAAGAAAAGGTATCGATCAAATGAAATACAATCAGAGATATTTGTTTGATTTATTCATAGAAAATAATTTATTTATACAGAAATGTGAATATTAATTAAGACATTACCGTAATTTATACAAAACTTTCACCAGGTAACAAACATAAAAATTACTCAAACTATTCGAGATGCTCGTAAAATCCACTCGGAATAGTATCATGTGTATAAATCATCGTTTGGCTGATTCGACACGGTCTACGATTTCCACTAGGTCCTCCTTTCGCCACCCTCCTTCGGGAGAATAATCGTGAAAGCGTCGATTAATCCAGCCCCATTTTCTCCGAAGTTGTTCCTAGTCGTTCGCCAGGCAGCCTTTTCCACTCAGCAGGGCAAGATTACGTAAAACGAATGGTCCGTGACCCAGTGGATTTAGAAATTGTCGGTTCTGAAACATTATCTCGCGTTCTTGATCAACGTTCTTCTATTCCAGACCCGTTATTAAGCCTTCCGATACCGAGGCTGATTATAGTCGGTCATCATCGAATGCTTACTACGTACCAAGGGTGACTACGGTCATGCAGCACTGATCCTTTGATGTACGGGAAAAAGCGACCAGTACAAGAGGGAAACAATAGAATCAGATAGGAATATGATTTATTTATCTTAAATTCCTTAATACCTCCTTTACTTTTGACGATACAAAGATTATGCTAGAACAGAGCATTTTAAAATATTTCAACAAACAGGTTTTGTTATTTATACATTATACATAGTTAGTAATTAATTTGAAAACACTAAATATAGCTTTTACATACAATTATTACTCGTTTTACACTATAAGAAAATACATGGAAACTTAATGTAGACCTTGGACTCGATGAAAGGAAATGAACAATTTTTTCAGTTGTGTCACTATAAATAGATGGCAAGCAGCGATAACGATGCAAACGGGTTAACGAATAAATCAATCGGTCAGAAACGGAACTGATCCATGTTAACGTCAGACATCTGACTAGGGATGTCATCGTAAAATTTGTCGAAGATCATAAGATTCGAAGCTTGGTCTTGCAATCTATCCGAATAAGATACGGGTTGGCGTACGTTTGGCTTCGAGTTCGATAAGATCGTCGTTTTCTGGCTGGTGGGTGGTCCCGATGACGTAGGCCGATTGTAGGCACACTTTCTTAGCCGGCCGCCAGAAAATATCCGGGCAAGATCTGGCAAGCCGTAAACTCGGCCAACGAAACGTTTTGCGAAACGAATTTGCAGTCACGCAGCCTTTTACGCGACCTCGAAGATAATAAAGTTCCTGCCATTGCATCGGGTACTGGAAGGCGATGAATCACGGATAGACGGAATCAAGGCTGTTCCGTTTCGGATCGATAACGCCAGGCTTGCTCTTATTTTTAGACCGCTTTTCGACTATTTGCATTTTTCTCCCCTCATTGTTGGTTCGTTTCTCGCGAAAGACCGCGGCGATAGGAGAGAAAGGAGATGGAATGTTGAAGGGGAGAGTTTTAACCGAGGGAAGCATTGTTCGTCGCGTCAAGAATCTTTGTTATCTTTGTTGCGCGATTGAGAGTGGAATTTTTTATTTTCCATAGTCTGGGCCGAATTAAGATTTCCGAGCGGGCAGTTAAAAGAAAAAACAAGCGTGCATGGACACAACGGAAACTTAATAATGTATAAGTTGCTCGTAATAATTTACTAAGAAAAATGATTTAAAAGGGGATCATAAAATATAAAATTATAAATCGGGGTCCCCCTAAAGTATGGGATCCGTGGTTGCTCTTCTCCCTTTAGCTTAACACTGAATTAGAAATTTACACTTAAAATTCTGCAACACTTGTTTAACGCTACGGTTACATTGGAAGCATTTTATGACAAATATGTGATCTCCTTCGGGGGTAATTGCACCGTTTGTGTTATAAAGAATATTTTGAGTAGACAATTCAGACATTTTAAGCGTATCTCCTTTATTACGGAAAATTTAGTATTGAGTCATACTCCACATAGGATTGCAAAGAATTAACAATCTAGGAGATATTGGCACAGCTGAGGCATTTGATAGAAAAAAAGGCACTTCTACTAAAACACCATTTCAAGAAAAAAAGATTTCAAAACTATCCTCACAGTATTATTCAATAAAAAGTAATGCAATTAAACTCAAGAAGTCACGGTTTGAGAATCATGCGCCCATTGCCCTTAATTATTTCGAACTTGCTTAGGCCAATTTCATAGCGTTTGAAATATTCAAGCTCATTATTAGGACACGAAGGTGGCAAGAATATTTTGAATAGGTGTAAAATTAGATTTGAAACTTGTGAGAGCAGATCGAAGCATTAGATTCTGAAATTAATCGATGTTATCATGTACGTGATTATTAGGCATGGTTATTTTAACTCCGGCAGTCAATAAGCTAACGTGTATTTAAATGAAAGGGTAGAAAGAGGGTGAGGCCATGAGTTAGGGTAAAAAATTAATCAGTTACATCTTCCTCGGTGGGCATGGCTATTTTTATAATACTTTAACAGGAAATGTGTTATAACTCCTTCTTTTTATGACTTTCTAAAAAATGAAGTCGGATTCGTTGCTGCAACGTTAAGATTAGTACAAAAGAAACTTAATATCTTACACGTATTTTGTGTTTGATACATCGATCGTCACACCGCTCATTATTATTAAATATTTCACCGTTTACGTGCCACGAATTATTGCGAAAATACGAGCAGCGCGATCGCGTTTCTTCTATTTTGTTTCGATGCGCGTGAAATGATGCGGTGATACTGTTTCCTCATTTTATTGATAATTTTATAAATTATTTTACCATTTATATTCTAAATTAATCAGTTTATGAAAAATATTAATGTTCAATCATATATTATTAGCAGTTTACCACGACAGACATAAAACTGATCATGAGTTTGCGTTACAGCGCCGATACCGTGGCACTTTTTGACATGAAACAGAAACAGCGCGATCGCGCTCCTTGGCATTCAAACTTGGTTAATTCGATCGAATCACTGATAATGAGATTACACTGAATGTTTAAAACAAAGAATCGAATATTACATTAAAAGGTTTGTATAATTTATGTTATTGTGCGGCGCATTATACACGGTTATTCTACTGTGGCGGCCAGCTTGAGTAGTACAGTCGGTGTTTGAACAGACGCGCTGTCTGGCACAGTAGAAAAAGCCGTGCATAGTGTGATACTTGACATCAATTATCAACAATACAATCATTCAGATTATGAACGTAAACTGTGAGAAGTTTCCTTTACTGTTTCCACCTACGTTCATTATTTCGTTACTAAAATCAATAGATTAATATTTCCCAAAATGATCATTGTCTCTAGGCAAATTAAGAATATTTAATGATCGGTATTAATTGCCCGACACAGCAATATAACAAACAAGAGTATAAATTAGTGAAGATATCAAAAATTAAATATTTAAATATATTTTTTGTTAAGAATTTGGGTGTTCGAAATTCTTACAAACTTTTTAATTTTTTAATCTTTATTCGAATTTGCCAAAAATTTGATCGTGTTAATATATTCATTCCCTTAATTTTTTAAATGCTCTAAAGCAGATTGGTTTACGGTTCTTCAATTTTATGAAATTATCTCTTAATTAAAATGATAGCCCCAGTAAACCATCGATAGTGATGAATTTGTTGAACTCGTTAACAGGTTGAAGATCGATAATTATCGAAATTTATTTAGAAATCAATTTGATACGTTTACCTTCGAGATCGTTTGAAAATGTTTAATTTAGTACCGTTACCGTTCTTCGATTCGCCGATTCAATTACGAAATGCAGATACGAGAACCGTGTAACACCTTGAGTAGAACGGCTTAAACGGTAGGCGGTACACACTGTGTGTGTTTGTACGTTCTTGAACCGCGAGGATTTAGGGTACTCTTTCTCTGTTCGATCGATAACGCTTCCCTCAGTCTGGATTTCAGCGCAGAACGCTGAAACTCGCGAGGGAAAGTTGCTTGTTTGTCTGCTCGATGAATATTACGATGCTCGAAGGCGAGGATCTTCAGTGTTCGTGTTAACTTCCGACTCGAAGGGTTTCTTGTCGACTTTTCATGGTATCATCATGGTATCATAATTCTCTTATCGCTTTCCCTCGGCTAGATTTTCAATTAAAAAATAGCAATTTTCTTTAAAACAGTTATCTATGCATTATAATAAATATTAATGTCTCATATTTTTGGCACATTGGCTGTCGTGGTAAATTATACTATTAAATGTGGTAATAACGATCGTAACTTTATTAACGATATAAATAATTATCTTTTTAATTCAAACTTTGTCTAATTAATATTAATATTCAAATACAGTAATAGTAATTTAATAGCACTTATACTTACAAAATTATGCTTTAACGATATATCAAACTTTCTTGCGATTTCTTGATAAAGTTCATAATTTATCGATTGAAAGATTCTGGTTTTATTCTTGGGTTCTGAAAGTGGAACCAAACCCAAGACTAAACAAACCACAAACATAAACAAGGTCACATAAAGAAGATCATCGAATGGGAACCAAACGTCAGCAAGGTCAAGGCCACCTCCACTATGGAGGACCACAAGAGAAACTATAAAAGCAGCCTATTAGTCAAACGCACGATTCCATTGTCAATCAAGACATCGACAATTAATATTCAAGAGTTTTCATTACTATATTATTTTATCTGGTGTTTTAAATAAAGATATTTCTTTCTTTTTTCTCATTTTTGTATTACATTCTTCGTTATAAGTCCAGCTTTTCATTTCTTGGCTGAAATCGAAATCACGAAAGGAAATTGGCGTTAGGTGTAGGCGTAAAGCTGGCTTCTCTCAGCTTTTAATCTTCTTAAGTTCCCTTTGAACCCCATGCGAGAGTCGAGTGAATTTCTTAGGGAAGAATGAGACGGGACGTTATATCACATTTTAAGAAGTTAATTATGAAAGTTAAAAATTTAATCCAATTCAAGAACCGCGTTAAACCATTCAGCATATTACGTGACTTTATAAAATACTGATCGCTCTTTAAATCGTTCTTAACGAAATTCCAATTAATAATTAAAATTGGTGCTGGACATTATCTACCTTTTTAAAATAAATAGCACATCCAATTATTCTTTACCTTGAAAGGCAGTAAAGTATACAAAATAAAAATATGATACAGATATAGTACTTATATAATATAAATTTCAATTGAAATAATAATATAGATATTATACGTAATTATGGACGGGTAGACCACATTCGGCGATGTGCATTTGAAATATATGACATTGATTATGAGCTAACTATCACTATCTCCATGAATTCTTAATATGTCCAAATATCAAGCGTTATCAGTGTTTGTCGAATTTCATATTCAAACTCCACCGATATTCGAGTACTCGAATCTTCATTCCAGTAACCTACCGTGCGTTCACAAGTTGGCTAGTCAAGGACACTTTCTTTCTCACTCTGTCCATCTCTCCTGCTACCATGCGCTACGTCGTTATTGGCTACGACAGTGACAAAGGACGACGACGAGCATATCAAGACAGAGTAAAATAGAATGATTGTAATAATTTATATTTCACTCTATCTCGATATGCTCGTTGTCGTCCTTTGTCACCGGCTGCAACCAATAAAAGCACAGCGCATGGTAGCAGGAGAGGTGGAGTAGAGTGAGAAACCTGTCCTTGACTAGCCAACTTGTCGTGAACGCACAGTAGTATTTAACACTTTGACTGCCACAGTGAAAACAGACGTATGTAGTCAGACACGCTGAAAGACTAATTATTATTAAGGAGGCGGTTAATTAATTTTCATATTTAAACATTCAATTTGATAGCCAGCATTATCAGCTTATTATTAGCACTATCAGCGGTTTATTTCATCATTTCTTTCGTTAATTATTTGATCGTAAAAAGTTTCGGGTGCCGGTCACCGGTGACCACCTTGGCAGTCAAAGTGTTAAAAGTAGCGAAATGTCAGAAACAAATGAGCATTGGCGAATGGCATGAGTAAAGTTAACGTCGAAGTCGTTACAACGATGTGCAATAATTCGAATGAACCGGTGGCCAAGTAATTCGCGAATCACGTTTGTTTCCGCTCGAATGCAAACCGCTCTCAAACTACCGGTGAGTGGCTCGTTAAATGTTTGCGAACACAGTAGTGTGTCTGGTAGATACAGAAGCTGGTTACCAGATCGTCCGACATGTGTGAATTTAACGCAGCATGTGTATATGGAAATCTACTGTTATGTTATTCAAGGGTTGTTGCTAAAAGTTGAAACAACTCAAACGAGGATACTGATTACCGTCGATCCTGAAATCATTTAGTCGATTATTCGTTATAATTCATATAGGACGTACTAATAAATTCATGCGTCTTAAAATAAGTTAAATTTGCACACTATTTAAATTTAAATTTGCAAACAATTTATTTTTATAAACTTGAAAAATATTCAAATATTGTTTAGACAAACTGGATAGTTTTAGTTCCCCTGCTGTTTCAAACGTTCAAAAAATCTGAGAAATCTCTGAGATATTTTTCAAAGTGTCCACTTCATTATTCGATCCCCAACGTCAGATGCTTAAAACTTTTAACAATGAACATCAAAATTTATCTCCGGCGCATTCATTAAAGCTTTAATGGATACTCGGCTGTTTAGTTTCCGACGCAAGGATTCACCGTCACAGTTAACGCATTAATAAACAATTAACTGCATAATCAACATGCAACTATGAAATTTCGTGTTTCACTGTAACCGATCGGCCGCGGGATTCACATTCGTGGTAGATTGAAGTGCAATTTGCGAAGATAAATGATTCGTATGCAGCCAACATAGTCATGCGAGGAAATGATTGTCGATTAATCTCAACGCGAAGTATTATTTATTCGATAACCGTATCTATCCGCTTAGGAACGAACGTGCGGTTATCATATCTGGTTCTGGTCTCTGGCCGAATGTTTTCCGTTGAAATATTCCATTGCGATCGTGGAAATACACGTGGGTCGTTTGCGATGACACGTGAGACGCGTCGATATGGATCTGGCACGAATCTGGAAGAAATTAACGGGTTTGGATTTATAGAAAATTATATAGCGTTTGGTTGAAAATCGTATTCGCGAGGCTCACGCGAGATAAACATAAAAATTGACGCCAAATCCCGTGTTATTTGCATACACGGACCTTTACTGGCTTGTTCTTAATGGAAATTTGATCGAGGTCCTAATTTTCTCGACTGCAGTATCGATTTTGGTGTCTCGGCGCGGAAGTGTAATTTCTTTGCTTAGAATTTCATCTGGATGGTGAGAAATGATATTCTATAAAAGTAACATTTTATTTCAAAGTAGAATTGATTTTTAATCATTCCACGTTTCGTGGAATCTGTGATTCTAGCAATTTCAAATTCTTTTTTTATAATCGATAAATAATTAGTAATGAAATTAATCTGCTGAGGTATTATTAATTTTTGAATTGTAGGTATGATATAATAAGGCAAACAACAATGATATAAAATAGTAAAAATTATGAATATTACGGTATTGCAATTTGGAGATACAATAGTTGGTGATTTTTAGAATTCAAATTTAATGGGCCAAAGAATTTGAAATTTTGGGTATGTTTTTGCCTCCCCTCTAAAACAGCATAGTAAACAATTCAAACTCTTCGTCTGAAATTGAATAATTAAAAAATTAGCAATTATTTTCAATCTAATTAACATCGTATCGCCGTTACAACACTTTAATATTTTCTTTTCGACTGATTTCATTTCATTAATATTAAAACTAATAAATCAATCTCAAGTTACGAAATTTATTAAATCCTTTTGTTGTATATTAACTTCTATATACGTATACTTTCTGTACCTTCTACAATTATATTTTCTTATTTAAGATCAAAGTTGATTAAAGGTCGACAATTCTATTGTTAAATATCACCGTGAAAAATATTCAAGCACAAATATAAGAAAAACATCAGAAAAGTAATTCAGATTTTCAGGAATTCAATATTATACCTGTTGAATTAAAACGATTTGGAAAATAATTTTCAGGCTTGAATAGAACATACTGTGAAATTTAAAGCTATTTCAAATTATTGTAAAATATACAAATTCTGTATAATAGTGTATATGGTACTCCAGAATACACACGATGCAGTAAATCGGCTGACGAAGTCGGTCGAAAAGATTCCGTACGCTTCATAAATGTCTATCAGATGAAACGATTCATTCGTGATGTCATAAAACTCCATGTTAATCCAAACCCTCTTGCTCCTGATTTTCCGTCACATTCAAAATCAGCCAGGTTATACAAGTCGCATATCATATATCTACAATCTACGATATTCACACTTCATGAATATGTTCGAATTCTGACTGAATGTTTGGAAAATGATCATAGAACGTTAAGTACGTTATTTTAAATGCGAAAATGAATCAACATAACATTATCATGTATTATTACCCTACTTACAATTAGACTATTAGACACATAACGAATACCACGTATGATAATTAATAACTTGAAATTTTATTGTGTTAACTGTGTGTGACAAAATTGGACACTTTTATTTCAAATTTTTTCAAAAAATATTAGATGGAATAAAACTTTGTTTTCAGGATCGATCACTTTTTATTTCAAATAAAGTTAAATAATTCCCTTTTGTTAGTACGATACGTTATAAAAATTAATTTCTCTTCTATGATAGTTTTATTATTTCTATTATTGTACACACTGCTGATTATGAACGAACTTGATTTAAAAATCGTGATTTAATGCAACACAAAACTTTTTGACCAATTATTTAAAAATAATCTGAGGTTGACAACGAATAAAACTAAAAATGATTGGATGTGTATATTTTGAAATAAATTCATAAAAAAATATTATTTTCATAATTATATGATAGTTTGTCAATGTGCTTGATGATGAACACGTGAAATCGAATAATTGATCATTATTCTGATCAGTTCTCGTAATACGTATGCGTGGTATCGCTATCGAATCTTCATTACGGATCGACCTTAATTCCACTCGCGATTCGAATGTGGTTGCGTTTACGATTCATATTCTAAGAGCTGGCGGTATTAAAATTGCATTTAGGATACAGTACACGTAGCTCTGGAAACTGCAATCCTCTAATTTAACTTGCATAGAAACTGTTTGTATTCTAGATTGAAAATAAAGCTTAGCAACTTGCGGGTCCACGTTACTGGAAGGAATAAAAATATTCTTTAAATATATAAAGATAAATAACGGATAACTTTCTTCAAATTTAAAGGCTATGAATGAAATTTTACACCATGTAATTTTAATATCATCGAACAGCATAACAACTGATAACATCTGTTGTTTGGATATTTATTTAGATTTTCGGTATTGATAATGTTAATAAAATCAATAATTATTTCTATTACGAAAAGAGGGAATTAAGGCTTACACCATTTATATTTTGAATTTTGTTAATTTCATGAAAAATTGTATATGCAAATACGGTTGTAATCGTTGTTAGATAAAATACGAAATCGTAGGTTTTATGTAAAATATATTAGGTTGGTAAAAAATTAATTCTCGGACTTTGACGCTTGGTTTTGGGATAACAATTCACTTTATCTTTGATATGCTTTTGTTTTCACTGTTAACTTGTGCTCACTACAAGTTATTAACCGTGCAAAGGATACTAAAAACAAGTTCAATATTCTTATATGAATATAAACTGGGTTAAGAAACTGCAGCTGCGACTCGTAATATCGACGATGAATTTGCCGAAGATACCGTGAATGAACGCACGGTGCAGCGTTGGTTGAAAAAATTTCGAAATGGAGATTAGAGCCTCGAAGATGAAGATGGTCGTCACTGTTTGTTGGCAGAAATGTGTAAACTGCAATGGATCTTTAATTTGATTAAAAAAACGTATTCCGATTTGTGATACGTGGATTTAAAGATATAGTTTGGTTCAACGATTGTAATTAGGTTGGTAGGAAATTAATGTCGGTTTTCTTCTTTCTTGAAAAAGTATGATACCCGCAATTTTTGTAACAAGTCGTAGATGTATTTTCGTATTTTGGAAGATTAACGGATTAAGGATTGACGATGATTTCGTGGTACAAAATGCTGACAGTTGCGTCTCGAAGTGGTCGTTTTGAAACAATAATGGGATAAGTGGGCTCCTTCACGATTGTTCGTAGGTTTACGATATTTTAAGCACGTAGCCGGACGTAGAACGATTCGCGGCAAGTCAAACAACAACTCGTTCAATCGTCGGCGGAACTTTTGTTTGAGCTCCTCTTAAAACTGCCAGTTACATTCGCTTCATTTTCCCCTACTTACTTGATACTTTGAACGTTTTTGGACCGCACTTTGACCCATCGTTGTTCGTACGATTGTTAAATCCGGATTGAACATCCACCAGATGTCTCATTATTTCCAAATGTCAGATTTACGTGATGAAAATCGACGTTTCCGGAACGAAAGGGTTTCGTCAACCTTTTCTCGGTCATCTGTAATCGTTTGACAAATGTTAATCTTTTCGAAACCGAACTTTTGTGGGCAGTGTTAGGAATTTGTTTTGATATGTAGTTATTAACAATAGAAACCTAAATATGATTTACGTAAACGTTTAGTATTTTATAAAACGAGTTCTAACGAAAAGAGTACTTTTTTGCGAATTAAAGTATACAGGTGAACATTGAGCGTACAAGGGTTAATTACGAAAAAATATTACGCTTCTGTAGATGTTTGAGAAGAAAGTTTCGGTATAGATTACAATGAACATGGAGGCTCTGGGGAAATTTTTACGAAATTGGCTTGTCACGAAGTGGATTAATCGTACGTGGAAAACGAAACAGTGGTAGTTTCTTTCTTCACAGAACTGTTTTGTGTTCTATTGCTACATTTGTATGATGAATTTTAAACACAGTATGGAATTCGTTATATATTGTAGAAACAGTAAGCTACAAATCAGAAAGCTATTAATGCAAACTTTAATTTGATAATTAATCGATAGTATCCTTAATAATTAGAATGTTGTAGTCTTATTATAACGTGTCCATTTTCGTTATGAACAATTTATTAATAATTTTTATTACAATAGGTCTTACCACATACGACATATTTCACTGTGATAGCCAACTAGTTAGCAGATTATATACAAGAATATGTTACTTCTCTACGAACGAGAAGTTAGGAAATATCGATTTACAATTTTGTTATATGTGATACACTGCTATAAAAAATCTGAAAAAATTATATATTAATAATCGTAACAAGCTATTAAACTTGTAACAATATGAATGGTTGCATGAAAACAACATGGTTGCATGAAAAATTGAGGCAATAATATTATAAACAAATATCGGTTTTTAATCTTTTCAACTTCGTTCTACCACTTCAAAAAATCTGAAAAAATATACAGATTAATAATCATGACAGGACACTAATACTGTAAAAATATAAACGTAGTCATTTGATAATTTCTATTAAAAAAAATATATATTTTTAAAGTTTTCAAATTTAAAAAAAATCTATTTTGCAGTGAAAAATTCTAAAAAAATTCACAAACACATACGCCATAGAGTAGAATATCCATGATTTTTTTCAAAATTTTTCATACGGTATAACAAAAAAAGATATGAAGTTTAAATTGTAATTTGCGTTTCGCCCTGTAACTATCCTTCAAGTAGGGGTAGCGACTTGATACTTGGCAAAAATCATTTTCTTTGAACGGTATATGTATTAATTAATATGTTCATTGATTAATTTGATCTAAAGACACTTTTGACCTCCTTAACCGGGTACACCCTTCAATCCAACTTACTACCATACACGTTCCTTTTTTATTGCGGCAATTAATCCTTTGCGCTCGACACATTTACGATATTTTTGTAGCGAAGCTTCGAAAACCAGAAGTTCGATTTTGAAAGACAATTTCACAAACACCGATAAACCTGTTTAATTTTATATCCTTTGTCAATTCGTTACATTCTGACTCTTGGACGACGTATCGCTGGGACAGCAACAGTTTAGATATAATTTTCTACTTTATTCCTATTTCCCAAATGTTCTATTATTATTTCAAATATTATTTAAAAATAAAGCTTTCCTTTTTGAAAGTTTGTCTATCTAACTTTAATCGAAACATCGTTGTAGTTTTTCTTCATTTGAATCACTGTTGACCCAGGTTTCGTCGTTCTGTGGCTAATATAAATAGAACTTGAATAATTTTCCATAAAAATTTCTCCCGTAAATCGAAAATATCACGATGGGGTCACAAATCGAGTGCAAGGTGTTAAGGTGTTCATTTTCATTAATACAAACTGTTGTGGATTAAATAACTACCTTTATGCTACCGTTGCTACCGTTTCTTGCACGTTCTGCTTTACGATTGTTAGCAAACACACATTCAACGTTATTTTGAACGTTCGTACACCGCATTCAATTCTCGTTCCCACTTAATGCATTGGTTAAGTCGGTTGTTTGTTACATCCGTAAAGTAAATTCCAACAATGACGCAAGCTACGCGGTTACGAGGGGGACTGGTAAGAGCATCGAGGGTTCAATAAACTTTATAGTGTCTGAACAGGGCTTGTAGAAAAAGGCAACGATAAGGCAGCCGGATTTCTCGTAAATTCTTTTAGACCTGGTCGTCTGGGTCTTCGAATCGATGCTCGATTCTCGTAAACCGACCGAAACAGTTGTAAAGAGTACGACACAGGACGTAAACTTGTTACTGGCGCGATTAACATCGAAAGAGCAAACGTGAAAAGTTTGTCAACCATATGTCGCATGGTATCATAAATCGATCGACCTCGACCTCTATCAGAAGGAAGAAAAAATGCTTCTGATTGAAACGTATGGTTAACAGTTTAATTTCATCCTGAACTTTGTTAACCCCCGAAAAATCTTATTTTGTATTAATTTTTTAAGCTTGCAACCGTTCCTATAAATTAGTGTTTCTTAACTGTTTTTGAATTACTTCATCCTGGGATGTTTAAATAACTTGCGACTCCCTCCAAATAAAGTAAGGGAAATTTGAAACAAATTAAAAATACATATTGTTGAATACAATTTTAATTTAATCCAGTGTGGGCAAACATACTTTTCTACACTTCATAGATAAACTAGATTGTTCTCAATTTTCATACTGTTTAAAGTTCTCAAAAAAAAAAAAGGAAAAAAAAACATTGAAAGAAATTCTGATACACTTTTATTATATCGAATATTAATAATATTTCGTTATTTTGATATATCGTTGAACAGTTACGAATGTGAATATTAATCCATGAAATAAAATAAATCGACATTACAACAAGTATTATTTATTCTGTCGAAGAATATATGATTAATTTTGATTCCCGTTAAATTATATAAAGGTAAGATTATTAAATTTTATTTCTCCTATCCCATTTCAAGAAATTATCCGTTACGAGAAAACGAAAATAAAAGAAGAATGGAAGAACATCTGGAAATCAAATCCAACAAAAATCCATAGCGTAATCAACAATTTTTTTCAAAATATTCCACGTGGTAATATGAGTAGGAAAGAGAGAATTGAATTTCTTATATAGAAGACAGACCCTGCCTCCTGTTGCGAAACCCTACTCACAGTACACCACTTTTTGTACGAATGTCAAAAATTCTCCACAAAGCGCCTCAAATTTAAAATCAACTCAAATATTGCACTTACGTATGAAAAGTACATTAGAAATACCATTGAATTCCTTAATGAAACTAACCTCTTCCACAAAATCTAAAATCACTGTAGTACTTCGTCGCTAATGACCTTGATGTTGATGCGACATAAAAATTAAAAAAACATTTTTTTTATTTATATTGAAGCATCCCTTTTAACTTTGAAACAATATTTAACACATACTCGATTGTCTTATTTAGCTTGCATTTAGGGAATCAGCTTTGTAATTCGTTACTGATAGTTTATCAAAGCCAACAGAAAATGCGTAACAAAGATGGTTAAAAAAGTGAAGGACCGATTCAAGTAGAACAAGTGATCAAGGACTGATGCAAGTAGAACAAGTCAAGCATTGCGCAGACGGAGCCAAACGAAGGGCAAATGGCTAGTTTACGGAAGATCGAATGGCAATAACTGTTTAACGACTTGCACGCTTATTTGCCTTCACACAACACGCGAAAGTACCAAGTCACGCGGAAAGAAAGGTACAAGGGCAAATGCAAATTAATTCTAACGTAACTCGACCGTTCATTTTGCGGATTCGTCGAAATTACGATCGATTAATTATCGCTCTGCTTTTCTTTCAAACTGTTTTATTTACGTTTTATCCAATGCTTGACAAATTATTAATTATCATTCGTTTCATTTACGAGTCTGTTACCTATATCGATTATATGAAAACTTAATTGCCATTTTTTTTTTAAATTTTGTATTGATTTAGAAAAATTGGTGCAATACTGTTTAGCCAGGCTATTAAATGTATGCTAAATTAATGGCCATTTTTTAAACATACTGCAATATTGTTTATCGTTGTTTATCGTCACATGTGTGTAACTTTGATGCCTGACTTCTTATTTCGTAGCTTTTTACCTCGTTTTATGATTTGCAATTTTCCAGCATGGGTTATACGAGCAACAAATTTTATTTTACGAATAATTTTATTTATATTCGAGCATAATTTTACGAATGATTTCACTTATGACCAAATATAATTTTATATACAATTTTCCTCCAAATATATAAAGGAATATGAAGTTATAAAAGTAATACATTTCACGAAATGAAAATTGACTTCATACGCTTTCTGAGGGAGAGTCTACAAATTCCGTTTAATGAAAACCCCGTGTCACAGATATAAAATCTTTTTGCGCTCGTTTCTGTACCAATTTCTCTCTGACTAAGGGCAAAGTGTAATTTACTGCACCATTTTCGAATGCCCACGTGCCCGTATATTTCTAGGTATCTACAATTTAAACTACGCCAATAGTAAAAAATAAAAATGATTGCAAAACATTTTTCACAGCAAATAACAATCATAAGATATTTACACGCACGAATGTTCAGAAAGTCTATGTTCCATAAATTATACTAAAAAACTGAGATTTTAAATCATTGCAAAAACACAGAAAGAATTGCTCTGTTCAAATGTTTGACCCTCGACTTTTAATTACAAAATTTTTTATTTGATTTGATTCACCACCAAAAATCTCTGTCCCTAATAATTCTTTTATCCTACCAAGGTTCAATTATGTTGGCAAATAAATTGACGTTCCTTCTTTTTTAATTATGCGCTACAATTTGACAAATAATTTTTTAATAAAATTTATTACCATTTGAATTAATAATCTTTATTAAAGGCTCCTTATTTTAAATTACAAAGTTTACTAAAATGTTTCTGTCGTTTGTTTGTTGACATAAGTGTGCGTAAAACACTGGTAATTCTAGTGTTAATATTTAGATGATTTTTAAACAAAATTTAGGAACAGATCGCGAACTTAATTAGCAACTTATTAGATATTTTTTTGTTAGATTCGATTGTATCGCGAAGAATCTTATACCATTGTGACCACGAAGCCGTAGATAATGATCTAGACTAGATTCTCGTAGCACCGAAGAGACACGCTCGTTAAAATTCGCCAAAGAATAACCAGCACATGGTTTGCAGAAAAAAAAAATAGAAGATCGCTCTCTGTTTCGTCCAACACGCGTTTTTCCTATCTGGTAAAAAGGGTCGGGGTATTTTTTTTCCCATCTCTCTTTAGAATAACGACAGAAGGGCTCACCTGGAAATACGTGAAAAGCAGTCCCCTCGAAAGAAACGAACGACCCATTCAGGCGTGAGATCTCTTTGAAAAGAAAACAGACTATACGGGACTCGTGCGTCCAATGTCCACGCTTTGAAACGCAAATTTTTCCGCAGAAATGTTAGCGGTTAATTGATGTTCAAGGTAGTTCGTAGATAAACGTCATAATTCAACGTTTATCTCAGATCTTGAACGGAACTTGAAATTTCGCCACCTTATTTGAGAAAACATGTAATTTTGATAGAAACAACACAATTTAACTTTAAATTGTTTTGCAGCTATCAGATTTTGAACGAAATTTCATATTGGGCCACCTTATCCGAGTAAGGCTGCCATTATATCAAAATAATATCTGCTAAGATGAGCTTATCTTTTTCTTTTTGTCATTTTTATGTGAAAAAGAGTGACAACTTTTTGTATGACAATTTCTCAGAGGTCGTACATTTAAATACAATATTTTTATGAAGTGAATTATAATATTTTAAAGAATACCGTGATGTATAAACATAAAATGTTCGATCAAGTTTAAATAAGAATTCTGGAAACTTATTTCGATTTTTACATCACAAAGTATACGATTTTCTGTTTCATGCTTAATTGGTCAAAATTCATCATTTATAGCGTTTTGACAATTAGTCTCCATCTCCTTTTTCGTGTTTACAAAATTACGTCAGAATGTTGTATCCTATGAATCCATGAGGGACTTTATTTCCCCCAACTTTTGAGTGGAACAGTTCCAAGTTTCACATTTGTCACTCAACGCTGTCTTCCAAATAAGTTTGAAGCTTTTAGATCGTGAAACAGATGCAAGAATTTTATTTTTGCCGTAGCAAAAATCGAGTACCGCGACACGGCGCTTTTAGTTAACAATCTTTACGCAACATGCAGTTGACATTAATACGAAACCTGCAATATTACTAAACTGTCCATTATTGTTCATTTCAGCAGAAACAATTGGCTTTTATTTTTAACAAAGCTGCAAAATTTCTTGCTTTATTGTTACAAACTTATTAGCACCAGAATATTGACAAAAATATGTACAATCGTACAAAATAATTTTTAACTTTCTTCAATATTTGATAATACTAAATTTTTTCCAAATTTTTTCAAATTATACAAATCTTTGGGTGGAATGTTAACAGCAACATACGCGACTCATAATTATTTTCGGAATAATTTCTTGATACTAAATCTGTGTTTCTGTATAGAAACAGCATCGACCTTTGTTTATAATAATTCAACGTTAAATTTGTTGGCGTCGGTGATCAGTGACCCCCATAACAGGCGACGTGTTAAAAGTTTCTTTCTATTTTCTCCCCGTTGCTTACCCGAGCGTATTGTTTCGGAAACGATCCAACGAGTCAGAAAATGAGAAAAGAAAAAGCCTGAACGGTTCGGTCGTTTTATTTCGCGTTTCGGGGGCAAGCAAAAATCTTGTGGCAGATTGAACGGTTCGCCCCTTCGTACTCGAGAAATGAAATGCACCGAGTACACGGCTGGATCATTCCCAAGTTGGATCAATTGTTGTAAGACTACGACAGGGAAGGTATGGCCGGCCAAATCTCTTTCGGACGGGTCCTGTATTCTTCGAGGGAAATCGATTTGTAAGAGAATTTTCCGATACGATGGCCCCTCTATTAGAGATTCGTGATTTTCTCGTGTTTCTTCATTCGTAGTGAGTACAAATTGCACGAAAATCTTTGCGTCCGACGTAAACGAAGCATTTCGCGAACGACTGAGACCTCGTTTAATCGAAAGGAATAAGAAAATTATTGTGTTTCGTCGATTTTAAGATTTCTGTCCATTGGTATGAAATTATGGAAGTTAACTTCGGTCATTTTAGGTTATTTAATCCTTCTTCGATTATAGGGATGGTTGAGGCCCCTGAATTTTTAATTTATTATGGCAACACCAGTATTTATTAGCATTAGTAGTATTTATGTATTTTGATAAATATCTGTTAATTGGAATTTTAATTCATATCACGAGTTACTTTTCGATATTTTCAAAATTCTGCTCATGATTGATATAAGAATTTAAATCAGTTTTTCAAAATATTTCTTTGCCATATTATATTATAATAATAAAAATTATTAAATAATCGAAATGAAATAATCGTTGTCTTGTTAAATCGTCGAAAACATAATTTAAAGTCAGCACATAATATTCTAGATAGGAGGAAATTATGTCCTGACCCTGCCTATTATTAACACTGCTAGAAGGTGTAAAACCATTAGATGTTCACCTTTCGTGACCAGAAACGCACACGCTGTATTTCATGCTTTTATCTGTAATCTGTTTGAGGTAATTACGATGAAGGTTGGCGCATTACACGAAGTAATTTGCAAAAAAGTGCATTGCATGCGATAATACACGTGAAAAATAGAAGAATAATCCCGGTGTATTCAAATATCTCCTGAAAACATCGCGAAATCAGCTTTTCTTTTGATATTCCCGCATTATACGATATTTCGTTCCATCTTTTATATCAGCGGTAATTTTTCGTTAATTACACTAGTTTACAAAATGAAATTGATTTCATGTACATTTGATAAGAGGTAACTTTTCTTATGGATTTTCTCCCGCTGAATTCGAAAATCAAGGTTAAAATTTTTTTTATGGAACAGTTTTTAAGATATTGTAATTTTTTCAATTTTTTTACCTCTTTTCACTTTAAAAACCACACCTGGAGCTAGATGTGTCCGATTTGGTCGTTCTTGGTACCAAATGAAAGACATTGAAATGACGAACAAACAGGTATATTGGGATCTTTAATTGGTTAAGTGGTTCAAAAGATATTGATGAAAATATTCCAGATTTTTATCGGTTTCTATTTTTCCGTGGCCACAGAATAAGCATAAAAATTTAATTTTCTCAAAAATCTGGAATATTTTCATCAATATCTTTTGAACCACTTAACCAATTAAAGATCCCAATATACCTGTTTGTTCGTCATTTCAATGTCTTTCATTTGGTACCAAGAACGACCAAATCGGACACATCTAGCTCCAGGTGTGGTTTTTAAAGTGAAAAGAGGTAAAAAAATTGAAAAAATTACAATATCTTAAAAACCGTTCCATAAAAAAAATTTTAACCTTGATTTTCGAATTCAGCGGGAGAAAATCCATAAGAAAAGTTACCTCTCATCAAATGTACATGAAATCAATTTCATTTTGTAAACTAGTGTTATTTTAATAAACTTGAAACGGTTAAAAAAATAAAAGGTGACCTCGTATCGTGAAATCTAATATCTGTATTTCTTTTCGAAGGAAAAATAAGGATGGAAAGCAAATTGTGTTTTACGATAAGTCTGATAAACGTATGAGTACGTAATTCAGTTTCATTTTTATAATAACAGAAAAGGATCGATGTAAATAACGATTAGAATTACGAATACACACTATATCGTCGTAGGTTGTTTAACTAGCGATCGTGTTTAAGAATAATAATGTCTTTATTGTTGGGAAAATGATTGAAATTAAGTACGTCCTGTTATTTTTACACAGTATTTTACAGATAGGCATCTTTAATAGATATTTGTCAAGGGGGGTGTCTGTTTGATAGATCCGAGCATTTTTATTCATAGATCATCTTTTATTCATTGTAACATGATTGATGACATAGTTTTGAGGACGTTAATCCTAGAGAGGCTTAGCTTAACTGCTTACAATGCTGTTATTATTTAATTAACAAAATGCACCCCGCCTTAAAACTGTCATCTAAAAATATACATCGGTACTTTCTAACAATCCAAGGATCTCGTCAGAAATATTGACATGATCATTTTTATTAAACTTTAAATTAATGTGCTATGAATGTTATTTTACAATAATTTTGTGTAACAAAGTTGTGTCAGACTTCATATATGTATTTCGAAAACTGTAATTGTTTGCTATAATTAGCAAACCGGCCATTTTGTGTTAGGAATACTGACGAAGGGCTTATGTGATCGCTTTCATTAATATTTGAGCTTTAATCTAATGCATCATAAGCGATGTTTTGCGATATCTTTATGTCATCAAATCATGTCAGACGTTGTCTGTTTCGAAATCGATCATTTCATATATGCGATGATCTAATAAATTATTCACAGGGAACATCGCTAAACATGGATTAATTATTGAATTAACTATATTAGATTGAGTAAAATTACATTCGTTACCCGTTAAGACCAAAATATCAAATTTCAAAATTGATAAATTCGGTTATTCATTGATGCAACATGATTTGGTTAATTTTTTCGCGTTCATGTTAAATTAATCACATGAAAAGTCTCGTTGTCTTTTGCTAAAGTGCTAAATTTCATATGGATTGAATCAACTTCACGATTAAAATTAATCGAACGTACGTTAGTAAACTTCTGCTCGAGTAATAAAGGATTAACCCTTATTCAATCAAGGCGCGCTTATGCACATATTTTACATTTAATCCTGAATATATCTCAATGAATACGTTTTGAAACAGTTCTAGTTGTCAATTTGAATTATACTTTTCATCTAGATTGTATATTAATAGACACACACTCTAATTCCACGAATTTAGAATATTCGTCTGCGTTATGGTCGACTCACACTACTGCAGTAAGTTTCAAAAACTCTTGTTTCGTCTTTAGGGATATATTTCGGATACTATTGAAATTACATTAATAACGTCAGACCGAAGTCAACAGAAACTGATCCATAATAGCCCTAACAATGTCTCAGTGTAAACATATTAATATATTTATTAATAAACGCTAAATATCAATAAAGAAGATTTGTTCGGAAACAATAAAAACTGTCGTATACTCCTAATATTTCGATGACCATTATAAATTAACCTTTGTATAATTAAATTATTCGCATGAAGGTTAAATTCACTGGCCAAAGCTATAAGAAACCCATAAAAACCGAACCAAGAGGAGGAGTTGGTCATTGTCGTTTCTCGAGTCTTTATTAACCTTCTGGGCTTGATTGGCGCCTCTACGGCGACACATAATTTATATTTTATTATTATTAGAACGACGAAAATTGGAGTTTTCGTTTATATTCAAATATTTATTGAAATAGAAAAATTTGAAAAATTTCAATCGTATTAAAAATTATTTCTTGAAGAAGACAACGTGGATAATCTTTTATTTAATTTCAGTGGAAGAAGGTGATGGCCCGTACCACGCGCTCGCGACGAAAAATGGCGAACACGACTGATGCTCCATCGCCTGCGAGCAGCCTTTTGTCGTCCACCACGACGACCCCGTTCACCAGCCCAACATCGACAACCTACTCCACCGAGGGCTATACCTTCAATTACACCGGTCTGTCTAGTCTGGGTGGCTACTCGTTGAATTACACGGAACTATGGGTGGACGTATGGAACAGCACCGAGGCCAGCAACGTGACCGAAAGGTTAAACGCCACTGTACTGTCATCAGGAGGAGGCTACTGCGACGAATGGGAAGCAGCACAGCACAAACTCTTCCAGGTAAGTTTCGTTACATTATTTCGTAGATAAACAGGTTCGAAACAGGTGTGCGAAGTATCGATAGAATTTGTGTACACTGCATCTACCAATAATACGATTAACGGTATCGTAGGCGATAGAATAGATTAGATAATGTGCTAGGATGACACGAATAGTGTATATTGGGAGTGTGTTTATTAGAAACAGGATTAGAGGTATTATATGCAGGGTGATTTATAAGGAAATTATTAAACACATGGTGCAGAATACAATGAATTTTTGTTTTTGTAGTTACATAATGTTTATTATTTCACAATTTCTCTTTTCGAAGCGCGGATCTTTCATGTGAATGCAATCCTAACTCCTTTAATATCGGTGAGCCGATAGAGCGGATTCTGTAAAAGGTTTTTTGCTATAAGGCAACTAAAAGGATTGACATCGATATTGTATGGAATTTATTACATCACGATCACGATATAAATTTTGAATTGATTGATAATTGACACGCTTAAAATGATCGAAATCAGCATACAGTAGTTATTACAATGAAACAAACCAAAATTTTACCTAGGCTTGTGTTGTTCTAGTTACTTTAGTTTTTCTATTCATATTCTTCCTTTCTTCCAGTATTTCCAATTGACCAGATCGAATAATATTAATCAAACACTTGGATTTAGAACTATTGTCGCGTTAAAAGCTAATCACACGTTTGAAAGATTAATATTTAGAATGTAATTCTTACGAATCCTTGTTAAAGCTTGGAGTGGTAAAATTAGTATACAGTTTATTTTGTAACATTCTTTTGTCATTCCGCTATCAAAGACTCTTAACACTTTGACTGCCACAATGAAAACAGACGTATGTAGTCAGACACGCTGAAATTCGAATTCTTAAGAATACGATCAATTAATTTTCAAATTTAACCTTTCAAACCGATAACCAACATTATCAGCTTAACATTCACGCTATCTGCAGTTTATTTAATCACTTCTTTTCCTAATTATTTGATTGTAAAACATTTCGAGTACCGGTCACCGGTAACCACCACCGTGGCAGTCAACGTGTTAATCAGAAATCAATTAAGTGTACCTTCATTCGAAATTATTGCACACGAAACAAGACTATGCTTCTCAAGGCATAGTATCCCAGGAGGAAATCTTTCGAATTTGCCTTTTGCCAGGCGGCGAATCTGTTCTTCGCGGCGGCGTTTCTAGTGCCACGTTCATTCAAAGCCTCGGTCCTGGCCCTGCGAACGTTTCTGACGGCCGGCTTCATGTTGGCCGCACTGTGGGCCGGCATCACTATATGTGCACTGGACGCGATGCTATGGTGCCTTGTCCTCGGCCTTCTGAACGGCATTCACTCGCTAATACTCGCCTGCCGATTTCTGCCGCCCGCTCTCAGCCCGGAGCTGGCCGAACTCTATCTGAAACTCTTCAAGCCGTACAAGGTCAGCAAGAAGCACTTCCAGGAGTTGGCCAAGGAAGCGAGGATATTGAAGCTGGATTCCGGTCAGACGTACGCGACGGAAGGCATCACGCCCGCCGACGAACGATTATCGATACTCTTGCGTGGCAAGTGAGTATTACGCGGTTCTGTCTGAGTAATAAACGCGAGATCGATCGAAGAATACGCTCGAGAGCAGCTTTCGCAGCCAATCCTTATTCGCACGGTTGTTTTCTTTCTTTTTATGCTTTGCTGATTGTTCGGAAGCTTTCTTTGCGCTTGAATTTCTTATAAGGGGACTTTACTATAAGATACCTTTTGATCTTTCCTATTTTCTTATATGTATATTGTACTGTTTGATCTTCTGTGTAATATGACTTTTTAACTATGGGCCTATGGGAAAAATAATCAATTTTTACGTTTACTTTATGTATATTCCTTAGGCATAGTTGGACGTACATTGGCGTAGGCGAAGTGGCTATGATACGAGACTTCAAATCTTAGCGACTACAGTTCAAAATCTCTCAGAGACCAACTTTATTCTATTTGCTGCTTTTTTTTTAAATATTTTTTTCTTCTAAAGTCCCCTTGTTAATAATAAGTAGCTGCTTGATAGACTGTGTGCACAGTTTGCTGTATTTGTTCGTGAATAGCGTTTTGTTAGTGGAGTATCGCTGGTGTGTCTTTAAATTTCTTATCTTCGATCCTATTAAATTCAATTATATTTCATAGAAACGGATGCTGGATGCTCGTTCGTGTCAGAACGATCGAACACCGCGCCGGTAAATTTACGTAAAACTACTTACCGTCGATCCTCTAGACCAAGTTCAACTTCCTTGCTTGCGTCTCGTCGGATATCGCGCGTATCCTGTTTACACCCGCGCGTGCAAACACGCTCCGCGTCCGCCAACTCGATGTACCATATGGCGGATAGATTGAATTCACCGGCAATCTTTGCATCGACATCGTTTCACTTGATATCGACTTCGAGTAACCTTACGTATCGACGTGTTACTGCCCTGGATGGAATCTAGAAACGCGTCGTAAAAGTTCTGATCAAATTCTGAAACAAATGTCCTTTATTTTTATAAAATTGTTTTTAACTATAATATCAAACTTTAAGTCGTGTAAGTTTCTGTAAATCAAAACTAAAGCAATTATTGCTCTGTAATCACCAGATGTATGAGTTACCTTGTACGTATAAAAAGATCAGTAGTAAATAATTTAGAGTCCTGAACTTCTGTGATTAGTAACGTTTGCAGACGTTAGGAATTGTGTTATAACGTATCTAATTTAATTAATCGTAACGAATTATTTTTTACGGAAAAAGCATTTAGGTATTAAAGAGTTAACCTGACAGTGCACAAGTGAGTTTCCAACAAACTGTAATTTTTAGAAAGTTTTATCATAGTTTTTCGATTTTCGTGAAAATAATCATAACACTTAATTTAGCTTTGGAATATATTATTTACATTTTCATATACCAGATTTTTATTTCGTGATCAACGAAGATCGTCTTTTTTTTCCTTGATTGAAGGTCTTGCAATATTTATTTACAAATTTCGCACAAATTCTATCAGAATCGTGCAACGGGTATCGTATCCTTTTGAAAATATCGCACAATAGTGGGGATATGTAATCAATAACACATTAAAGAGGAAAAGCCACCATGGAGGTCTCAAAATGATAGGCACCTTTAAAAATGGTTTTCTCGAAAAATAAAAAAGATATTAACTGATTTCTGAAGATTGTTATTAACCGAAGATCCGTTTACAATTTTAAACGTTAACATGTTTAGAAAAGGACAAAATAACGTTGCAGAAAACAAATGATATAGGTCTGCGCTTGATGCAAGCTTTTATAATCGAACCTTATGGTTGTATTCGATGTATCCCAGCCTAATTATTCCATACAATTGAAGCGTTTGATGGAAAACAGGCACCTACGTCAAAATATCGTTCCAAGAAAATCGATTTGAAGTTTTTCAAAGTAATATAATTAAATACAATTCCTTTCTCAAAGATGTAGCAATACATCCTTAAAATATTCTGAAAACAGAATATTTTATCTCAAAAAATTGGTTTATGTGTACTTCTCCAATCAATGACATTCGTTCATTTATTTAACCCAGAACAGTATCATCGTGTCTCCAGTGACACTGTCTGAATTCAACTCGAAGTTACATGCATCATTTCGTACCAGTATGGAGTTGAGTGATGGGTGCAAGGGAAGCACAAACTAAAGAATCAAATTCATCGTTCGAGAAAAGTAGTCGATGTCAATGATTTCGTTCCAGATGAAATATGATACAGTGCACGTGAAAGTTATCATTTCGTTGATTTCGAAAATGTTAATAATATCTCTATTATTATTCTATTTTATGAAGAAAAGTCAATATTTAAATAGTGTGAAAAGAAATATTGCTCAAATTGTTAGTTACTAACACTGAAACGCAACAAATTAAGATAACGTGTTAAGATGCAATGTCTTGAAAATAATATAAAATCACGTATCCAAAAATCTAAGAATCGCCAGGTTTGCACTGGATAGCATTTCAATTAAGACTGTGGTCCAATGCCAGACGAAAGAAAAAGTATCGGGAAAAGTCATAGTGGAGTTATCTCCTCGAAATAAACACCTTCAACAATGTAACGAACCGGTAGACCCATTTGAAGTATAAACATTTCAAGCCGCATTATAGAAACTATACCGTATACATTGTGTACGTCATCGTTAACGTTAAATTCATTAAAAAATTATCATCTGAAAAAGAGGAGGATGAAATATAACAACAATTTTTCATATTGAAAGCATTTTGTTTTAGAAATGAATTACAGTATAACAAACATATTTTGTGGAATATTTACATCTTAACACGTTATCTTAATTTCTTTTCACGCTATTTAAATATTGACTATTATTTACAAAATAGCGTTGGGATTTTTACGTTACATGTACTCACTTCGAAGTTATGGTTATTTGAAGTCAGAACATTCCGCCTTCAACTTCAACCACATTATTTATGACTTGATCAATTTAATGTGAAGGATCTATAGAATGATGCCTCATTAATATTTTAGATGCCTGGAAGGTTATAAATTTGTCACTTTTGTAACATCCTTCTTTCCTAACGCGGAATTCCACACTCCAATTTTCAAACAGCTGGTTGACATTCTAGAGTTAATCATTCCGTCTTGTTTGTTTGGAGTTCAGGCTGAAGGTGACTTGCGACGGGACGCATTTACACCACATCAAAGCTTATCAGTTCGTCGACTCGCCCGAATGGGAGGCCACGCACGAGAACATCGACGACGTCTTCCAGGTGACGATCCGCGCCGAGGAGTCCAGCACGTACATCTGTTGGACCAGGCTGAAGTTACTCAGGGTACTCAGGCATAGGCCGCTACTGAAGGTCGTCCTCAACACCCTCATCGGTAAGGACATTACGTCCAAGTTGTACGCCCTTAACGAGCAGCTTGCTGGTGTCGCCGCGGCCAGTGAGACAACCACGTCGAATCCTTACAGGGGCGTCGCGAGAAGTCTTAGCGTTGACGCTGTAAACACTGAAACTGCCGGAAGAGTACGCTCGACGACGTGGAAGGCACAAAGGAGGCATAGCAACCCCCGTAGCGACAGTAAGTTTCAGTCTGTTCCTTTGACGAATCGTCTCGGAACAACCCTTACGGTTGTCCTCTTGACTCTAGAAAGCTAACGTGTCCTACGGCAGATGTCAAAACAAATCAACTCATCTTTTGGACTACTCGGTTTGAAATTAAAACACAATACACATTTTGCAGAACGTATTTTGTTTATTAAAAAGAAACGCTTTTAAAAGAAGTCTGATTCTGTCTTTTTGAGTTAATCAACCCTTGGTCCACAGACCATGGAGAGAGTTAACAATTTAAATTGAATTTTTACACAAATTTTGAAGCATTCCTTTATATAATATACAAAGATCTTGCGTTTAAAAATTGTATTTCTGAATTTGTGCATTTTTTAGATCTGGGTCATGTTTGACCCAACATACCTTGATCGTTCAAGGTTTAAAGGTAGGCGTGGAGGGGAAGGGTCAAAAGAGAAAATGGTGCAGCATACGTAGTTTGAGGATGCCTTAGCTTTCTAGGGTTATCATAAATATTCAGGTGCATATAAAAATGTACACCGGGCATGAGATATTAAATAAGGATAAACGTCCTAAGACTTTTGGAGAGGAAATATGTTTATTTGAAAGGCTGAATTCTATATAAAAAGAAATAGAGGGAAACTCGAACGATCGCGAACATAACATTCCCCAGACGAAATTTTCGATCCTTACTTCCATCACCTTCATTCAAACTTCATTCCTCGAAGTAGAAACACTCGTGATCATCCTGCCGGTTAAATTCGTTTCCTCTCTGTTTTTCTGTACAAATAAAAAACATCGATTTCCTGATACGATCGCTTTCGAAGGTAATGAAACTACTCGACATATTTTCGCTATTTCAAGTACACATTTAACATTTCGAATCAACATTTTAATATGCTTGCAATACAGTTTGTTGACATTTTTGTTGGATGACCGAATAATGTATTAACAGTTGTACCTTTGCACGATAATGTCAATCTATATTGATTCCTAGCAGAGTAACTAATTGATTTTGTTTAGAAAGTACGTCAAAATTGAATGCCTATGTTAAGCAATAACTAGTTCATATAGAATTATAATAATTACGTGCAAAATAGACTTTCATAAACTATTACTCTCCTTATCATGAAGAGTCTAGTATAATTGATAACCAACTATTTTGTATTAATACGTTGACTGGCACAGTGAAAACGGACGTGTGTAGTCAGACACGTTGAAATCCTAATTATTAAGAATATAATCAACTAATTTTCAAATTTAACCTTTCAAATCGATAGCTAGCATTATTAGCTTATTGATAACGCTATCCGTGGTTTGTTTCGTCATTTCTTTTGTTAATTATTTGATTGTAAAAAATTACGGGTGCCGGTCACCGATGACCCCCGTGGCAGCCAACGTGTTAAATATTCCAATGAAGCTACAATGTAGCCATTTCCATCAACCAGTCAGTTTCAAACTGATATGCTGCAAGTGTTGTTTTCTATTACTTTTATGTCATCAAATCGATATTTAACAATCAAACGCACAAAATTCACAAGATTCTCGTTTATATCCTCTCCTTAACGATTCTTGGTAAAACGATCCTTGATCCACTATAAGCTTAAATCGATCGCTATCGGATGGCAATTAGGTTAAAACTGAGCCAGGCATCAAATGTACTGTCCGCAGGGAGTTCGCCGTCCCGGTACTCGCACCAGTACTGGGCACCTGTGGTGGCAAATCACTTCCCGCCGACTTCACCGTTCACCCAGGGCCAGAACCTCGGGTATTCGTTACTGCCTCAGGGTGTTCAGTTTTCACCACCGTCACGTGTACCACTCCTGTCGCATCAGCCGTTGACACGGCAGCGTAGCGGCGATTACACCCTGCTACCTCAGACACCGAAGCTCGAGAGGAAACGCTCGAGAAAGGGGACAAGGGAGGTGAGTACCCCGAGCTCTCTCGTTCAACTGTACCGCTTTTCTTCTTTAAATGGAATGCTAACGAAACAGACGAGACAATTACGAGATGCTTGTTGCGCGGAACGATGACGGGTTTTAATTTTCAGCTTTATTTTCGAGGATGGTTGAACAAATGACTCCATTATCTAAGATCCGATCATTACGTATAAAAATATGATCCTCTAGAAATTACATAGTTTTTGTTTTTTACTTACGTATAGAGATATTTAAACGAAATATTGGTTTCTTTAGTTTTGTTAAAATGTCGTATAAAAAATGTGTTTTACTTGTCTTGATTTTATCACCGTGACCTCGACACGTGACAAACCCAAGATTAAAGTTTCAAACTTACCTGTATCTAGTCTCGATTGGTTTAGATGGTACAGGGAATGAATTTTTTATGAACTCAACGGTATCTTCCTCGCAGCTCACAGAGTATTATACGTCTGCTACGAGAAAAATACTTTAAATATTTAGTAGTATGAAGATGCAGTAGAATTGTACGGCACATGTTTGCGTGTGCATAGCTTCGAACTTATACTTCGTGCTGTTCGGAAACAGTTGTTTAATTTTTGATTAAATAATAAATAAATTTGTTTCTTAACAACTAGAACTACCGACGTTTTATGTATGCTGACGTTCAAGTGGAAAATAAAATAGAAAAATTAATAAATAAAGAACGAAGTACATATTGGCATGTACGATAAGTCTTAATCATGATATAAATTAACACACATTTTAATAAAAGCAACCAGGTAAATTTTGTGATTTAATTTTAGAAACCCTCGACCAGTCATTTTGACTGGTTTGGTAGTTGTAGTGTTAAATAATAATCATGCACAAGTATTATATAATGTATAACACTGTTCAACAAATTTTGGCTTTTTTTTCGATTTTGTAACGTCCAATAGGCAATTCTTATAGATTTTTGCGAGCTGAATACGAATCTGTAAACCGTTTCTCTCCAGAACCTATCGTTTTTGAAAAAATCAATTTAAAAAAAAAATTACAAATTTTCAAATTTGAAGAAGTTTCTTGCTTTAACCGTTGCAGCTATTTAATTGCTTTTAATATGAGAACAGTCTTTGAACTTTACCGAATACAATGATATAAATTGCTACTACATTATAAACATTTAAATACGTTTATTATGCGGAATTATGCAGAATTATGCGGGACACCCTATATACTCATGCAGAAATATTAGTTTGTTTAAGAGAAAAGTAGAAAAAATCGTTATAATAAAATTACCTAAAAGTTTGAAAGAACTCTATGGAAAGAACTCTTAGAGAATAATTAATTTTTCCCTAGTTAATTAACCCCGAATTATTTAAAATTCACTGTACGATTATGCCCAAAATACCGCCGTTGGTAATCTCGGTTCGATACTTGTTCAAGATGGTCGTTCATTATCTTCCGTTACCCGACGAAAGACCTAACACACTCTTTGTGACTGGTTGTCGCAAACACCCCGATGACACCGTTATTCAATAGCCCGTGCACGTTTTAAACGTATCTCTTTTGTTTACCCCCGTTCTGGCAGATCGTTGCTCGACGATTTTCATCCGTTTCTTTCCCCGCTGTTCGTCGATGATTAAATATCCCAAAGCCAGAACCACGCTTTTTTCACCCCCGGGATCCGTCGCCAAGAAGCAGCTTTTCCTTCCTCGTTGAAATCAGTTCGCAACATAAATCGTGTCCGGCGAGATGGTTCGAGGATGGAAACAGCACGAATATATCTTTGCGGAGGAAAAAACTCAATTACCAAGCGTGTTCGAGCCAGAAAAGTGAACCGATATTGAGTTAACGTCGACTCGCCTTGCCATCACGGTCGAACGGTTTTATCTTTAAGCCGCACGCAAAAAGAAGATAACGAAATGAACGCTAATAAAGAGAGAACTGTTGTCCACTCGTGATGGAGCAGCTGTCGCGAGGAAGGAGACTGTTCAAGTAACGAGTGTCAGAACAACTTTCTACCGGCAGACAAATAGCACCGCGTTAGATATCTCGTGTCTTCTTCCACTTCCGGCGGATTCTGCTAATCGACCGTTCTAATTCGGACAGTTTTAAAACTTGTTCCGTTCTTATTCGATGTTTTGTATGGGACAATTACGGTAGATGGGGGGAATAATGGTGACCGTAAGAAGTTTCAAGAATGTTCTTTCAACGATTTCAGGGGTGGATCAGGTGTATTAATCTCATTGAATAAAATCGTCATGGCAACTTATAAATTCGTATATACAGGGTGTTCCACATAACTCTTAACAGGTCAATATCTCGAAAACTATGCCATCGATTTTAAAGTTCTTGGTCTTAAATTGCGTGGATCTGAAGGGTCTTTCTAACTATTTACATAAACGTGAAGTGGCCCCCCTTCCATTTGGGCGGGGGTACCCTTATAATTTTAAATGGAACCCCCTATAAAACGTTACATATTTAGATTCTACAGGAATCCATGATCAGATATAACAGTTTGAAGTTTCGACTTGTAGGTTCTTACTTGAAGCGCTAGGAAATAGCGTTATTGAATTATACGCGCTTGAGTCCTTTGCTTACTCGTGAAGCGAAACTGTTATATCTCATCGTGTAAATAGCTGATAAAAATAAATGTTTCAGACAAAATTTACTTGTTATTTTTTTCCTGTAGAATCTAAATATGTAACGTTTTATAGGGTCTCCATTTAAAATTATAAAGGTACCCTCCCCCCTTAAAGGGACAGAGGGTTAGAAAGGTCCTTCAGATCCATGCAATTTAAGACCAAGAACTTTAAAATCGATGGCATAGTTTTCGAGGTGGACCACCCTGTATAGTATATTTGACAAAGAATAGCAATGTGTGATCACATTCAATATAAAGTATCATTTAGATTTCTCTAAATGTTGGTTATGTAATGCTTATTATATAAATAAAAAGAAAGGAATATATAATTTCTTTCACGCTCTTTTGAGGCAAACTTAATCATGCATTAGGGACAAGTCGCTCGCAATAGATACTTCTTTCTTCCTGCTTTATGTTACCAACCAATATACAAAACAGTCCTACCTTACTGAATAATTAAACACACGATAATTTTACCAACGAACACTTAAGATATTTTGTAATCAATAGCGAAGAATTTTGATCGCCAATAAATGAATAATGTTTGTTTGAATACCAAACTATGAATTGAGGAAGATCAATGTTTCATCATTTAACAACTTATACGATAGTTTTAATATGTAATGTTCATTCACTGGTGTAGTTCATTTACTTTTTCCAATCGGTTCTCCTCGAATTGTTCCAGGTGACGTTTGAAACGCCCGTATGACGGTCGCTTGACGGGGAGGGCCCTGCTAGCGTGCCTCTGCTCTCGTTGTCGCCGCAGCGTTCCGCCTAGCCCCGTCGCGATATCGTCAAGCTGAACCAGCTTCCAAGGTTCATCCTGTGAATGCTCGTCGCCGCGTGGTCCGGCTCCTAAAAATCACACGGCCTATCATCCAAGAGTGTTGTGCCCCCGCGTGGTCGCGTCACACCGACGAACAAACACGGACGACACGTGTAACGCTTGGACCGTGTGCGCGTGTGTCGAGAACGGTCCCGCGGGAAACTTGGATTTTCGAGCCTCGAACTGAGACACTCGCACCGTGTCGAGTTTCTAATTAGAACGCCGCGACGAATTCAATACCACGTTCATATCCCGCAAGTGCTACGCCTTACGAACACAATATTTAATATCGATTAACAAAACCACGCAGAGCCACGTAACACGTGCACGTAACTTAAATAAGTTTCACCGAAAGCCGTGTGTTCGTACAGAACGGATGGGTGTACGGTGTCCCCGAATCGAGTGTCTGGTGTCTCGGCACGCGCGTCCGTTCTTCTTCGTCCGCCTTCGTTTCCTTCGAGGGAGAAGGACACGGGCTGAGATTCGTTAAGGAGTTCCAGACAACTGCTCCCGAAAGTTTCGTGGACGGCAGGGGAGGGAGAACTGGGACGAAATCGCTTGGCCAGGTGAAGAAAGGCAAAGGAAGACTGTTCGCAACTGGGATTAGAGGATCGGGCGTTGGAACATCCGGTTGAGCTTGAAAAAGGTAGACAGCGAGAGGATGAGGCCAGAAAGAGGATAATGAGACGAAATGGAGGAGATTGTTTTATACATTCGGTCGAAAAATTAATGAAATGGTCTATCCGTGATCGTTGAACGATCTTTTTTTTTCCTGTTCGATCTTTGTCACGAATTAACTCGCCCTGGTTACCCTTCCTCCTCTTCGCTCTCCCACCCCTTTGGATATTCATTTGTGGATTGTTAAGCTGGCCACTAAATTTGTGATCTTCCTGGTATTTTATTACTGCAAAGTTATTTATTGAGCGTCAACGAGTCATAATTTTTGATCGAGTTAGTTAATCCTTGTTCGAATTAGTTTCGTGTTAATTTAGTGATTTATCTACGATATACTTTGAATCATTTTGACGAAAAATGTATAAAATATAGTCGCGAATTCAGTTGCCAACGTAACATATTACAAAGAATAATCAGATGCAGAAAGACAGTCAAAAAGGATGGATTCAAAGTTTAATTTAAGTGGCAATTAAGTACATCATATTAATTGTTTTCATTTACAGAATCCATCTTCAGATGGTTTTTATAGATAAAAATTAATGGACCAAGGAACTGTAAATTTTTAATGTATGTTTATTAACGTTTCAGGAAAGCATAGCAAAATTTTTATCAGTTATCACTTTTAATTAAGTTATTACATTTTACAAACGTAATTATGATCCTTAATAGAATAAAACAAATAAAGTATGTTTTGGCAAATGGCAGCAATGTAAAGAAAAAATATAGAATTCATCATAAGAATTTCAAAATGCTCAGATTATAAAAATATTATCTATTTTACATGTATATATGTAATATTAATAATATAACTTTGTATATATATAAAGTTTGAAATAAATTGATTTAACAATAATTAAGTTAATGTAAAATATAATTAAACAAAAATTTCGCTGTGCTTTCTTCAAATGACAACAAATGTACACAACTTTAAAGTTTCTTAGTACATTAATTTTTAGTTAAAAAAATCACTCAAAAATTACCCCTCCATGTGGAATTACCTCGTTAAAAGTAAACTATCATATTGTATACTCGGCCGCTGTTGTACACCCTTACATCGACTGTGATTATAACAGATATAATTGTTAAGTATTTCAGAACGAACGTTTAAAAAAATGTATGGTGCAGAAAGACGATTCGAAAGGTGAATTAACAATTGCGTACAATATTTTGGGCAACCTCGAGTTCGGTGAGTTCAGACGTTTGCCGATTAAAACAAAACAATTACCTTTATTAATATTATTACTAATCCTTTTCACCAATTTAATCACTCGTAAATTTTACTACTTAATTTATGATCCATAATGAAACATAAAATCCAATATTTTCTTTAAATTCTTTTATTTTCAAAATATACACAGTTGCTTATTTTTTATACCACTTGTTCCTATTTTTTTGATGACTAGAATATTATACTTTTATAAAATATTTTCGACATTTTTAATAAAAAATTTTCATACGTATTCTTTCTCAGCGTTCTTCGTTTTTTAAATAATAAATGAAACGGTTATATTTTGAGTAACTTGCAATGAATGCAGCGTTACATTACGCATGATTGTCTTTACCGTATTAAAATTACTACATTTCTGAATTTCCATTTGGAAACATTTAAAATCTGTTCACTCGCCAATAAATAAAACAAAAATGGGGGTACTAACTCGCAAAATTGTATCATAAATCGCGTCAGTCACTGAGTTTAATATCGAATAATGATTAATCATTGTACTCCATCCACTTTTCCATTTTCCAACATATCATTCGCAGATTGGAACAACGAGTCGCACGGTTAATTTTCGAATCATTCACACGTTCTATTTATTTTAACGAACGTCATAAATCCGTAAATTCTAGAATTTATATTCTTCTTTTGTTACGGTAAACGATACACCGTTCGACGCGAAATATTTTTCAATCGAATAATTCACAAACACTCTCCCCGTAAAAAATGAATATCACGTGTCACGTCGCGATTAATTTCCTTCGAGCGACTGATCCGCTCGGCAATTCGTGCTACCAGAAATTCATGTATCAACGTCTGGACTATATCGAACTCGGGGACCACTATCGAAGAGCAATTAAAAAGTTGAAGTGATTAAAAAAAAAACACGATACACAACGCAAAGTTTCCCATGTTTCGAATGGTCGATTTCGTAACAGACGGTCTAATATAATTTCACGACGTTAAAGTGTCACGAAATAGCACTTATGGCATATCAATTTAAAATATAAAATTGGACAAAAACGGCTGTGCAAGTCCATTGTTAATGTTCTTAATATAAAATGGCTGGTTGCCAGTTGCAACAAACAAAGACCGATTTTATGGCACGAGTCATCCGATACGATTTCATGACATAAAAGTATCGCAAAATAGCACTTGTACTATATCAATTCGAAGCATTAAAGTAGACGAAAGTTATCGTGTACGACGTACGAGTTTCGTTAATACTCTTAATACAAAATGGAAGATTCTTCGTTGAAACAAACGCAGGCATCGTTGCACAAACAAACTTGTACGTCAATTACTGTACAGCTCACAACCGGAACGCGCAATCTTTGGGACACCAATTTCATCAAAATGTTGTAATATCATAGAAAATTATATAAATAATAATTGTGCAGTATTATAGCACCTTCCTGAAATAAGGGAGAAATTTATACTTAACATAGTGGTAGCTTCAGAAATATTTATTTGTAAACTGAATTGTTAATATCAGTATGGTAATATATTTAGATAGAAATTTTAAGCGTGGAAAATTTTCTTTCAAAGTTATAATAGTGGTGCCATACAATTCTAACGGTTGAATAATAGTATACATTACGATAAATTTCAGCGTAAATTTCTTCGTTAATTTACAAAAGTGTGTGATATAATTTTGCACAGTTATTATTTGTGATATTTTCTGTGATATCGATGTGCTTTCCTTTCGTTTCTATTGCTTATTAGCGAATCTCAAACTGGTAATTGACTTTTTAACTAACTGATACGATGAAAAAGCTGCAATTAGTATGAAAGAAAACATAAGGTACCGTGAGTTTTGTTTCAACAGCGAATCAATCGTTCTGTATCAAGAGTACTAATGACACTTTTACGTAATCACCTTCGTCATACTTTAAATCGACGTGCCATAAGTGGCGTTTCGCGATTCTTTTATGTCATGAAATCCTGTCCGACTCTCAACGTTTCCAAATCAACCATTCGACATGCAACAAACGAAAGAGAATCGATCACAGTCACAAACGGGAGAAACAAAAATAACACTGGCACAACGGATGGCCAACAAAGCAGGAGGAACAGAATCGAACGTACCGTGCGAGGGAAGAAGATGCGCGACGAGGGGAAACGGAAAACGAGCGTAATCTCCAGAACGTAAATGCAATAAGTGCTTCGTTAAAATGAAATAAAAGAAAAACCTGCAATAAAGTGCTTCGAAAATTTGCATAAAAAAGAAAAAGAAAAAACGAATAAAAAAAAGCAAATTAAGTAAAATAATCGTAGTTGAATTATCGAGAGGGTTAAAGAAAACGAGAGAACAGAGCAGAGACTTAACGTTTTAAGAGCGAACATTAATGATTTAATCGATTAAATTAATTGCGTCGCGAGAGAATACGAATAGAAACCCACGTAGTGATGAAATAAAAGAAAAAAGAAAAAAAAAACAAGAAAAAAGAAGATTAAATAAAACAATGTGTGTTTGTATGTTTCTATGTTTATATAATCCTCGCGTGTGAGAGCGTGGCCGTAGAAGATCTATAAATCGCACAAACGATTCGATGCGACAAAGGGACAAGTTGTTTAAAAAAGATAGAAGATAAATACGAAGGGAAATTGAAAGAGGAATAACGACGGGGTAACTGTGACGAGATGTTGTTAAAGGTCTGGTAACAGGTGCGTGTTTAAGGTGGCAATAACAACAACAACGGTCAGATATTACTGTTTGATGCGAAACACGTTTCGTTATCCGTTCACGAAGGCTCGCGATACGTGTATCTTATTGATTGTTGATCATTTACGCGACGCTCGTCGGAAAATAGATTTTCACGGCTACGTGTAATCAAACAATGTTGTAACGTGAACGGCGCTTTTCGGTTAATTATTTTCTGTACAGGAAACACGTGTTTCAGTTGACGCCGATGGGTCACTGCCGTAAAAATGAATTGTGAACGAACAACGGATACTGTATGGCTTATAATTAGAGAGATAACGGGCTGCGTGTAAGAGTTTCAGCTTGCTGCTTGTGAGTATTTATTTTGATTTTGTTTTTCGTTTTTCTTCCGTTTTTGTATTTCAACAAATTAGTTTTCTCTTCTTTGGGATGGTTTTGACCCTTTAAATTCTGATTTATTCTTGGACTTCTGAACTTCTAAAAATAAAGTATTTCAATTTCCAAATTTTTAAAAATATAATGTTTCGAAATGTCTAAGTTTCTATGTAGGACCGTGATATTAAGAATTTCCAAATTCCAAAAATAAAATATTTCAATGTTTCAAAGTTTCGAAATCTTAAGTTCTTAGAAATATAACAGTAAAAAGTTTTGAATTTGCAGAAATATAATATTCTGAATTTCAGCTTGTATCTAAAGGGTTAATATTTGGATTCTTTGTTTTAATTAAAATTTTTTTCCTGTTAATACATAGACATTTCTTATCATTTATAGGAACTGGTTCATTGAAACAAAATAATTATATTCATCCGAAATATCGTATTACCTCAATTAAATGGTTTTCTTTTATTTCATCCTGTTTCATGACGATTAGTTTGTTCAAAATTTGGTTTTTATTATCAAATTATTTCGTTTTCTTTCAGTATGATTTCGTTTGGGATATTTGGTAATGAGATGTTACAAGCAATACTTCTCGAGTGTTAAAAAGTTCACGATACAACGAAATTAATGACGATGACTGGAAAATTGATGAACGATAGTGTAATAATTTGTATTGGTTAGATGATTGTTGTAATAGTTGGTACACGAAGACAGTTTAGATTTCTTACCGTTAATTTGTATTATGAAAGTTAACTTATTTGTAGTTATCCCGTTTATGTGTACACGGTGCAGTACAAAGATCAATGAAATACATTGTTTCTTGTTAGAAGAATATCTTTCAAATTATCTTGAATCACATTTATTTTTCTTGATTTATTTTCTGCAATTTATCAACCATTATTCAGATATCGGATCATTATGTTTCTAACAACAATTAATTTTATCAAACGGAATAAAATTTGTCAGTAATATTAAACGTCATTCACAACGTAATACATAATTTATCTAAATTCTTATATTCAATTCTCTGGAACGTTAAATGAATTTCATAAACAAAATCATAAAAAGACACTTCTACTGCTTTTCTTTTACAATATAACTAATATCACAATAAAAGAAGATAATTTTTACAAATTTATGGTAATTTAAATAAATTGAAACAATTCAGGTTCGATAAAGTACTGAAGGTATGCTTATAAAACTAATCAGAAACATACATGAGACGTATTTTCACACGTCATTTCCATACACATGCATGTCATTTACAATTTTGACACAAATCAATGATGACATTTATATCAGAGGCGATCCAGAAACCTTTCTTCAATGGAACGATGCAAAAATATACTTCTGAATTTGCTTTTACTCCATTTTATATTCATTTATAGTTTATCTGTTAATTTTGATCAAATTTACACGAGTCATCTACGCATTACAGAATATAAAATAGAGTTCGTGTTGTTCAATAATTCGTTTTATTAAAAAGAAAACGGTATCGAAATTCAATGCAGTTAATTTTACTAGATGAATTTAATTTTGCAGTTACAAATCCTCTCAACCCTCTGAATACCCTCCTACATATTTATTTATTTATTAAACATCTTCTGAAATAGTATTTTTAACATTTTAATTAAATCAGTGTGCATTAATTGGTTTGCTATAAAATGCAAGAATATTTACATATTAAGGTAAGTCATGGCGGCTAAAAAATCTACTACTATAATTTTTATTATAATATTTTGCTTTTACAAACTAATGGATCGTGGTTCTTTACGCGTACGAAGAAAATTGAAATAACGTGTAATATTGAATAAATTCGTACATATTTACGAGAAGATGTTTTCCACAATGTTTAGACTCACAAAAATATTATTATTTAAATAAATTACTGTTTTACCACTCGTGTAGTACGCTACACTGGCTCCATCGTTCAGAAACGATCTTTATTAACCAATTGTAAATTCTATGTTGTGGTGAACAATTTTGATTCGTACCACTCCCCTCTGAGATTATAGATTATACGAACGCGCCATCAAATTTAAACCGCATTTCGTTTATATGAATAATAAAATTAATCAGATTAATATGATTTATGTTGAATTTGAACCGAATCGGTAGAATTAATTGACAAAAGAGGGGCAACAGAATCGAGAATCTTTGTGACAACTTAACAAATTACACGTTATTACGATTATAATTCGTGTGGTTAACACTTGTCGTTGGTTCGGAGATGAAGTGGCTCGTGGCGGGCAATTGATTCCCTGGGAATACCGGATATTGCCAGTCGAAGAGTTAATATTGACCGTGGTAACCAAGACGGTTCGGTGTCGATGGTATCAGTAGTAGCGGACCGCACTAGTCAGACACGATACTGATTGCGACCCGTCAGCTCCTGTCATAACTTTCTATCATTCACACCAAAATGGCCGTCTTAATCCAGTTTCGAAGGGCCATTGAAACGTACCAGAATAATCGATTTACCCTGATGTGCAATAAATTTTTGAATTTTAATAATTTAATCCTTTGAACTAAACCATCACGATCGTTGATATTCCAAAGCCTCTCAACGATGTACTGTAACAAACTGAATACTCGAATTTGGAAATTAAACATAATAATAAAATTAATTAACCCCTTGCACTTCAATAACGTGTCACACTCGTGACGCACCTTACAGTTCAGATGTGACTTCAGTCGTTCAAACGTTGATCACAATTGAATATTAAGTTTAATTCTGATTACAATTTACACAGTTAACATTTGCCAAGTACGAAGTATATGTAATAATTCAATTTCCTTGATTTGTTTTACAGCTGAAGTCATAAATATTTAGCTCTGACTGACGCACCTGTCGGGAAAATGGTAGTGCAAAGGGTTAATATAATAATTGTGACCGCTAAATTTTATTCGTATCGTTGTATTTGTATGTTTAATCGTTGGTTGAAGATTTCTTTTGAATAACACCCTGTGTCGAGAAATTATAGTCGACCTCAGTAGCGGTCAGGTTAATAAGATCACACCCTTAATAATTACGGACTGCCACGAAATTTAATAACATTCTTTTGTCGAAATGTACATTAACATTTTTTAAAGATAATGAAGTTATCGTACATGCTACTCTGCATTCCACTCTTTATTTGTTTCTGTTTCTATTTTATTATTAATTTAAATTCACATCGAACGTCAGTGGTTCTGGTGCGAAAAATAGAACATCAATTATTTTTTCGTTGCAACAAGCGTCATATCGGTGGAAAGAGGGATTGTTTCTCGAACGATCGTATTTTCAAATACGCGATACCAGTTCGATCTCTCGCTTGTTCTCCCGGAGAAGGAATAATCGTGGACGCATGGTATCGCCTGAAAGAATCCGCGGGTTTAAAAGGACGTCGACACCAATTATGGATCGTTTAATGAGCGACACGGCAACAGACACATGCGTTTCACGTGTCCTGGTTCCCGGAACTCGTCGATATTGGCACGAAACCAGCTGTGCGACGAATGTCTGGCTTGATTTTAGGCCGAGTTATTTACATACGAATGGAGACCGAACCGAATGCATCTGCCAAACATTTCTCCTTTTCCTTTCTCTCTCTCCCTTTTCTCTCTTTTAATTTTATTCCCTTCCGTATGGAAGCTTGATATTTTTTCAACGTCTGCAAACTGATTGTGCAATATGTCGCGTATAACGTGGACGGGAATGCGTTCAGGATGATTCATAGAATGGACGTTGGGCTGTTAATTGTTTAACCGATAATATTGTTACGTGGCAACGCGTTCGAAAGGTAATTAACGCCCGAAGTTGGCGGGTTTTTGATGTACATTTTGGACCTGTTTCGTGCAGCATTGAAACAGTATATTTGAGTGATATTGCAGGGTGTTTCGCGCACAATGTGTCATAGAAGTTTATATACATTTCGTAAATTTGAAATGTGACGAAGATGGTGGCTTCTGCAATTTTTGTTTTATTACATGGTGTATTAATAAGGTATATATGCTGAAAGAATGCTGCTTGTTATAATTTTATAGATTCTTTGTTGGAATTAATAAAAACATACCATCGAAAAGCTACAGATCTTGGGTTTGTTTCAAACAAGATTTAAGGAACTGTTGTCTGTAATATTATTTTCGTTATATTCTATTCTCAGAACAAATGTATTGTAATTTATAAAATTCGTAGAAGATTAAAAATTAAACGATTACAATCAAACCTTTTTTTTTTTTTTTTTTTTTTTTTTTTGTAAAATTCATAGAAAATCTTAAAACTTTGTGCCAACTTGTGTAACACCCTTAAAAGTGTCTTTACGTAGATTTTAGATACTTTGGAAGAATGCTACAGATTGAGACTTAAAAAGATTCAAATGATAAAGAAACGTCCAGTGGTGCTAGCAAGCGTTAAGTTTTAATCAGAATCGAGGACGAATAGAAACCCTTGATAAAACGTATCAAGTGTCAGGTCTTATTCCATCCTTTGTGTATTTTGCTTACCGACGTTCCTCATCGATTTTCGATTATCGCCGTATCCGTGATGAATATTCCTAGAGGGATTGACGTCGATCGATGGAAACGATTATAGAACGTGGTGAAAAGTAGTCGAAGGGTTTCACGTGAAACGATCCAATCGCCGCGTGTTATTTCATAAGAAAATTTTCTACGATTCACCTTTCAAAAACAACTGAATTGTGTGCGTTTCATACCACGATCATTGAAAATAGGAATTTCCTTACCGCGTCCAATCTTTGAGTTTCAGATTCCATTAGTCGTTTCATTTTTTACCCTGGAATAAAGTGGAAAGGAAATCTTCAGGTTCGCTCTTTATGCGTATCTCTTTTTCATTTATTATTCCAAAATTCATACGTATTACACTTTTACATAATTATAATTTTAAATTTCCTTTTGGTATAGTGACACGTTATTTTTAATTTTAATTTTCTAACTTTCATTCTCTATCTTGAAATAAAATGCGAAGAAAAACCTCAGCCTTGCTTCGTTATATTTTTACATAATTATAATTTAACATTTTTTTTATAATACTATAGTAATTTATTTATTAGACTTTTTTTTCTATTAGGAATTCTGTTTCAGTCTTTGACGGATGAAAATTTAATTAATCACAAAAATTGTATAATTTTTATAAATCTACACTTCTTAATTCCATTTATTGAGAAATTATTGCGAGAACGTTGATGGTTTAGAAAATTATTTTATGAGAACTAAAATTATGTTTTGATTTTTTAGAACAACATTTACTGCAACATATTTTCGATATAAATGATCAAATAATATTAATTGTATATAAAGTACAACAGTACTTAATTTAATATTTCTAAGTTCTATTTAATTCTTAACTATCGTGGCTTAAAGATTGTACGTTTTTAATACGTTCGTAGCACTATTCTATAATTTTCATCCTCCATTCTTTCACTTTCACTTGAAATATTTCACAAACGAATAAAAATAATAATATATTGGTACCGAAGGGTTAGAACAAGCAGAGCAACGGGACAGTTGTATGAAATATTTTAATTGCTACGGCGTTCATAAATTTCAATTATACATTTCACAAAAAGGAACACAAATATCGAGTAAATAAAGCACAATACTTTTCAAAGGTCCTCATACGAGCATAAAAAGTACTACAAAGAAAATAGCAAAATGATTTTTGAGAATTCCCTTCTTTTCCACCAAATTTCCTTCCACAATGAAATATTCAGCGCGTGGCTTTCGTTCAAAAGGAGGACTTTTCCCCTGATAAAAAAAGAAATAGTATTTTCCGACGAAACGTATCAAAGCTGTGCGAGAAAACGAAAGAAAAAAACACGCCACGAGTGCATTTTTTGACGTTGTGTTTCGCGTTATCGATAGCACAGCGAATAAAAAGCGAAAAGTGGTTAGGGAAAATGACACGAGTGCAAGCATGAAAAACGAGGAAAATTCGTGTATAAACGCAACAGCATTGTATATTATTACAATTATTTATTACCATGACATGTTCGTTGACTATTATGTTAGAAATAAAAATTATATTGAGAAAGTGGCAGTGTGAATAATTGGTGTTCCAGTCCTGGAAAACATCCTCTTCTTCTTTTCTCAATTTTGCTTTCATTCTGTATTTCTTCTAATGATTTACGGTATATTAAAGAAATATTCGTTTCAGTAAATATATTAAATTCGCAATTAAATCCACAACCTTCACACACTCTTCTTTTCCACGAAGTTATTTATCGAAATTTTTAGTAACTAAACATCAGTCGAATTATTAATTATCCAACTTCTTTAGGGTAGAAATCGATCGGTTTTTAAGCAAATTACAGGAAATAATCGCGAGCTTCATTATTAATTGAGTAATTAACATGTTGACCGCCACGGTGAAAGTTGACGTATTAATACTCTATCTATTGAGTTTCAAACATAAATTTTTAACATACTATTTTACATCGTTAATATATAATTTGGCAAATAAATTGGCGACCTTTCCAAGTTACAAAGAAATTAAAAAATGATTATAAATAGTCCAGTGACTCTGTTTCTGTACGATCCAAAAGATTCAAGAAAGTCACCCTAAATTATTTATTACCGATTTCTTTTTTTACACGTTCGAAACCAATGTAGCATATACGTTACACCAGGCGTGCTAAAGGGTTAACGTATATCTTGAAGAGCAAGAGCATAAAAGCACGAGGGTGTTTGGAGCACAAGAGAAGCGGGGTAAGAGACGAAGTGGCTCGGTATTTGCTGTTTCTTCGTCGTCTGACTGCTCGAGAACGATTTCTCGAGTATCGAGCGCTCGATCATCGGTATTAGATTCAACAGAACCGAAAACAAACGGGAACAACTGAACAATTTGACGAAAGTCGTCGAACGACGAGAAGTTTCAACGAGACCGAACCATCTATAGGTATTCCTTTCTCGAGCAACTGCCTTCAGTCGAGTCCCTTGTTTCGCCTTCTTTACGGATGTTTTACTTTCACCCTTTACCAAACAAGATTTGCATTCCGTCAGAAAAGATTCCTTTATCGGGGAAAATTAATTAATGGCTTCATTAAGATTCCAGGCTGTCGCTTTTTCGCCTTTCGAAGAGAAGAATCGTGTTTCGAACGTTTAACAATCCAGTATGTTATTAACACATTATCTCCCGCTCAGAAATGGAACAATAAGCACCGTTACTTTGTAATCCCATAATAATAATTAGTGACCAAGAGCGGTAAACCCTTGCTTTTCTTATTTCAAGTGTTACAGACAGAAAATCGATAATCAAAGCTTTACTAATTGGTTTTCAGTCGACAACCGGTAGTATTGAAGAGCCTATTAATAGATTTCCGGGAGACAAAGTGCAATTTATAACTTGCATAATATAATAATACTTTCAACCATTAATCAATTTCACTTATTTGAAAAATTTCACTTAGCTTCGAAAAAAGGTTTCGATTCTTCTAATAAAGAGTTGGACTGTAATCTTTACGATTACAAGAAACTATAATTTAGAATTATAAATTTTGCGAACTCTCAATTATTAATATATTTAGGAGAAATTATGCAGCACGGACACGGTGGGTTTGGGAACGATTAAATTCGTATTATCCGAAAGCACCGAAAACGTTTTAATTCTACGCGATCAATCTTGTTGTCCGCTTCCCTGGCTTTTCTCTATTTTCTTTCCAACGAACCGGTTATTTTCTGAATGTTCAATGGATTCGTAATCAATTGCTCGATGCAAGGCTATTATTAAGCAATTGAAAGGCTCGAGTTTTTCCGAAACAATGCTCCACGGATAAAGTGGCATGGCTGAAAATCAATAGCATTGTTTTAGAGGACTCTGACCCAGACTAGTACCATTCGGGTGGCATTTATTCCCTTGTCAGAAGATCGAGGACAATAACAGAAATCAAAATATTTTCATTCGATCGATTAATCCTAAAGGTACAATACAATTTTGGTGATTTGTTCTTTCTTCGATTCGTACAGTCCATTCAGTATTCCGTTAATTTTTTTAAACTATTTATATGAACATTTTTAACCCTTTGGTTGATGCTTTGGATCCATCATGAATTATATTTTGAACGCATTATTTATTATACCTTTTTGGCAAAATTAACACAGGTCTAAATCACTTGCTTCGGATTTCTTATTTTTAACCAACTTCGGAAAGGCGGAGGTTACTCAATTCTATCAGTATATTCTTTTTTCTCTTTCTTTTAAATTAGAAAATTGATCAAAACTCTTTCGACAAAATGTGGTTGGGCTTTTATCGAGATATTATTCTATGCGCTGGTTTACGTTTTATACTTTATTTATTTCGTTTCTCTACTATCATTTTTAATTTAAAAGTAAAGGTACGCTGAACGTCGTTGATAATTCTATAGGAAAATAAAATTCTTTATGAAAGGGTTTCTATTTATTTTTCTTTAATGCATATTTCCTCAGATATATAATTATGGGAATTAGGTCAATTTGACCTAGTGTGATAAATATTTAATTATACATATAGAAGCGGGCTAACCAAGAAGCATTTGTGTAGCATTTTTAAAATAAAAGATTTTCATACGAACGATGTTTCAATTGTCATTATACCTTTTACTGATTTTATTTATAATTTCACGAATTATATATTCTTCCATTAATCGTAAATCCTACGTTCTGATATTTCAATTTCCTGCTAACTTCGTTCAACTTTTTCTATAACCTATTATGTACAATATTTAATAATTCTTTGAAAAATTTATGTAACAATTAATGATAAAAATAATTTTCGTATACAGTCAGGTACTGTGTTACGTGTTAATTTGATAATTTTCAGAGTGGTTGTAAAGTAGTTCTAAACAATATTCTTGTTAATAGAAGGTGAATGTTCAATTTATTCTAGATTGTATCGCAGGCACCGTCCAACCGGAATAAATTTTTGGAAGTACTGGTAAATTCGTGCCAGCGATGAATTTCGGTTTGTCCACAATTTTTATATCGTTTTCATCATTATCGGATTTGGAGATTTTGATATGCACCTTTGGATTCCTTCCCTTAATCATCTGTAAACATACGAAACAATGCTCAAATTTTGAAATTCTTATTGAAATTGTATAATCAAATTTAAAATAATAATTGTTCTTCAACTTAACAAAGTAAATATCGAGTCTCATAATCTTGTTGCGGTTTAGAAACATACATAAGTAGATATAACCCTCGTACAACACAGTCATTAGTGCTAAGAATAAATAATTGCACACATTTCTAACAAAATCTTAAACAAGGAAATTTCTTCAAATCTCGAACAGTATCAAATCAAAATCATGTTGTAGAAATGTCGTGTTAAGACGTTTATTTGTATTTCTGAAAACACTTCTCAATTCCTTTTCGAAAACGTAACAGAATCAAGCTGCAAAGAGCCGACCGAGTGAACGTGTTAAATTTCGGAAGACTTACGAAATGTTGGACACGGAATTTTCTTTATTCAAAAAAAATCTGATGCTCGCATGCACGAGATAACAATGAACACGACGAGCTGAATTTAAATCAAATTGCGATGCGTCCTCGAGCGGATGGGAGCGGACATGCCGTAACATAATTCGAAATTCCGGCCCGGGATTACAATTCCGAAATTTCGTGTGAACGCGTTAACAGGATGGAAACTGTTGACACTGTAAATTTGACGTTAATTCACGGTTACAGAATTTATCTACGTCGTATCGGTTTATCAATCGCGTTATGATCGAAATTCAATATTGGCGCAATAAATATTTTTTTCTGCCCAGAAATAAGAAAAGCTAAGAAAATCGTGGTAATTTTTGAAATCATTCAAAGTTTGTCACAAGCATTATTCTTTATGTGGTTTTCTCGAATTTAATAATAAAATCCTTAGTAAAATAGTCAATAGTAAAAATTACAATCACCTAGATTTTAAGGTTATATATTAAACGATCAGTTCAAATTTGTTGCTTTATACTTAGAAATAGATCACTGTAGAATTCTAATCCAGAACGCCGTTTCAAAATAACTGATTTCTAATTTTCAAATTACTACACGTGGCAGTAACTATCAAAGCGTTATAAAAGGGTTGAATTTATGTTTCATATTTCCTTTCAAATGTTTACCTTTATTTGTACCCTTTTATTATCAACATCAACCATTTCCTCTTCTTCGTCGAAGTAGTCGTTCTCAGAAACGTAAAATGTAGCTGAATCCCTTTCATGGTTTCTCTTTCTTTCCCGATGATTATTGTAAACGTATCTGGTCTCACTTCGGGGCAATTCTATCACGATCGTACATGGTTGATTTTCAATCCATCTGTCGGGATCGTTCTTCGGCGAATGGTATCTGAAACACGTCGAACAAGCGTCTCGTTAATCCGAACGATTCTTATAACGAAACTAATTTCCCTCGTAAACGGCAATGGTGCCAGTTGTACGTGAATTGTTGCACAAACAATTGACGGTCCGGTTTTCGATCCAATTATTATCGGAGGTCGATTGTTTCGAGCCGAGTCACTCGAGCTTAAATCAATTTGAAAGCGATTCCCTGTAATTTCGCAATTTAGATTTAATACCGAAAACAATGAAACTTCTTTTACTATATATGAGTAATAAATATACACCGTTCGACCGATTAATTAATACGGAGAGTTTATTAACGGTAGAAGTATCGTAATTCGATACAAATAATTTTAAAATTAACTTATTTAGAACAGCAGCGTTCGGCCAACGTTGAACTTTTCGATATCGCTTATCTGTTTTTTATGCAATATATATCGATATCTGCTGGTTTTTTATTTTGACAGTTAATAAAAGGATTTTAAGTCGAAGAAATATTATCAAAACGACTATCTTTCAATTCCAATGTTAATTAAAAACTGTCAAGGTTTAAATTCCGTGAAATATCAAATATCGATTTCAGAATAAAATTTGATGACATAAAAGTATCGTGGAATAGGGTTTATGATACATTAATTTAAAGCTCAAAGTTTACTCAAAACGACTGGATTATCGCTTCAGCAACATTTTTAATACAACTCGTTGGAACAAGACAATTTCAGGTTTAGTATGGTCCATTAATTAAAATCCAATTTCAAGTCACCTATGCTTTATGTACAAGATATGAAAAATTCCTTTATGTACAAATGAAAAATTCCTCTACCATTATGTGTCATAATTAAAGATTGAATGTTCGCGAATGGGTAATAGTATTAAGAATAAACTGTAAGCTAGTTTCAACGAAGAATCAGCCATTTTGTGTTAAAAAAAAAATCGATGAAATGTAGTCATACTCGTCAAACTTTTCACAGGTGCTATTTTACGATACATTTATCGCATGAAATTTTTAATAAAAAAGCACTGTCAGTTTTGACACAGTAATTCTGAACAAAATCAGTATAGTTACCTAAAATTGTTATCAAACAGCGCCGAGATATTTATCTTCTCAAATATCCTGTCACAATATCGTGTTGAAACTCGGACAGGCCGTGTATCCAATTTAAAGCAAAAGTTAACACGACTTTTAGTAATGGATCACGACTATCGGTCAACGAATGTCAGGCCGAAAGAATTAATGAGAACGAATAACGAAGGTCTAACAATTTGAAGCGGCAACGCGTTCCTTTTTCTAGCGTCCGATTTAATATTCGGTTCGTACCTATAATAACTTGGTCGGCGAGAATAATGGTCTTCCGGTGGTATCCTCCCGAAACGATTGAACTTGGGTGGTGATTTGTGACCCGGATACGATCGTGGCCATTTCGATGGTCTTCGTTGGTAATACTTGTACGGTCTGATCAGTTTATAAACATCCTCCGTTTCGATAGTTTCGAGCACCAAGGTGAGAGAGACGAGCAGGAAACAGTACTGAAGACCAGGTATAAATTATTTATTTTGTATTAACCATTAACACGTTCCGTGCCATTAAAATAAATGCAAAAATCATAATTATAAAGAAAAGGGTGTTTATTTTTCTAGGAATTAGTTTAACAAATACCTAGCTGAACATTACTGTGCCAAGCGTTCAATGGCTTGAAGGGAAAGTTCAGCGTGGGGCACGGTACGTGTTAATTACATGTACATATAATTATATATATAACTATATATAAATTATTCATTCTATATAAATCCTTCGGCTGTTCAACCAAAACAGACTAAACTGTATCAACGGAATCAAAAACTATTTATACTATCTGTAATAAATATCGGCAATATAGATTATTAAAAGCTTGGTAACAAAAGTTTAAAAAATGGAGAAATTATTCATAATCAAATACAGGAATTAGCGATATAAATGACTAAAAAGTTTTGCTATTTTTATTATTAATAAGCATTGAATCTGGCACTTCCATTTACCAAATTACTGTGCTAAAGAGATAAATATAAATATTTTACTTGATAATTTTTAATTGTACATAACTGTTCAATATTTTATTTATTTTATTAGTTTATTAGTAGCTATTGATTAACTACCCTAACTGTTTTATATTTAATAGCACACCGTGTTCTTTTTTCTATCTTTCCACGACTTTCCACTACGTTCTGCCAGTGAAATAACAATTTAGATTTTTCTCTGTGACACGTGGCTTGTAGTTACCGATTCCAAATAACATCTAAAAGTTCAGATCAGACCAACTTTACAACTTTTAATCATTTACAATTAAATTTATTTAAGGCTGACGTTTCATGATAGCTTTTAAAGGTTAACTTCTCAAGCCCCGGTAAACATTGGAAGTCTTTGATGTTCCCTTCAATTTGGAAAATGAAACAGCGCTACAATGGTGTCCTGTGATAAGTATCAATGATGCTATCAATGACAAGAGAAACCGACGTTTCGTGGTACTTGTAAGATGTGTCAGATGATACAAATGCACACATACACGATGGATAGTACGTGAATGCATTTACAAAGATTCCGCTTTCTATTTGTACCTTATATTCACTTTAAAACGTTGACTGCCACAGTGAAAACGGACGTGTGTGGTTAGACACGCTAAGACTCTAATTATTATCGATACGATCAATTAATTTTCGAATCTGAACCTCCAGTTTTATAGCCAAAATTATTACCTTAATATTAACGCTACTCGCGGTTTATTTCATCGTTTCTTTGATTAATTATTTAATTGTGAAAAAGTTCGGGTGCCGGTCAGCGGTGCCCACCGTGGCAGTCAACGTGTTCACACACTGATTAGTTATAATTATCCTAAGGTATAAAATACTGTGAAATTCTCGACTTCGTCGTTTCCTATTTTTTGTGTTTAGGAACATTCCGTGGATCTATGAAATATTCGGATAACATATTGCTGATTAAATGATTAAATATCTATATTCATATTTATATAAAGAAATTAGTAGTAACAAATGAAAATAAAAGTAAATCAATCTTTTTAATAAGAGATTATAACACTCACTCGTGTAAGTATGTTCATTATCCTATTTTTCCTGAATTAAAATCCAATTAACACAGCGTTGTTATAATTATTATACAATGACACAAACACTTCACAGTTTATGAATGATTATATTTCAATCGTTTATTATATTCTTTAACCACAATTGAAAATATATTTCACCACTTTTACTTATATATATACTTCACACAACGTAACATCCACGTGTGCCCAACGATACCGGACGACTCGAAAACTGACATCAGTAAAATTCTCTTTTATATTTTCCCCACTCTGTCCCAATTAGAAGATTTCGTCGCCTCTGGTGACTTTCTTTTCTATCTGTACCAAATCTTGGACTACTTGGACTGGATTATGTAAATGGACCGTCTCCGTTAACGAAGCAACAGTTTTCTTAATTATTTATCTAACTTGTATAACTACGAGTCACACCGGTATCACAAATTATGCTCCAAACGCAACAATAATAAATTTCATTTATAAAACAGCCAACTTAAAAAATTTACAAAACTGATGATTACTGAAGTAAATTTATACATACATATGTAGTATTTAAGTTTTTATTATCTTTGATTGCATTTGAGTAGCTAATTTTAATATAATTAATTTCTTTGAACATTCTAAGATAAAGAATTAATATTATACAGTTATTGATATGTTGCATTTTCTTTTTTTAATTTTATTTAGCAAATTTATTTATTGGCACGTGATACTACGGATCATTAAAGATAGTAAATTTGCTAGACAGATGTATTAATAATATTTAATAATCTGAATTATTAGACTAATTTGATGTTCGAAATTTTCCATATACCTTCATGTTTTAAATATGACAAGAATGAATCATAATCCTTGAAGAAATGAAATTTCAATTTTAATTTCAGTCATAATCTGCCAAATTGAAGACTTTAGTGCTTTATGGTGACATTCAATAGCTGCTATTTTAAAGCAAGCAACTATTAAAACGGTCATAAAATCGTACCACTGTTCGAATAAAAATATCTTCAACAAATTATGATGTAGACCTCTCTATTGTTAATTCTTCATGGTCCATTATGTTATATCACTACGAGCTTGCTATTCACAATTCTATTCTACCTTCTATTGTCACCTGGACTCCATTGTCAACAATTTTCCATTATCTCCTGGTCCCTATTGCAAGGTCTTCATTTGTATCCGTCCGTTTGTTGGTTTCTCTACACCAACAAACAATATAATTGTTGTTACCTCGAAAATATTGTTCTTTTTTGAGTTCATCCTTCTCCATAGAAAATTAATCAATGCACGAAAGTCTCAGAAGAACAGAAAGGAATTCTGTGGCCAATATCAATTTTTAGCACAAGATTTTCATAAAATTTCGTTTCATTCAAATACATTTTTGCGATTTAGTTTAACTCTTTGCGCTCGAGTGACGCTTCTACGACGTTATATTATATAATTCATCGGAGAAATGTAAATTATATTTATAGTAGAATATAGCAAATCAACAAATATATTAAAAATAAATCGATTCGTAACTTTTTGTTTCCAAGAATGAATTTTTACTTTTCACGAACTTCAATGTGGAAAGAAGTTAAACTCAAATCGTATAAAACAATACTTCAAGCTCAGAGGGTTAAAGAAATCTTCTGGACGTCGACCTGCGAAGGATTAAAGAGGATAGAATTATAAATTTCCATTTTCGTATGAATTTAAATTACAGTTCAATATTCATAAAGAAATAACACGTTAAAGAAGTATTGCAATAAAACGAAGACGAAATGGGATCTGAAATTAAATTAAAATTGATCATCTCGGGGGTTTGTTACTTGAGGGTTAATTCAAATTCATTGTTAGTCCCGTATTGTTTAAAATGTTGATCCACGACCTGAATCATCCCGGCGTAACAAGGACGCGGCCAATGCGAGACGTCGTTGCAACGGCTGAAACAGGATAAGCTTGAGCCGTTTTCATTTCCGGCGTCTGGTTCCTCCTTCGCGATTTTACGAAGACCGACTTTACGGATAATAATAGGATCAACGGAAACTGGAACGACGACGGTGCCAAAAAGTTCGACGCGCGTCCGAGGGTCAAAGATACCATTTTCGTTGTCGTCGGTAAATCCGAAAGCATCGAACAAACGGAAGTAATCCCACCTGATGAAGTTCCGGTATCAACGAATACTCGACTAAATACCGTGGTCGTCGTAAACCATGGTCACTTTCGATCTCGATGAACCATCAAACCATGGACTTTTATTACAGCAATGATTTAAATTTAATTTCACACCCCTTCCATAGTTATTTTGCAAACTGTAGTTTTTTGTGCTCAACTGGCTTCTCTGGGCGGACGTATTCAATAATTTACCAGAGTGTTTTAAAACCTGTAATTTAAGTTTTATTTATATTGGAATGTAGAAAATTAAGGAAAGGAATAAAAATATCCATAGGCGTTTGTAATTTGGTTTTTGGAAGCTATCCAAGAATGCTTCGAGTGCAAGGGGTTAAAACTTTTCTTTAGATATTATTTTTCTAACATATGATTAATCGAAATTCGATAGACTGGGTCACGATGGACCCAGTTCGCCATTCGAGGGTTATTCGAAGAAGGTAAGTCGACTTGTCATTTGAATAATATAATCATCGTTTAGAACTTTGTAATTTTATAATATTGTATAATATTTAGCCATAATTGCGCCATTACATTTAAATGGCATTCGGTTTAAGTTGTTTAAATACGATTTAAAATGGAAGATAATATTAAAATTTGAAAATTTTATCAAATCGAATATTACCAGCTTTTATCAATCCTTTGAAGTTTAAAAACTTTGGTAGATAATCGAAATTACAATAAATGACTACAGAGGCGTTTTCGCGATGTAAAAAGTAAACAATTTTCTAATGATAGCGTAAATCATATTTGATTATTATTCTACATTGGAAATTGTCAAAATTCTTTAATCCTTTTACATATTTTCACATTAGCAACATCTTTCATTTACACAATTTTTAATTTTGCGCCGTCTCCGAAATATAAATTAAAATTATTTTGACTTTTTAGTGCATTCCGAAGTCGGTTGTATTCTTTTTCGATATGTAGAGAAAGAGAGGAGGGTGAAAACGATTTAGACGAGAGTTTGTTGTATAGTAGTCGATGTTTTGTAAGTTTTTGTATTTTTGTAAATATTAAGTATCGACGTCTCGTTCGTGGGGAGAAGAAATACTCGACGAGAATCAATGTCCGGTTAACATATTACCGAATCCTTCGTGTCACGTGTATTAATATATACAGAAATATACCGAAATATATTAAAATTCAACTGGTCGATGATATTTCAAGCATTTAATATTTTCGTAGTTTTGAAAAATTCACAGCACAGCAGTTTTATGAATATTCAACTTCCGCCAACAGATGTCACCACGTTACCGAACCGAAAAATATAATCTTCAAGTTTGTATATTACTTTTCCTATCAACTAATGTTATTTAAATCTAAATTAACAGGAAACACTTGACGCATTAAGGATCCCACAGGTCAACGCGAAACATTCAACGGCGGCGAAATTCCTGGCAATAAATATAAAAAAACATGCCTAAATTTTACGCAATAAATAGCTCAGAAGATAGAGGAAAGTGCATACATAATAACGCAATTTGTTGCAATGCGATATCTTAATTAGTTCCTGAGATATAGGGCTTCAAAGTTTGTATAGCGGCCGGCGCGTGCGAGGGTAATCCCGAATGGGCCGTAGACTTTTTTCTAGGAAATTCATATACGCATTTCCAGGAATAGTAAAGGGTTAAACGTATACAATGACCACGTGACCGCTACGCTAGACACTCGCTGTCTGGGTCCAAGCGTACGACGGCAGCGAATTTTTACAAAAATTACGTTTGTCTTTACACGACGATATCTCAGGAACGGATAAAGATATCGATGTAAATCAAAAACCAAATTAAAGTGGAAGATTTCTACTTTCTTACGAATCTAACTTTATACCGAAATTCGAAACAGAACTTTGTTAGCAGCCCTTTGAACTTTTAGTAATTTTAATACGCGTTTCTTATGCAGTTTAACATAGTTTCTGACTTTCAATTGCTTCTAACAATAGAATATTATTATAAATATCTATTACACGCATTATTAACGATTCTTTCGTTTACTCAAAAAAAATTTTTGGAAAAAAAAATACAACCGACTTCGGAATGCACTAAAAAGTTCGAAATAATTTTAATTTATATTTCGAAGACCGCGCAAAATTAAAAATTGTATTAATGAAAGATGTTGCTAATGTGAAAATATGTAAAAGGATTAAAGAATTTTTACAATTTCCAATGTAGAAAATTGTTAATTTTGCGCCGTCCAATTTTGCGCACCTCCTTCTCTTCGAAGTCGGTTAAAAATTATTTAAATCCCGTAAAATTTGTGAGATGAAAATTTAATTATTGGATAAAATTGAATACTCTTTCAAATTTTGAAATTATAGACAAACGTAACAACCTATCGTATATATTTAATTCTGGATTATTTAAATTACAATGAACGGTTACATTGCTCTTTTTTACAACGTCTGAACACTACGAAGCGTAACATAATTCATTAATTTCAACGTGATCGTTAAATTAGAGATATACTAGTTTTGTACTTATAATACTTACATACTGTACGAAGCCTAAAACATTTATTTTAAATGTAACAAATAAACGCAACATTCTTCAAATCTTAGAGAAATGCAATAAATGTTTAAATCGAAGGCGTGATAAAGTGAATATTGATAATGTTACTTTCTTGCGTGCATTAGATTCAATCCTGCGAACAACTACAACAATTTCGATCGGTCATTATTCACGAGTTACATTACATACAGATGTGTGCATTTACGTAAAATTTGACAATTTATTGAAGTGTCCTTTGAATTCATAACCAAAATGTTATATTAATTTAATCAAAATTACTTTAGTTAAAAGTCATTCTTTTTATAAATCATTCATATAACTCGTCTGCAACTGGATGAAAGGACAATCGTATTATTATTTTCCTGGATTACATAAAATATGCAGAAAATAAAATAAACTTGCAAATTCTGTCTAAACGTTTGCTTAACTGTTATGTACAAAGAATTTTCTCTACTGTTTACTATATAGTATCTAAAACCCGTTTGAAACGCTTAAATATAAAATAACGTTTAACAATTTATAAATTATTCTAACAGAGCGCTGAAGAACGCTGAGTAAATGGTATTTAAATTAAAAAAGGAAAACTGCACAAAATTTTAAATTAGCAAATTTTTTAACAGCTATTTTGTATTCTACAGTTCCATCATCCTTTTACCGTGAAATGTGTATTAAGTCCAATTTCATGATTATGGATAAAATAAATTTTGCACAGTATTTTGATCGATTGAATCACATTCACGCGATTTAATACCAATGTATTCAATAAAAGGTGCAACTATATGATATGATACTTCGTGAACTTTCACGAGTAACTTTCAATTTCCGTCAAGATTTCGCAAAACCCGATTTTTCCTGTGTTTCCGAAAGGGATTCAGTGACTATAAATTGATAGAAAATAAGAAACTAACAGTATTAAATAGACTAAATAGACCAAGCAACACTGATTGTGAGTAACGTCTGACAGGAAACAATTAATCTCAGAATGTGAACGTTACCAATAATTAATATTCGTATGACGGCACAATAGTGTCAGTAGTCGTCGAGGTATTAAACCAATACTTATTTGACGCTCGAAGGTTAATATCGATTTGACAAATTTGATAGATCGCTGATAGAAACGTGGAAAAATGATAAAACGCTTGTTTCTTAGGGTGGTCGCGTATAAAAACCTGCCGGTATAAACATGTATAAATAATTGTACATATAAAGGTTTGAAGGAAGCATATCAATCTATTTTTTATCATTCGACGTTACGGAGGCAGTACTAAGGATCAATGATCGTCTAAGTATCATTTATAATGACTCGATGGTGAACCGCAGTAAAATTGGTAATTTGTATGTAACAGAATTAAGAAGAAGAATAAAAATAACTATTATAATATATTAAAATACTTTGAATAGAAAATGAATTTTGTATGACAACATAAAATATATCAGACTTGATACGTTACTTATATTAAAAGAATTAAAAAAATTAATCAATTTGATATAGTAACGTTAGGTAATAATATTAACAGAACTACTAAAATTAATAAATAATAAAACTGTAATATAGGAGCATTTGATTATATTAGATTTTAATTAGTTCTATGTTAAATAGGAAAGTTCATCAATAAAAATTATTGACGAAAAGGATCATTCGCGTTACAGTTTTATCTTGCTGCGGTTCTGTGTATGATTTATGGTGAATTTAACCCTTTGCACTTTCGATACAACGATGCTCTAACCCCTTATCTTATAGCAAGACAAATGTGATAACGTGTCGCATACGTGACGCAGGATGCGTCAACCTTAACGATGACAAATCATGCGCTAGATATATCGTGTTCTTACGTGGTTGTCGTGGCGATCTCGAATATTGATATTTGAAATCTTACCAATGATATATTATCCCACTTTAACCCCCGGGAAATTGAACGATTTGAAGAGATTAAGAATTATGCACCGAAGTATAATTTATATAGTACTAAATTATTTCTTTGCTTGAGATTTTAAGGAAAAATTATGAAAATAGTTATTTATTATCAAGATAAAATAGTATTACTTCATAGTTAAACTTAAAATAGTAAAATTTGTAATTTAAAATCGTACTATTTTAGAGTTAAATTTAAAATAGTGAAATTTTTAATTGAAAATCGTAGCATTTGGAATAGTATTATGTCAAATAAATTTCAATTTAAAAACAGTGTTATTAATTTTACATACAGAAACAGAGTAATCGTTGTTTAATAACACGAGATAAACATATAATTTTTTGTCTCTTCTTCTACACTAATACAACTTAGAAAACTAGAATATTCAATAATACCAATTAGTCATATTTAACACGTTGACTGCCACAGTGAAAACGGACGTGTGTAGTCAGACACATTGAAATCCTAATTATTAACAATACAATCAACTAATTTTCAAATTTAACTTTTCAATTCGATAGCTAGCATTATTAGCTTAATGTTAACGCTATCCGTGGTTTATTTTATCATTTCTGTTGGTAATTATTTGATCGTAAAAAATGTCGGGTGCCGGTCACCGGTGACCCCCGTGGCAGCCAACGTGTTAACTCGGTTGTCCAAGGGTTGACACCTCAACTACCGTAGTGAAAATTACCGTATGTAGTCAGACAAGTTATCACATCATTTCCTATAATTTAAACTTCGCATTGTCTATATTCTTAACTTCTCTTATGACGATCCGATATAAGTGCAAGCAGTCAAGGGTTTACAGTCAGACTTGTCTCTAAAAAGTATTATTGATTAAATATAATGGTTGAGAGGAACATTGTTCCTTGTTTTTAATTATTTAACTTTCATACGTCTTGATTTATACTTAAAACTTATATTTTCCTAATGTTGATGTCATTAGAGTCATGAACTTATTCTTTCTTTTTAATTTTTGGTCGAAACAGTTCGCACATCATTCATCAAACGAGGAATAATAATTTTATTTGCTTTAACAGATCGTTTATCGAATTATCGGCCATTAATAGCTGGAAGAATAGAAATACTTGAAAGCCTTTAAAAAATGGAAGCGGTCGCATTAAAAATTCTTGAATAATTACAGATGTAATCAAGAAAATTTCTAGCGATTCTAATTAAGTTTCTATAAAGTTGTACAGTCTTCTAAATACACGTAGAAAATTAACAGTTGATTTAACAGGAAAATTCGCACCGTTTAAGTACGATTCTATAAAGTTTTACAGTCTCTCAAATGCTTATTAGAAATTAGTAACTTATCCAACAGGAAGATTCGCAAATTTCAATTAGTTCGTCGATTTTCATTCGAAAAGTTATTATAAAAAGAATCTATCCATATTAACCCTTTTACTGTGACATCTGTTACAGATGTAATTAAATTATAATTTCTTTATAACTCACTTTGATACTCTAAAAATGAAATTCCATTCCTTTTTAATTCGATCCTTAAATTGAAAGTTTCCATAAAATTTCTGCAAAATATCTTCAAAAATTAATTCTAATGAATTAGTTTTACTCATTTTTCACTTGGGACTAAAACTGTCGCTCGAATTTTTTAACACAAGACTATCCTATATCAGGAAATTAACGATTTAGTTATCAATAATATCAGTACCCAAGGAAATACTACACAGTGTAAAGATAATATTAAATTGCAGGTAAATTATTAAATCGTTAAAATATTAAACTTTTGATCTACAAATTATTAAATTTCAGATAGATTATTTATTTGTTGTATCTCTGCAGTTTTAGTATTACTATCTTCTTTATATAAACGATATTTAATATTCTTAAAGCTGTGAATCGAGTCTATTTAATAGACTTCATACACAGGCACCGCCTGTGTAACAATCACAGCGAAAGGGTTAAGAAACGAAACAGTTTTGGAACACGTTCGTACGTGGTAAGCAGGAACACCGTTATCATTCATGGCGATCCTAAAATAGGATAGACGTATCATAGCGAAACATATTTTTCTATCAATAAATCGAGTACTACGCATTTGTTTCTTGCGGCTCGGTACAGTCGGTGGGTTTCACCTCGAGCCACCAATCGTTAGGATAATGATATTTTTGCAATTCGATGCCCTCCCTGGGCACGGGTATCACTCGACCACCGAACTGTTTCGCAGGTAAAGGCGGTATCACCAGCTGGGGTGGAAAACATTGAAGGCTGGGTGAAAAATCGCAGTCCGGAGGCAGCACCCTACGCGTCCAACCCACTCTTCGAACCATTTGCGTCTGCGAAAGGAAAATATAAACTGTCAATCAATTGTCGTGTAATTATTATTAATAATGTAACATATCTAATTTCTAGGAATTGATAGCGGTATAAGATGAAAATATTTCATTTTCTATTCCTTTGCACAATGCTTGTGAGCTTAATAGCAGGGACACGAATTAATTTAAAGGAATGCTGAGCAGTACTCAACCATAAAATATTTCTCGAAGGTTAATTTAAGATTTTTAATTATACACTCGAGCACGTTTTTCTATTACCAGCGTTAAACAATGAACAAATAAAATATTCAAGGTTGTAGGTAAAATTTTAACCAATTGCTATATACCAAGTTGAAGGATTTATATTGAAATAAACGGAAAAAGTATATTATTTTGTTAACCATCTAATGCATGATTTTGATTAAATTCTTACGTTAATTCTTGATTCGATCGTTTAGATCCGAGGGTTAAAAAGTACGAAACAGTTATTCTGTTCCATTGCCCTTTGCGTTCCTAATCAAAATGCTATGAGTGGTTCATTTACACGCTAATGCCAGAAAACATCACGCTGTTACAAGGCAATCTCGTTTAATCAGCTGGAACAATTGCGAAATCGTGCGTTTTAAAAACAGCATCAGCAAAGTCGTCCATCATCGAATGAAGAAACTAACGAAACAGAAAATTCCTTACATTTCCCTCTTTCATAAAATGACTGATTTTTGTCGCGCGACTGTGGCGGTAGAATACTCTGTTATGCTTCAGGGGATGCTAATAAAAGAAAGTTCACCGGTTTATTGCCGAAAATCCTGCCAAGTAGTTGATTTTTCTGTTGTCCCAGTTGTGCAATATGTAAAACACGTGTCGTAAATTGCACGGGATATTCCCGCCGCCTCGTTAAATGTACAACTCGTAACGCTAGAAACTCACCGATCTTATGGGACTCAGGATCGTTAACAGTCTCGCGTTTCACGCAGAGACGAATCGTTTGCAAATACTAAAAGCGGTGATAAACCTTCGACAGTTCCGAGAGTTTGGATGCTCGCAGGCCAAGTAGCTACGATGGTGCATTACAAGTACCCATTTTATTTCGTGTAAAGGCCGACAAACGTTCTCGGGTCGATTAGATCACTTTCTTGACATCGATATCAAGTAAAATATAATTTGGTCGACGAATTATGAGCAATTTGAATCGTTATCTTGGTGTTTTTGAGTTTATTTAAAAAATATTGATCAAGAAGATAAAAACGTCTCGACGAAACTCACCACAGCATCCTCTTCGAAGACGACCACTTCGATTTTTGGAGCGTCCTCGCCGACCTCGTATTCCTGGATACGATACACACCAGCGGCGTGCAGGTACGTGGCGCTAAGTCCAACTTCACGGAAGGCTTTCGTGATCAGAACGTCGTCCCTCAACGTGTCGACCAAGCAGAGCTCGACCTTACGCGCCCAAGGCAGGGCACGACCGATCCGAACTTGACCCCAAAGTCCGCCGAGGCAGAGAAAGTGCACGATGCGCAGTTTGGCCAACACCAGATGAACCCTAATGGAGTTGTACACGACAGACGAGTTGAATGAGGGAAACTTTGAGCGGTGAGAGTTTCGCTCGGGTCGCGAGGCTGAACTTGACGATTCATTGTTTGATAATTGAAAGGAACTTTCTGTAATCAACGGGTTTCATTGTGCGAGAAACGAAGGAATTTGAGGGATTAATCGTGCTGAGAGATAGTAGCAAAGATAAGTGGAAGTTGATTCGTTAATCGATATAACGTCTTGTAATTAAATATGGTTATTGGGTCATCGCGATCGATATCACGAAGGGGAGAAGCACCTGGATGTCAATTATCCGTGTTAACGATTAACCTTCATACGAGGGATGTTGTCATTTTGATTCAGGTACAGGAATGAGACACGGAGCTCGTGCAAAACATGAGTATCTGTCTAAATGTCATAATTAACCCTTAACCAGCTACCACGCGTCTCACAGACACCAAACAATTTTCCAAATATGTTTGTTTCTTTCGAAAATAAAAAGTCCATGAAACGTAAATGGTTGTTATAGAGGTAATGTTAATTTTCGAATGTTGATTTTATGACTCTAACTGTGCTAAATTTTATTAGGTAGGGCAATATTACGCCGACGTCTCCTGAACGAGTGGCAGGTGGTTATGTGGCAAAAACATGTGGTAGGTGGCTAAGGGTTAACATAAGTCAATCTTTAAATTAGCATACACTAACGTTTTAAGTTAGGAATAAAAAGATTACAGTTTATGGAATTAAATTGCTAAGTTACTGGGTAGGTATCGCTACATTTTTCAATTTTGGAAACTTCTAATCTATGCAGAAGCTAATAATTATATTTAATTAATAAACAGGATTCAGATTTAAAGGCTGTACATTTTCCAATTTTGGAAACTTCTAATCTATGCAGAAGCTAATAATTATATTTAATTAATAAACAGGATTCAGATTTAAAGGCTGTCTCTTTGCATATACTTAGAACGGTAATTAAACCAGAAAAGTATATTCTATCAACCCTTGAAAGACGGACCGTGGAGGAAGCTAATTTAATTTGAATTTTAGACTATTCTAAAGGTCGTGAGTTTAAAAATTGGAATACTTAAAAGGCCTCAAGATGTAGGTCATGATTGGCCCGGCTTCGTCGTTCGAGGGTTACGATGCAAAATTCGTGCTAGAATTTTTAAAACAAAAGCACGATCTGGAAGAATTCAAAATCTCAAGAAATTTAACTTCTCAAACTCAATCGATCGAAAATATGATATCTCTGTTAAGGATCAAGGATGAAAGAAAAACAGCCTCTTTATTGAAGGAATTCGTACAACAGGAAGGACAAACGTGCATTCAACATTTGAGTCTCCAGGTGGAGACGTAATTGCATCTCGATGAGACATTCAAGGCCAAGGCATGCGAGATCGAAGGACAGGCCAGCATTCCTGAGGCGTGCTGTCCAGCGTTTCGATAAGAACTTATCTACAGTCAGTAGGACTCAACCATATGGACCTGTAGGCAAGCTCGTGTAGCTTCTCGGTGAATTCCTCGGGCACGCTGCACGGTTGCCTGGGTGTTTCTTGCCGACTGAGGCTGTACCAGAACAGCATGACCATTAGAAAGAACGCCGCCAACGCTCGTAGCGGAGTGATACGAAATCGTCTGCGGGACCAGAAGCTCATGCTGGTAACCTTGAACACACAGGGACCATCGTCGTCAAAACGAGCGTTCCACTGGTCTCCTCTTCAGGGTCCACCAGACAAACATTCGACTCCCGTCCGAGCCGACTGGATACCGTTTCCTTAACAATGGAATCGATCAACAAGACTTGGAATCTCAACAAAGACACCTGAGAGGCTTCACGCGTTAATGTCCCTCATCATGGACACTGTGCGTTGCGTAATCGCTAGGTACGCCGGGAACAGAAGCACCAAGACAACGATCACGACGTCCAACATGACCCACGTGTTCACTAGGCCTGTCCAAAATCACCCTTCTTACGACACTGCTTTTTTTCTCACCTGGATCGCGCACCACCGTCACCGAATATTTGCGGTTCCATCGTAACTAGCCCCCACTCCTGCTACCATGGAGTCGCGAGAGAACTGGCAACGTCGCGAATCATCGATCGTTCTACTTTACCGACGGATCTTGTGTCGTCCTGATCAGTGGCGCCATACTTGGATCCAAAGGGAACCTCTCTGATCATTCTTCGTGGCGCGGCGGTTCAGGCTGCTGGAATTTCGATCTATTATCCAGCCGAGATGGGGTAAGTAGAGTAAGGGAGAGTGGGGCAGTTACTGACGGATTTTTTTTGTTCACTCTCCTATGAAAAATAAGCTTTTCAAATGATCGGTTTAGTGTTATATGCTGAGTATGAACCTTCTTCTACATGAAAACAGCAATTTAAATCAGGTGCTGTACACACAAATTAAAAATAAGGAGAAAATCCGAGACCATGTTGCTGTGAGCAGCTGCTTCAAGGAGGGGCAGTTACTGACGACTTACGGGGCACTTGCTGTCATTATGTTAGCTGTATTCTTGCACTTCAATACTTTGTTTTGAGACTTAAAACTCTTAAACCATATTGCTGTAAGTGTATAACCCACTACCTTTGCACCGAAACTAAGCCACTATAAAAATGTATAAAAATGTTCCTGATGAAAATGTCAGGAACTGCCCCGAAGGTAACTGATATGTATTAATTAATAATAAATACATAAAGAATTATCTAACCACAATTGTATCGTACGAGAAATGAAGCTAAAGATTCATAGATTAAGATGAAAGCTCATTTATATCGATGATACTAATTTGCACATACAATTGAAACTAAATATAAGCTATGGAATATTTTACTTTTACCTCTTTTTAAGGAAAACTAAATTTCACCAGTCTATAACAGACGTATCGTGAACTGCTCAAACACGGTTACCTAAAAACATAAGTTTGTTGTATGTGACATTCCTCCGCTATGAATTTGGTAACGATATAATCATTCGATCAGTATAAAATTCAAAGTGTCAGCAACTGCCCCCTGTCAGTAACTGCCCCACTCTCCCTTACGAAAATAAATGCACCGACTCTCGGCCCGGTTTCTTTCATGGGAGGAGAGAAGTTTATCATTTTGATGGGTGGCTCGTCGAGGAATCTAAGTTAACCGATGCGGGACAGGGAAACGCGACGAGCTGGGGACTTTTGCGGCATTGCGGTTCGCACGTGACTACCAAAAATAGTTTTTCGCCTTTGGAATCTTAACGGATCGACGCCATGGAGATTTCCGTGTTCCTTTTTTCAACCTCTTCCTTTTCCTTTCTCATTTTTTCATCGCGCAAATAGATACTTGCAATTTGTTGTGTCTCGTTAATCAGCGACCGCTCTGATTCTGTCCGTGATCGGACGCGTTCGATTTGAAACTTTTGGCGGGATCGAAATGATTTTTATTGAGGAAACTGTCACGAGGCACGATCGTGGTTATTCAAATTACGATCGTTTCGTTTCTCAAATTAACTTTTTCGAATTACGCTTTTCACTTGCTATCTCCCGTAATAATATATTATCAATGCCATAGACAAATTTCTATAACTCTTCTTTTAATTATTTAATAATATTAAATTCCTATCGTTAATTACCAGTGATCGACGCGACATTGACCGTATTAATGGAATGTTAATTTTGGAGTAGTAACGCGACATCGCTAATAACACGACAATATTTGACTTACCAATATCGTTACCTTTCGTTAAATATTATTCGTTAAACAAAACTCAATCAAAAATTAATCGCCATCGCGTACGACCTTATTAAAAGAAAAATTCTGTTGTTAGTATTTCAGGGCTGATGTTACTTAAAATTTTCTTTAACACTAGAACTACCGACGTTCAGTGTACTCTTATTCCTAAATTAAAACTGAAATAGTAACGTAAACTGACATATAGTATAATTCTTTATCTTGATAAAAGTCAACTTATATCTCGACAAGAGCCTTTTAATCGATTTTCTCATTTAAAATAAGAAATCAGAAGCGAGTCATTTCGACCCGCTTGATGGTTCTAGTGTTAATTTCATTATACTCGTTTGGTGTAATTTGTACACCGTTAAAGACTCGAAAAGTCTTTAGTACGAGTATCTTTTTTGCACAACCCTATACTTGTACGTGAAATACCAGGCAGATCAAGCAGAACGAAGCGAAATTTCATTGGAGGTAAAGTTGAGGTAAAAAGTTGCGATAGAAGCTATTAAATATGGATGTTCGGAATAGGCGGTGCATTACGTGTGCGCGATTCCCCGTGCACAAGAGTACCGTTACCAAGATAAACGTATATTTAATGGAATATTTGCCCCTGTGTCTACCATAAAGAAACTGTACATTCTTATGCGAGTACACCGTGATTGTCATTTTTCAGCTGCTTTCTTTTATACCTGCCCGAAGGATTAAAGGTCTTCAAACGTTTCCCCGTTCATCGAAATTGTTGATACGAGCTGTGCATTTACATGGCAAGACGGTTTTCTGATAAACAACCATTTTGTACCAAGAAAAGTGATGAAATTTTTATCCGGTCAATTTTAGATAATTTTAAGCTTCAAGTTGATTCCTTCATAACAATTTTATGTCGTCTACTTACTATATCGAGAGTACTTGTCACGGGTAGACACTGTGCTGAGATTGTCAGCTGAAACTGGCTCAGTACTTGCAACGAATACTCTTGATAGCGTTTCATGCAATTTTTACTTTCAATTAGATACCCACACTAATATTTTATGTCTATAAAGAATAAAATAGAAGGTCAAGATTGGAAGTTTGAAACGTTTCTTGTTACAAATGAACACGTTGAAACATCTTGGAGAAAAGATTCTTTTCCCATTGACAAGGGGAAGTGTTTCGTTCACCGGACGACTAGCATCCGCAAATTCGTCAACGCGGGAATAAGTTTAAAAATAAGATGTACCCTCGAAAACGTGGCGGTCTATTGGCGTTTTCTGCTCATTAGGATAATTGAGTGGGCTCAAGGCCTCGCCGCGATAACTCATTCAGAGACGTCATTCCCTTGGAGAAAAAGTAAATACGAAGGGAAGAAACAGTACAAGGGACTACGTGTTCGCTAAATGAGTTCCCTGGGTAACAAAACTGTCAGATAATTCATCGTGCTCGCACTTGTCTTTCGGATGTCGTTCTCGTAACACGTTACTGGTCATTTTCATGGAAAATATTGCTTTCAATTTTATAAATATCTTCGAACGTTGAAAAGATTCGTAGACACTCAGCGATATACTAATAATTAAAATAACTAAAATTGTTATAATACTTAATGTTAACGTTGATTATTATACTACAAGCAACCTGTAAACACTTATTAACTCAACGCTAGGTACTATACAATTTATTGTAACAAACAATGGAGCAACAGTTTGCAAGTAAGCTTTCAGGCAATACAATTGATGCCAATTTCAATATTTACATTTCAATTTTTAATTAAACGATCGTGATCTGAACGTCAGTATAGTTAATTTGTTTTATTGGAACGATGAATCAAGCAGCTATGAAGTGTTCAAATTACACGAGGCGCAACCTCGTGCCATAGAGGGTGCAATCGAAGCATTAGAACAGAAACAAGAGGGATGAGCGTGTACACGTGTTCCAAAGATTGCCAAGTACACTCATGTGTTCGTTAACTACGGGGGATAAGGTGCCTATACGTAGGTGACACGTGCTACGAGAATACACGGCTAAGGAGCACGAAGGGAAGCGACAAGATAAAATTAGAAGGAGAGAAAAGCGCGTCGTCGAAACGTTTGTTTTACGGTCCCGCCCTGTTCCACGACATTCGCCGCAATTTTTCTTTCCACGTCCACTTACGGCACCACCAGAAATGCTCCAATTCGGTGAACAGAAGGATCAAAAATGTTATTTTTAGATTGAAATTTTGTGAAATATTACCAACACGAGGTTCATATACGACCATCTTTATTGATCTTCAAACTTTAAACTGATGTGTGACAGGTGCCATTTTGCGATACTTTTATGTCATGAAATTTCATTAAACTTTCTACGTGCCAAAATTGATCATCATTCGCTGCTATAGACAATCCGCTGTTTTATATCAAAAATATCGGCAGAGGACATATGTCATAATTTTCGTGAAACTTTCAGCTTTAAATTGATATATCGTAAGTGTTATTTTACGAAACTTTTATGTCATGAAGTGTTGCCAGACTTTCTACGTTTTGAAAATTGATCATTCTCTCTTAGAACCGACTGTCCTCCATTTTATATAAAAAATGATAATGGTGGACGTTTGTAATCGTTTGCACGAAACTTTGAGCTTACGCCGATGTATCATAAGTGCCGTTTCGCGATACTTTTATGTCATGAAATTTTCCATTTCGAAACCAGCCACCTGATCATGCATCTTTCAAACACAATTAATTAACCTGGAACTGCTAGACGAAATTCGTTCCATATAAAATTCCTTCGCAGCTTCATGCGAAATCATTGATCGCAAATATAATGGCGTCGATGAAAGAACGCGATCGAGCCTCCGGGGAATTATGAAGGTTCCTTACGTGTCGATTGATTGGCGCATTCCTCGTTAAACGCCCCGTGGCGTTTCCTCCTCTCGCTTCGCTAATCGTCGCTTCGGATTTTCTCCGGCGACATAACAACCGGCTATGTTTTTCCGTGATAATGAACTCCAATAATCCCAGCCTGGCCGTACTTTAAACGAGCCGACAGCGTAGAAAGTCGCGAAATGGGAAACAAAATTACGAGCACGAGCTAGGCTCCCGGGGATAAAAACGATTTTCTGTGTGGAGAACACAGGATGAATTCGCTGGCTATGCGGAGTGAGTTGTATTCCTGCTGACGTTTCGGCTAGTCGAATTATTAGGAGGATTGAGATTCACGGGAATATCCCGAATTTATTCCGCCGATGAATTCGATAAATGCCTATCGGTTATTGACACGACGGTAATTAACCCGTTCGGATGGCATCGGTGTTTCGAGCATCAAAACGGAGTTATTTCGCGTACGAAGAATGTTTCTGTTACCAGCTGTACGATCGAGCATTCCTGGAAAGTGTAAAAGCACCCTTGTTTGAGTAAATTCCCAAATAATCGTGTCTATTCGATCTCATACGTGATTATTTTAACACCAGGTCTGCAGGTGTTCGATGAACAATTTTGAGCTGAAAATAAAGTTGAAAAATAAATAAATTGGCATGCATCATACTTGTTTCGATCAAGATTAAGATATAAATAATTTGATGTTTCAAACTTGCTCCAAGATTCCTTGCAACTGTAAGAAATAATTGTTGTGCCTGAGCGTGTAAGGGTTAACGAAATCTGTAATTTGAACCAAGGAATGTGACAGCTTTAGTGTTAATCCTCTTAGTAATAATGATGCATTTGTTAAATAACAATAATTGGAATAAGTTATTCTAGAATTTGTTGTACACGAATGTCTAACTGAAAATTATAGACATTGATGTATAATAAACACTAAATTAGACAAATGTATAGGTGTATAGGTGTATATAAGTTAAAAATGATAAACGTTGGTTTACTATAAAAATAGCAGGCAATTGCATTCCAATTATTTCTTTGAATTTCCTCACTATTAATTTCTACTTAATAAAATTTAATGAATCGATCAATAATATTCCTTTGTCAGATTTCAGAAGTATTTATTCTGGTTCTGCGAAATTGTTTTTTTAATTTTATAATTAACAGAATCAATTTATAAGTAAAATGCACCTAATTTGTATCATTTTTATAGCATTGGCGGTATTACAACCAAGTTTAAAAGGAACAAAATAAATGAATAACACGATGAGAAAAGGTTTAAGGAGGATTCGACCACTGCTAGATCAATCTTTGTTTGGCATTCAAGGAGAGAGGTGCTGCATTCTGTTGCTATCATATTTTCTTAATTTTTTATTCTTAAGGTGGGTCGCATTCTTCATAGTTCCATGTATTTATCATTTCTTGTGCACCTTATGAATAATTAATTGCTTTGATGTTTCATGCTATTCTTACAATTTAACCTTTCAACTGTTCTTTCATCCTCTTGTAGTTTAATTTTTCATGTACTATGTTGCTCTTTAACGTAGTTACAAATATTTTACAAGTTGTTGTAAAAGTATGGCTTAATTATGTACTGAATTTTTTGATCATTTATTTCTTCTAATAGTTCAATTATTTAAGAATGTGTGGAATGTTGTAGTTAATTAATGAAAATGTATTTTATCATTAATTATATGACTTTTATTGTTCTGTTAGCTGTTTTTCGTATATGTACATTTTGAATGAAATTGGTTTTATAATATTATTATAATAGTTATTTCTATTCTTCTGTTTCAGAATTAAACAACACTGCCACACGGTCATTGAATTCAACAACAAGCCAATGAAATATATTTAAGTTAAACATATAATATTAATAATTGTATAATAATAGCTGTTATTACTATAAGAATCATTGTATAATAATATATTGATAATGTTCATGTATTTTTAACACAATATAAGTTGTATATATTGAAGAATTATAATAAATATATAATTAAACGAAGAAAACTTTGTATTTATTCAAAAACCTTTGCAAAACACCAATAATCCTAAAAAAATTCCATACCAAACACCAAGAATTGATGTGCGAGAAATATTATAGAGTTTCAAAACGTAAAAGTCAAAAAAATACCAAAAAAAAAAAAAAAAAATGGTTAAACTGTGTGCCACCTCCTGTAGTATCATCTTCTCCTGGTACAAAATTTCAAATTCGAACATTTTGGTCTGGTAAAGAAAGTTTCGAGAAATTCTTGGAATTTGACGTCATCGAAATTCTGAGAATTTTACCAATTCCAAGAAATGACGTCAAATTCCAAGAAGTGGCACGAAGAATACCTCCTCACAACTTATGTTCTCCTGATACAATTTTTCAAAATCGAGCATTTCGATTTCGCGAAAGAGGTTCTCAGAAATTCCTGGAATATGACGTCATTTCTCGGAATCGGAAAAATTCTTGGAATTTTGATGACGTCAAATTCCAAGAAGTGGCACGAATACCTCCTCGCAACTTATGTTCTCCTGATACAATTTTTCAAAATCGAACATTTCGATTTCGCGAAAGAGATTCTCAGAAATTCCTGGAATTTGACGTCATTTCTCGGAATCGGCAAAATTCTTAGAATTTTGATGACGTCAAATTCCAAGAAGTGGCACGAAGAATACCTCCTCGCAACTTATGTTCTCCTGATACAATTCTTCAAAATCGAACATTTAGATTTCGCGAAAGAGGTTCTCAGAAATTCCTGGAATTTGACGTCATTTCTCGGAATCGGCAAAATTCTGGGAATTTTGATGACGTCAAATTCCAAGAAGTGGCACGAATACCTCCTCGCAACTTATGTTCTCCTGATACAATTTTTCAAACTCGAGAATTTCGGGTTCGCGAAAGAGGTTCTCAGAAATTCCTGGAATATGACGTCATTTCTTGGAATCGGCAAAATTCTGGGAATTTTGATGACGTCAAATTCCAAGAAGTGGCACGAATACCTCCTCGCAACTTATGTTCTCCTGATACAATTTTTCAAAATCGAGTATTTCGATTTCGCGAAAGAGGTTCTCAGAAATTCCAGGAATTTGACGTCATTTCTCGGAATCGGCAAAGTTCTGGGAATTTTGATGACGTCAAATTCCAAGAAGTGGCACGAATACCTCCTCGCAACTTATGTTCTCCTGATACAATTTTTCAAAATCGAGCACTTCGATTTCGCGAAAGAGGTTCTCAGAAATTCCTCGAATATGACGTCATTTCTTGGAATCGGCAAAATTCTGGGAATTTTGATGACGTCAAATTCCAAGAAGTGGCACGAAGAATACCTCCTCGCATATCATATTTTCCTGATACATATTCTTCGAAGAAGTGAATCTAGGGAATTTTTGGGAATTGGATTTTGTTTGGATATTTAAGTAAATAGGCAAGTTTTGCATTTCCTCGTTTCCTTTATTTCTGTCTTCTTTTTATACTTTAATTAACTTAATCTATCGAACAATTTGTATTTTCGGAGTTAATGCTATGTTATAAACAATATATTACTTATTTCGGCTTAATTTTTATACTAATTCTATATACATACATTTCATACATTTCGTAGAAGCATACTGTTCTATAAAATTACACACTCGCAATACACAAGTTTTACAATTTATACAATTTATACAATTTTTACATTGTTATGAAAGCATAATCGTGTGTGATATAATTTCTCGAAGTTTCTTAGTTCTTACAAATATATTCCTTAATTTCTAAAATAATAATTCTTTAAAAATACACTACCACAAAAATACAGTGTTACATAATACTTATGTCATGTCTTTGAAAACTTAGAAATTAGAAAATATTATTAGGTACACTAATATGAAGCATCATATATGTAAGTATCATTACCACAAATTTCTTAGTTCTTACAAATCCCATATTCTATGTTATTCTATTTAACAAACCTGGTATCTTTGGTTGGATCGTAAGGGTTAACTAATCATCTATTAAAAGAAAAGAAACAGAATAGAGAATATTTACGTGAAATTCATTGCACACGACATATTTCCTACAACGTCCCATCGTGAAGTGTCGGATCGAAATTCTAAGGACGCGAACAGCGTGGAGAACAAGGGTACCTCGAAGGAAACGGGATGAGATGGCCGGGCGCCTGGATAAATCCGTTATCCCTCAGTATCTTAACAACATTGTTGTCGCGTCCGATTTTAGCTGGCTATAAAAATTCAGCCCGATTTAATGCGAAATAAATGAACAAATTCCCAGGATGTCGTGTGTGGTCAAGTTTGGTCCTTAGTCCTTGGTCGCGCAAGGATCAGTCCATTTTTACGACCTATAAACCTTTTTTTTTTCTTTCGCCATTGTGTCCTGACTGTACGCTTGCACGGTACGCTTTCGATTCGCTCTCCGAGAGTCGACCGAGAGCACCGCCCTTTTTACGTTCTCCGAACCGTGGCCCAGCTCGTTTATGCGTTTTCCTGAATCTTATCTAGATTTCAAGAGGTCTGATTTTGTTCTGACACGAAAGAAATCGCTGGATCAATTTTGACGGTTCCCCGAGGAGCAACCGGGTGGGCAAAATAAGAGGACAGATCGAGGCACGTGATGTGAAAGCTTGTTCGGTAAATGTACGTATTTGTTTGACGGGCAAAAACGGGTGTCGGTGTTTAAAGGCCAGTTCGATCACGAGCTGCTTGTATTTGGCAAGAAAGCCGCGAAAAAGATTTCGCTGGTTGAATTTCCAGCTGGAATTCGCCGATTCAAAATACAATTTCGAATAAATTTAACTTTGCTCTGATTCTCTATACTTTACACTTCTATTTTCTATAGATACTGTTCTTGTAATGTATAAAAGTCTCCCATTTGTGAATTGGAATGTTTAATTTCAGTCTACACGTTTCTTAGATTTTTGAATTTAATACTTAAGTGTGGTATTTCAAATATAGGTAACGACAATTTTTGTCTATTCTTAAAAAATGAAAACCACATCACATTTCAAATATCTCAAAACATCTTGAAGAATGGAAGGGGAAAAATGGCAGACAGGATGTTTCAACTATGAAGGGCAGAGTACTCGTGTGTCCGTGTCGATATTCAACCGACGATGTAGAAAAACAATAAGATTGATCATGAGTAACAAAGATAGTCGGATTAGTGGTTTATCGAGCAGTGATCTACCAAAGAGACATCGATCGAGGATGGGCAGAGAAGCGAGAGGGGTTGGGGCGGGTATAAGGGAACGAAGGGGCTGATGGAGCAACCGGGAACGCGAGTTGCATTTCAATGGGCCCAGCGCGTACGTAAAAGTGTTTCGTGGATTCCAGCAGGGTAAAAACCCTCGGCGATGACCGGTCGAATGGGGCTTCACAAAGGAACCGCCATTTCGTGCCGATCCTGTCCATGGTGGTTCCGCGCGCGCGCCGCACCCCGTGGAATGCCCGAACACGACGATTTTTGGTTCCAACGAATGCGAAGGTGTGCTGATATTGGAAATGAATGCCTTTGTAATAAGTCAGTCCACGAAAATGTGATCGTTGCCGAATAAACCGGTCACCTGAAACTGTACAATAATCGTAAACACAGCGCAAATGTTAAAATATAAAATAAATAATAGCTTTGTTAACATTGACCCTCGGATTACGAGTTTCTAAGTTTAACACTATTTCTGCAGATATTTCTTCCTCCTGAAATTTTCACTTTTTCGTGAGTCTGGACCTGAACCTTTGTTCGAGGGCTAAAGCAAAAAATTTGTCTTGTTATGTACTTTCGATGTTAAAAAAGAAAAATAGTGAACAATCTCAAGCATAAACGAGCTATTCATGTCCACGTTGCAAGCGAATCGGGGTTGAGTCGGCGGCAATTTTCTTATTGGAGTAAAATCTTACCGAGTTTCCGTTCGATAATGAAGAAATACGGTTTTCCGAGCGGCATTTCTAGGAACACTGGATTTCCAGCAGAAAGAAGAAGGTCAAATAGCGCGTGAACGAAATAACAAACGTACAAATTACATTTGCGTTATTGCATTATGGGAGCGGCGAGCGTGCGCCGGCCGAAAGGAATTCTTCAATGAAGTATTCAGGATTCCCACGTAATTCAGTCCGTCCTGTACAACGCGGACGTCTGCGGTTCGCAATTAAATTCGAAATAGTTTAATAGCGCGGATGAAGTTAAAGTACACGAAAGTAACGGACGAACTGTTGTGTTGAAATCGCTCATAACAGTAGAAGTGTCTATTTACACGTGGCTACATAAATCAGAAAGTGAAAGTGCTTCCGGAGAAACAATTCAATATTTGCATTTATCATCGAAGACTGAATACTTAATTTGTTACTAATTAATTGTGATTTTCTTACCGTTCAAACTAAGCATCTACATTTTATTAACTGACTTAAAATTTTTACCATCGTAATATTATCTTTAGAAGGCTATAACAAATTTTATGAGTCTTTAAGGGTTTGAATTTGTATAATCGATCACTGGTAACAGTCTTTAGAGAGTTAAAAATTCAATGAACTGCACAAAGTATATCAACGAAACATCATAAACACGTTACCGACACTTGTATACGGATCTTGAAGCATGTAGTATTATGAAAGAAACCAATCGAGCTGGACGTAAAATTAATTGCTCAGGATTAACGAGGCGTTTCGTTCGTTTTTACGCCAGTCAAATCCACGAATATACGGACAAAAATGACGGTACAGGTTGAATTATAGCGCGGCGTTTCGATCTAGTCATAGAGAGGACGGAACGATCTAGCTGGGGCTGTTCCATCGTGAGACCAATTAACGATCCTTCGAGCGTTTTTCCGGCCATCATGCGCGTACTTTATGACGCCGCAATTGAATGGCGCATCGTCACGATTATGTGACTTGACATCGCTATGACTTCCCGGGAGCGTCATCCAGCTCAAATTGACCGTCTTTTTTCACGGCCCTAATGGTATCCGTTAACGATCCATCCTGCCTCGATAGATATCGATTTTATAAAAAATTCGAGGCGCAAGCATGTCACCGCAAACGCATCCAACGTGTCGGTGATGGCTTTGAAGGAAACGTTTCACTCGTTAGCAGTTAAATACGATTAAAAGAGCCACGATCAAAAACATCCTTTGCGATCTTTCTCTCGTTTCAACGCGGTATCGACACTTAGCCGTCGGGCTATTTACTGATTTATGCGATCGACGATGATTGCAAAGAAATTGAATGTATCCGTTCCCCCTTTGTTTCTTTTCGTTAAGACAACGTCTCAAAGGAAATGTTAGTTAAACGAGTCCTCGGAAACAAAATAATTAACACGTTGGTTGCTACAGAGATTACATAACCTTCTTATAAATGTATAATTTTGAGTAGAGTTAATAGCTAACTAAACATGTTAAGTGTCAGACTGGATAATTAAATTTGAAAAGTAATTGATCGTATGCCGTATGATCCATTGTATTTCTGACGGTAAAAATCTAACACGAATAAGTCTACATATCCCTTGTAAAATAAAGAAAGGGCGGTAAGATGTTACATCTAACTCGATTTTCAAAAATAATGGACCTTGGTTGAGCCTGGCTCTCAAATGCAGAAATATTAAATCGTCAACGTACAAAAGGACCAATTTCAGACGACGAGGAATCGACGCGCAAGTGGGTAACCGCCGTACTTCTTGTCCGTTTAAAGTTTCGGTATTAGGAGGTCTGGAATGCGTGTAACTGCTGCCCTTTAACTTCCTGCAGGGCCGTGCGATCTTTAACGAACCGGCAGCGTAAAGTTCGCAGGGGCCCCGGGAACGACACGTTGACAACGCGAAGGCAAACCATGTGGTCAATGCGAGTTAAACGTCCCGGGACCGGCCGTTTAACGTTCCCCGTGGATATACGAACATTCCACGGTTATTTCGAATACGTTCCGACCTACCGGCCGTTTTTACGTCAACGTAACTCAACTGGCTCGAGATTTCGTCCCACGAGCATGTCTCCCGCCGTCATATTTTCCCTGTGGCCAACGGCAAAATGCAAATCTCGTGTCGTCGCCTCGTTCACGCTCTTTTTTCGCACCTTGCAAAAGTGCATCGCAGAGCGATAAAGACGACTTTAAAGCCGCCTTTGAGATCTGGCAGTTGATGCCGACGGACTCGAATCAACCCTTCGCTGACGGGCACCTTTTTCAAGTGTATTTCTTGGTTAATCGAATATATTTTCTTTATAGAATGAGATTATGTACCGAAGAGTTAAATATGAGGTGTTAAGGTATAAAATTTAATACTATACTCTGTTCACGTTAAGAATAACCTCGTTTGGCGCATGGGATGAGTAGAAAGAGGTCCTAGAACGTCTGAACCCCCACTCAACCGCATATGGTTGTCTTTGTGTTACCGCATGCAACATTGTTTCCTATTCTGACGCCTTTGTTTTATGCAGTGACAATTAACTCCTGTTTGGGCTGTATCCATTGGGTAGGTGGTCGGTAGGGATAGCGCGGCGACTAATCATATGCGTCAGGTTAGTAGGAAGTGGTAGGAGGATGAGCACATCAGTCAAAAACTGGTCGAAGCGTGCGGTTATTCTTAACGTGAACAGAGAATAGCAATACTAGTTGCAAAGTATTACGAGATATGAAACTATCGGCTCAAAATTATGATAAAGATAATGAAATTAATTTCTGCCTTCCAAGAGATGGCATTTGGCAATAAAGAGTTAACTTATCGCAACAACGGTTAAATTCCTTTGAAGCGTAGAAGATGAGTGGAAATCATTTACAGTGTGTTTCGTCGGACAAATTGGATCAGAACGGAACACGGGCTCGCCTAAGAAAAGACCGCAGTACAGCCGTATGCAAGTATCTCAAATAATCGCAATGTTCAGATTAATTTGAATGCCGCCGTGAATCCTTTGGTGCTATCTTCCTCGACACGACACGATTAAAAAGTGTTCCGTGTACACGTTATCGAGGGAAGATAAGCGCACGCCTGCGGCACCGGGCGCGCTTCTGTTCGCCGTCGAAACGAAAATGTTCCTCTAGATCGCAATCGAACGGAAATAAATAACGTCCCGTGTCTCGGCGCATTTGTACTTCTAACGGGCGTGACAATCTCGAGACACCTTGCGCATACTTTGATTCGTTGGCAGTCAGCTGCCGCAAGGGACTGTCATGGTCAGTTGTCAATCGCTTCTGGGGAAACCGTCGGCAACTCGTCGTTCGGGACGGTGATCCGTGCGATTCCAGCCGAAACACATCTGTGCATTGATAGACGAAGGTGTCCGGGTTCGTTAAGGAGATAATTCCCTAGTGATTCGTTTAATGGCAATGCAACCGGAGCAGGTTGGATGCTTCGAGAAAGTTTCGGGAACATTGACTGTGGAACCGGTTGAAACTGGAGCACAAAGTTGGAAGACGAAGAACGTGTCGATTCACGTGGTGGATTTACCTTCGAAAGGTGTAAAAATTAATCCAACAATAAATTATATTTTGTTAGATTTCATGAGAGAGTAGTTTTTTATTCATTCGTATATACGTTTTAATAGGAGGAAATTGGATAACCTGATATTAGAAAGCTTTGCATTTGGTATCTCATGTAAGTAATGTAAGATTATTGTACCACTTGAGATTTGAAGAAATATTTGAATGAATTCATAGCGGACCTTGGGCTGAAGACTTTGGAGATTCGTCAGGTATCAAATAAGTGAAAATAATATTAACACTAATAATTAAAGCGTGTCGTAAATCTGCGATCGAACGAATGCAATTTTTCAAATTGCCAGAATCGGATTCTATAAATCTACCATGCTCGCGAACGTTGAAAATAGTCGAAGTAAGAATGTCTGCGAGTTTTCAGCGTAAGGTAGCCAAGGGACCGGCTAATAAGACACCGCTTAAGCAGATACACCCGTACGATAGTCTCGTACGTGTCGATAGAGTTTCTTGCCTGACAGGAGTCGCGACTTTTCGATGGTAACTTATGAGACAGTAAATCTTAGCCGCAGGGCATACGGGGAATCGGTATCCGAACAAGCACGAGTGAGAAATACTTGAGATTACTGGTCCGATCGGTTCGGTGGCAGGCGTCCTCGGCATCCGATGGCAAAAGCAAGAATTATTGCTCACTCTGAGCCAGGGATCCGAGGGATCGCTCGCACATCCGCCGACTTTGCGTGTATCGACTAGGAAAATCGCTGGCACAACCATTGATTGCTTGTGAAATCAATATGGCGGCGACCATCAATCGAGGTAATTGACAAGGTAATTGGCGCGGTTTCATACCTCGGCGTAGACGGTGAGCACAATACTCAGAAAAACCGGCGGCCAACGAAATAACGCATATAGGGAAAGTTGTCGCGCCACTTCGAATCCTTCTGCACGTATCCACGATTCTTTCTTTTATCTTTCTTTCAATTGTTTCTGCTATTTTTGTTTTACGTTTTAGATAAAATGAAAATACCTCGTTCACACTTTTGGTCTAGAACAGCGGTTCTTAACCTTTTTCACGATGCGAACCCCTTCTTATCATATTATTTTCATAGCCCCCCTCCCAAGTATTAAGTAATGTAAATTTAAGTTTTTTTTTTTAAATAAATTATAATAAACGCCTGAGATAAACGGTTCATGTATACTTCATGTGATTGTTTTTACATTACTCCCCCAATGATGATTACACAATAAGTTCGTAAACCTCGTGTTCTTTCCGATATTTCTTCGAGCTTTTACGGACCCCCTGTAAGAACATCGCGGACCCCAGGTTAAGAACCGCTGGTCTAGAAAGTTTAATTCATATGTCTATATCAGTGATACCGCTTATTTACTTTAATATGTTTATATTGTCATATTAATAATGTAACTCTGATTTTTCATAAACGAAGGGAAGAAAATGTATATACTTTTAATTTCTATATTTTCTTGGCTTTAATGAACGCTTAACTTTGTAGTCGGTTATTTAGATGTGACCACCTTTATTAACCCTTTATTTTCCTTCGATTGAAATCAAACTAGATTAAAAGGCATCAATAAACCACGGAACGAGAAAGAGATCAAGAGAAACGGGAGCATCGACTACGGTTAGGTGAAAAGAAAGGAAGAAAAAAAAAAAGGAAACATCGTGGTCTCACGATTAATTGACAAAGCGTCCGTAGGAAGCAATTTCATTTACACTTCCAGTCCCCAGTTCCCTGCAATCGAATTCAGTCGGGAAAGAAAAGCGTGGATTTTTCTACGGCCGTTTCCTGAGACCGAAATCGGCTTCCTGCCAGCCCCGGAAGCACGCTTTAATATCCGCTTATGACGGCTATGTTTCACGATCTGAGACACCCACTCGGCCCCATTCCGCCCCATCAACCCCCATAGTGCGTTTAATTTACGTGTTTTCGCGAGTTATTCGTCCCCCACCCTATGGCCAACCCCTCGTCGAAGGGGTCGGTCGCCATGGCGACGTCTAGCGTTCCGACGCCCAATCGTGGGGCGCCTACGATGTCGGCGTCAGCCCTACGAAGCCGTGGAAAGACGATAATAATTGATGGTGAGCAGGGACGAAAGGGAAAAGACAGAAGGGTGAAACCGTGAAGGGTGGGGCGTGCAATGGAACAGTGCTCCGGTGGTGGTTTTCGTTCTTTCTTCAACCGCGATGAGGGCGAACGAAATCGGCGCCCTTGAGATTTCTGTTATTAAGCGGACTGCCCCTACAACTTGCGTTTCATTTAGTCGGGTAATTCCGTACCTTCGAGTGGCTCGATCGGCTCCATTTTTCGATTATTTGTTTAGTTTAATGGATGGGTTTAATTGTTTCTTCATTCACGGTTACACAGGTGGATACTAATCCAATTTTTAACAACTATGAACTCTACGTAACTAACCATTCGTCAAAATGAAAAGCGAAACATTTATTTCAAGTATTTAAATTCTGTTTCTTTCTTTTCAAATATTTTTTTGTCAAATAAAAACAATTCAGTTTTGATTGATGTCATTTTACGAATGCTTAGTAGTAACATTCTATTATTAAAATAAAATCATACCACAATCAATATTGCACCACCAACAGTTCGCAAAATATCATAAACCACTCAGTTCGTGGTTTATAGTAAACAAAATTATGCTTTGAAGTTAGAATTGTAATATAAAAAATCGTAAATAAAAAAATTTTATTCTACATTTTTTGTCTGCACCGTTAGTTAATTAGTATTCTTAACTTAAACAGATTTTTTTCTGTGTTCTTTTATAAATCATTTATTAAACTGAACCTTACCGAATAAATGCCGAAGGATTTTAATTTCAATCCTTACGCGGTTAATTAATTAATCGGTCAAAGTTACAGCTTCATCGTTTGGCAAAACGTTTCTCCGAATTTCTTGAGGCTCGTTTAATTAAGCCTCGTTTTCTTAACATAAATTAGTTCCGAGTTACTGGTACCCTTATTATAAATCTTGTTTTTATGCGAACAGTTTGTCGTCGATGCAAGATCCGGTAATTAATGCTAGCTTAATAGCACCAGGCTGCAATTTCGACGAACGAGTGACTCACATTCGCACATATCGCGCACGCTTCGAATTGGCATCGAGTCAAGGAACATCGTACGCATTTGCAACACACGTTGCACTTTAAGCGCACTTATTGCTGGTAGCGCGAGTAGAACAATGCGATTTAAATAGTGACGAATACTCGCGGAAGCTTGAACCTCTGTATTGCTTTACGTGTCGTCCAAAAGTGTTTTGCCAATGGTTTACAAATAAACGAAAATATACTATACTACATCGTGTAAAGATAATAAAAACAGATAAGCGATAGACTTTCAATAGATTCATTTCTCTTAAACAGATATCTATTCACACAAATCTAGAAGACGATTTCAATTAAATTTCAATATATCCCAGAGTTTCTTAGTTCCTAATAAAATTTTAAAATTCAATCATATAATATTTCGAACCGCAGAGTTAAGAGCAGTTCGTACGAATTTATAAATCTGACCACCCCGTATCATCCCCTTTCAGTTTTCCATAACGAAAGAACGCATATTATTTTTGTATTGCTGCTGTGTCCTGCACTGACTGTTCGCGGTGCTGAATCAAAGACACGAATCACACTGTCCCGACCACGACTAGCGGCAACACCATCGACCAAACTCAAAGTTTTCAAGGAGCCACGTGGATGCGAAACGCTCTGTCTGTGGTCCAACAATCGAATCGTACGCGCAGATGCAATCGTCGGAGCTCGTGCTACTCGAAGAGAACCGACGCAGGAAGGGAGGAAGGGATGGTCCCTCGGCCGCATACCGTTTGGCCGAAGTAGTGCAAACAGAAGCTGAAGTATCAGCACGCCCGGCACGCTACTTGCTCGGCGAATGCAGCCGAGAGAACTGGAACATAGGGGCTGCCAGTCCCGATCCGGACTCGATGTAACACGCGTGTGCACGTATACAGAAACGAAACCGATCGCCGGCCAGAGACGATCGTAACAAGCTAAGCCGGGACCCAGGGAGAAAGAGACGCAGCCAGAAGCGGGACCGCGCTGGCTATGCAACGCTGAAATTCCGGCGACTTGTGGTGTCAGTCGCTGAATTCCGCTCGCAGACGATCGAGACCGATTTCCTGCCTCCCCCGTGCACGTCGCCCCACGCCTCGTTTTTCGATCCTTAACGAGCGACCGCTGAACGATGCTCGGCCCGAACCAGTCGATCGAGATGCAGATACGATTGCCTGAACGAACGTGTTCCTTTTCAGCTAACCGTCGAACAATTTGTTTCGCGGTTAACCGACATCGACGATGACTTTCAATGAACACATTCGACACATTATGTCTTCGAATGTAACTCTTCTGTATACGTCAGTGCTCCGAATTGCTTAATTAAATGTATAATCGAAATTCAATTTATTTTATCCGCCAAATTTTAGCATATTTCGTTCGAAGATTTCTTGTATTGCGAATGGGTTAGTGTACAATCGCGCTCAACTTAGGTTTTCCTTGTGTAATTAACAATTTCAACGCTTCTTCGTTGGTAAAAGTTAAATTACAGTGGGTGATCAAATTATTAGAGCCATCGTATGAAAAATAGGGCCACAATTTTAACCCTTAAGCACCTACTACGCGTCTCACAGACACCAAACAATTTTCCAAGTGTGTTTGTTTCTTCCGAAAATAAGAAGTCCATGGAACGTAAATGGTTGTTATAGAGGTAAGTGTTAATTTTATGTAAAATCCTCAAAATACTTGTAATGATTTTAAATAACCTCTCACTGCACTGGATTTTATTAGGAATGGCAATAATGTGCCGACGTCTCCTGGACGAGTGGTAGCTGATTATGTAGGAAATACATGTGGGTATAATCAATAATCCATTCACTAAAAAAATACTTATAAAAATAAATAATTACATAAAAATATTTATATTTATATATGTATTGCCTCAATTCTTTTTGGCATACTTTCGAAAGACACTACAACGACAATGACAATACTGATACAACATCTAAACTTCTTAAAAAACGAAACGGTAATTCCCGACTGTTAGGTAGCAACTGACGACATTCGCACAAAATAACATTCAAATGAGAGACAATGCCACTCATAGGATTGCCAACTGTGTATCAGAATTTGACAAGTCTAATAAAAAGTCTGTTTAACTGAGTTTTCATTTAAGAACTAATCGTTTCAAGCCGAGTGGCTCTAATAATTTGATCACCCACTGTAATAGGTGGAAAGTAGTACTAAGACTTACGGGCGCCCATATAGTAGTATGATAATCTCTTTTCTGAAGGAACGATTCGTTTGCGTAGGGTTAATCGTTATGTTTTGTATTTATAGCTATATTGCATATCTAAGACTCTCAACAATTCACATTGAAAAGTTCTTCCCCCTATATTTACCCTTAACCAGCAGTAAACTACATTTGCAGTAGAATATAATAAAATGCGTGTAAAATAAGCTACCTATTTATCAGGATTGGATCTGAAACTTACGGTTACCAGCAATGCTATTGAATTTTTCGCGTCTTCAGGAAATTCTGAGCGATACCGGAACGATACTCCACCAAGTGTGAATATAATTTGATCTTGATTTCCTGGAGACAAATTAAGCATCCAACTGATATTCGTTTCTAAATTTTTCTGTAAGAAATAGCATTCTTTCATTTCACAGCGAACCGACCATCGATTCGTCGCGGAATAGCAGCCGATTCTATCAGGCTTAATCGGTAACTGATCGCATGCAAATCCGCGGCGTTTCTCGCACGAAGAGACGGTCAACATCGAGGCGAACGAAGGGAAGAAACAAGAAGACGAATAAAAGAAAGGTACGAAGGGAAAAAGAAACGTACCTTTGACTCTCGACCAAAGCGAGAGTGGTGATCAGCTGCGCGAGATAAAATCTTTACTTCTTTCCTGCTGTCCCTTGCGCCGGCCCACGATCTCAATACAGGCTTGCTGGCTCTTTCAGACCGACCGGCCGATCGGCTGGTCACGATCACAGACGAAACCGAGCTTGTAATTGTCTCGTAAATTCCGAGTATCGGTTTAATAGAATATAATAAAAACCGAGGATAAATCGATGAATTCGAGGAATTCGTTGCTCGTTTTGCTGGATAGGAATAAGTACCATTGCTTTGCAGTTTTTTCACTAAATCGAATGAATTGTTCATAGATAAAGTGATAATTCAAGAAACGAATTTGATAAGTCTCTTGAAATTGAATTAAAATGTTTCGATACGGATACAGAATGATACTTCTGTTATTTCTAATAAATTTAACCATTTCAGCGTTTACTGAAATAAGAGGATGGTAAAATTGTTTTAGAATTTGTTTGTAAGTTATCATCCTTATGAATACTATTGTTAAATTAAAAATGAAATTACTCTTTAATACTTGTAACATATCACAGGACTAGAATATTAATAAATATTTATATACTTATAATATCCAAAGTTCTGTATTTAAATCACCAATTTTTCTTATGATAGATAGTACTAATATCGTTAAAAGATCAATGAGATATGAAACAATGAACGAATTAAGGTAATACTTTAAGTTACTTGGAACAAGAAAATGATTCATAAAAAGACATATACTCGCATAAAAATTCCCAATCTCGGGTAAAAGCGTTAAAATGATTTAAAGTATCGAATCAAACACGATTGGATTTCAATAAATGCAGCACGATGCCGTTACACCAAAGAATCTCAACTATCCCATTCTACCTTCAATTGCTCCAATTGCTCCTGTTATAAGAATACTTCCACTCGCCTTCCCCTATTACCCTCGATCGCACCGATCGTTCCAATTTGCCCCGATCATTTCGATAGAACGATACAATCCATAATTGCTTCATCTTTATTTCCACGGTAAAACGATCATACATTCAACAGAATTTCGCGTACGAATGAAAACTACGTTCGAGGCGATCGATAAGGAAACAAGAGACAAGGGTATATATACGTTTCGCGTACGACGTCCACTTCCTTTCATCTTCAAAATGATAAATCAACGTCGCGCGAGCGAAGGGTGCTGAGATAGCGCGACATTGAAACTTTGCACGCGGATGGACATACGGTATTCGTAACATTGTATGCATATTAGACAGCTGGGCAATGGGCGAGGAAACATACCTCGCCTTTCATAGTGGCCGACATTGCACTTGCACGTCAAAAGTCTTGTAAGTGGCAGCCACGTTGGGACATCTGGATTCCGTGACCGTTTATGGTGCACCTTGAATTTCTAATAATGTAGTAGTTGAAAGACTACAATTACTTCTCACAGATAAAATTAATAACTTATAGACCGTTAGGTAGAATGTTAACCCTTTGCACTCGAGTGGTGCCTCTGAGTCACCGTATTTAATTAATCGAAGTATTCTAAAATGCGAAATTTCAATTTCACTCGTATCAAAATATAGGAAATTAAAGGAAGGGAATAAAAATCAACAGATTCTCAAATATTTCTAATACTTTTCTGCCGACACAGTGCATTTGGTTTCTGGAAGCACTGGAAAATTAAATTACATCCGATTACGTCCAAAAATGCTTCGAGTGCAAAGGATTAAATTCATGATGATTTCAATGGCGTACTATCCTCAATCTCAAAATTTGTTCAGTCTTAATTTACCAACGTGCGTACTTGGAGATTCCGGTACATGTCCTTTTATTTATTTCTAAATCTCAAGATTGTAACATTTTTGGATCAATTAAATTGTAGAATTTGATATTGATTGATTTATAATGGGAATAGTCAGATATCCTAAGTGTTCCATTTCAAATGGATGTAATTAACACAGTTATTAACCCTTCAACTTGTTATCCCATTATTCTTCACTTTATTTTGGTCTACTGTATTAAATAAGAATTACAATTTACAATTTAATAACTTAGTCAGATCCCTGCTTCGCTCTAAAAGAAAATATACAATTGTAAAAGTCATGAATTCCACAAAATGTACAGCCATCGAGTAGCATTCCTTACCACAAAATTTCCATTATATTAAATTGCAACATAAGTTGATAGGGAAAAAGGAAACTTAGAACTCCCATCTGTTTAATCTGAAACAGCTAATATAATGGGGAAAAAGTAGCTATCCAGTGATAATATATCACAGTACTTAACGCGAATAGAATTACGAAGTAAAAATAGTTCAGTGTAAAAAACAAGGAAACTCTGCAGACTTAAATTACAATCCTATACAATTACCATTTTGAGACAAACGGTAACTATATTATTCACAAACGAACCCTGTTAACACCAGCCATACAACTTCCAAACCTTCAGCAAGCGCTTAATAAAATCCACCACGGTTATCTAACCGATTCTGAGATCTCAATTTCCAACCAACGAGACTGGGCCCCAAGAGACAAAGAAAAACTAAACAGAATATCGTCGAGCAACCCCCGCTCCTCGTTCGTGGTCGAGTCTGGAAATCCATAACCACGAACCCGGCAGCACCACGCCGGATCGCGACACGAAGGAATGCTCGAATCATGCTCCCTAATTCACCGATGATTCCGGCTTTGTCCCACATCGAGGGTCCATGATCGGCTACGACCTGTCCCGCGACACACGAGGCATCCCGCGGAGCAGGTAGCTCCGGGGAGACTTTCTGTCAGCGTGGCGGATTATCTAGCCGTTTATCTGCGCCTATGAGACTCCCTCGGATACCGCATACACGTTCAACCCCCTCGTATACAAGCCGTTTCCTTATGTAGCGACACAACAGGTACATACCCGCCCCGGGGACTGTTGTCTCTCTATTTCCTTGCTCATAAATTCATCTCCTGGGAGAACGTTGGCCAACTTGCGTGGGGTCCGCGACGGAGATGAAGGTCACCGGATTCTTCGGTCAAAGGAGAAACAATCGTCAGTCGGTTTGTGGATGTTTCACGCACAATCTGTCTGTCCTTTTGAAAAAATATTCATTAAACCCATTCGTTATCCCTTCGAAGAAGAAAGCAATCGCTGTATGAAGTCGATTTGGTGGTCAGTGATCTGTAATATTTCATAATACGTATTATATATAAACGTTTCGACCCTGCCTATATACAACGTGTCCCACAAACTCTGTCCACTTAAATATCTTGGTTACTTCAAACAATAAGAGAAAATGTTACTTACAAAAGTTATAGGGCTTAAGAAACTGCATAATGTGATATAAATGATGTTCTTGTAAGTGGAGGCGTAGAGAAGATATAGCGATCACTTTTGTTTTTTTTAATGGAATACCTAATTTTTTATACTCGATTTCGATAGATTAGTATATGTATTCTGAGTATAAAAGCACTAACTTACCGTTGCTGAGATATCTGACTTTTTTCATTCCACTACAATGGACGCAACTATTCAAAGAGTACAACGTTGCATCGCTGCAGATGGCCGACATTTCGAACACGCTTCATGAAAAAAAATTAAATATCTCAGCAACGGTAAGTTTTAGGACAGATGCACCTTAGTGCTTTTATACTCAGAATATGCTAATCTATCGAAATCAAGCATAAGAAATTAGGCATTCCATTTAAAAAAACAAAAGTGACCGCTATATCTTCTCTGCACCTCCACTTACAAGAGCATCATTTATATCACATTATACAGTTTCTTAAGCCCTATAACTTTTGTAAGTAACATTTTCTCGTATTGTTTGAAATAACCAAGATATTTACGTGGACAGAGTTTGTGAGACCAACTGTATATCGATCATTTGTAAAGGAGTAATTTCTGAACCCCTCGTTCGTCTAATTGAATATATAAATATAAATAAAATTTGTGTTACACTTAGGATGTAATCTTAGGGAGAACCGAGTTGAACGAATGGAAATTCAAATGATTATAAAAATTTATGTAAAGAATAAAATCTTTGTTTCTTTTTACAAAGCTCTTGAATCACTTTAGTCATAATTGGAGAGTTAATTTATTCTTTGGAGGGTGCCATGGTTATTTGCCCTCATGCCCGGATGCACCACTATATAAACTATTATTTAATTATAAAAAAAATGGAAATTGTGCTAAAACTCACAAATTTACCCTTTTCACGTAACCTACACACTATAAATTACTTTGAATTATTTTCTTAGCAGCCTGTAGAAACTCGAAATTCGTCCAAGGATCTAAGTTCTTCATAATATTGCAAATTGCAATAAAGTGCAAAAATTTAATTCTTTCGACAACAAATAGCAGACATGCATCAAAATTCGAGTGAACGTAGAGAAATAAATGAAAATTCAATTTGTGCCATTTATGGCACACTGTGCGGTAGGGGGTTAACACTTCCATACCGGAGATTTACAAATATCGATTCCAGGCACGAGACATCGGAATTCGGTCCCCATGATTGATGCTGCGATGACAAACGCGACAAGCTTACCTGATGTCGTGCCTTTGACTTTCCACTTAATTACCAATTCGACAACGAGCCGATCAACGAAATGTTACGCTTATTTCGGCAAATTCCGACGGCAAGAACGCCGTGGTTTCTCGCGATACGAGTTTCTTTTAAACAAATACGCGATGCAGGAATCTGAAAAGCGTTGCCGCGATTATTTACAAAATTTGAAGTATCTTCATTCGGGTAAGTAGCATGTTATACGGGTAAGAAGTTGAAGAATCTTATCGATTTTTCGCACGATGGTACAATACTCGGGCGAGCATGACTTAAACATAACCACAGTCAAAAATTGTACAATTTGTCAGAAACTTAATTAACCCTTTCGTTACGGCCATCTATATTATTAGACGTTTCTCTACCATTTTTAAGGGCCTACTCACCCTTAACAGTGAAAGGATTGATAAGTTTGGAGATGTAAGCAATTATCGACTTAACGGATTTGTAGAATATTAATTATTATTCATTATTTTGTAACCAATTTGTAATATTAACATTTGAGTATATTGCAATAATTTTTCCATTTTCAATCCTTACGGCCAGTAAACCGCACAGATAGCATTGATTTTAGACATTTTTGTTTAAAAATTCGACTATCTTGTTTTGGTTAAAACAAGTTTGTGTTGTTTCGTAGGTCTTGGGTCAAAATTAAACCGTCCCTGTGTTTCAAGAGTTACCTCAGCATTAACTATCCATTTTTATTTCAATAAAATTTCAACTAGCATAAAGTTAAAGGCAAGAATTTCCACGCTGAAACGCGAAACATTTGACCCTCGCCTCGTCAATAAAAGAAAGAAAAGGTAACTTCCGACACGAAGAAGGTCTCTGCCCGATCGATCATGGTTCCTGCAGCGTGAATTTTCACGCCACGCCGGAAACAACATCGCCATGTAGCCGGAACGAAGTTAAATCGTGGTTGGTCTCGCTAAGAAACAATGCGGAAATTAAAAAGGTAAGAAGCTAGGCCAACCTGAAGCGAACGTGTATCTCATCGTGGATGGCGATCTCGTTCGAAGCTCGCCTCGTTGTGTTTTTGCTCTGCATAAATGATGAGCTCGGGTATTTTAATGAAGACATTCCACGGGCGTTTGCCGGCTCCTTGGCGCACGGCGAGAGAAAGAGGAAAGGCGAACCTCTGCTTGAATAGACACGTTCCTGGCCGTGTTTGCTCCGCCTTATTTTCCATTGGTGTATTATACTGTTGCCTGAACCTGTGTGGATAACACGATATCTACACTACTGTTCCCAATTATTATGACATTTGTCTCATAAAACTTGAGATAAATCTACAACGAATGGCAAGGTGCGAATTAACACCCTATACACCCCTGTAACTTTGACATAACGTATCAAATTTATGTCGTAAATTAGAAACATTCTTCCCTATTTATTTCACTGATAACAGGTACAATTGTGAATTAATAATTCGTACACAATTGACTCTGAATACGACCAACCATTTTCTTAAGGAATCAAAATTGAAAAATTACAAATACTTTAGCAAAGGTAACTTGTAATAATTGATTATTAATAGATATTATTCGCAAAGAACCGTCATCTATTTTATTTTCCCCATTAATCCGCGGAACATTTTTTATTCTACTTAAGTGGTTGAAATAAAACAGCAAAATAGTTTGAAATTTTGAACTCTTTACATTGTAGTAGTTTTTTTATCTTTGTTTTTTTTATGAAGGACTTGGCTAGGTTCATTTTGAGGCGCGAACCGTGACCGTGATTTTCACGAATCACGATGCACCTGCCTTTATCCGGGTGGTGGATTTTAATGCCTCGATGCACCCTCGACGACACATAGAACGGCGCAAATGAGACGTGACTGGAAAACTAGCAGGGGGGCCCTAGGAGATCGAACACGTGCACCCGCTTAATTGTTATTCCGATGCGTTCCGGCCATTCGCAAACAAACAAATTGCTCTCTCGATGAGTTTTGGTGACCGACTCCATTGTCACCGGTAATTTGATCACGTTATTTTGTACACCCTACTTTATACGCAAAATAAAAGCGTCTCTTTTTTTAAACACAATGATCCGAGATCATATGTCAGTCGTCTAAATCATTGAATAATTAGTCAAATAAAATACACACAAACTTCGAACAGAATTGGTATCACTGGAACAGTGAAAGATAAGAATTGTTTATTAGTTAGTATTTTAGACCGTCCGATTACACATGCCAATTTCTATCGTGACAGTTAAATATTATGATGATTAACCCTTTGCATTCGAAGCATTTTTAGTCGTAATCGGGTCTAATCCAATTTTCCAGCTACGTCGGAAGAAAAGTGTTAGAAATATTTGAGAATCTGTTGATTTTTATTCCCTACTTTAACTTTCTGTATTTTGACACGGGTGAAATTGAAATTTCGCATTTTGGAATACCCCGATAAATTAAATATGCTGACTCAGAGCCACCACTCGAGTGCAAAGGGTTAAAAAGTTAGCCAAACCAAACAGATTATCCAGACGGCGCTAGCAGCGGTAAAGCCATTATTCACCAGTAGCTCCCATCCACGAATCTACCATCGTTCCCCGAACAAGTCTGCCGATCCGGAAGTCGCGGTTCTCTCAAAAGCCACCGCGCCGGCTACCGGTTTTCTGTGACTGCGCGCGAGCAAAAAGGAGAAGCAGGAGTTCGCAACGAAGGTGAAAGAAGAGGGAGAAAAAAAAAACAAAAACTAGAAGGAAAGGAAAGACACGGGGGTGGGGGGGAGGGGGGATACGATATCGGGAAGAAGGACGCCGTGTACCGCGTACCCAGGACATCGTACGTCAAAGGTTCGAACCCGTGGGAACACAAGGGCTGAGATGCCTCTCGATGGCGAGCCAAAGGCGAACCGAGTGTGTTCCTGCAGGTAGACGACGACGGGGTACATCTTCGATGTCTGGTGAAGGAGGTGAACAAGGGAAACTGACTTCGATCGAAACCGAATTTCTCCAATGGCACCAAACACGACAATTTCAATTCAATGATCATATCTGGATGACTATGGATTTTTTTTTTGAAGGATCAATGTTGTCCATTGTATCGAACAACAGGGTGGATTGCTTGTGATGTTAAATAGATTCTTTCTGGAACGATGCTGATGAAAGCATTGTATTAGATTGGCGAGAAAGTATTGTCGTTTTGGGGAAAAATGAAATTCTTCGTATTTCGATCTCGAATGAAGATTAATTAACGAACTTGAAACCCAACACATTTGAATGGGAACGTTGTTATTGAGACTGTGTAAAAATTTCGGTCTTTTTTTTATGTTTCATGTCGTGTATAAAGTAAAATGGAATTGCAGTTGCCTTTTGCGTATACCGAATGTTTAGATAATTGCGAATAATTTTATTGGACACTCGAGAAACAAAAAAACATTTTGAAAATAGTATACCATTTGTTGGAAATGAAATGATAAATTCAGAGGACTTTTTACAACTTCATCGCGACGCCCAAAGTGTTTAAGGAGATTAACCCTTTCCCCTATAATTTTGAATAATCATTGCTGTACCCTTTAGACAAATAACGTTATATTTTAAAATCCTGGACTATGCAAATTATGACTACAACTGAACTTCAAATACAGATTCAGTTTTTCATTAAATAATAGCAAACACACCTTTCAATAGGAAGAAAAATTATGCCATAATTTTACCAAAATCTTAGATATCAGCAATTACATATTATTAAACGAAACGTATTATCCTAAAAAAAAGAGGAACAAATTTATGTTCGATTACACGAAAGGTACACGGAAAAAGAATACAAATTCCGATGAAGCAGGAACATTAATTATTATCCAAAATATCGATTCATCGTACGTAGAAGGTCGGTTCTGAAGAGAAAGAGAGGAACACGAATTGAATTGGAGGTGGACCGATGGAAAGAAGCAAAAAGAAGAGAAGAGGATAGGTATCTCTCTCAGGTGACACCGCCGAAATATTTCAGTCGGCATTCCTAGACGTTTTTTCGGTCTTTGTCGAGCACGGCGTCACTATGTCATCGGGACCGATACAGAATTTCCGATCTATTCGATCTTCCTCGATCTTTGTTCATCCAACTATGATGACGTTTCATGAAGTTATGCGGTGTAAGTGAAAGAGCGAAACTTTAACTCGCACTTTTATGCTTCGTCCAATTTCAAGTGGTTGAAAATATCTTGATTTGAGTCGTTAATTTCTGTCAATATTTATTAAATCAGAATTATATTCATCCACGTGTTTTTTAATCTGTTTAAGGGTTTGATGACAGGTGTCATGTATTCGTGGTTTAAAAATGTCATTTTTTGATACCATTTATCGTACTATTTGTTAAGTTTTGTATTCACTAATTTCATCAAAGGATTAATAGGGTACCGTCTATAGAATTATTGATTGAAATGTAACAAATATTTTTAATAAAATAAAACACCATTCGAATTATTGTAGTATCCAACTGGTAATTTTTCGACCCTTTTATTGTACAATTTTTGAGCATTTGAAGAAAAGTATACATATTATTATCTTTCCTTTTTCGAAAGAAAATTCTTGCGATACGATTTGAATTAATCCGAATAAAATGCTAATTGTAAGTTTAAAAGAAAACTTAATCCATAAACGTAAATTTTACTTCTAGAAAATTATGAATCCCTTTTTTCGTCGCATATTTAACACATTATTTTATTAATCGAACCATTGCCTTCGTCGTCACGGTTCAAAGAGGCATAATTCAATGTAATCGTTCCGGATATCAGAGATCATCTGTAACGGTGACAAATAAGGGTGGACACAAGTTTCGGGAAGGTAATATTAATATTCATATTCACGGTCGGATCATTTGTTCCCCTGGTGCAATATCAATAACCTGACCCTACCAGTATCCCCTGTGCAGGGGTGCCACTTGCGAAAAGGGGACGTACTCGGTATTTAATTACCGCGAATCGAGGGGTGATCTACGTGCAAGTGTACCGTGGTTTCCTTGTAAATTGTTTAATGTTCCCGGTAATCGTAGCAAATTCTTCTTTGAGAGTTTATTTCAAAATACAAAATCAGTGTTCTGTACAAATTATTCCCATCTGCTACAAGAAAGTATTTATGAATGATTCTGTAAGACATTTTCTTCTATTCCCGTTATTCTTCGCTCTATTTTCATTTACTTTATTGACCATGGTTTCAGTTTTTTTAATAAATAATGATATTTTTCAGTACTGATTAGAATATCCTTTCAAGCAAAATAAAAATATCATGCTGAGAAGGGTTAAAAATTGTACAACTTATTGACTCTGTGAATTCAAAATTTTGAAAAGTTCAATCTTGGTTGATTAAAAAATTTGTCCTACAGAATTTTTTATAAAATTGAATAAATATCCAATACCTTTCGATCAAATCTACCATAACTTGAATTTTTACCATCTTTCTAATTTCTGTCAATATTTATTTATTAAATCAGAATTATATTCGACAGGTGTCATGTATTCGTGGTTTAAAGATGATTTCCACTCAAAATCCATAGAGATAAGCAACGAATTTAGCTGTCAACCTAATATTCCGATGCTCGGCATCGATAATTATTCTAGATGCCATCGAACCGTAAGGGGTAAGAATCAGAAAAGAAGTAAATAACAGCCAGGAAGTCTGTCACCGTTTCTCGGACTGTGCGCTTCACGTGGTCCTCACGTGGTTTCCTGCTCGTGGTTTTTCCACGTCTAGCCAGCATATGCAAGATTGCGTAACTAAACACACAAATCATACGCGACGACAGAAGAAACGGAACAGACTGATTTATGTACACGGTACGATGGCCTATCTGCTATTCGCCTGACGAAATGCACTTTGGCCAACGAACTTATCGTATGTGGAATGCGATCCTCCTATGGGACACCGTTGCTTCGTTTCGACGAAAAGACAAATACCACGATGCAATGCATGCATGAGATCTGATGATGGGATAAAAAAAAACAGCGACACGTGTTAACTCTTTCGTTGCAAATATGTTTATCAGCTGAAAAATATATAGGGTGGTTGTGAAAAAGGGTTCGTATACACTTCTTTGGTTGTTTTCAAATTTAAATCATTTTCTAGGGTTATTACTTATTTTGCAATATTTCAAAATGTCAAGTAGAATTATTATATTAATAATTCTAAGACTTGGAGGGTGCACCACCAGGACAGCAACAATCCGAAATTTAATTTTTTACGCTATTACATTATTTAAATTTTGAATTTTTATTCCCCAATAGATGCTAATTCTCCATAAGCCGAGTACCATTTTCGGAGCTTCTCAAAATGCTTATTTTGTGATTTATCCAATTTCTAACAGATCCATTTTCCAAATAAGAGAAATATACAAAAGCGAACGTAAGTTGGCAAATTTGAAATACTTTAAGGGTTAATTAATTTTGTGTTCCGATAAATATCATGCGGTTTATAATTTCTAGACGTACACAATGCACGATCAATTTTGATCAGCAACACAAAGCAGACTTCTATCTTACTCACAAACCTCAACACAGGAACACTTTATTTCCAAAATCGTTTCCCTGAGTAACTGCCTACCCCACGAAACTACCATAATTAAAGAAGCATTTCCCCGCGTGTTCACAGGACACGATCCTATAAAGAACAAACCGATAGGATCCGAGTACCAGCTAAGATCGTCGCTTTAAATCGGAAGAAAAGATCCATGGAGGAACATCGCGGTCAAATTCGAGCTCGCGCCTTTAATCTATCCCGCTGTCGACTGAATACGAAAGAAAGAGGGGAACTAAAGAGAAGAAAAAAAAAAAGGAAAAGAAAGAAGAAGGAACAACGACTGAACGAACGGACACAAAGGCCGAGGCGAGTAACGCGACCTCGGTAATTAAAACAAGATGGAACACCTCGGTCAACGCAATAAATCTCACCATTTCCCATTCCTTCCCTTCGCTTATCCCTTCTCCCGTGGTTCCACCACTGTTTCGACCCCTCCCCCGATATATCTTCGACTTTCCCCTTATCCGTAGATCGGAACTAGCCCCTTCACGACTGGCCCCCCCGACGATTTATTTTATTATTTCGGTAGATTTACTGGCGGCTACCGTTTATTGGAATCCACGTCGATCGGAGATTATGAGGCAACCGACGTCCGCGTTACGAAACCGGTAATTAACGGCGACGAAATGAACGATCGGTCGAGAATCGCGCGGAAAATGAGCTTACAAAGAGCCAGATAAGTGGATTCTGTTGTTTCTTTCTCGATGACCGGTGCATCGAGATCAATTTGATTAATTCCTTGACAAGTATACTTCGATTAATTGCTGTTCGAAGGTAAAATGAGAGAGCAACATCGCTTTGGAAATTAACACTGGAACTACCGAGGTTTAGTTTGCTTTTCCATTGAAAATCAAGGGAGAAAGAAATAAAAGAGGGAACATAATTTATCTAGTAATTCTGTACCTTGATAACGAAAATGTCTTAATAAATTTTGCAATATAAAATAAGAAATTTGGTGCCAGTTCCTACAAGGACTGTGGGGGGTTGAGGGGTGAATATGTTTTTTTTTGTGTGGAAAATATCGATGCTCTCTTAACTCATTAAGAATGTCTTCGGGAAACCTTAATCTGAAATTCATAATATTACCAAGTTTGTAGTTTTATATAAAGGAAAATATCAAGGATCAATCATCTAGATTTGCCAGAAATCAAAACGATAGGTTGTTTAGATTTTGTTTGTCTAATAAAATAGAACATTTGGATTTAAATAATTATCGTTCCTCCAAAAATAATCTATTTTAGTTGACCAAATGGGATTTCAATGGGAACAAAAATCAGTGAGATTTTTGACTTTAAATAAATTGATTTTTTTTTTTTAATATTTCGAGCGATCTCGTTAAAATTTCTTGCCATCTTGTACAAAGCTTTCGCTCCATTTAGATTCGTGCCACGGCCAATCAGGCTACACGTGTTTTACACGTGATAAAAACGATCGTCCAAATACCCGGCACATCGTTTCCCCTAGGTGACGAAGTTAATTGCTCATTTTCTCATTTCGTTAACGTTACGAACGAGGAAACGGAGCACGTGTAAAGGAAATCGACCATCGATCTAACCACATGTTTTCTTGAACTTTAGTTCTTCTTTGTCTCTTAATTTGATTTACTGTATGACCTTTCCTTTGCGCGTTTTTCAAGATTATGGGATTGAAAAAGTAATGAAAAAAAAAAGTAGAAAATAACAGGTCTCAAATTGTTTTATTTTAAATTATGAAAATTATCAAGGTATTTTTGTCGAAATGTAGGTTAAGATAAAGCATAACTTTTATGCTAATATATTCCTCATATTTTTCCAATTTGTTTTTAATTCGAAAATCGATATATATACAACCTCAGTTATTTTAATGTTATTCTTACATTGGTTACATTAATTTATTCGACAATGAATAGTTAAAAATTTTGTGTTTGTTATTCATGATTACGCGACATTTGATAAAACCAGTTTCTTTAAAAAAAAGTGTGACCATTATTGCGTATTTTATTTTATATATTAAAATTTCAACACTAACCCTTTACAGCCCAGTGTTGATATATGGAAACATTTAAATGTATCAACAATTAGCAATTCACGAAAATTATGATCCTATGTTCCAGTTCTTTTAATATTTTCAATCCATTCCTATAAAAATAAACGTCTTAGCCTTTATTGAAAAATCTATTGTTTGATTACTTGTTTCGTATTCAAAATTTTATTTTACAAAAATGAACAAACAAAATTATCGGTTAAAAAATAATTCGAACTGGAAAGGGTTGAAAGTTGAAAGACTATCAAAACATCATCGTATGTTTATGTAGTATATTTTGCATAACTTAATTCCTATCAATTCAATTCTACAAATACTTAAATGATGGTTAACTGATTATGATGATCCTTAATCCAGAAATCAAACAGATAGTTTGTCCGAAGAATTGAAGGGAAAAATTGATTAAAATGATTGAACGTGTTAAACGCTACGAAGACGTTTAAGACTCGAACGAAACTGAAAGTTCCACGCAGAATTCCAGAAGACTAAATTCCCCATTAGTTCCTCTTATTACGTGCTCGATTAACTTTCCGGTGTGAGCGGGGCCACTAAATTCAGCCGCGTGTAATTAACCAGCAGCTGTGTAACGAACCGCAAAAGCATAAAATTCTATTTTCTCAGTCAGATATACTCTAGTTAATTCCGTCTCTTATCTACCGTAATCTCGGTGTTATTAATATAACCGCGGATATGTGGCCCACGTTTACAGGAAGTCACGTGTCCTTCGTTCAGTTGCGCAGGAAACGGTCGTAGGAAATAGGCTTGGTTTAGAAAAATGCTCAAAGAAACCGGCAGTTGTATTTCGTCATCTCGATGAATGCAACTAATTGCTTGTTGCATTTCTTTCTAGATCGAAGAAAAATCTTAGTTTCCGCGCTATGTCGTTTAAACGATTCGTTTAATTAGAAAATAAAAGAACAAATAACTAAACGTTTTAATTCTCCGTCAAATTTCGCTCAAACTGTTTAAACACGGTTTTAGTTTATCAAGATAAAAGTAAGTTTATCGTTACCGATGGTTGTGAGATTTTGTAATTTTTAAAGGGACGATATCTTCTAAAATATAGTTTCCTTTTTCGTAACCTAATCATCATACGTTGTTAGACATAATAATCGCTTATGAGAAGTGCAATAACAAAATTCGGAAATTTTTGACCGATTTTTGTCAAATAATTCTGTTCTTAAAAGGTTAATTAACACATTGAATGCCATTGAACAGACTACAAACCTAATCGTTTAACGTAATAAAAAATCATATTCCAGGATTAACCCCTCCGATCTGACGCTCCCTACGATTAATAGAAACTTCGATGCAATAAATAAATGATAATAAACTGCCCTAATTTCGAAGGCTATACTATATTAGGCAATACTAAATCTTTGATCAAAATGAATCAAAGTTTACGCAATATACAAAAACTGGTGTGACGTTACAGTATACCGATGCTGAACTGAAGGGGTTAATTAATTACAAATAAAAATAATGAACCACCACGTACCTGTTTAATCGAAGAACAAATCTTGCAGTGTACTGTCGGGTGAAGTGAAGTCCACAAAAAGTCAACGGTGTAATATTAATGCATCATTTATTTAACACCTATGATGATGATAACATGAGATGGATACGATGCGCTTAACGTAGAATAATCATCCGCTAATGACGGTTGTGGGTGCTCGTGAGTTAACGACAGATGTCCTGTCCTATTAAGGGAAAGGATAATATAAAGAATAATTGTGACAATTCGAATAAGTAGTTATTTTTCTTTTTATCTTTTTTTTTTTTAATTGGCTGACTCGGAGAGGTTTTTCAGAATTTCTGCAGCGCCCGGTGTTTATGATACAATTAATAATAGTAATATATATATTTATAATATATATATATGGCAAGATCATTGGTCAATAAATATTTCACTTATATCCGCCAGCTAAATCCACCAAATAATTATACCTCCCTCGATCCTCCTCCTCGACGTGTATTTCTCTGTAATTAATCAATCATCACAACCATTAAAATTCATTCGACGAAGTTCGTTCTCATCTTTCTGTTCGCTCGTGTTCTTCCATCGAAGAGGACGATCAAAGCGGATTGAAATAAGACACGATTTTCTGTCAATTATTTGGAAAATTTAAACACGCCATCGTCGGCCTTGAAACTTCTAACTCTCCAATTACGAATCAAAGGCCCAGTTTGTTTCTCGATGACCGGTCGGATATTCATCAGTCACCTATGAAGGTAATAGTGCGCGCAAAGTATTCCTCTAATACTATCTGAGTTGTATTCTAATAGTAGATCCTTAAAGTAAATTAGGTAACACTATGTACACTTGCTCGAACCGGCACGAACGAATCCTTCGTACGTCGTTCCGGTCGTATAACAAAGTTCCTTTCTACTATATCCCCGCATCTCGTTCCCGCCAGAAAGCCCATGGATCCTCTAACATGCTAATATCACGTTGCATCGTCTAAGCTCCTCGATCGTTCTTCGATCGTCTTTCTATTTTGTCCGTCATTTTGTTTGTTTGTTTTTTTTCTCTACGGGCACAGTGTTCGTGAAGGATGTTCGATCGAAGAACAACGATTCTGTGGTATCCTGTTCTTGTTTCGCGAATCCAGCCACTGGATGTTGCGAATTAATTCGGTCCACGAGACTCCGGAACTCGCTTCTAGAACCAGTAGAGGTCTTTGGAATCCTGGACCTGCGATTCGAGACCTGGAACAGGAAGCAATGATTTCTATTTTCAATTTCTGAATACTGAATCAACTCGACTATTCTGGCAATTGGATACTTTATGGAAATCATGGATCGTGCAATTTTGGATTTATTTTTATATCGAAAAAAGCGACTGCCATGAAAATTATATGCAGGATTTTTAATAATATACGTCAGAAAATCACCAAATAGCTGATTGGAATTTATAAACAATACGTCGAATGGAAATAAACTAAAAAAATTATGACACGGAAGGATACACTTCGAACTTTTTGGGATTCGCAACTAGGTACCCTTTCACGTAGCCGAACCCCTTTTATTTTCGAAAATAAAGTTTTATGTACAAAGGTTTCAATAGGTGGCCGATTGTTTTCACGGGGGTTAACGATCCTGGAACAGGATTTTTACACACGGGGACAAGTAATTGGTTATACGAAAAGGTAGGGAATGAGTTTTTCGTCCGAACGGTCGGCTCATCGTTCATCGAAATTTATAACGCGGCTAGCCGCGTAATAAAAGAAGAGCCAACGTTTTGACGGATGCGAGGGTGCATAACTGGTGATGGCACCCGCTGCGCGACACGGACGTACAAACCGACACGGACGAATCTGAGGGAACGAACAGACAGGCGGACGGACGGACGGGGGACCAACAGAATATGTCACGAGATCGACCAGTTAAGATCTCATGTTCTTTACAACGGTTGCACGCATGTGACCGGGGCTATCTTTGATCTCGATATCTCGAACAGTGACCCTGCAGATCATCTTTGCCCCTCCTCCTCGTGATCCTCGGGGATCTGCTCGAGAATTATTCATAATCGAGAGAAAATTCATGGAAATCCGATGAATTTTGGATAAATAGTGATTCAGGTATTTCATAATTTTAACTTTAAGTTAAACAAACGTTATAGTGGAAGAAAGCAATCATCCAGTGACATACTAAAAGTAGATGTTACAAATGTTTAAAATAAAAGAATTTCAAATATTGGGAAATATTATTTAAGGTAATAGCAAAAGATTTGGAAAATGAAGATATAAAGTAAAAATCAGCATCCAAGAAATAATTTTTATATAACTTACGATACAATCTAATAATTATTATATTATAAAGCAGCACTTAATCGTGTGGAACATTCTCAATAATTAGACAAATATTTCGCCTGTCATAGAAAAGAAATGTCTTCTTCGATTTTCTAACAAAAGAATCGTCGATAATGTCATAGTTCAATATAAAACGATAAATAATGGAACATTTCCGTGTCCTCGCTCTCATCTTTCCTCGTCGCTAATACCACGAATTATCCAAGGTTTTTCTTCGTTTTTTCTTCATTTCATTTTTCTTCGTTTAGTAATTAACACTTTTTACTTGCAAGAACAGACCTTCGTCAATTCCATCCATCGTCTCATACATTTTCCAGCGTCATCGTGGCGACCAAGAAAAGAGTATCCTTCGAGAGAGGCCTCGAACGATCACGACCGGACTATTCCGTTCCTCGTCAACGTCATCATCGGCATCGTTCGATGTTAAACGCGTCCTACCGTGGCCGTATCAGTTTGTAATTTCAGGCTATAGCAACGGGAAAAGCGGACGTTTATCGAAACGCTTAAATTTGTGGCACGTGGTGCACGACACGGCCGATTAAGTTCGTATCTATCGGCGCACACGTGTCAGCACGTGGATCTACCTGCTTCAAAGTCAGGGCTACGTGTGCGCCCTGTGCGTTGCCATATTGGCGCATGCACGCCAAAAGATTTCATCTCCCCGACGAACACCGGGAACGCCGTTTCTATTTCATAGAAAATCGCCGAGCTGGAAAAAATGATGCCGGAGCAACGCGTGAGAAGGTGCCTCTTCGCGACACTATCGTATGTTTCGGTGAAAAACACTGATGCTTTGTGGGATCGATTTGCGGGTTGGATGTATCGGTAAATCGACCGATTTCGTAAAATATTACAATATTAGTTGAAGTTTATGCGAAGCTCTGATCAGGTGTCTGTTAGGAAATCTAAAACTTTGTAAAAAATTTGAATATTAATTGTAATTATTTAAACTTCTGTAGCTACTAATTATTTCGATAGAAATCTAATCTCATAAACATGGTTTGCTTAATTTGGAAGTTATTCGAATTTTTCTTGATTTCTTAAGGTTCCATTACGAAGGATATTAGTAAACTATATTCTAACATTTATTTCACTACTCTCTGAATTATTAAAACTCCATAAATATAGAGTTCCCTATTAATAAAACCTTCCAGAAATTGCAATAATATCCATCTTTATGCGAACTAGGCAGTTGTTAAAATAATTATCCGAATTTCCCTAAATTACTTAGATCATTCTCCATAAATAGTAACAATATTTATCCATATCTCGACAAAACGACAGCTAGAAAGGTTACCTCAATTTTTCCGAATTACTTACAGTATCAGCTCATAAAATTCCGTTCAAACGTAACATCTCAAGCACCCATGTAAATCATTCAAAGCGTTTTATCATTCCCTGTATCAAATTTATAAATAAGAAAAAGGAAGTTGATTGCACATCTTTCAAGATCGAATACAACGATTAAGTATTGCGATGGTGTGGCCAACAAATCCCGTGTAATACGGTCGATTATTCGAGAGGAAAGTGGAGAAAGAGGCTGGCCATAATCGATGTTCTTCCGCGTAAATACGAGAAGGGTGACTCGGAAAAGCCAGGGAATACTGGGCAATATTGTCCGGACTATCCGACACACCATTTACCACCAACACCCCCGTTCATTTTGTTCCAGCATATTGGCCTCGCATACTCGACCGTGAAAACGTTATAGGCACGTACGTGGCTCGCATAAATCGTCTTGACACTTATGGTACATTATTCGGCGGTTACGGTCCTGCGTATTGAATTAGGATGCTCTCGCACGGAGATTATGATCGCACGTCAGCCAGATCCGAAAATCGAGGACAAACACTATATTGGGCAATAATTGAATAAAATTTGAGGAAAAGTAGCTATTTGAACGATTTAATATGATTGTTGGATACGGTAGTTATTTCAATTACATATAATAATTTTAAAGTAGATCAAATTTTGTTCTTCTCTCTGATACAGTAACTGGTAATTGCTTGAATAACATTGTCAATGGTTGTAGCAGTAAATTACTATGGAGTAATAAGACATTTTCTAAAATTAGAAATTTATATAAATACAATAATAATAATTCAATCACATGTTTAATTGTGGAATGAAAACGAAATTTGAAAATACTTAGCTTTATTAACAAAGCTATAAACCAATAAAAGAGATTATAACGCGGGTAAATCAGTATAGTATGAGTTATGTAAATAAAGTAAATCGAATTATGTAACGAGACTGTTTCGTTTAATAGAAATTTTATTTTTTTATACAAGAAATTCGTATCTAAGAAAGATAAGATTGATCTGTGTATTATTGAAAAATAATATTCAATTATTAAAGCGAAATGATTTTCCCTGAAATACATCGTCTTTCCTCGGTACTATATAGTTATCGCTGACTGTTCGTAGCTTTATTGTTCGACGGAAGAATACCGTGTTGTGGGGGCACCGTGTTTCCGTTTGAAACCTCAAACGCACACAAGTCGATGAATACAAAGTTACGGACGAACGCATCTGTTATGAATGTTTCAGCATTCAATATTCGCGATATCAAAGAGCAAAGCAAGACGGTACAAAGAGAAATTCCCTTCGGTCCTTCCGGTAAAGAAACAACAGACAAAGTCGATGGAAATTCGGAGCGAAACGAGCTCAACTCGAGAATTTTGCGATTCTGTTCTCTGTGTTTCCTTGTAAAGTGAACTATATTTCAATCGTTCTCCGAAAATCAGTAAATAAATAACAATTTTATGTCGTGTACCTAAACTTAACTTGCATAAAGATTTTCCTAAAGAAGATAACATTTCATAACAGGTTAAACGTTCATGTTTTAGATTTAAATTTTGTTAGAAAATATGCTTCAGAAAATTGTCGATATTTGCAAACTTGCACTTTCTTCATCAAGTCTAATATTTTCTAAAGTAGAGGAATTAAGAAATTAAATGCAAAAAACGAATTTTGCAGAAGAAATTCTTTAGATCTATAGTTGGAAAATAAATTATCTTAAGATCAGATAAAGCTAAATTATACATCCTACACGTTACAATATTCGTTAGCAGTTTTTCCACATTTGACAAAAATTTTGGTGTGATTATTTTTTCTCTGATAACAAGTTATCATTAAAAAATTTAAAAAAACAATTCACGTGCTCGTCGCTTTCATTTGACAATACCATCGAGTGGCAAATTTGACGTCAAAAGACGAGAGTTGGGTATCCAGATTAAATTAAATCGAACACCCCCGCTTTAAAAAGCGTAGCTTCAACCCCTATGATCCGTCGACCCTACTCGTTGTCGGGGGATACGTATCGAAAGCATCGTGATGACCCTTATCAATGGGGGGTCAAACCCCTCGCAGCCCGAAATCCAATATACTCGTGGTAAAGGAAAGTCCCCACTTTGATTCACCCTGCCTCGAAGCTCGTATGCATCGACGAGCGGGTATTAATTGGAAATTAAGCTACTAATTCTTTGTGCTTCCGACGTTTCCCTAACCTATTGCCATGATACTTTCTGAGAATTCGTGCAAATATAAAAGAAAAATTTGTATGCAACTGCTGAAAATAACTGAAGATTCTTCAACCCTTTATGAACCTCTGTAATTTTTAAGATACCTAATTTTCATTTCTATCTTCATCAGGATGCGTACCAAAATATAGTATACCGATGATTGTCTATAATTTCGTATCAAATTCGAAATGCGGTGTGTATTATATTGTACAATAAATACAATACGACGGTCAAAATTATATTATTTTCGTTTGCACCTTGAGTTGAATAATCTAATAATCTGAGTTCAATGCGTATCCGATACAATTCACCGGGTGGTTATAGAATAAAATGCAATTTCCTTATCATCTTACGAAATTATTAAATTATTTAAATAATGTATACTCCTTGGAGAGTGTCGGGGCTCCTTGGGCCTCTTTCTGAGTGCGCCATTGACGTACCCTCTGCATGATCGATGCAATTTATTTCCACCACGCCGACGATGGGTTAACACCGAGACAACTTCGATATTGATGGCGAACAGCGTTAATTCTTCGCGCGTATTTTCCACCGGGCAGGGGAATCACGAAGAGGAGAATCGGGTCATGGGTTAAAGGACGAAGAGGACACGCGTTCGCCGCGAAGGAAGCCCCCGGTTCACCGGATTGTCTCCGGCTACGAACGAGCCGACTTCGAGAGATCGATATAACCGGCGGCTTTCGACCACTCCCTCCATCCAACTGGCTGACCAATCGAGGCTCGCTAGCCATCCCCGGCTACCCTGGTGTCCCTCTTTTCCATTCTCTTCCCTTTTGCTCTCACCGGTGGAAACGGTGCACGAGCGTGGATTACGTGACGTCAGCGCGCGACGCCATTTTCGAGGCGCGTGCCAGAAAGACCCGGCTGCAACGACCCGCCGCGGGTTCAGAATATTCCTCGCCAGAATGTCCCAACACGGACGAGAATTTATGACGAAGATTCCGTGAATTAATTTCTCCTGGAAATATTCCGATCACCGTGTCGACGACTTTCTTTGTTTTCATCTTGAAACCGCTTGACCGACAATCGCTTCGTTGTCGGGCAAGTATTTCAATCTTCTCGATGTTCAGGAGTCGCAAAGGGGTTTACGAGTATCTTGCGCCATTTATTAGGTCTTCGATGGTCTTGGATTTTTGGGGTAGTTGAGGTAACGAGGCGGGATTGCTTGGTTTTTAACCTTCTGCGGACGATCGATGTACGAGGTGTGATCAAAAAGTTCCCGGAAGTTCTTGATTTCGCACGCTATTTACATCCGAATGAATCTATCTTTTTTTCTCATGTTGATACGCATGTCAACGATGTATATATGTCGATTATCAGCTATTTCTAATTTGTCGTTTGTCTTTAACGGGGATGTAGGTAAGAGACATTTTGATTAGTTCGGCGATTTCGTAATTGCGGAAATGGCAACGCACCGGCTCATGCTTCGTTACTCGTACGTGAACTTTTAGCAAAAAACAGAACTGCAGTAATGCCGCAGCCACCGTATTCGCATGATTTGATACCTGGCGACTTGTTTCTTTTTCCAAAGATGATCACTTTGCAATTATGAAGAGATAAAGGGAAAATCGCTGGACGAGCTGAAAGCTATTCCAAAAAGTGCGTTTCACAAATGTTTTAAAGATTTGGAACATCGCTGGTACAAGTGTATTATAACACGTTGGCTGCCACGGGGGTCACCGGTGACCGGCACCCGAAATTTTTTACAATCAAATAATTACCAACAGAAATGATAAAATAAACCACGGATAGCGTTAACATTAAGCTAATAGTGCTAGCTATCGATTTGAAAGGTTAAATTTGAAAATTAGTTGATTATATTCTTAATAATTAGGATTTCAACGTGTCTGACTACACACGTCCGTTTTCACTGTGGCAGTCAACGTGATAATCCATGGGGATTACTTTGAAATAAATATAATTTCCGGGAACATTTTGATCACACCTCGTATGTACACGTCCAAATAGAATCGGCATATATACCCGACAAATATTATGCTGCTCTTTCGGCGCAAAGAACAATTATAGGCATGGACAATATTCGTTTTGAAGAAAGGAATTGTTACTTGTTTTACCTTAAATTTACCCTGTACGAAGCTTCGTAGCGCCTCGTTTTCAAAAGGTTGGAGGTTCTAAAAGATTTATTGGGGATGAAATTAATTGGAAAGATTTTCTACGATTTTATTATGGTCGAATTGTTAAATGAACGTGATTATTTAATTGATTTTTAGACAATAACTGGAAGCATTTCTATTAACGAACAGGTGATATTCTTCTAAACGTTTGGTAAATCGATCGTTAAGGGTTAAATGAAAGGAAAGGGAGATTCTATAGGGGTTGTACAAGTTGTATATACTTTTGAAGGATCCCTTGGATGGTTGGTCGCGCGTGAAACGACGCTCTTGAGCCTCCCCATGGTTACTTAACAATGATACGAGAAGATTCCTAAGAGAAAATACAATTCTTCTAGGTAGAAACAGTCGATCGATTACCGATCACCCTGACAATCGACGGATTAATAAATTGTTCTGAATTCTATCGATTTTGATCATTTTGCTAAATAGTTCTGAGTATATTTTGTTGGTGTTAGTATTTAGCGAAATTGTATATTTATTAAAATATTAATTTTGAAAAATACTCATCAAATATTAGTAACTAAATATTAATAATATTATGTATCAATAAAGTAACGAAACTACATTTATTAATATTTATTAAATCTTTGCACTCGAAGCATTTTTGGATATAATTATCTTTCAACATCCAAAGGCACTATTTTAGAAGAAAACTGCAACGAATGCTCGAGAATCTATTTATTTTAATTTTGTTTCACTGATTTCCTGCATTCTAATGTAAATTCTTCTTAAACTTCATATTTTAAAATGTTTTAGTAAATCCCATATGTCTCCCCGCATTTATAAAATATTTAATAAAATTAGTATTTTAATATTTTAAACTAACAGCTTAATATTTTACTATTACTATTTAACGGAAGACTAATATTGGGAATATGATATTTTTTGATAACAATATCAACAAAAATTATTATTGGAATTAGTATTATGCTAAATACTATCGAGTAACAAATAATTACAATCAAATACTAAACACCAATAGGAAGAAATATTATTGTATCAGTAATAAATACAGATAATAATGCCAATACTATTAGCATTATCAGTACTTCTACTAACCGCGAATACCAATAAAATGCAGCAAACGAGGAAAAACGGATTAAATTACATTTGTCGCAAAACGAATCACCGATCAAACGAATTTTCATCAATTTCAGCTACCAGTAAAAGAAACACAACGTTCCAAAGACGTCTGAAAATACGGTTGCAAGTGAACCAAACGAATACGCCAGTAATTTCGAGCTCGAGCATATATCAACGTCCCCGTTCGACAAAATACCGTGGACGGAATTCAATTCACCGTTCACAGGCGAAATACGTGTTTGATTTAAGCACACCTAAGGCCCGTGACGTCGTGGCGGCAGTATGCTCGGAAGCAATAGATTTCACGATACCGGTACGTCGTCGCTCTTCCGGCTCGGATAACGAATCTCGCTCGTAAATTCGTCCCCGTTCGCGGCCTGTTGGGAATTAATGCTTGCCCGGTCAAGATAAAAGTCCGCGAAACCGCATTGAATTAACATCCCCGGATCCAGTTCAGCCGTTGCCGCGGTTCACGCGGCCGCGTTCTTTCGCGACTTTCCAACTTACTGTTCCAGGAAACGATGAACTTCCTCCGAAGTTGTTACAAACGACGGAATAAAGAATACATATATTTTTAGGACGCGAGTGAACGATCGACGATTAATTTCTTGTGATATCAAATCGATTTTTACGATATTCTTTGATCTCGTTTCGTTTACGATTTCGAATTCGGGAGACTTAAATGCTGGTTGAAGAGATGCGATTGAAAGGTAATAAGAAAGCAGATGGAGAAGGACAGAATAGATGACACCTTCGTTATTATTGTTTAACACGTTGGCTGCCACGGGGGTCACCGGTGACCGGCACCCGAAATTTTTTACAATCAAATAATTAACAAAAGAAATGACGAAACAAACCACGGATAGCGTTATCATTAAGCTAATAATCCTAGCTATCGATTTGAAAGGTTAAATTTGAAAATTAGTTGATTATATTCTTAATAATTAGGATTTCAGCGTGTCTGACTACACACGTCCGTTTTCACTGTGACAGTCAACGTGTTAATAGGACAGAGCATTCAGTTATTGGAATTTTTGACAGATATGTATTTTAATCGGACTTGGGTTATGAAATTTAAGGTTTTCTCTTTTCGAATAATATTAACTTTCAGATTGTTTTGAAATTATTTTCCGTAAAAATTAGATTTGTATAAAAATGTAAAGATTCTTATTGTTAGTTATTGAAATTAAACGCAATTAAATGGTAATGAGTGAAAGAAAGGGTCAATAACCACAACAGTGTCAACTATTGAGTTTTTTAATATTATTAACTACTAGATTGAAGAAATGGAGCTTTAAAATATTAACAAACATTTATCTAAATGAAATTATTATATTACCGATTAAATATTAACAGAAAATTTTAACAGAAAATATACAATGTATCAATATAAGAGAAAGAAGTAAAGAAAATTTTAAGTAGTATTACTGTACTGGTATTCTTAACCCTTTATCTACCAAAAGCTTATTAATTGGCGTTTCAAAGACTGAAAGTTAATTAATATAAACCTCTGATTATTACTTTTTTTTTTCTCTGAAAGTTAGGTGTGCTGTTATCGACGATTTTCCGAATTTTTAATTCCTATTAAATTACAAAGTAATAGCGCTTATTTTTCCACTTTAGAACGGTAGATAATGAGTTAATTGGTAGATGAAAATTGCTATTTGAAATATTATTATTAATTTCATTTTTAATGAAAAAACTAATGCCAATCGATTGGCGATTCGAGAGATTGAAATATACGGAAGAAAGTAAACTATGTTGAATTGATCTGTCAATAATCAATCAGAACTTTATTTCGTTTCTAAACTATTTCTCTGTTATCTATATACATCCTTTGACTCTGATTATAATTGAAAAATAATGCAAGAATTTCACAGGGCTTGCATTCCTCGAACAGCAGTAATCTCTTTTAACTAATTTCCATTGTAAAAGTGGAAAATACGTAATTAGTATTGCGTCGAACGATGACAACGAAATCGGTATTTGCCGATGTCCGTGCCACAATTACAACGAATACCTGTTGATGGAATTCACCGTGCAATGGAATTTGTCAGAGAGCAGAATCATTGTTTTATTTAATTCGTCGATTCACGGACGTATTTATCCGTTAACGGTTAACACAAAGGCTCTTTGGAAACGTTCACGTCATCGAAATAGCGTTCATAATACAATCAAAATTCAAATTTTCACTTATTAACACATTTCATGCGGGAAACGTACTTTTACGGTTTTCGCGGCCTGTCACTTGAGCGCGGGTCACGTAAAAGTACGTATTTAGTAGACTTATGCTGGAGTCCGGTTTTCGTGTAACTACGTTTTTGTTTTTTAAACGATAATCGTAAAGCATATATTTGAGTGTAAAATAAAAAAACTTTCGTTAATAAAAACGAAGTAGTTATCGATTTATTGCGATTTTATTGAATTACTAAATTCCCACGAAATTCACGAAAAACGTCTGCTACACGCATAAGTCGGCGACAAAATATATCCGCATGCAATGTGTTAAATAAGCTTTAAATTTTCATTCGACGAAGTTCGTATCGTCAAATAATGTCCAATAAAATCAACAATAAGAGATACAAGAGACCGGATCTACATAAAATAATCGAATTAAGTTATTCCTTCGTTTATTTAACATATCGACACATTTTAGAATATCTAATAATTATAACGTTAAAAAAAGACAAGTATGTTCAGTTCTCAAAGAACGTCCAAAGATGAGTTGGAGAGAAATATTAACACTAAAGGTACCGGCACTTTATAATATACCTATTCTTACCATAAAGGGTCATTTGACCCCTTATGAAATAAACGTTGATTTTTAAAAAGAAATTCTTAATTTATTAAAGGAAATAGTTCGCAACGTAACTTCTGATTTCTAATAAAATAATCAAACATACATTTTTATTTTTATAAATAAAATAATCAGTTAATTACACTTTTCACATATGACTGGTTTCTCCATCATACATTTGAAAATTTGAAAGGGATCATTTGACCCCGCTTGGTACGTTTAGTGTTAAATAAATAAATGAAATAGTTCAATTATTTTGTCCGAAACTGGTGCTTCACCTGTATTAATATTATCTTCATACAATTGAAGAAATGTAGTTACAAATGACTCAGATCTTGATATAACTTTTCCTGTTCGAATAAACTTCGACTTACGTTTATTTGCAAATCAAAAATCCATTAAAACAGTTCAATCTAAACAGGAAAAAAATGTGTGAAAATATTTTATCTTTACACACTTAATTCCACCTGAATGACCCTTCTCTCTTTAAAAAAATGAAAGAATATAACAAAGTAACAAATCAGTACAGTTGTCAAAAAGGGTTAATCCATGAGGCATCGACGACAACTTCCGCCGCATGAATTATCCGCGCGATAACTCGTTGAATTCGTCGATGAGAAGAGCCGTTGACGTGCAATTAAATTAATGATTTCGCAGAACATGTGATAGACATACGGCGGGATAGAGAGGAGGGTGGAGGAGAAGGGGGAGGAGAAGGGGGAGGGGGGCATAAAACCGACGCGCCGACAGAAACGTCACTTGGTGCGCCATGACCATCTAGAGTCGTCGGACGTCACGCGGTAATTGCGATTTATTTCTCTTAATCGCGCTTAAACGGCAGCCAATTTATGCCGGCCGAGTTAATTTTACGCAATTATATAATTACCAAGCGGGGAACCGGGTACCGCGGCACGGCCTAATCGGGGTGCCAACGCGGCGTTCTAATGGCGGCACTTCCGATTCGAAGACGCCTCTCTCTTGGCTAATTCCACCGCGTCGACCAAACTCTGAAATTACCCTTTCTCATCCCAACACCCGATCGAGCTCCGCCTTCCAGGACTCGTTAAAAACCTTCTTCTTGAACGCGAGGGTGGTCGAGTTTGTGCTACCATTTAACACGTACCGCGGTGAAAATTTGCAGATTTTATATCTGTTAAAATTACAGATTCCAATATTCTTATCTTAAATTCCAGACATTATTAGAATTTTCTTTTGAAATAAAGAAGGATCTAATACGCTAATTCATCTTTCGCATTATATTTATACATTATTGTAGGTACTTTATTTTCAATCGATAAATATTTGGATACACTTTGGTTTATAACAGACAGCACTATCTCGAAACTAACCTTTTGAACTCAGAGCATTTTTGGATAGCTTCGAATCTATAATTTACTTTCCACCAAAGCTTCTGAAAAACTAAATTCACTATTTCGAAAGTAAAGTGTTACAAATGCTTATGAATCTATTTTTATTCCTTCCATTAATCTTCTATATTGTGCTATAAATAAAACTTAAATTTCGCATTTCAAAATACCCTGGGAAATTAAACATGTCTCTCCAGAGGCACCATTCGAATGAATGGGTTAAAGAAACAACCGCGGTATTGCGTTTCCTGGAAATTGTCGAAATTCGTGTCAGAATAAAATTCACAAAAATCTGGTTCAAGATACGATGACTACGTTTCTTTTTACCCGAACAGCCGGGTCGGGCCATCATGTCGGTCCCGGATCCAAGAAAACGGACAAACCGCAAGTCCTTTCTTATTTATTCATTAATTTCCGGAATCGATGTTTGACGACGAGGTCGTAGCTACTTGGAAACAGCCGCTGGTTGCATCGGGACCCTTACGGTAGCACACGCCAGTTAGAATAGTGAGCGTTGCCGGCATTCCGGCAAGTAAATTCTTGAAAACTCGTTTGGTCGGGTCCGATCCGCGAACCGACTCTCAATCCGCGCCATAAAGCGAGGCGCACGCGTGCGAATGTAAGCGTTTCCTAAATTGGCCCTAAATCTCGGCCTGTTCGCTACCCTGGGATACGGCCAGCCGAATTTTTCACGGTTCCTCGACGACGTCGGTGAAAGTTCCAGGGATTTTCGAACGGCCACTTCGCCACGACATTAATGCTCTTTTAACGAGCCTAACGGCGCTCCCTGGATTGTCAGTCATTCACCGTTGTTTACACGTTTAGCTTTTTCTTCATTCACCTTCACGGTGGTTTGTAATTGATATTCACGATTGTGTGCCACCGGTATGCTGATTCATGAAGTTTCAATGTAATCATTTTATGAATATATTATATTAACTCGTTAACACGTTCCATGCCACGTGTACCATTTATGGCAAATGGTACATACATTTGATGACAAATTTGATTCTATAAAACATATTTCCACCAAAAGGATGAGGCATTGTAAAAAATGCAGTATAGACGGAAGCACATAAATTTGTTTAATTGTTATATTTACAATAATTAAATACTAAACATAAATTCGTGCGAATTGGGTCGAAATATCGAATGGCCTGAATGACAAGTCAGGCAAAAAAGGGCTTGGCACGGAACGTGTTAATAGCCAAACATTATTGCTTATACGCGACATTTAGCTTGGTAGGTTTGGTGTCATATAATTTTCATTTGATGAGATGAACGATTACAATATTAATCCTTTCGTAAGTAAAGGAATTTTATAAAGAAATTTTCTAGATCCCTATGCTATGAATATTTTTTGTCGATTTACATTTTAAACAAATATTTGTATCGATAATTTTGTATAATTTCCTTTAGGGTAGAATACAAGCGATTTTGAAACAAAATATATAAAATATTAATAGCATATAACAAAAGAAATGTAAAATGAAAAAGAACGTCTTTCTTTGAAGACTGTCAGGTTGAAATAGCTAAAGTAGCTACGAGAAGAGGGTGGAAGTCATGGCGTATCGAATCAGTGACAACGAGAGGGATCAGAGCACTAAAATGAAGCTCTAGTATCGATTTTCATCCCTTGAACTCACTATACATGGAACCAGACCATAACGCACCATCCTCTCCCCTTTTCAACATCTCCTTGTTACTTTGCACATTGTAATATTTTATATTTCAAAATATAGAAAGTTTCTTAATTCAACTATCAAGAATCATTGACTCTAGCTCTAATAAAGACTCGTAATTGCTAAGAACCAAATCAGTTGACAATTCGACATTTTTATTAATAAATTTTTGCAAAATCTTTCAAAAAAGTGTTTTGATTAAATTACCATGAATTATTAATTAGATCTACTAATCACGAAAGAGTTACAATTGTTACCAATTGAATCACTCGACAATCCGCAACTTTTCCTAACAAATTTTTTCCAAAAATTCAAAGTCCATTGAATTATAAATTTTCTTCCTTACAAGATTAACGAAAGATTTACGATTACTGTGGACCAAGTAACTTGACTGTTCGAAATTTTTACTACCAAATCTTTGTAAACCGTCACGAACTGTTAACCCCCTTTGACGAAGACACAATCACTACGGATCATAATCGTTTAAATTTCGATTACTCCTGTCACAATCACCCGCACGTAACTGGTAAATTCCTGAATACGAAAGGGATGAATTGCTCGCATGGACGTCACCACGATGTCACCCCTCGATACCGGCGAACGTACCTTGTCGTAGCAAACTCGCGGTCGCGATAAAAATAAAGCTCGGCCAAGGATGCGGAAATTCCTGAACGTGGTTGTACGTTGCATCAAAAGCCACGGGACGTGTTACACAAAATCGCGTGACTGTTTCTCGAGGTGAAACGGAAGGCGTGCTGGTTTGCACCGAGGTGCAGACAGATGGGAGTGGTCTCCGCAATCACGGATGGGCGTGGTGCTTTCACAGTGTGTTGCAGCTGCACCCTACATTGCAGCTCGTGTACACTGTATTTGCATCGAAACGTGTTGGACGAATAGTATCGGGGAAAATTTATTCGCCTACCAACCATGAACATTTCTAGGACTCACGAAACGCGATGAAACTGACTCGTTTCTCGATATTTATAGACTACCGCGGTGGTCACCGGTGACCGGCACCCGACATTTTTTACAATCAAATAATTACCAAAAGACGCGATGAAATAACCTGCGGTTAGCGTTAATATTAAGCTGATGATGCTAACTATCGAACTGAAAGGTTAAATTTAAAAATTAATTGATTGTATTCTTAATAATTAGAGTTACAGCGTGTCTGACTACATAAGTCCATTTTCACTGCGGCAGTCAACGCGTTAAAATGAAATCTTTTCTAACGAAGCAATTGAATATTTGCATTCTGTTACAATTTATGGAACATTATGATAGTCTAAAATTTCATACAAAGAAGTTTGCTGGTATGTTTTAAACTTCCAACATTCTTAACATTTTCGGAAATGTTAAGTTCTAATTTTCAACTATTAATAATTTATAAAAGTGGTGCAATAACGAATAACAAAGTTCTATTCCTTGCGAGATGAATACAGAGGTAACTTAGTTATAGATTTTGAAATGACACAGAACGTAGTCAGTTCGAGTACCATCAGCAACCACCAATGTCTCCGTTTCATCGAATTTGAAACCAGCTAAAATCACTCGTTTGCCCCAATTTTCCCAAACCCGCGGTGTAGACCGATCCCCGAATTCTTCCTCAACTTCTTCTAATCGTCGAGAAGGGACAAGCTTTCCCCGTCTCTTATATAATTCGTCGTCGGAGCAGCGAGAGAATCGAAACGGAACGGCTCTTTTTGCAAAGACATGACTCGAGCACCTCTGTCGAGCGGCGAGCGAAATGTTTTACGGCCTAGTCGTGACTTTTTGTCGTCGGCATCGATGATTTCGGTGGGAGAACAACGAAGAAACGGGGCCCGAGCGTGGCAGCACTATATCGGCCCACTGGCCCCCATTAAGCTCTTATTAATTGCGAGCATCTGAGGGGCCGACCAACCTTTCTTGCGCTACCTGCGCGCCATTCTGCCTCCCGAGCCTTCTGCCGCCCCTATACAAACGCCGTACACAACGATGTTACTCGGCCTTCTAACTTTGATGTCGAGTCGATCCTCTTCACGAGATTTATCATGTAAATCGCGGGTAAAAAGTTCGCGTACCCTTCGTTGCAACCTGTGGACCTGCGCCTTTTTTTCCCGCGTTTTCGATTCAGCATCGAGAATCGCGCGGGAAACTTGAAGGTGGATAATAGACGATCAAACGTAACTTGGTTAACTGTACCATTTGGCCGGGGACTAAGGGTGGTTCGCACGTAATTGTGTGACATTCTTGAAAAACAATCATAGGAAGTTGGGGAAAAATGAATCGTTTGAACTAGTTTAGTATTATTATGGGGAAAATAACTTTTGAAGGATAATTTTGTTTTGCGTTAAGATTGAATGAATCTAGAAATAAAAATATTAGACATTCAACTTTGCATATACCTAGAGCGTAATGATACTACTACTATATTGACACTAGAGAAAGAGCCAATTGCTATTCATCGGTATTTAATTTCATTAGTTTCTCTATTGTTTGTGTTATCGCACTTATAAATCATAAATTAACACTGTTGAAAAATCCAAACAGGATGTCAGTACACTAATGAACGTAACATGTAATTTAACATTGACGTGATGCGCAGAATGATCAGAAAGCTAACGTTAATTCACTAAACACCAAAACTGATTGTTCATTTTCATACTTCCTCTTAACGATAATGTGTAGACGATATCTAAAATACCCCCCCTTTTTCTTGTTTTATGATTACAGAACTAACAAAAGTTTTTTCAAGAAACTCCGTCACATCCACCCCTACACTTAATAACTCGTAACAAGAAATCCGAAAATTAAGGATGAAACAAAAAATGATTGAAAGAATAAGAACTAAGGAATTAGTAGCTGGTCCAAAGCAGTTCAGTTTTTGCGACAAGTTTCGATTAAACATAGCCGTCGAGTTCTCCTACTCACCAGAGAGGGGTGCGTAAGGTCCATGGGGGTACGGGGGTGCGGACGACGCGTCGACGAGCGACTGCGACGGCGTCGTCGACGGCCAGTCCTTGTAGGAAGCCGCGGGGTGTGCGTGGTGCGCCGCATGATGGGACGTATGGTGGCCGAGTCCTCGCGCACCACCCAACAGCAAACCACCGTAACTCGTCACGGCCGCCATGTTATGATGGTGATACTCGTGTACAGCCCTGTAACAACCGTGAAAAAAAAGTCCTTCGTTTCGTTAACTCCACCTATTACAGCCTTTATCCCCATTAAATCGCAAAGCTCGGAGTACAAAGCTAAAGAGGAGAGCCAAGAAAGAAAGGGGTTCGCGAACGAAGGGGAAGTAACAATCTGAAAAAGAAGAAGAAGAAAGAAAAAACAGGTGAAAATGAGAAAGAGATAAGAACGACGGTAGGGAAGAAGAGGAGAAGAAGAATCCTCGATATCGTGCCTCTTTTCAGGAACGGTGACAGACTGGTAATTTATACGGCGACCAAAGCAACATCAGCGCTAAAGATCTCTCCAGCCGAGGGGTACCTGCTCCCGACGGTTTTCTGTATTTTTCACGTCTCGTTTTCTCTTTGCCTTCTCTCCTTCTCCCTCCGATCCTCTTCTTTTCTCCCGGTTACTTTTTTCTACTCTTTAATTTACCCCTCTCACAAACCAACTCGTTCTCTCTCTCTCTCTTTCCACGATTTCTCGTGATTTTTCTTCCGATCTTTCTTCTTTCTATCGTTTTTTTCTTCTTCTTTTTTTTCAGAAAGGTTCTCCTCTCCGCCAGATCCCTGTCTCTTCAAAGCCCGATGGCGAGCCGCAACATTCGTTCCTGACGGTTTATCCCGGCAGGCTATCGCGTAATGAGCGTGTCGCGCCTGCCGGAGGTGGATTTTTGGAATGCGTGAAACATTGGCCGCATTATCGTTCGTTAATTGAACGAACGACGCTCTCGACGATTCCGTCGATTAATCACCGGCCGCTTTCGCGCGCGAAATCCGGTCGAATTTAAAATGGAGCACGCCTGGACGGGATTCTTCAGAGGGATCCGTCTAATTAATGGCTACGTGTCGTTGATACGTTTATATTGGCGCGAATACGGAGAGCTTGAAACGTGGATCATGTAGAAATCGATTAAACGGATGAAGACGAGGAATCGATATCGAGAATTCAATGTTACGAGAAAGACGAGAAGAAACTTTCGATAAGATTAATGATCGAGATAATTAAACGCTGAATAGTAATTAAAACGAATGTGACGGCGGATTTTGTCGAACCGAGAAGGACAAAGTGTTATTAAAAGTAAGAACATTGAGGCATCAATACTTTGTATTAATTATCGACACGAATTAATTTGTACCCGCAGAACCAAAGAAGAAACCAGTTATTTATAACTGTAATGTACAGCCCTATACTAATATAACACACGATTAATTAATAAATGACTAATAATGCACGGTACCAAATTGCAAACTTAACTTTGAAAATTAATCGATCTTATTCTTACGATAATTTCTGTTCTAACGTATCGTGCTGCGTCTGTTTTTACCATAACAGCCAACCTGTCAATTTACAAAATTCATAAATCGCCCAAATTTACGATACAGATTCAAATATTTTATCCATGTATTTTATCTCTAAAATTACGAAGGTATTTTTACATAAATGCTCCAATCTAGCATTATCCATAAATTTCTTTTGCAAAATGGCAATGAAAGGGAACGAAGTTTGAAACTATTAAAAATGTTGTAAATACTAAAAAATGAACAGGTGAGGTTAGGGCAGACTTTCCTACACATTGAAGTATAACACGAGGAATCTTAGGAACGCTCACCTGTGGTGATACTGTGAATAATGCGGATGCCACGGGTCCGTTGGATACTCGTAGACCTCGCCAGGATGTTGACTGTTCCAGAAGGAAGCAGGGAAGTTCCTCATGGACATGGGGGAGATGTTTTCTGTAACAAAATAACGTCAGATTGTTAGCAGTGCCTTAAATGCAATCGTCGTTTCTCTTCAAATGCATTATGAATTCACATTAGATACATTGTTATCCTCTTAAGTTGGACATTTATGAACATTTGTTTTATATTATCGTGGTTTATGCAAATCATCGAAACATCACGGTATTTACTCTTATAGCGCGTTTTAATCCTTACAAGGCGTGACACGGGATGCCGGTACTTGAAGACGCAATTCTTTCACACACTTCTGAAGATAGCTTCCTTCCAGTATATTGAAAGGACCATTGTTTTCCAGTCGTCTAGTTTTTTCAAAGAAATTCTTGCTTCAAACGAGGGTTCATATACTAGGTTATTTCCGAAGTTTACGTTATAATGAAACGATAAGATACAAGAATAACCTGGCTAATCAAAAACAGTCTAATCCATCGGCTAATTAATTCAACGCTTTAAACGGAGATAAACTAAATAACATTAACGCAAAAAGTTAAATACCAAAAGTCATAATTTCCGCGAATAATGAATCGTAAGAAGTAATTCAATACAAATTCCAAGTAGAAAATAATTAAGAAATAACGCCCGGTCAATTAACGATAGGAAAACGAAAAAATATGCAATTATTAGTAACTAAAAAGGAAACTCATTGTGAGTTCCACGGAAACCTTGGCAAAGAGTTCCCAAGCATGAATCACAGGTATGATCGATAGATGTTATACAGATCGATCACTGTAATAGGAGTCGAATTAATTTCAATCGAAGGTGAATCGTTTCGATGGAACGGGAATGTTTATTAAAATATTTGTATCGTTTCCCACGGGCCAGCACGCGATTCCTTCGAAGGTCCACGATAAACGAGTAGCCGGATCCCACGGGATCGAACCGCGCGACAGAAAGGTACCGCTCGGTTGTTTTACAAGCGACCACTCCAAAGCCAGAAGCTTGTCGTGTATCCTCCCGCGAGTCCTCGGCTACCTTGGTCCTGGGATTCCTTTTTCTTCTCTCGAAACCTCTTTCGGCCAATCCAACACACATATTCGAAGGTTGAACCAACGAGGTCGGACCAACCGACGATTTATACTTCTAATTCCTTCTCTTCCTCGATTTCATCTCCGTCACCATCAAGATGCTCACCGGCTCTACCATGGAAACCGTGTCCGCTAATTTATCTCGAGTTTACAAACTTTAATTGTCCAGCCTTTTAGGCATCTATTTTTAGTCATCTGCATTTTGTTCCGTTGATTTATTTATAGAGATACGTTTTCAAATAACATTATGGAATACGGTTTTGGTTATTATATTAAAGCCGTTTTTAGACAGTTTTACCTAGATTAAGTGTCGAAGGGCACACTGTTAATAATTCAAATTTTAATGTTATAATAATTTTGATTGAAAGTTAATGTGTACAATTATAATCAAAATAAAATACAAAAATTAACATCTCTTAGTGTTATTTAACGCGCTGAACCGTTAAATATATTTTCATCGTAACAACTGATAAACCGTTTAAGTTTCAATAGTTATAACCCGCAACTTCCTCCCCAAGATCTCTTTATTTCCGTTCCAGGCAGCAGCACTTTCGGCCACAGAGGCGACCCGACAATTCGAATCCTCCGGACAATCTCGTGTCCTCGAGGGGTCCGGACCGATACTGTAATCCGATTGGGTATCGGGTCGTCCCGGTAACAACTGACCCGCGACACTTCGAGCATAAAGAAGCCCGGTGGGGCAGCATTGTTTCCCACGCGTGGAATGCCGAATGGAAGAAGCGAAAGGGTTTCTCGTTCCTCGGCGAGCGTGTAAAATATACTTTCCGCTCGATGCCGGCCTGACCAAGTTGGCCGCTGATTGGTCGGGCAACACGGCATCATCCTCCTACACACGTATCAAGAAAGATTGACTAACTATCGTGTTAAATATTGCGATTTGCTTACGGGTAAGATGCGAGATAGCGGACGGAAACCGGCCTCCAAGCTTTCATCCTTCGTTCCGCCGTCCTTCGTCCTTCGTCCTTCCTACCAACCCCTCGTCACTGTTCCCTCCCCCTCCTCCTCCTCCTCCTCCTCCTCGATCCCTCTCCTCTTCTCTATCCGCCTCCTGTCTCTTCGGCCCTGGCTCACCGACCACAGCCGACTGTCCTTTATTTATTAACGCAATTAAAGAAACAGAGTGTCGAGCGTCCACGGCCAGCTTTCTACTGTGCCGATGCCGCGGACCGGCTGTACAAACCAGGGAAAGGGCCAGCCTTCGATTCTACGCGGTTCTGACGAAAGCAGAAAGGGTTGTCGATGCCAAGCCCCTCGTTGCATCGACCAGCTTCGCTGCTTGTTTGCAATTTGCACCCGAACGGTACAAGTTGCAAGAGATTCTTTGGATATTTAATACCAGGACCTTCGATGTTGAACGTATACTGACAGATATAATAGGATTTTCTACGGACAATGGCGTCGTAGAGGAAGATAACCTCACCACTCGCTATTTCACCAACCCTTTTCAAGTTTGCAGGGTATCTCCTTGAAAAGAAATGCTCGCAACCCTTAAGAATAAAGAGTAATTCTTTCTTTATCAAAGCGTCTTAATAATTTTTAACCAACTTCGAAAGGGAGGAGGTTACTCAATTCGATCTGTATAATCCGCCGATTACGCGGAGATGGATGAACCAATCGGAACGCCGTCTTGAAAAGATTATTTAATGGTTTCATCAATTTTATAAAGAGCTGGAGAGAATTCATATAAATTAAATAAAAATTATTTCATACATTTTAGTGCATTTTGAAGTCGGTTGTACTTCTTTTTCCAAGAATGATCTGATGATAATAAGAATATGAAATCTGAATATTTCACTGCGATTCGCTACAAAATCGATACCATATCATTTAATATCATTCATCGAGTCTACCATCTCTTAACAACAAAATCAAGTCACTAAATAGACAGCATCAAAAGAGTACAACAATTGCTCATGGACCACCATGAAACCTTCACCAAAATTGTCCGAAATCACGGTTACAGAGGCCCGAACAGGGCGAAGATCATTAATTCTTTCGAGTTCATTCATTTTCCGGACCGCTGCGAGCAATGATTCACTTTCGGCCGTTCAGAACCGGCGACACCGATCGCGGCTAACCCGATACAAATGTACTCGGTAAATCTTCACTGTTTGCACGGGCTCGCGGTGTTTCATTTCTCTGGCCGTCGGAAAATAATCGACTGACACGAGCCGGATGAGTTTCTCTCGCGTCGTGATGTTCGGCGTCGACGCATGGCGTTGGCGCCGCGCCAGAAGGTGCCTTTATAAAGACGTCGCGCGTCCCGGTGCCGCGATTCGTCAAAACGTAACCCAGAGCAGATTGATGTGGCGGTGCGACCGGATGGCTCGTTATTCTGATTGCAAGACGCAACCGCGCCCGGCCACGGCCAAAGAAACGACAACCCACCATCTCTGGACAGGGATTAAGATCATGGCGAAAACTAACGACGCGTTCCGGTCTATTTTCGATCCGCACAATGCGATACGTTGATTTGGTCGACCCGATCGTTTCTGGGCGATCGAGTCACTGATCGTTTGGAGTTCTAATGGAAATGATACGATATGATGGAAGACAAAAGGCACCTTGAAAATGTTTTCTACGGTTTTTTGTTGTTGTGAAAAATTGAAAAAATTTGAGGTAGGTATATTTTGATGTGTAGAATCCATAAATGAAAGTCTCAACTGTAGGAATCCAATGGTTAAAAAGTTATAAGCGGGAAAAGTTTGCTATTCTTAGCGGGTAAAGTTTCCGTTGGGGGACCAAAAATTATTGACTTTTTTATAATTACTTTGATAGTTTTCATCTAGAAAAATCGAAGTATATAACTTTTAGGTCTAGGAATTCACTAGTTTGAAAGTTATGCGTATACAAAAATCAAGCATTTTTAGCATATTTGAAACGTGAAATGTGACGCCATATTGACTTCTACCCGTTGAGTGTAATTTTCTATGTTGCCGGCGCTATCGTAACCCTAACCAATACATGGCTGTTACAGTAATTCTTCGTAATCTGAATTTTTAAATGAATTCTGAGTTGGTTTGTCGGTAGATTTCTTGGGGAGGAGGTGCAGCGGGTGGGGCTCCGCTCTACACCGCGAATTCAGTATAAAATATGATAAAAACACTTGAATATGAATGTTCATATTCATGATTCTACGCATCAGAAACTATAGATTAAAAAAAAAAAAAGGGTTGAAAATTGTAGGTCCCCTAAAGTAAAGTTTAACCTTTCTCTATCACTTATTATGTCAAATGTTTGAAATTTTCTGTTTTGTCATCAACAATCCAGGTTGCCCACAAAAATTGTAAGAGCATACAAATCCTTCTCTTCAATAATTAAGAGAGAAAATCAATGAACCGTGTGAGTATCTAACAGAAAATTTGACCAGTAAAAAACCTATTTGTTGTTCGACAAATCAATAATTGCATTAATACAATAATCCTAATGTTTCAAACGAGACTTCTATAACAAATTTCACATTCAAATCCATCAATTATCGAAATCCAACGTGGACCAGTAGATCTTCAGATACAAAATCCCATTGGGCGGCAATTAAACTCCACTGCCCCGTTAATAGCGTAAAATTGATCGAACGAACGTCGAATAGATACGTGGACGTCGCGACGTTCTCAATTACCGTGCGGTAAATTGCGTCCTGTCATAGATTACACGGCAATTTTCATCCGTGCGATAGGCCGGGACTTCGAGAGATCGTGTACTAAGCGGGCTGAAAAAGCACGATGCACAGAACCGAGGCACGGTATCGCGGCTAATCTCGCGGCAGTCCCTTTGAAGACGCCACGGCGTCGTGTAAGGGCCATGTCAAGTAATTGCGTCTCTGTTGCGCCGCGATGCTCGCGAACGGGGCGTTAATTTGACGCCACCGACTGGAACGACGCGCTCAATTTCCCGAACTCAACGTTACCGCCGTTCCTGACGTCGTGTTCTCAACAGAGCGACCAGTTGAGTCCCGCAATGATCACTCGATCCCCCGACTTGAACATCCTTCTGGCGGACGTTCCGAATTAACCCTTTGAACGGAAATATGCGTCCTGATAAACGGGAATGATTTTTCAGCTCGCTACGAAGTGGCGGACCCACTAAATTGATCTTTTTTTCCAACATCATCATTGTACTGGTGACGTTTCAAATGTAATGCAATGGAATAATTAATAATAAAATAGTGGGTGATGAAATTATTAGAGCCACGATCAAGGATTTTTTCTTTTTTGATTCGGTCAATCGATGATCGTGAAACACCAGTAATCGATGCAATTTTTATATGCGAATAACTACTATGAGTAATCAATGTTTTTATTTCCAAGATATTAGTCGGAGGAAGGTCTTTACCTTTGCCCATATTAAAAAAATGTTCTATAAATAAAATAACCGTCTGGGCATGCTTTCGACCAGATTATGTAGATGATTTGGATCGTGTAGATGATTTTTGGATTATAGGATTCAAGTCTGGGGACTACGGAGGCCAATCAAGCATTTTTATGTGGTGAGAAGTAAAAAAGTTCTTTGTTATTTTGGCCGTATGCTTGGGATTATTATCTTGTAAAATAAAGTTATTCTCCAAGCCTAATTGGATCAACGAAACTTCCAAAAATCTCACGTAAAATATCGATATAACTATCAGCAGTCATGATTCCGTTGATTTTTATTAATTGACCCACGCCTTCCCAAGAAAAACAGCCCCAGACCGTTTCCTGAAGGTGACGATCTTCAAGCTCTTCGCCAGTTTTCCGTCACACACGAAGTCGTTGTTTAAGTCCAAGAAGTTCTGTGGACGGACGAGAGTAAGTTCGAGCTTAATCCAAGATAACAGACGAACCACTGTTGAAATGATCGCTGGAAAAGTATCTGCAAGTGTTGGAACTATCCAACGAAGAAATCAAGATTCAGATGCAAATGTGGCTCCAACAGCAACCGAAAGAATTTTACACTAGGGGTATAAGGAAATTAGAGGAACGATAGGACGTTCTTATGTTGAAAAGTAGCCAAAATATTGTCTTAATTAAATAAACAATTTTTGAGCTATATCAATTTATCTCGTTACTTATTTAATGGCCCTTGTAGATATTGGAAAAGTGCAAGAAGTACACCATGTTTCTACAACTTCTTTATCATTTGTTTTTCGAAAACATAGAAAACTTGAATTTCAAATAACCATAATAAATTAATCACTCTAATCATGAATAACTATACCCTTGCACATGATATTGATTATTAAAAAACGAGTAAAATCAGAATATACAAACTCGAATCCGTACAAAAATCTGGTGAAACAAATTTACACGATCCTCCAAGCAACAAACCCCCATGAGACCCAGCGTACACACGTCTTTAGCGAGTCACAACGTAATCGAAATCAGGTTCCCGTGTGGTAGCTCGACCCTCTGAAGGCGGTGTTCTACAAGAAACCGGGATAATCATCGTTCCTCGTTTGAGTTGGGCCTCTTATGCACCCGTATCGACGAGCATTCGAGGGCAAAACGTTTTATCGGTCGACCGTATCGTTCGCCTTCCGATCCTGTGCTTTAACTCACACGCCGGCCGCTTCTGGTTACCGGCTTGGTAGCCGAAGCAAAAATTGTGCCAGATGCAATTTCTCCGTCGCAAGAAGTCGTTCCCCCCAAGAGGGTATACTTGGCAGAATAATTTCTTATACAACGTTTGATAGTCAATCAAAATTCGAGAAGAAATATTGATCGTTTCGCTTAAAAGATTCAAGATAACATTTATACGTTGACAGCAACGTGAATTAATTAAAAACGAAATTACCCTTGGCACCATTCTCTATTAATTCATAGGGCTTAAGGCAGGAAATATTATGTTTTTCAAAGAAATTTAGGAAGTTTGAAATATTATAATTTTAGAGTTTGGAAATTTTGAATATTATATTTTACGAACTTAGAAATTTCGAAGTATTAATATATTTTCAGGAAGTTAAACATTGCTTAATATTATATTTTTTTCAAACTTAGGAATTTTGGGCATTATATTTTTAGTTTTAACACGTTGACTGCCACAGTGAAAACGAACGTACATAGTCAGACACGATGAAATTCTAATTATTAAGAATACAATTGATTAATTTTCAATATTAACTTTTTAATTCGATAGCTAGCATTATCAGCTTAATATTAACGCTATCTGCAGTTTATTTCGCCACTTCTTTTGTTAATTATTTGATTGTAAAAAATGTCGGGTGCCGGTCACCGGTGACCCCCGTGGCAGCCAACGTGTTAAGTTAATTTAATGTTAACTGACGTGATACAACGCTACGCTTGTTCTACGCTTCTCGGACAGAAATCCAAAGCTTTGCACGCGTCTGACACGATGCTTCTTGGATAATCGGCTTAACAGCACGCCGTCAATTTCCAAGAAAAATCGCGATTTCGTACGTCTGCGAAACTACCCGCTCGTTCCGTTTAATCTTCGTTGTTCTTACCGCCTGGCGGACGGATATTTGTGTCCTCGCGGTGGTCGCCTCTTTATCCCACCCCGTTAACCAACGTGGCTTCTTTTGACTCATTAGCCGGTGAAATATATTATCGGCAGCAGGAACACCGAGCTAATAACGTCTTTAGCGTGGTCGCTACGTACTCGGATAATTGATAACAAGAAGGGGAGTTAACGTGATTAAAGGGATTCGCGTACATAGGCGATCTAGGAACCGCTTTGATCTAGCTTGTCCAGTCCTGTCTGATAAGTACTTTATGCGCCGATAACCGTATGGTTGACGCTTTTTCTTTTAATCGAAACAGGATTTGATTAGGTTCCGATCTTGATACTGTGTAAATCAAAATATTTTTGTATCTTGTTAAACGTGTACCGCAAGTTGTCGTGTATTTTTTGTTGGAAACACGTTTGACGGGTGTTTGAAATGTAACCGGAAACGATGAAATCATATCTTTTATGCTACCTATTAACAACTCATCAATGAATGACACTGTTCTGTGTCGAAGTGATTATTATTATAGTTTATTTTGTCTACGGAAAATTTTAAATATGTAACTTTATATGCAAAATTATGCCAACGAATAAACATTTATACATATATGAAGTACAAGTCACAAAGTATCGTAACAGAGATAATTAATCAAAGGATTGTACAAATAATTCCGCAGTTAATAAAAGTGCTGCTGTCAATTGAAAATCTTGTCAACGAAAGGATATCTACACGACATAAGTGATTTTTAACAAACAGATGACACACCGGCTTCTGAGCTCTCCATACATTGAACGATATCGTCGAAATGGTTAAAAAGACGAAGCAACGCACCGATAGGCCGAAAATCGTCTGACAGCGACCGCAAACACGTGTCGTGGTGCAACAATTGCCAACCCTCCTTATCGGCGCCTTTCTCTCTTGATCTTTCACAGGGGGGGTGTCTTTGTCCGACGAATGGGACATGTTCACCCGCGGAGACGTTCACTCCTTGTACGTAGGTTAGCCGGCATACCGCGGCTAAAACTGTCTCCTCGTTCCGTTCCTCCTCCCTTTCTTTCTCTCCTTCTTCAGCCTCCCCTCCCCCACCCTCCTCCCTATTCGTTTCTGTTCTCCCTGAGTCAGCGTGCATCTCGTAGGCACGGGAACAGAAGCTCTTAATTTACCTTTCCTACGCCGTGAAAGCGTTGGTGTGTCCCGATGGAAGCGCGGGGATGAAGAGAAGTGCCAGGCTGGATGGGGATGCCAGAGGGGCGGAAAGGAGAGCCGCACGGCACATAACAATTAGGTCGTGTTGTCTTGAATTCTAAACAGGCTAGTGAACTGATCCTGAGAGCACCGCAGCGAGATAAATGCGGCCTTAAACGATACCGATATAGACGGGCTGCTACGCCGATCGCTTGCCAAACCCGCTCGCGCGACACACCCCCTACCCCCTATCCCTGGCCATTCTCGTTAACCGGCCGTTTCTTTCGGCAACGGGCCTTCAACGGGACGATTCGATCCGTCGTCGTCTATCCACGCCATCCGTTTCGATTCCTTTTCTGGCGGATATGAATGTTTCTTTCTTGCTGCCTTCTTACCCGTGCCGTCGATATCGTTAACTCCAGTTCGTTCCTCGGGCGTGTAGCATGAATTTTGATCGTACGCTTCTGATCGTTATAGATATTGGTATCTCGTTCTTCTGACGCGCTATGCACCGTCCGTACGTTTATGGGAGGGTGAATTTTCATTTTTGTATGTTTTAACCACCCAGCCGTTAAACACCGCTGTAACGACTTCCCCTTAGGCGATGTGTTTTAATGGTGTGTCACTAGAGTGGCTCTTTCTTCGCGTTAGTCTCCATATTTAACAGCGATTCGGCAAAATCGTGTTAACTCCTTTCTCATTAATATATTTCTCTGTTCTCCAACTCCTCCCCTTTTGTACTCATTCTGCTCCTTCATTTCTATGCGTTGTTTCTTTTTCTCTCGCCCCTGTCGTTAGTACAAGTTCCACTTCTTCTTCTTCGTCTCTTTCCGCAAGCGGACAACGAGGGTTTTAAGTCTCCGAGTACGACGACGGTACAATTGTTACGTGGCTTGTTAGGGTTGTCGCGGCCTAATGGCGCACTTTATTATCGGTCTCCGTTGACTCCGTGTTGCATCCGTCGCGAACGCGTTTAAATCACCGCCCTTTGATGCATTAGTCGCCGGATCTCGGTCCCGGTTCTTCGACACACGCGTTTCAATGATGTGCAGACAATAATAACGGATTTTTAGTTCAAATGAATCGTATCAGGGAATTTGTTTTCGTGAATCAATCTTGTGATTTTTATTGAAAATATTAGTTAAGAGTAGTATACGACGACACTTTGATTAATTAGGTACTGAAGTTTTTAATTGAAAAACGTTATATTAGAAAAATAAATTATATGCTGGGTCAGCAAAGACTGGACTCTACCGTTTAGAGTTAGAGGATCATTGGTGTCTATCCAAATACTGGATTTAATGTTTTTAAAATTCAACGAAATTACTTACCCTTGAGTTTATCGTGTGCCAATGCCCTCTGAAAGTGTTCCTCCACTTCGGACGCGGCATCCCCTCGGTAATGTGTGAAAACCACGCAATTTGCGTTCAAATATTGCGCTCTGCTTTCACCATCGTCCGAATCTTCCGCAGTGGTACCAGCACCTACGGCTGCGAACAAATTAACGAGGATAAATTCATCGAAACTGCAAAATCGCAGCTAAACTTTTATCAAAATAATTCACGAAATATTGAACATTTGATACGCGTTGTATTATACTGGGTGTTTCTGGATTAAATGGCCAAACTTTAAGACCCCTAAACAAACATAAATTTTCCTCTTCGACTTTTGAAGTTACAGAATTATAGCAATGCATATTGTCGAAATGTCCCTTTTGTTGTTTCGAAGATCATTGATACCCTTTTGTTTGCAAACATTTAATAATTAAAAAGCAATAAAGATTTATTTCGAAATTAATTATCCCTAATAGTATTATTTACTTGCAGTGTAATTTTATTGTTATTATTCTAATTGAGTGTTTTCTTTTATTATTGTTATTCTATTTTTGGTTGTAACTGTTCGTCAATGTGCGTACGAAAGTGGAATGTCCATGTAACCATTATTATTGTTATTAATATTATTTATTCCTAATTCCTAATGGAATAACTTCAGAAGTGAATATCTTTTGAACGAAACGTTTGCGAGCATATTTCTAGAAAAAAAATTCTTTTGTTTTTCGGTCCTAAATTCATCTTTCTTTGGCCATTTAATCCGAAAGCACTCTGTAGAATTCCTTTAGATACTCCATAAACTTAATGCTGAAGTTTGCTACGAAAACAATCGTGAATAAATTTAAATACAAAAGACTATGCGCTTAGGACGAGTCTGTTTTATTAATTAACTGATTGTATGGGAAAAATTTAATGAAATGCGTCGACTCACCATCCGTCGATCTGTCGTCGTCCAACGTTCTCGAAGGTTGCGAACTGGTTAACGCTAGGGGTGGTCGTGGCTGAGGAGTTGGTTTTGGGGATGCTGGACTGGGTGCCGAACCGACGGAACCGGCGCTGCTGGGCTGTCCCTGGGGAACACTTCCGCCAGCTCCGCAGATTTCAAGGCCCGCCGCTTCAAGTGATCTTTGGTGGACATTCAACTGCAAAAGAATAATGATACACACTTCAGTACAAATTATTTAACACTTTAACATCTTCATCTGTCATCTGTTCATTCTTATACTACCTTAACTGTAAATACAATTTTTCCTATAATATTAAATCAAAATAGAAATTAAAGAACTCTGTATTGTTGACGCGAATCGTGAATGTTTCTCGAGTTATTTAGCGTCTTCTTTGCTAGATGTCTCTTCGTGAATGTAATATATGATTCTGTGACGAACTTTATTAATGACCGAGTGCCTACGCACGCGATGATTAAAATAGTCACGATTTAAGTAGAATTTGTGTCGTTGCTTTCGTATACTTTGATTAATTTCGTAATATATCCTTTCACTTGCGCAGTTTTCACACGCTTCTGCCACAACGTATGTCGCGTACGAACCTTCTGATATTTATAATTATCAGAGTTCGAATAAGCAATAATCTTCACATTTTAAAACGCACAGTTTGACCTCTTGCATTTATGCAACACATAGTAGTAATTCACGAAGCAAAGAGGAAACTTTATATTAGATATTGTTTATTGGTTGCAAATTAGTAATTTCTATTGCTAAATGCAGAAATCCTGCATTTACATTGATCACAACCCATAGTTAGAATAAAATATGTTAATTACCATACGATAATTATGGCAATGTTTAATGACCAAAAGAAAAAGCAAATAATTTATTCAGATCAATAAGATAAAGCGTCGACAAAGAAAACAGCAAGCCACAGCTCAGAACATTACATATATTACAATCCCAAATGATGACATTGACAAACTTAAAGTTATAACACAAGATAATGTTATTATCCACTTGCACCTCTCAGAAAAGGATCTTTATCAAAGATAACATTTACGTTTCACCTATTCAAAATTGAAATAACAATGATCCCAAACTAAAAACAATAACTACATCTCGTAAGACGATATTATGCAATAAGAAAACTATGCGTTCCCATTTACCCAAATGGTTAACCGTTGCACCAACCGTAGTTTCTCAACAATCTGTCTGTACCACTTAACACAGGGTCATTGCCGAAGGTAGAAGTCGATACGTCGAACTATTACAAGCTCGATTGACAACGATATCGATGCACGCCGAGACCGAGCCAAAATATCGCAGCCTCAACAAGATCGCGAGCAACGAAATGCCTCGATATCCGTCTGCAACGTGGTCGGATAATTCCAGAGATTTTACCACCCCTTTGTCCCACCCCGACGATCGTCTACGACGTTGCAGCCGATGAATCGCGACGTCTCGGTTGACGTTTAGTAGGTAAATCGTACGAGCCGTGTCCTTAGAAGAGGGGTAAGCCTCCATTGACCACATACCGACGCCCAGGCGTCGGCGTCCATTGTGCCCCCCCACCACGGCCAGAGAGCAGACTGCAAATAGCGGTCGGAACTATGCTATGCGCCCTGGCATCGTTCACGATCGAGTCGCAATGAGACCAAATAGGACGTAATGCTCGCTATTCATTAGATCCTATGGATGCAAATGCCACGCTGGGTCATGGCATTCTGCTCGAATTTTTTTTTTACCAACGAGCCGATCCGCATCGATACGATCGAACGACGACGGCCAAGCCAACTATTCGGCCACGTAACGATCGAAAGATGGCAGCCGGACGGGCGTCGGGACGCCTCGAACGGGACGCTCGATCGTGACATTCCGAGCGGAGAACGGATCGCGATGATCCGATGCCGATGGTGTTTTCTGGAGAGATGCTTTGGTGTTTCTTCAACCGTTTCGATCGAACGGGTCAAATGTGAACCAGTCTTTTTATAGAATTTTTCAATAAGAACAAAATTCATGTTAACGTGTTTGGTGGTCGTCTTTTTACCATATTGAGAACTTAGTTTTCTACGTTCATGAATTAACCCTTTCCCTCGTGCTTTTTTTTTATTCTGTTCAAAAGACTATCGTTTACAGTTAAAAGTATTAATTGGGTCGGTCGTGTCCCAAATCAAGAAAAAGTACACCACAGCAATTCGACTGTTAGGTAATAAAATGTTTAAACACAAAGTCTGCGACAAAGCTTAAACGAAGATTAATTAATGAAATACTGGCCACTTTTTCCATCTATCAGCAAGGTCATTTATGCCATATTTACAGAAACTTCGATCCTTCGAAGTCAGATAGTCCGTCACTGAAAACATGAAAAACGACAGAACTTTCTTGCCAACATAACAATCATCAAGTTATTCGATGTCCAAATTGAACAAAAGCAAACCTAGTAAATCTCAATCGCAGTACACCCTCATCATTTCGCAGACACCAGTCAGACAGTCGCGAGTGTAGACAATTGATGTCAATTACTATCCAAGTTATCATCATATACCATGAGCAATTTTTCCAGAATTCGTGCGCATCTTGCAGGAAACCGTTAGCTCGGTTCGTCGTCTGGAAATCGGAACATCGCGCGTGTCTGTTCGTCGATTAATTCCGCGCGTATAATCCGTCTCGCGGTTATTCGAGGAACTCGGAGGACGACGCGACCGTCTTGAACGGAAACCCGGCCAAGCACGCCAACGGGCACATAATTTTAACTAGCGTATCCGTTGGCCACCGGCTGTCGAGAGTAGTTCGCTTCGTCGCTGAGAGTCGAAGGTCGGCAGATTGACGAACGATCGAAAGTGAACGGCGGTGGCCAATGCAGGCTAACAGAGATCGGGACGATCCTGGTGCATTACTCACCAGTCGATCCTGATGATGGCCAACCGGGTGAAATACGACCGTGTAAATACCGGCACGCTTCAAACGACCATTGGAAGGATTTCCTCCGTCGCATCGAGGCCAGATGTTACCCCGTTGCGACTTCCGGATCCGTCATTTAAGGAATTGCAACCATTTGAAAGTCAACTTGTTATAACTCGCTAAAACTTGATTAAATATAAATGACCGTAATTTTTAATATTACATTGTAATCGTTTATTTATTAAAAATGTCAAGTGTCTTGTGTTTCCTAATTTCAACATAGCGAAGAATATTTTTCTTCTGCTTGACTCGATAATTTCTGGTCCAACGATGGTGGGAAAGATAGACCGCGTCTATCGAAGCAGTAATCTGTCTAGTTACCCTTATGTAATTAGTTTCTCGGATGTTCATTTTGGCAAATTAAAATGTTCAATGTTTCACATACATATCCTTTATATGTTGAAAACATTGTAAATGAAGAAGAAAATTACACGTTACAACGAAAGAGAGATTAATCCAAGTCAGAACACCTTAAAATTCTACAAATTTTTCAATCACCTGATGACCATCAACGTTCGCGCTGCAAGAAGAATCCATATTCCAGGGTCCAATTGCTCTGAAGATAAAAATACATTCGGATCATACCATCTTCGTTTCCTGCATCGGCTTAATCATCGTTTTGATCTTCGAAATCAACGTAAAGTCGGCTGGAATAAATTAATTTCATTTCCCTCGTATGCGAGTATACTGGCGGCAAGATAAATCGACGAGACGAGCATCGGACACGACCGATATTCATTATATCCCGGTATCCTCTATCTAACGGCGTAAAGCAGACCGTGTGCCGTCGGTGTGCCGTCGGTGTGCATCGATCTTCGAGATCGCGACGAACACGATCGTAATGATCCAAGAAACCGGGCGTCGGTGTGCACGAGTCGCATGCCATCGCGACGCGACGATAAAGGACGAACGATCGCAACCGCGTATATACACGGCCCCGGTAGCCATTATTGTTGCGTGAACTATCGCGGATAAATCTGTCCGACAGAGCAGTGTACACGAATTATGGTTGATTCCCGTTTGAATCGAGAAACCGTTGCGTTCAGTTCGTTCTCGAATGATTGGATAAAAATCTTTCAGACAATAGGTGCGTTTCTGTTAATATTTTTCCTCCCAATGCAATGGTAATATTATATTTCTGTTTAATTCAAATTGAAGAATGAAACATCATACTTTGAGGAACTTAGGAATTTCGGAATATTATATTTTCAGGTACTTTAGTTTATTTTTACAGGAAGGAAATTTGTAGCCTCAACGATGCATTAAAAAAGAATTAACCGCAGTGTTCTATAAATTGATTTGTATATGTTTTGAACGCCAGCTAAAAATATAAGAGTAATTTGTACACGTTATAATATTGCGAAATTTCTTCGAAAGAAGAAGATATATTATTCAGGTTCTATGGAATAAAAAATATTCTGTGCACAGGTAAGGTCAAGCTTAGAAACACTCCGATCCGCAAACAGCAAAGAGTATTGCGTTCAGTTGCTCTTCAAAGCTGTTCGCCTTGAAACTGAAACTCAGTTTCGATTTAATTTCACTGTTCGAGTTGCCTTGTTATATGCAGGCATTGCGTGGCACGTACATCGGCAAATGTTCTACGCTTCTTTTTCCCCCCATCGAGTCGGCGTTCGTATTCAGTAAAGGAAATTAACATGCAATTTCGAATCGTTATCAACGATATCAGATATACAGGTGACACGCGAACCACGATATCAATGGTGAATTGCATTTGGAAATGCTTCTGCGATGTGAAATTCTTGGGCAAAAGAAATTAATCGTTCTCAGTTTCGACTTGAAACTTTTCTAAGAAACGTCCTAATTACAAGTGTCACGCGAAATCGTATTTGTATCTAGAGGTATATGTGTGCGTGGCTCGATGTTTCTTCATTTTATTTTACTTAAGAAATTAGTTCGCCATAAATATCGGAGAAACGAGTGTTACATTTAGATTCATATGGAAGCAACACGCATTGAAATCTCCATTTACCTTCAAAGTGTCTTGAAAGCTACCGAGCTATTAAATTAATATTTAATCAACAAATCACTTCCTAATAAAGCTATACTGCTTACTAATTTGTTATACTAATAATTCCATAATTCTAATCGAGAATTGTTTTTAAAATGACCCTCATCTACGTTCTTATAGTAGGTTTTATAACGGGTCTCCTAATCGCGGCTAATTTCCCTTAAATCATCCTCGATTCTGCTAATTGCAATGATAAGCAAACTGAAAACATCGCTTTTCCGCGAGTACAACTCACCTCTGTCACAGTTACTCAACCCAAGTCACCAGTCGTGACTAGATATCGCAAGGTGGCCAGTTAAACGCTCGTAAACTTTGCCGCGGAAAAGACGCATGCTCAAAGGGTGAAAATTACGCACGTTAAAATGGCAGTTAGCGAGTTCTGGCGCATAGACGCGTCTTCCCTCGCATAAACTAGACACTTTGTACGATTTATTAGCGTTTCAGACTCGCTAATGAACGAACGCAATCGTCCAGCAAGTTGTAAGCGTGTTCGTGATACGAACGCATAGCGGGCGTGTACTCGTCATTCGACGACACGATACACGCGATTGCAGTTACGCACGGATTGCGGTGGCCATTATTGTTTGCTCGAACGGGACCGACCGACGGACGATATTAAGTATAAGTTTAACCCTAACAAATCGAGCGAGGACCGTGCATGATGCATTTCTTAACTATGGTACGCTTTGCCAGAAGCTGTTGTGTATCATCATCGCGTTTGCTACCAACACTGTATTGGAAATTCGTCCTCTGTCAATTATTGTTTGAATAGAAGTAAAAATTTATTACGTAATTAGTAAGCACACGATCGATTCATTTTCAGATTTATCCTACAAATTTGATACTTTGCGTAGTAAATAAAAAAAAAAAAAAAAAAAAATGAAAACAATTCAGCCCTTCGAACGATAAAATCACCCCTCAAAGACTGCTCAACCAGATCCACAACATAAAAGACATATTTGTCCCGCAAAAAGCGAAACCGCGAGGGAAAAACCACGGGAGCTGGTCGGAATAAATAATACTCGGCCATCTAACAAAGTCGCCGCCGGTGTTCACCGTCCTCCCCCAATCAGTTAGTCGTCTACGCGCCGTTTGGTCGGTTTTCCGCTCGTTGACAAGCAACCTTTAGCCGTGTGTATCGGCGGCACCGCGTATCCCGCCTAACCAATTACGTCCATACATCAGCGGTGGGTAGCGACGCACGAAAATAAGCTTTGACGGTGATGCATGCAGTGACTGATGACGAGCGTTACTAGCAGACGTGTGGGACGAAAAGTAAAAGCCACGCTGTCGTGGCTGCAGCGCGAATATAAGCAGTCGAGAGAGGCTACGCCTCCGAGATGTTATCATTATCTACTATAATAAACCGAGGACCCAACATTCCGTTGGGTAGTAGATCACCGACGTGATCCTCGAATGGCGAAAACCGGGCAAACGATGCCGAATGATGACCGCCGGCACGCGGGGAACGTGCAATTGATCATGAACTTGAACGTCACCATCGCATCGGCAAGAAACACGCTTCTCGGCTCCCTTCGTCCTGTTTCTAACCTTTTTACCACCGATGCGATGGCAACTTTGGGAAACCGATTTCGAACCACGTCCAGCTGAAAGACGGGTGGCTGCTCTTCGGGGGTAGAGATACGGTTCCATGCGATACACCGTTTTCGACCATATAAAAAAATCGGTGGTAAATAATTTAAAATTAAATTTGTCTGAATTTTCTAAACGACACTGAGTTTGATACTATAAGCAACGTTTACGAGAAAAATATTATAAATTGCAAGACAGAAGAAAGAAAGAAATATCTGTTGTACTTTGCGCATGTTTCGTTGACAGAAATTCAATTAAACCGGACAATAATTCGCGAGCGTGTTCGTGAAACAGCAGGAAACGAGAAGCTAAAAAAGAAAGAAGAAAATCAAGGATAGGATTAAGCGGAGGAGGCGCGGTGAATCTTCCATAGATTACCACGGCGAAGCATCTAGCATCGGTCGGACGACAATGTGGTAATTAATCGAAGCAAGCCTGTCCACGACGGTCGTTCTCTTCCTCTTTTGCTTTTTCTTTTTTCTTTTTCGCCCGAGGCGAGCTGGCTTCCTTCGAAACGGTCCACGTCCTCGACATCTCGCAGCTCTAGCCAACAGAGCTGCTCGCGGTCTTTCAAAGCATTCCAAAGCGCGAGCGCCTCTTCCCTCCTCCTTCTCCCGTGTGCCCCTTTCCACCCCTCTTCTTTCATCCCCTCTTCGCTATCCACCACCGTGTCGAGTCACTTCACGAACCTAAAGGCCGCGTCTTTATTTGTTTCCCTTTTGTTTTATGGATCTCTGAATCCCTGTATCCTACCCCACCATCGCCCTCCTGTCCTGTCTCGACCAAACGTTTAACCCTTTGCGGACGATCGACGCATGTGTATATGTACGTTTAAAACGAATCGTTGTGGTAACTGATAAGCTTGTACATTGGCGAGCACCATAGACTTCTTATGGAAAAATGGCACTATTTGAAAATAATGTCTCAATACTCTAAACCAGGCGTCGGCAAACTTTTTTCACTGCGGGTCAAAATCAAGTAAAATGTGACTATTAAGAGGACGGTTCGGGTCACTGGGAATTATTTGTACTAGGGAAAATTGCACTAGGGAATACTGAAACTAGGGATTTTTAATCCTAGGTATAATAAGACTAAGGATAATTGTACTAGGCAAAATGACAACCTGCAAAATTATACTAGGAAGTATTAACACTACGGACAATTACACCAGGTAATATTGACGCAAAAAAATATGTACGCTAAGGATAATTATGCTAGTGGGTTATTAAAAATAGGGACTATTTTCACTTGGAATTATCGACCCCGAAGAATATTGTATTAGGAAATATTGACGGAGAGTATTATTTATACTAGGGAACATTACACTAGGGAATATTGAAACTAGGAATTTTTGATCCTAGGTATAATAAGACTAGGGAATATAGATTATGGATTGTGTACTTGAATTAGTATTCGTTTCAAAGATAGTTAGTTAGAGTAAAATGGATAGATTAGGTATATCTTTGGTAACTTTCAAGTACAAGACGATATAATCTATATATAACTATATTTTTTCTAAGAAAAGTTATGGTGCTCACCAGTGTACGAGTATGCGACAAATATTGTATTGTTTTTGAAACAAAGAACAACTATAGGCACGGTGTCTAGATCCATTTGGACCCGCAGTAACCATCTTACTTCGATAATCTTCTCCACCTAATTGTTATTTTCTATATTTTTTAACACGACACAGAAGAATTGGTCGCAACGATATTTCTCATGAATCTTTGTAGCTTGTACCGTCATACCCTATTGACGAGTGTGTATTGTATCATAACTGAGTGGATAATGGATAATGGACGGTTTAAAATGCCTTTATCGAAATATATATTGATTTCTATCAACATTAAAGAATTATTCTTCTTCCTGCCTCATTTTCAATTTAAAAGTAACCCTATTAGATTAACGAGCACCGAAAGAGTTAAAACCCATCGTGACGATGTTCGTTGATCGTACGTTGACTTCGCGAGCCATCAAGTCCGGAAATTTGTCGATCACGGCGTGGACACGGTGCCGGCTCCTGAAAACCGTGTAAAACTCGACAACCCCCATCGATCCCGCAGAAAACGAACGACCGTGTATCGTCGAGCCAACCGATTCCCACATCAATTCAAGGGAACAGCAAGAGGGAGCTCCGTCAAGTTTGTTCGACAGAGGCGAAATAGCGGGAGGAGAACGGGAAGAAACAAGCTGCGATACGGGAAAAAAAAACGAAAGAACGAACCGAAAAAGGGATGAAGAAGAGGCAAGGACGACGGAACCGCGTTAAAACGAGCTAAACGAAAAACGCGATAGAAGGAAGGGAGAGGAGGAGGCGAGGTAACAAGCTACCACGGGGTATCTTGCAATTTGTTTGCCGGACACGGCCATTCGTCGACACGATTCTCCTATCTTCCACGAAGATGAGAGCCCACAGATCCCGACCGTGGCACTGGATTACGACTATTGATAAGGCAACCGGTGAACGAGTTCCCTGTGGTTAAGTTTAGTTCATTAGCAAACCAGCCAGGTGGACGATGGAGCGATCCCTCGTCTGCTCGACAAATTACAACGAGATCGGGCCCCGTTATCCCCCCCCCCCCCCCCCCCTTGTATGCTCCGTCGATACCATCCACTTTGGGGACTGGGGAAAGTGCATTTAAAGAATGTATCGAGATTCGCCAATAGAACATTTAAGAATGCCATTTGCGATTGGCTGGGAAAAGATAATACAAAGATTCTTTCTTTTGTTTTTGGAACTTTGAGAGCTTTGTTAGCGAAAGATAGTTGAGACGAAGTTCACTTTCCATCAGACGGTCCATGAATATTGATAAACATGTTAATTATCTTACTTACCTAACATGTAAGTTTTAAGATAAAAAAAATTAACATACATGTCGAATTGAGTAACCTCCTCCTTTTCGAAGTCGGTTAAATAGTAGAAAATTCTTGGGAAGAATAATTTTATTTGTGATTTTTTAATGTCAGAAATTAATTTTGCTATAAGTAAGTAATATCTAATCACAAATTAGCTTGCGTGCCAAATTGCAAATAAGCTTTAACTAAAATTAGATAACTCAAAATTTTCATATATTGAAAAAATAACATTCAAAGTAATAGTTGAAAATTGATGTAAAAATAAATTTCAAATGACATTAGTAATTCGAAATACCATGTTAAATAAAAAGAAATTAGTTTTTAATATATTCAACATGTCCCAGGATAGAAATATTGAAAAACAATATCAAGTATGAAATATTAGTAAAGAAAATTCCCTTACCAACGATGGAAATTTTTGTACAAACCTAATGTTTAACACGTTGACTGCCACAGTGAAAACGGACGTATGTAGTCAGACACTCTGAAATTCTAATTATGGATGCAGTCGATTAATTTTCTAATTTAACCTTTCAATTCGATAGCTAGCGTTATTAGTTTAACGTTAATTCTATCCGTGGTTTATATCAATATTTCGTTTGGTAGTTATTTGATTGTAAAGAATTTCGGGTGCTGGTCATCGATGACCGCCATGGCAGCCAACGTGTTAAATTGCCACTGTTTAAGTGATCCATTATTTAAGGTATAATAAATAGTAGATGTATTAAACAGTATCGAAAGTATAGATTAAATTCCTAAGTATAGTTAGAAATGAACTGAAAGAAAAATATTTTTCTTTGTAGATATTATACTATGCTAGATGTTCTAAGCATTTTATTACCCCATGAAACCCTCAACGTCTCGACTACGTGCCTGTAAAACCGAAATTTTATTCATTGTTGCCAATTTCAGTTCTCGGTCTTGTTCACTACCCATTAAAACAGCCAACACTTAATACTATGCGTCTTATGAGCTGATAAATTCAAGCTGTTGAAATTTCTAACCCAACTCCAATCTTCTCGACTTAACGCCCAGAATTTCATCTGTAATCATCTAATTCGAAATTCCTTGCTGACTAATATGCAAACTTAAAGCGTTGGCAGTCGATAAAAAATTAGTGCTTACCGTTTGCGGTTAATATACAATTGTACGCAGTAGATGGTTTAAAATTTAGGAATCCATCTGTAACTTCGAATATCCAGAATTGTTTCAACGAATCTGGGAAACACTAGCCCGTCTGTAGACACTGATAACAAGCGAAAGAGTTAAATCATAAAAAAGAAGAAGACAGGAATAAATATTCACGGATGAAAATAACTTGAATCCTATCAAAGGGGATGGCGCGAGAACGGAAGCTCGAAATCCAAAGAATTCTCTAGTGAACTGTTCGCGGTATCAGCCGAGTATCACGATCTGTCAAAGGTTTTTCGTCGACATTAATATTAGCCAGGAGGCGATAATGGCGTCGGGAACCGACGTGCCTTCATTGGGAACACGTGGCGCCTAGGTTGAACGGCTCAACAACGAGCCGCATTCCGCCTCTCCGTTCAACGAGCTCTTATTTTCCGCGCCGCGTGTATCTTGCGTGTTAACCGACGCTATGAATTTCGCGGCAACATAATCGTAAAACCGATAAATAGAGCAAGATTCCAGCTGGTGTCGAGACCGGCCGGTTTAAAACCCGCGCCCTTAATAACCGGTCATTTTTATCATATTCTCACCTGAAAAGATTGTTCTCGATTAATCTACGCGGCCCTCTACGATCCACCAGGAGAATATCGTTATTTGTCTTTCGAACGTTTGACGCCATTCAAGGTGCGTACGATCTGGCTGTCTCAATTAAAGGGAAATGTGTGCGAGGGTATGCGACCGTCGGACGCGCAGCATGGAAATGCCTCGCGATCCTTATTAGATTCGCGTGATTTACGAACTTGGACTCGGTGAAGTACGTTTCTGGATTACCTTTAATGGACGCGATTTCTCGAGCCACTTTGTTCGGCTGCTTTTTTCCAGTCTGATGATGCTGGTCGCGTCCGTCTACGATACACGCGATTGAATATGTATCGTTCCTTTTTTTTTTTCGCGAGCTGACTTAAGACAGTGGTAATTTTACCTGTTTCGTGGATTGCTCGAGTAATTGCGATCGGTGTATGATTTGTACCGATTTGATTCTTCGTGGAAATAGAATTCCAGCGCACACGAGCACCTTTATATTAGAAAACTAATATAAAACAGAACGTTGTCGGCTGAAAATTGTAAAGAATAATATCTCCGGTTGAGAAAATACCAAGCTGCTCAAAAGAAATATGGCATAGAAAAATTTTAGTGATTCAATAACGCGGAGGCAACATGTGTTATTAAGATTTAAACACACACACCGGTAACCTCCGCGTGGTGCACGTCGGGCAATGCCAATGCCGGCGGTATATGTAAAAAATGCAAGGGTTACTTTAAACTTTAAAGTTTAAAGTGCTGTATTTTTGCGAAAAAAAAAATGGCAGCTACTTGTCCTTTGTTTAGAAATTGAAGAGAAAGGTTCGTACTTTATGTTTCTGCAAACAATCCATGCATTCCGTCAAACTTTGTAATTTTTAATATAACAATCATGCCCTCACATTTAAGGTGTTACAGTGGTAGGGATGCAGCATACCTAAAATCTAACTATAACATCTTAAAGTAGAGTTTTCAAGCTTTAATTTAAAAAAAGAAAACATAATTACATAATTCTATGCCATATTTCTTTTGAGCAATGTATTTATTTAAAAAATGAGATGCAGTCAATTATTAATGGACAATTAAATTATTTAAGAGAGTAGAGAATTTCTAAAAGTATCTCTTTTTTCGAAATAATGTGCTTCAACCCTTCAATACGTAAAACCATCATCTGAATGCTTTATTTTTCTATAGAAAATATACCGCGTTATCTCGATTCCTCAAACCTAAAACTTCCTGCTTCAACCAATAGAAATTCACCAACCAGCATCTCGTCCCCAACGAGTGGGAACTCGTCCGTCCATCATTCCTCGCAAGCCTACATCCAGACGTTTAATCGAATCTTAAGACGCACTTCTGGTGCACGAAGAAACAAGTAAGCCTCTCTGATAAGGGCTCGCTCCAAATGCAAAGAAAAAAAAAAAAAAAGAAATTATCCACAGATATTCGTTTAATGTATCCCTCCACCCCTAAGTATCATACCAAGAAGATATGGGTTGAGTGATATTGCTGCGACGCGATAGAAATGAAAACATATCCCAGAATACGGGGCTGTCTCGGAATCATTGGCGCAGCAACCGGCGGATCCGGTGTTCCGCGAAATTCTTCGCAGAAAGCTAGGTTATCCAGGCCAGTGCGAAGCGGAGAGGTGGAATAGGCGTGTTAAAAGCCATGGGACCCCATGAAAGATACCGGCAAACGAGGCCTTTAGCGTCCTGTTATCAAGCCCGATCCGATACGGTGACCAATAACTTTGGCTACCTACCGCAGCGCCGTACTAAAGGTTATACTGTTGAGTGAACAGTGCCGCTACCGGTCGCCGGACCATTTACCAACGTATTACTATGTACCGTCTCTCGGCTCATTGAAAATTCGTGCCGGCCAATAGTTGTCCAATAAAAAGCCGCTCTTTACATCCGCGGCGTAACGCGCGCCGCTGACCATAACCGAGATGCATAACTTAATGCACTTTATCGTGGACTTGTTAGTCTGTTTGTCGGGCCAGCTGTTCGACGAACGGTCGCCTGGAATACGATGAAGCTGTGACCAAGTTCGATGCCAGGAGTCACAATTTTGGCCGTGTTCACGAATATCGAATAGAGGTATTTTTATATTAAAACTTGCCGACAATTTAATCCCTTGCAATCCATTTTTTTTCTACATTTTCTATGTACATTTCTGAATCTTAACAGGATTCTATGGCACGATATTTGTTGCGTTACTTTACAATTTATCTGTTATGGTATTTAAAGAAAAATATGGAAAGGGGAGAGTGTTTCTTAGCCCTTTGCACTTGATCGAGTCGAGTTTATTTTGATAGTAAAATTCTTGAAAGACAAACGCTCTATTTTGAAATGAAAAAGTTACCTATGTTTATGAATCCATGGATTTTTATTTCCATTACTAATTTACTGTATTCTAACGCGAGTAAAGTTTGTAATTTTTAATTTACAAATTCTCCGGTAAATTACACGTGTTCCTTCAGAGGCACCAATCGAGTACTAAGGGTTAACTTTTTTCAAGCCAGAAAATCACGCTATATGTAGTTTCAAAATGGAGAATTTTCATTTCGTAAGATGATAATGTTAGGATACCAGGTTAAAATTTTCAATTTGTCGCGGTAATTTAAACTATCCCGTTCGAGGGTCTGACAGCGGAACCATTGCATTTTCACGCTGCGAAGAACGATCCTTTTAGCTTGACTAATCATGGCGCCTGAACTTGAACCACTGAAACGCTTAAACAGAAGAAACACCTTGCAGAATAAGGAAAGGCATCTTTGGATTCCTTATCAAACTATCAAATCTTAAAAAGTTTTTAAACGAAAAACACGAATCTGAAATAAACTTGGAACTCTGGCTTTAAAACCACTCTTAAAATTCAATAATCGATCAAAACTGCAATTCTCACTGTTATTAATAATTGTACCTTACATTCTTTTTATTTCCTATAATTTTTAACACTTTGATTATTTACTATTTTCAAGTACCTAACATAAGTATTTTTAATTAATTGAGTAAATGAAATCCTTGTATAATATTATAGATAATAGATCAAAATTATGCGAATAAAAATTTGCGTTGATTATATTACAGAAAAGGTCGAATTTTATTGACCGTTTACATTTTTATTCCCATCAATGGACCAGGGCTTAGGTGTGCTACATCTGCAATGCTCTAAAGATGGCCCAGTCGTCAGTTTCCTATTCAACATGCAGAACTCTCTCTAATTCGCTGCACCGAACACTTTGATAACTTCATTTTACGACAGCACAATGTACGCCAATTAAATAATACGGCACCGGGATTCCGATCGTTTTCAATGGATCCAAAGCCGATGCTTCCATACGTCCACGTACTTACACACGCGTTCCACGGCTCGCCTAATTGTTTCCTTATCCGTCGATGAAACGCACGCACAGCAATTATACGGTGACACGCGAAACCTTTCATTTCCTTATGACTTGTGCGCGATATATGAATTCCTGTCTGACATTTCATTGCATCAACCGGTGGCCTAACCGCTCGAGGAATCCAACGTATGTCCCACGCTCGTGCTTTTCTAAGGAGATTGCTCGTATCGACGTTTTACCGTGATTCCTTCGCTTCTGTTGCGAACAGTTTCAATCTCTGACCGTAAAAATCAACTCCTGCGTCACGGAAGAAACGTGTCCCCCCATTCGTTAGTTTTTCTTCTCTTTAATGCTTTCACTCGAATAATGTGGATATCCTTGCGATGAAATTGATCCAAGGGGCTCGATGAAACATAGACATATTCCATTTGTATGTAGTTTTTTTTTTTTTTTATTATTATTCTGCCATTAATATATAATAACATTCATTGTTTAGCCGGAATTTGATAATCGTTATCGTTTACACTCTGAATCAGGTGCTGTTTAAAATAGTTCAGATTTCATGTCTGTTTTTCGCTGAGCCCCTCAATTGCATTCATTCATATCCTATCTAAGCAAAAAATTGATTTATTACAATCTTTCCTCTGCACAATTAAAATACTTTGTGTATCTTTATCAAAATACCTGACAGTAAATTGGCAAATTAAAATTATGTTTCAAGGGAAAAAGTTCTAACTCCGAAATAATACATAAAACTTCTAAAAAAAAAATATATATATATATATAGATATTTATAAGAAGGAAAAACTGTAGAAAATTGATAGCTCAAAATCGGACATCTCAACTTCGAAACGTCGTACGATTAAATCGTCATACGATTACTTTGTGCCGCGTATTTACCCCTATCTTTACAAATAAAATATTCGAATAGCAATTTTTAGCCATCCTAATCTAACCCTGTTATCCATTTTGCACCTTTTACAATTCCAACCAGCACCCTTCGCATCCAACCAGTCGCTAACTAGTCGCCTCGAGCTAAACGACGACAGTGGCATGAAAATAAGGTCGAACGATTATCCTCGAGACGAGCGTGCCAGATAGAGAAGCGGGTCGATCGATTGCCAACGATCGTGACGATCCCCTTTCGAAAATAATTCTTCGACACTCGAACAACCGGCATCGATTCGTTCGTCAGATTGGCCGCGAGATCTCGATCCTCTCTAGAACGATTCGATTAATATTGAACGATCTACGCGACAATTCTTCCTCGCTCTCGAAGACTTCTCTATCCGCCACGGCATAGCTCGGTTTTTCTTTTTTCTGTCGTTCGGTCGACGTTGCATTAGTCCCGATCCAAGTATATTGAGGACAACGGGGATTCGTCTCGGATGCAGCGAGGACTCTTATTACACCGGCTTCTGGAAACCGCTTCGATCGGCTAAGAAACCGGCCGATCGAAGTCACGAACGACCGTGCTGCTTTTACCATAGAATCGGGATCGATTTGCGGAATCGACGGCCATTCAATCGTCTTGCAACGTGAATTATAACGTTGTACGAACCTGTATACGTTATTTGGATATTTTTGATATAGAATAACGTCTGTTTTTCACTTATTCATTGTCGAGAAAATTAAACGTTTCGATATAGATTTATTTTTTAAGAAAACAAGGGATTTTTTTAAATTTTGTCTTTCGGTAACATTTACAACGATTTAAAGAATAAATATATATTGTAAGATAGGTATTACGAAATATTTCGTAGTTGACAGTGAATGGATTAACATGTTAAATTGTCAAATGGTTCTTTAACAAGCGAAACTAATCCAACTTCTTCTGTAATTGGTGAATGTACGAACCTTGAAAATTTATAACAAAAAAATGGAATTCATCAATGAAATTTCAACAAAAATTGGGTTGATCCTCAAGTTAGGTTGTTAAGTATAACATGAACACATTATCAAAATATATTCGATCACATTATCACACCGAGGTTACACTGCCGAATTTAAGAGGTAACTTAAGAAATTTAGCGATTTTAAGGTAGATACCTGGTCGCCTGCATTACCATACAATGCCGCCAATCTGTAAGAAGAGAGCATCATGCTAGCTGAGGTAACGTTTTAGCTGAAGAGAACGAGATCATCTGCTTTCCTAACAAAACTCAGTCAATGATCAAATCACGCATGTAGGAAACGAAATTAAAAACTTTCCAATTAATCCTTTACACTTGACAGTCCCATCTATAACGGGACACAAAAAGACTGCAGCCAATTACAGAGAGAAGCTTAACTTACTAACTTTTTTAAATAAATTTGATTTCCAATATCATTTGAATAAAGTAATAATTTCCATCGTTATATTTTATTTGAAATGATATGTTATGCTTGTCATTTTGTGAATTAGGCAATTTGAAAAATGGTGGATCAAATATTAAAACTAACAATAAGTATTCTTTTCAATACTGTTTTGAAATCTAATTTTCATTTAATATAATTTACAACAGTTAGATTCACTAAACATTCAAGCGGACATCTAAAAATTATTTTCCAGATCGCTCTTTGAGTTCATTTATGCTATCGCTAGTAATAAATGAATGTGAATTCTCTTCACGATTTTAATAATACGCATTCTTCGCGTTATTTAAGATATTTGCATACAGCTACCTTGAAAACTACCAATTTCTGCCTACGAGGAATTGTCAAAATTATTTGATCCTCCTTCTTCACGGTACTCTAGCTTTTTCTTCGTTCCTCAAAATACTCGGCTGCTCTTGAAGAAAGTTAAAGACGAAGAGTCCAAGAGTATCAAGACTCGTCCTTGCGCGTCTCACGAGAACTCACGAGGAGTAACACGTCACAGGGATGCTGTAAGTCCTGACGGCAGATGAATCGGTCACGGAATTGTTGGGATGTGCGACAATTATCGGTCCAGGATCGCCATATCTCACGGATGCCAGGCCAGATCCGCGTCCAGCCGTGTACACGCACGTTTCTATCCGTGGCCGTGTGAACTCGTGTCACAGCCCGGAGGCAAGGTGTGCTGCAACGTTACATTCCTTGCCGCTGTTCCGTTTTTAGTCTAGGAACGCCATTCTTTGCGACACGCGCTAAACGGGGGATACGGCTCCGTGCCACTGCGTTCACCGGCCACCTCTGTTTTCTGAGGATCGCATTCCGATCACCGTTGCCTCTTCGCTTCGACGATACGCCAGATTGATCCCCGGACCGATACCTTCTCCGATACCCGACCGACAGCCTCTTTCTCTCGTTCGTTTTTGCGATTTTTCGGGAACCGATTGGATCTCTGCCGTCCAACCGCGAATCTGTTACCATCGAATGTTTGACTTATGATTCAAGATGAAGGGGATTCAACCGAAACTCGTAATGTCTTTTGTGAAAATATCCGATCAACGTTTTTCTTCATTTTGGACTTTGTTAGCGAGAAGAGCAACTTTGAAACTTGAACATAGTGCCGATTCCATGGATTACTAAAGCTTGATACACCATTAATCATCCGATATATCAAACTGAAGCTATAGAATTAAGAATTGATCCTTAATATTTCTAACACGTCGCAGCATAGAAATATTAACCCTTGGATGACGGACTACTGAGACAGCGGCCTCTAAAGTTAATATTACGTTACATATTACTTGGCAACACGTATATCTAATTTTAGTCAAAATTTTATTGCATCTTTCCTAGGTCTACTAACCTCCTAGATTCAAGGGTTAATAAATATTAATAAATAAGAAATACCAGTATAAAAGATCGTCTTACAAACCACGGAATCCTTCACATCCTCCTATTATTACTATATCGATCCAATTTTTTCCCACAATTAAACTTATACTCATTTGTCCACCCACTTAAGACACTTTACTTCCTCGATAAGCATCAGAGAATCCATAACATTGAATTCAATTTCCTGAGCGTTTGTGAAATATGCTTAGACGAGGAAACTACAGACCACCTGGCTCAGGAAGGTATAATTGGAGCCAAAAGGGGTTAAATTGTTTCTGATATTAGCATCAAAAGTTTTCGTCGTAAATCTAGCTGAAATCCGGCCAGTTGAATGAAAAGGGCAGCTGCTGCTCATGGTACGATTCTGGTACAGTTCGCTGTAATCCAACGGGTCATCCGGCATGATGAATTATCATCAAGGATAGCAACACTGTTTCCCCGCTCTTTCCTCGTGTTTGATGTTGAACGTGATTAACGCGTTCTTCTGGATTTGAACGTACCCGTTTGATCTTGACACGCAAATCTATGCTGCTATTCGCAGCTGCGACGATATTATCGTAGAACTCCTCATATAGTATACTTGTATTATACACAGTTCAGGATTATTCTTCTGCTTTTGTTTTCTTAACAAGTGAGTTCAGTTACGCCGTGTGCGATAATTATTAGGAATTTCGTACTGAAGAATAATTGTTCGGGTAGTATTATGATCAATTATATTACAATATGGTGGTGTTTCGTGAATAGAAAGCTTTAAAGTTTTAAACTTTGCTTTCACCCGACATTCCCGGATTTAATACCTATCATGGAATAATTAAAAAGAAAGGAAATTGAGAATAATAATACTGTATAATATTAGAATTGGTATGTTATTTACGTATGCTAGCAAGCGGAGAGCTTGATTTGAAAAATGATATGATTGCGTCCTGTATAATTGCAATTCTAACGTGTCTCAATACAAACGGTTGTTTCCGCTACAGCGGCCTACACGTTAATTAATGAGTAGTAAATGAATTCATAACGATGTATGTACTTCACCTTATTAAACACTATAACTATCAAAGGGTCAAGATTACTTGCTTCAGATTTTTTTATTTTGAATTGCAAAATTTATTAAAACGCTTCTGTCGAAATATACGTTGGTTCTCGTCAAGGTAAAGTATTATTCTATGTATATGTTAGTTTACGTTTCATGCTTTATTTATTTTGCTTTCTATTTCAGGTTCAATTTAAACGTAAGACTGCATTGAACGTCGGTAGTTCTAGTGTTAAGTATTCTTTGTTAACAAACTACCATATTTACGAATTCTGTATTCAATACTTTCCACTCAAAATACTCCTTTTATTATCTCCGAAAGCATATTTTACCCTACATACTCCGTTGACGACATTACGATGACATACAGTTTATTATGTATGACATACAGTTTACCTTGCTTATTTTTTATAATAGAAGAAAATGTCAGAGGAAAACATTATTTTGTTCAAATGAGCAGTTATTATGATGATTAAGAAATTTTTTTGAAGGTCATTGTTTCCGAGATTTCAAAGTCATGGAAGTTTTTTTAAATGCGACAACGTACATTCATCATCACGAAATGATAACTGAGGTCAAGACGAATGTAACGACCTATGATAGTATGACCTCGTGACCTTGAAGTACATTTCAGGTAACATAAGGAAGACATTAGAGATTTTTATTGAAGCTGCTGTGCATCATTTTGAGCACTTGTTACAATCAAATTTCCGCCGTTAATCCTTCTATCAGTTATTTTTGTCCATCTTCGTTCATCAGTTTCTTCATCAGTTATCTTGGTTTATGAATTTTTTGTATTTCGAAGTCACGCGAAAGTCATAATATTATAGGTGGTTGGATTCGTCCTGACCTCAGCTATCATTTCATGATGATGAAAATACGTCATCTCATTCAAAAAAACTTCAATGATGATCAAATCTCGGAAACAATGACCTTGAGAAAAATTTCTTAATCATCATAATATCTGCCCATTCGAACAAAATAATGTTCTCCTCTAACATTTTTTTCTATCATAAAAAATAAGCAAGATATTCAAGATGGTCAAGTTGGATGGGACACCCTGTATGTATCTCCGAATATAGTATTCGGAGTAAATTAACTTAAACTTATAATTTGCAAATAATAAACTGCAAAGAGTTAATTATATCAGAAATTCCATTAGCTATCATTCCAATACCCCAAACAACGACAACAATTAAATTAACCGTCATGGGTATATGAAATAACAGAACAGAATCCAAGAAATCGAGTTCCAATAATGTCGCAATCGGAAATTCCTGTTTGATTGATCCCACAAGGAAATCGTATCAAGTTTATTCGAAGGCGGTTAATATCGAGCCGGATCGATTAAACGAACGGAAGCAATCGGTCGGTGATACAAAGTGGTCGATCACAATGAACGCATAAATTCCGTGGAACAAATTCGCCCGGAAAATGGCGGAATCTGTCCGGACTTTCAGCGCACGAAACGCAACGGGGCAGCTGCTACAATAGTCACCTGCGGCGATTAATGGCGTCCGGTCGGTGATCGTAAATAACAATAAACCAGTTTACTCGAAGAACAGTCGCGTGGCTTCCGCGGTTCTGGGAATCGTCCGGACTCGCTTGCACTTCGTCAATGCGGACTGCGACCACCAACGGCAATTAATTTCCGTGGACGTGCATCACGATTCGTTCGCTGGAAAGATTTTCCAACGAAGGGAAGGAGAAACAGAAACGGAGGAACGTTTTACCGTGGTTACCCGTTTTGTTTTCAACGCCACTGAATATATACCTCTGAATATTTATATTTTTTTTTGTTTGTTTTAATCCTCGACACCAGAACTATCAGTTGGATGCACGTTTATTTTAAATCTGTATATATGTAGAATAAAAATAAAAATGAAAGTGACGATGTATGTGATCGCATCACTGAAAATTGGCTGAACCGAGCAAGATGATTTTTAGTACATAGTCAGGGTTGGGGGACGAGCTGGTTTTTATCGTTTCACTTTAATGATCGCATCAAATGACTGTCATCAAAGTTAGTGGAAGCGGCGTCGACAGGGCACGAAATCGGTCTCCGTCGATGAGATAATTGAGCATCAAAGTGTCAATTAAATTAGTATAAACTTCACTCCAATATCTGCACATTTTAGTATATTTTTGCAAATTTTAAAAGGATTGTTTAAATTTAATAAAAAAAAACTTATTAAATTAGTATAAACTTCACTCCAATATCTGCACATTTTAGTATATTTTTGCAAATTTTAAAAGGATTGTTTAAATTTAATAAAAAGAAAACTTAAAAAAAAAAAAGAATCATTTGTTCAGATAATTCTAATCAAATTTCAAGACACATATAAAATGCCAGCAAAGAAAAGGTCAAATAAAGGAAGAAGAACAAGTCATGCCAATATTAATAAAAATTATCTATCGCGAGAGGAAGAAGAGGAAACAATTAAGAGATTTAAGAAAATGAGGACAGACGAAAAACATTGTCTATCGCTGAGTACTGGAGTAACATTGGTTAGTAATCAGCAACGGAACTAAATCGATGCCTGTCCTACAGGATGAAAAAGGGGCAAGCGCAGGGACAAAGGTGGAGTTCCTTTTAGCTCACCAGCGTAAAACAGCATCTGGCGATAATACGACAATACTTGTACAAAAAAAAAACAACGGTTGATCTAAATTAAAAGAAGTATAATTCTAACTCATAGCCCCTAATCCCCATAACAATTCTGACCCCTGCGAAGCGGGATGAACACGGTTAGTTGAAAATAAAATAGAGACACGAATAAACGAAATGTGAACCACTTTTTATACCAAAGATGTCAAATATTTAGAATATTTCTAAGATCTGAAGAAAAAAACAGGGTTAATCGAGGTAACGTTCGAATGGCCTTATTGCGGTGGCAATTTATCTACAGAAGACGGAAATGAAAATAGCCTTTAATAGGAAAATTCAACGTTACTTTCAGATCGAACGATAGAATCGGTCGATTTACAAATGGCAGCAGTCAGTCACCTCGAACGCTCAAGGATGACGTGGAACCGCGTGCAAATCGCCGGGCATGGATCGGAAAAATGTCGAAGTGAGAGGCGTCCGGTCGGCGCTCTCTGGAAACTGGCCCCCGAGGAAAAGCTTATTCAATTCAATTCTAATGACTCGATCGATTCGAGGCGAATAGCTGCATCGGCGATGTCTGCGACCGTGGCTGTGCCGCGGCCGACAAGCACGGTCAGGTACCTTGGACGACAACACGGATTTCTTCAAGTTCTTTCTCGACTGATGAGAGTATTCTCACCACGTTTTCCGCGACACCGGGGACATTACGGATCTTCAAAGAGCCGCCAACGTCGGTCTGGCATCGTTAATAATAAATTACACCCACGGTGGCGCGTGTGTCGAGGCCGGCCAACATCCTCGCGTATATATCCGCGAGCTACAGCGTCGACGTATTACCAGATTCTTAGGAATGCTTATAATTTTACGAGCCTCCTTAATATGCGCTTAGCTTCTGCCGCGGTAGCCTACAGCTCTCCCTCGTCCCCCCATTCCCTTCCTCCACCATTCCTCGTCCCTCGTCAAGATTCTGCCTACGACATTTTCTACTTAACCTTTGAACCAAGATCGTTCGCGCGTAGCAGGTGCATTCCACCTTGCGGCACGACAATCACTCGAAAATCCGTTTCGCGAAAGGCGCGGTCGATCGCCTCGTACTCTACCCGATGGAACGTCTATATTGGACACGGGTGAACGAAGACAGATTCCACCCGAGATTAACATCCCCCCCCCCCCCCCCTCCGTTTTTCTTTATGCATCTTTACCGAGTTGCAAATTTTTCTTTGCCTCGTAAGAGGTGGATGCTCGAAGCTGCGATGAGAAGGCACGAGAAGTTTGCGGATAGAAACGGGAGGAATGTTCGCCGACCACGCGAAGTTAGAATGATCGAGGTTGAAGTTTTTCGTGATTATTTTCTTAGGAAGGGATATAAGAATGGCTAGGGTTAGGTTAAGGATATTTTCAAGTATCGCTTTAACACTTTTGTGTTAAAATCGTAGAGGATTCGGGCTACAGGATTTTATTTTTAACACTTTATCGACCGCTAGCCTATTAATCGGCTTTTCGATTGCCAATGCTTATCGACCGCTAGCTTATTAATCAGCTTTTCGATTGCCTACGTTTATCGGCTTTTAGCTATCGACGGTTTTCGTCCAGTGGGATTTACTGTTTTGTTAGTAGCTGTATACTAACCTCTCCATATCCTTATGAATTATAATATTTTTTACCGTTTACAATGGATAAATAATAGCGAAATTGAATAGCGAAAATTTAGCCGGTACTGGGAGCAAATGCGCGCGCGACTAAGCCGGTCCTTACTGACTCAGTGGAAGCCTAAACCACGACCGGTCGATAAAGTGTTAATAATTTTATGGCGTTGCTTTTGGGATGTTTAGATTGTTTGGTTGGACGAATTTATTAGAATTTAACAAAATAATTAAGATTGTTCCGATCAAAACAAATAATTATTGACGCTGTCCTAGCCGTCCGCTGTCAAACGATTGAATATAAAAGGCAGCAGAGAAATATGACGATCGAGACTAGAATTTTCTCATCTTTTTACAGAATTGTGTAACGTCGAGCGTAGGTATAGTAGTGACTTTCCCGATTTCTCAGCCGAGTTGGGTTTTTCAATGCTCAAGGTGCAAAACCAGTATGGTACGCGAAAGCCACTCGGCTCGTTCATGAGACAGGTGAAGGGCCACGGTTTTTGTCGGCGCAAAACTTCCCGTGTCGCCATTTAAGCAGACGCGTAATCGCCAATGTATGAGCAACCAGTTGTAATTGCATTAATTTCCTCCCGTAATTACGAATCTTGCTCAGGGGTTTCCGATCGGCGAGATCCGTAAAGAAAGTTGCACAGCGTGCAGGTTGCAATTAAAGTTTCGCGATCGTTTAGAACGCGATACGAGTTTGTCGATATTTAAATTACAAATTTAAACGTAATCGAAATGATACGAAGAAATTATCGACTCTTCGTCTTGGAATTATACAACTTTCAGAGGATATTTAAGAAATTTAAATTGACAAGTTGAGATACCGTGAATGCTATTCGGTAGATAACCAAATTTTCCCAAAGATGTTTGTTTAACAAAAGTAATAAACTGTAATTAATAATTTCATGTTGGATAGCTTTGAACATCGACCGAAACGGTAATTTTATATAATTAAATCCAATAATCACTGTTTATTATACAGTCCAAGTTTTTGAGTATGCAGGCTGTTGGTTCGTTTTAAAGATAAAATTGTAGAAAGGTAGGATTTCGTAATAACGTTGAAATATGACTTAAAGATTTGAGTGAATAATGAATCGACATTAAACTTTGATGCTGTTATCCACGCATGAGTTGATAAAATAACCATTGCTAAAACATATTTGTTATTTATGCAAATGCTCGAGCTGTTGTCACACGTATCGTGTGTCACTCATGTTTCGCTAGTTCCACAGATATTAATATCTTAACTAAAAGCTATAAGTTGTACTTTCGCAAACAGAGAAAGGAAATGCAAGGATAAATTGCAAATAATCTTTATATAACTGATTTTCCCTTGTCCTAAATCCTTATTGAGTTATTAAATTATTACAGTTGATTTGTTCATCAAATTTTAAGCTCCGAATCAATATGACACAGGTGCTATTTTATGATAATTTTGCACCATCAAAATGATATTTCTATAATAACATTACCCTACTAAAATTTCAAAATTAAAAGATTCATACGCAACAATCTAAATTAAATTATTAGGTTGTAATTTGGAAACATATCATTTTAATTTAAACTATCGAGATATTGTAATGGAAGGAAGTAGCTACCCAGTGATATAAAAAATTTAATATTAATAGAATTGCATAGCAAATAATTTTATTTTAGTGAAAAAGAAAACACTACGAATTTCTGTTACAACAGAATATATTGGCAATTAAATTTGTAACCTTTGCACCTTTTTTCTAGGAAACGATTTATTAAAATTTTTGAAAAAAGTTAGAACCATTCGAATCACTGATCTTTAGCTGTAATTTAAATAATAATTTGCTACAGAATCTTGATAATTTATCTATCATTCTGCAAGAAGTTTTAAGTGATTTCGAAGCAAAACGAAAATAAAAAACTAAGCTCTTTTTCTTTATAACTTAATAGGAATTAACCATTAGGAGTAACCCTTACTTTCGATGTCCTTTTTATCGTTGCACACCGAATTTTCATTATTTCAACAGAGTTGTAAATGAAAAAATAATAATCAAACGTCTACTAATGAGTTTTCAGTCAACAACCGATAATATTAAAAATCCTATTGATAACCATCTGGCACATTATTGCCAATTTAACGCGATATTTCACTAGTTTTAACTTTCATCGAAATCAACAAAGAAGAATAAAAGATCTTCGATGAATAATTACCATCGAAGATTCTTCCTTCTCGAACCGCGGTGATCAGTTTCGTGTCATCCGGAATCGAAAATGATCGTTGCACGATCCAACGGACGACTTTTACCCTTCTGAACCGGCCGCAAGATAGGAATCTAGAATTTCTCACGCCAGGGCAAATAAAGTCGGTCCGAACGGGTTCGATTCGTCGGATTCGAAAGGACGCTTACGTTTTCATTAGTCACAAAATGCGTGGGACAGAGACACCCGGCCCTCGTCCACTGTCTCAAGGGTTGACTCACAACAACTGTCGATTCGTCACTGTCAGCTAGTGCAGTGTCACGAGCTGCTCGAGATGAGACCGGCGATTATGGAAATGAAAAATGATCCGCGAAAACCTTTGATATTTCGTCCGCTATTCCACAGGGAGTACACGTTGCCGTCTCGTGTTTTGGACCGTCGCGTCGCGTCGCGTCGCGTCGCGAAACAAGACGGCTTTCCATTGTTTCTGTCGCGGGGAGAAAGACCGTAAGCTTTTCCTTCTTGGAACGATGACTTTTAACCCTTCGACTGCGACGTGCTTTGACAAAAAGTCAAAAACAATTTCCTTCTTGAGATAAAAAAACAGAAAAATTATACGTTCAAAATTCTAATCTTTTGTTTGTTCCAAAGAATGCGCTAACATTGTCTTATTTCAGACGTTCATGCGGGTCTTTAAACGTCATCGTAAACGCCGAACATATCATGTAACATCGGAGGCAACACGTTAAAAAAGAGGGACGCGACGAGACACAATGAGTTACACGGCTCATGAAACATTATCCGTCGCTGTCGGTTAATTAACGGCTTAATTAATCGCTCATCGTCGTTACCAGCGTGTTCTTTCTTATCACGCCGGTTGGTAGCGGTTGATTTATAAGCGGATACTTTTTCAGTCAGGGACAACACTCGCGAGCATCGCGATATATATATTTCTCTCTTAAAAAGGAAGATCACGTATGACGTATGATATCGGGCTGCTTAACGATCGTAATTAAATAACCGTGGGATGACTTAATTATCGTTAGCGTGTCCGCGATACGACGAGAAAACAGGAGATAGAAAGGGAGAGAAAAAGAAAAAGGAGAAGAAAGAGACGAGTTTAATTAATCTGCAGTTCATTCGTTAAAACCCGGAAATGCGACCCTGTTCCCTTGGAATTGTCTTAGTTCGATCGTTTCCTTGGCTAATTGAAATTCTTACCTAAGTACCTCCGTGCTATCGCGAAAGAAACTTACTTGTCCGACTCTATTAACCGATATTTAATTAACACGTCAATGCTAGTGGTCAGAATGATTCGACTGTTTGTCTTACGATTTCTAGCTTGTTATTAATTATAATTTTGTAAAAAGATAAAATTGTATTCTTTAAATAATCAGTATACATTTTAATAGTAGATTGGTATGAAATTTACAGTTTTTAATGGTGATTTTAAATAGACAAGACCTTTTTTATCATACGAAATTTTATTAATCCCTTGCCGTATTATTATTTCGATAGATGCGTCAGACACGGTATTAAATCAAACCAGGCAAATTGAAATATTGTAAATTATGGTTGAAATTACACTTAAAATCCAATTTTACTGACAGTACCAGTCAGATTTGTAACATTTGAGCTGCAAAGTGCGTCACGAGTCAGACTCAGCAATGTATGGCAAGAGGTTAATCAAAATAAGAAACAATAGAATTTACTAATTAATTTACTAATTTAGAAAATTAGTAAATTTTCTAAAGAGGATGCGTTTAAATCTATAAACCTTCAAAAATTAAAAATTAAAATATGTAAGAGAAAATTCTAAACACCCAAGTATACATATATAGTGAAATATCATGGAACGATAATATTGCAATATTTTAAATTAAAATTATATATTATAACCTAATCTCTTTTTACAGATTAATAACAATTCAAATCGATCGAAACAATAATAATTATTTACAATAATTAGGTATTCAATTCTTTTGTAATAAAAACAAAATGCGCGGGAAAATAGCGAACTTAACGATAACGAAGTTACTATCTCTAATAACCATTCCAGATTACGACTTATAACAAATATTTTCTATTGAAAATGATCTCAATTATTATATTATTGACAGATATTACAAATTTCTATAATTTATACGAATATAATATTATTCAAATTTCAAAGATATAATATTTCAGCAAATTTTAATATTTCTCTTTTTTAATATTATTAAAACTCAAACTTTGTTAATATAGTTGATATACGTTGCAAAATATTGAATATTATCGATTAATTGTTCTTCACCATTAGTACGATATTTAGAAACTCACAACTTCGAAGCTGCGGTGTCCGAGCGGTTAAGGAGATGGACTTGAAATCCATTGGGTGTTACCCGCACAGGTTCGAATCCTGTCCGCAGCGAAATATTTTTTTTTTTCTTAAAAAATATCATATTCATACGCAGAATCGTGTTTCTAAATAATATATATACAGTTTCGAAAAATAAACATTTGTACCAAAAAAATATCACGTGTACGTTAAAAATATAATATTTCGTGATTTTCAAGCTCCTAAAAGTACGGCATTCGCAAGTTTTAAAATTTCTAAATATATTATATTAGCTTCTAAGTTTTCAAAATTATAGTATTCTTAAGTTTTTAAATTTTTGAAAGTACTACAGTAAAGTCTAAGTTTCTAAAAATATACTATTCCCAAGTTTTTAAATTCCTGCAAATACTACAGTAATTTCTGAGTTCCTAAAAATATAATATTCCCAAATTTCTCAATTCCTAAAAATATTACAATAGTTTCTAAGTCCCTAACAATATAATATTTCCAAGTAATTAAATTCCTATGAAAATTACCTATACAGGGTGTCCCATTATTGGCGTAGGAGCCGGAAATGGGGGGTAGATGAGACGATTCTGAACAACTATTTCCTTTGCAAAAATGTTGGATGGGGCTTCGTTTTTGAATTATTAAGAAAAAACACTGACCATTCATAGCGCGAGCTTTTCGCGCGCTCAGTGGCGTGTCTATGGCCCGAATTGACAGGTCCGAGCGCGGCCGAAAACCCCGGTCGGCAAAGCAAGAAATAATATCACAAATAATATCGAATAAAGAATTAAACAAATTCAGAACTATTAAAAAGTGCGGACAAAATTATTGAAATTAGACTCACCAGTTCACTCGCAACTTAACCTGCAGCGCTGAACAGCTGATGAGACGGTCAGGTTAACGAACTCACGTTATTTCACAAAATTTTCTTGATTACGCCGGTCACTGTCACTTTTTACTGGGTCATTTAAATCATTGAATCAGGAAATTGTGAAAGGATGTAAAGAAGGTTTCCCCGAATAGGTCCGATTTCGATACCTCGACCGTAGTCTTCTTCGCGTTTGTTTGGCACTGCGCGAAGATGAAAAACATGTTATAACGAAGAACGCCAATCATACAAATATTAGGACAGAGTGAGATACAACGATATTCTCCAACGTTCTTTTGTCAGTAACGGAGAACGCGAATGAAACACATTCCAACAGAGTGAGACACAGGGATATTCTCTAACGTTCTTTCGTCAGTAACAAGGAACGCGAATCTTTCCGTACGCGTCCAGTATCTCGCACATTGCCGACATGCTTTGCTCCAAAGCTGGATATTATAACATATTTTCGCAGTGCCCAAATAATTCGCAGGAGGCTGTACGACAGTTTCCCGATTCGGTGATTTAAATGACCCAGTGAAAAGTGACAGCGACAGTGAAAAGTGATAGGGAATACATGGTGTGAAGTAACGTGGGTTCGTTGACTTGGCCGTCTCATCAGCTGTTCAACGTGCAGTTCAAGTTGCGAGTGAACTGGTGAGTTTAATTTCAATAATTCTGTCGGCATCTTTTAATAGTTGACGTATGTAATTTTTAAAATTTTCTTCCTTTTCAACAACGAAAAGTGTCATACAACTTCGATTTATTCGTTCTATCCGGATATTGAGTGATTTTAAAATTTTCGTCATTTCACACCGCGCTCGGACTAGGCAATCCGGGCCATAGTCACACCGCTGAGCGCGCGAAAAGCGCGCGCTGTGAATGGTCAGTGTTTTTCCTTAATAACTCGAAAACGAAGCCCCATCCGAAATTTTTGAAAAGGAAATTGTTGTTCAGAATCGTCTCACCTACCCCCCATTTCCGGCTCCTACGCCAATAATGGGACACCCTGTATAATATTACCTATAAAATCCTATAATATTATAGTTTTTCAAAGCTATAAATACTTCTTTTCTTAATTCCCCTTAAGTAACATAATATTTCTAGAACCAAATTAATCAATCTTGCGTAACAAAACATTTCAGGTTGAACCTTCGTTTCGTCACAAATGTGAATACAAATTGGATTACGATTATTCGACGGTGTTTCATTCTTGTGTATCCGACGTTCATTCGTCACCTTGATTTTGCAACATTCGTTCGGCTACGATTACAAACGAACTACAACAAGAAAATGGAAATAAAGAAAAAAACGTTTACGAAGCGCGACTTTTACGAATACAACGTTCGCTCGAAAGCATGAAGTATGCAGATTTGTATTGCGATTAGGAAGTTGTAATTCGTCATCACACCTACGCAATGAGTGTTACATTCAGCTGAGATTTTACGATCGTGATAATAATTTGCAAAGGGTACACGCAGGACTCGATAAATCCCACGGCGACGTTGATGCATTGCGAAAGGTTACGTACATTGCGTCTAGTAGAAACAGAAAAATGATTGTTGCAATCATTTGCCATATCTAAACCCAACGGTTATGAGAATAAAATATTTGATACCAATTTTTCAGATCACCCGATTAAAAATCAATTTCATTTATTTAATGAATTCTTACATTAATAAGTTCATGCTACCGCTCTTAAGAACTTTGATACATATTATATTCTAAATAATAAAGCCTGAATATTATTTTATTTATTGAGCAACAATTAATTGAGAATAACATGGAATAGATCATCAATCGAATATAAGTAACCATAGAAGGACAAATTTGATATATTTATTTAGTTTAGATTAATAAACTCTTCTCTACTCTTTTAAAGATAATAAATTAACTGATACACATAATTTACGATTTTATGTTTGGATCTCGGTCCAAGGAGATTATTCAGAAATGAATAATGTTTGAAGACCAATTGCAGCAAGACGTAGATATTTATTCATTTAACATAAATATTTATGCTAATTATTTCTCTAAGGATGTTGGCTGGATAAATTTCTTTTCAAGGTGCCAGTCGATGATCAAATTATTAGAACTATCTGAATGAATTGATGATTCCATGTTAAAACAATTAATTCTAAAACGAATGTCTGATTACCCTGAATTGTTATTATATTTTTTAATAAATCATTGATATTCGAAAATTGTATATATACACTTGGCACAACACAAATAAAAATAGTGTAATAATTCCGTCATTCGTTGTAACATCAACATCAAATCAAAAAGTGATTTGAAAATTTAACGTTTAACACGTTGAATGCCACGGGGGTCACCGGTGACCGGCACCCCGAAGTTTTTCACAATTAAATAATTAACAAAAGAAACGATAAAATAAACCGCGGACAGCAGTAATATTTATTTAATTAATTTAAAAATTAATTAACTGTCTCCTTAATAATATAATTAGGTTTTTACCGTGTCTGACTACACACGTCCATTTTCACTGTGGCACTCAACGTGTTGAAACGATTCAAAACTGATCAGATTCCAGCCCACCAGTTAACGATTAATAGTTCTTATCCCCGTTTTTATTCTATTAAAGTTTCTTCTTAAAGTAACCATGATGGACACCGAGGGTGTATAAAGACACCCCCGATTTCGAGGAAGAAATGGCGTCACAGAAGGAGGAGTCACGAACGAACGAACGAGGCCAAAGACAGGAACGATTTCATAAAAATTCCTGGCCACAGTCGAGCCAACCCCTCTCGTGTTTCCCTCTCTTTGTCTCGCTTCTAAAGCCGCGTAATTGAAGAAACAAAGGGGACTGCAATTACGCCTCGCAATTACGTCCGCTCTGAAAGCGCGTCTGCGCCGAGCGTAGAAGCATGGCCGAGTATGGGGTTTTCTTCCACGCTCGACACGACTTTTTGATGAAATTATTTCCTCCTAACTGGCTCGTAATGTTGTCGGGAAACGGCAACGAAATAGAAGAACACCGCTACACGATCGCTCGCGAGAGCTGCACAGAGACCGGAAGCGCGTTCCGCGTCGCGAATAACAATCCCTCGCTTCGGGGTTGAATTAAGCAATCCTTGCTCCAGATCCGTTCCTGAGAAACGTTTCGCGACAGGAAGTCGAATTTTTCTCCGTGGAATATCGTTTTCTCGTTCCGTCGTTCGTGGAATCGATTCAAATGCTTGACACCTTATCCATCGGCACCATCCTAACGAACCATTTAATATCAATGATCGTTGAAGGCGAACAAATCAATACGACCGCGACGTTGATTTGCCAACCGTTTGAAGCTGGAATTTTCTATATTTACGAAAAGGAAGTAGCGAAATATATTTCTAAATTGCAACGAGATTCTAAAATACGATATTATATGATTTATTTATTATGATACGCGTGATTCACGATGGAGAATAGGGAAAAATTCGAGAAGGGAAGTTTTGAATGTATGTTAGAAGTGTTAGGTGTTATTTCAAATTTACGAGTGCTTAGGTTAACTCTTTTTTACTTCTGAATTTTATATAAAAATATATCTTTGAAATTTCTTTGTAACTTATTTGTCACTCTATATAGGGTAGTGTCTGGGTCTTATTGGACCTGAGTACTCTGCGACCGAGTTGCAATAACTGGCAATACATTTTTAAAGTCATTACTTTCATTTTATAAGCTAAACTAAATAATTTAGTGCAATGTAGTAAAATGGTAAAATACCTGTTCGTGATCAAATAAACTATTCTATTGAGAAAAGAAGAATAAGAATTTAATGAAATTGAAATATTAGCCAAAGATATTTTATTTTATAATATAAATTAGCTTTCCTTAATTCAATCATTTATTTCCTAATTGTTAGGACTTGAAGTAAAAAGTTTTATTAATTAATCAATCGGATTGATTTTCAATTATTAAGTTTATGTTACCATATGACACGTTTATTGCATCGTTGACATTTTTATAGTAACCATTCGGTAAGGAGGAATTATGTACGTGTTAAAATAGTTACAACTTGCATAAGAAGTAAATAAATTATAACCTTGTAGTGGAAAAGTTTCGTCATTTTTTACACGATTTCGCAAACATTACACAAGTCTTCTCTCCGATTTCTTCGATGCACTTGATGCAATTCAACGAAACAAACAACGAGATAAATGACCGCCAATTAAGCAAATAAGGAATTAAGCAGCTTGTAATTTGTATTTGCGCAAAAACCTGTAGGAAAATCTTCGTGATAACTGGAAATATTGAAATTTGTTGATCGTGGTGAAATGAAAAATGATGCTTGACGCAATAAACGTGACTGCGAGTGTTTTAGTAAATATAATGGTAATTTCTCAATTTTCGTATATCCAAAGAAATAGCGATAATAACTGATGAAGTGTAACATGATAATTAATTAACAGTTGACACTTGGAAATTTCACACTAATTATATTGCTTGAACTATCAGATTTGAATTATTACATCTTTTATTATTTGCATGCATTTTATAATAATTGCAGTTCAAGAAAGGTGGTTCTAAGTATTTGAGTACTAAACACTTTATAGTTACATTTATAGTTACTTAATTTTTGTCGACCTAATTTAACCCATTTGCAACATTAGTGTATATACACGCTCAATTTTGCTGGTCACTATCAATCAGCCTGTGCACACGGTGAGGAGTGAGTATGTTTCAAACCAAATTGCAATTTATTTCTTCTTATGTAAGTTTTATTTTTTTTTAATTATCATTATTTATTTACATTTTTTTCCATTTTCAATTACAGAATGCTGAAATATGAAGTTCTTTTACTTGTTTGTACTTAAAATAAAATTATGAATTATTTGACTTTATCTTTTTATGCATTTCGAAATATTTCTAGCATGATGCAGTAAAAAAATATTTTGATGATATGAGCCAATTTTCCACTTTTTCGAATGATGCAAATGGGTTAAACGTTTAATGTTTCAAATTATACCAAAACTTTTATTTTACAATATTTAGATCGAAATTTCATTTCTCTTTTAACCCTTTGCACTCGACTGATGGCTTTGCGGCGCCATATTTAATTTAACGGAGTATTCTAAAATGCGAAATTTCAGTTTCACCCGTATCAAAATATAGAAGATTAAGGAACGGAATAAAAATCAACAGATTCTCAAATATTTCTATCACTTGTCTTCCGACATAGTGCGTTTGGTTAACTGGTATCTGGTTGATTAGACCAGGTTACGTCCAAAAATGCTTCGAGTGCAAAGGATTCAATTCTCAAGAAACAGTACACCAAAACTCGCTAATTAATAAATAAATACCTAATTATCTGATAAATTCCGCTCGCTTTTTAGTTGAAATTAGAAACAATAACCTTGAATATCGAAGAAGTTCTACAAAATGTAGAGAATAATCTTAAGTCTGCTGTCAGGCGCTACTGTAACAACTGTTTACAACATTAACACTAGAAATACCGACGTTCAAGTGGAAAATAAAATACAAAAATAAATAAATAAAGAATGAAATATATATTGGCATATGCAGTAGGTCTTTATCCTGATAAAAATTAACGCACATTTGAATAAAAGCAACTTGATAAATTTTATGATCAAATTTTATAAACCCTCGACCAGTCATTTTGACTGGTTCGGTAGTTCTAGTGTTAAAAGGTTCCAAATGGACAAATAAACGCATAGATAAATTAATTTCAACGTTACGGCAGTTCATGACTGTCGCTTAAACGGGTTAAATCAGCCTCGATCGCATAAGCTTGCAACTCCACGACCACCGGTCATCAAGCTTCCTCTGTCGGTGTTTTCTCAAGCCTGTCAAGACGCGCGAGAAATTAAACCCGGCGACGAATTAGCATACGTTCCCTTCAACCGAAGATGATCGTAAAGCTGTCAGTTATCGCGGGAATCGCGGCGAACCATTGTGCGGCTCACAGACAAACGTTTCGAGTATCCCGAAGGGAAGGAAACGGATAGATCGGTCGAATAAGGATGCGAAAGCGCAAATAAGACGTCGCCCGGTCGTTTAGTCGATCGTGGAAGCGAATCAGAAATCGCATGCAGAGCCGCTGGAAAGGTTTACGGCCTTCGTTATTCTCTTTGCGCGCTCATCGAGCCCCCGGCATATTTCGCGAGGAAATAAGCGAACGGAGACCGAGCGTGCACCGCTGACGATCGCGATCGCCGACACGGGATTCCCCGTTTCCGATTCAACGCCGTTCCGCTGTCTGCGATGTATTCGAATGGAATTATCTCGATCCCCTTCGATCCGATCTTCCGTTTCCCTTTGGTGACCCGCTGACGTCTTCTTTCGTCGGTCTTTGCGTAACGAATATCAGATAATATTCCAGTGTGTTCAAATACAGTATCCTCCACAAGTGTTTGGATATTTTCAATATTGTACCCAAGTGGACCATGTCGTGAGAATTTTTATCATTTTTGGAGGGAAGGTGAATATTTAATCTCTTAAGAACTAAATAAAATCTTAGGATAAAACGGATTAGTAAATATTTCGTTGAATTATTTTGATGAAAAGAAAAGGCCTTAACACGTTGATTTTTCTGTCCTTTCCGTTCAAAATTATTTTTTAATCTTGACACAAAGTTTGAACTTTGAAAATTAAAAATTTAGAAATTTGAAAAGTTGAGATTTGAAAGTTCGAAATTTAAAACTTTGGAAACCTAAAATTTAGAAATTTAATATTTGGAAATTTCCAAGCGAAAAGTCGACTGTCAGTCTCCAGGGATTGACGCCGCGCTCAACGTGTTAAAATAACTCTTAATAAACCCTTTCGTTACGAATGAAACACACTATGTATGAAATTTATACATCGCTCGTAGATGTTATTTAAATTTGATTAAGGTTTAACAGAAATCAGGAAAAGTAGGTGTCGTTTCATTCATCATACTTATCATTGGTTAGGGTTACACAACGCTTTCATTTACACGCTGTTTAAACCTGACAAACAGTTCTTATCAGTGTGAACTGTGCTCGAAACAAGGCACGAGATGGTTTCGCGTGACGTACACTGTACACCTAACACGAAACGTGGAAATCTCGTCGATAACTAACGATCAATTGTACCGCATTCTTCTTTATACATTACTTCGTATTTAATTTCCGGTTTAATTGCCGTCTCGATTAGTCAACATGCGCGACATCAAAAGAATGCGACAATTATTGGTAGAGACGGTAACACATTTTTATGCTAATCAATTCGATCGAATGTAATTAGTCACGTTCGGATCTCTCGAGTCAACTAACGTATCGTTAGAACGCAAATGAACGAGAGATTGCAGAACTTGATCGAGTGTCGTTTAAAACTCGATTTTAATGACAAATGAATAGAGAAACGAGTCTTATATTGCTAAGAAGCGTAGCACGACAGGAATTCTATCGAACTGAGTTCATTTGATAAATTCTTCCTAATTATCCATGTCTATTAAAATAGTAAATTGTCGTATTTTGTAAAAATTGAGGAAATGGTGATTTTTCATTTATTTAGCGTAATATTTTAACATTGGAAATATTTAGTATTATATTTTAATAATATTGACTAAATAGTTAATATTTCAATATACTATTTTAATACTGGAAACGTAAAACACACTAACAATAAGTTGAATTCTCAATTTCCTATAATTATCTGGTACAATACTTCAATAATATTAACTAAATAACTAAAATCTTAGTACAGTATTTTAACATTGAAAATATAAAAAAGTTCCATATTAAATTTTGAAATGTAAGCGGCTACCTAATAATACATTCTCTCTATAATTCATTATTTAGTTATTATTAATTATTACTGACGCTATCGATTATTATCCTACGATAAGTAGTTGATCGAAAGTGTGCAAAAGCAAATGAATCAAACGGCGATTTTTCAATTACCTTACTGTAATATTTCTACACTGGAAATATAAAAAAAAATACTATATCGAAACATAATATTAACACGTTGACTGCCACAGTGAAAACGGACGTGTGTAGTCAGACACGTTGAAATCCTAATTATTAAGAATATAATCGACTAATTTTCAACTTTAACCTTTCAAATCGATAGCTAGCATTACTAGCCTAATGATAACGCTATCCGTGATTTATTTCGTCATTTCTTTTGTTATTTATTTGATTGTAAAAAATTTCGATTGCCGGTCACCGGTGACCCCCGTGGCAGCCAACGTGTTAAATTCCTAATTTTCTGTAATTAACTTTTAGTAATACTTTCATCTATTCCTAACGTTTTAGTTACTACTTTCAACTATTCTTCGATAAGCAAATCATTTCAAGTATTAATTAAAATATTATTTACAGCAAACTGTTGATCGATCCAAGTTCATTCATTACTTGGACAATTTACGAGCAAGGTTAGCCAGAACTTCCGCGAAGGGGTTTTTACTCGATTGAAAAGCGTAATCGTTTTCGCCGCAATCTTTAAGTCGTCAGCTTAACCCCCCAAGGAGAAGCTTTTCATCGCTTGAATATCGAAGAATTTGTCGCTCCGCTTGAAGCAGACCGAGCTAGAAGACATCAAAGGATGCTTCCTCAACCCTGCTTCGACTCCACCCACGCTGCTCCCCCCCCCCCCTCTATCCCCCTTTGCTCGACGTAATAATCATTTATTATCCCGACGAGTAATAACTGGTACACAGCGATATTATGAAGTTGCGAAATTAAGGCTTTGTTTAAAAATTAGCTGTCCGCACAATTTACGCTGCTCTGTTATGAACTATGCCTTTGAGGTACATCATTTGCCTTCTCGTTGCTTCCTCTGCGTCCTGCGTTAACATTTTTCTCCCACCGTACGCTTCTTTCACAAACTTTTACGGAAGAATGCTTCGAAACTACTTTGGCTTCCAATTTTGAAACTTCAAGTAATTTCTTCTTTTTTAAATTAATACCAGGAATATTTCAGACGTTAATGAACCGATTCGCATGGAATTTTGTATAGATGCTTTTAATACAATAATGTAGTCTTTGAAATAGGATCCTCTCAATTTATGGCTCAATTATGTTTTGTAAATGAGGAGAATCTAGCTCTTCGCTACCACTTATCGGCATTTCTAGGCAAATTCTTACTTTCGAAACCGAATGAAGCAAAGGATTTAATGCCAGGATTTAGAAGTCTTATCCATCCAATATTTTAATTAAAAAAAAAAAAGGTACGTTTACCAGAACTGTTCAAAGTAGAGATTGTAACGAAACTTAAATATGTTAAGGTGCCATGATTTAGTACAAGTATAATTTCCGATATCGTCTATAATATACTACAAAATTTAGATGAAATTAGCATCGATAAACCTGTTATGGCATTAATATTCAACGTATTGTTAATTTCAATTAATTTATTCTTACATGTTCTCCTTGTTATCTGCAAAGAATTATAATGAACACTCTTCTAACGTGTAAGTTGAAATTTTTAAAAACTTAAGGCTTCTCCTCTTTGGCTAATGTTAACTTCTCAGACTGTTCTGAAACTGTTATATTCCGCATAAAAATGTACAAATTCATTGTTACTGGCACTAAACAGAATCGACGTATGTATTATTTTACTTATTGGGATATTTATTATATCAAGTAAAAATAAAAAAAAAAGATGCCAGAAGCCAAAACAAATGATACAAAATTATTTGTTACGAATCCAAATAGACCCAGGCACCCTCGCCATCCACCACCCTAGGATTAACGTGTTACCAATTATTATTTTGGCACGATTCGGCCGAGCGTGCTCGCTCGGATCATCAATGGAATAGCTGGATCGTGGGACACGTGAAATTGATGAAAGTATGCCGGGTCCGCGCATACCATGGAAGTTTCGAGTTCTGGCCAGCTTTGGCAGACCTCTCGAGATGAACGCGTCCGTTTGGCCAACAACCGATAACGCGCCTAGACGCCTCGTGTCCTCTGCTCTTATTAATGAGAGGACATTCTCGATGAGCCTTCGGAATCTTCGTAAGTCGAAAACGCGAAGAATCCAACGAGTTAGCTGGCTTCGAATGAAAAACAGATGCTGATGGCACAGTCTCACCGAAATCCCGCTTTTTCATCGTAACCCTTTGATGTTGATCCTGATCACGAGAACACATATTGCCTCCATTTGACCAAGGAAATCCTTTCAATCGTGATCTAGGACCATCTCACGCAATCAACCCTCGGTAATTAAATTAAACTCTAAAAATACTTAGGAAACTTTACACCAATTTACAAATTTTCAAAGCGAACAGATAGTATGCAATTCACAATGCAACCTGAGGCAATAAAAAATCACAATCATTGATTTATATCCAAACAATACTTTTCCGATAAGAAAATTATCACCAGACGAAAAATGTGAACTCGACGACGTCGAAATATTAATATCACGAGTGTATGTTGAATATAAATGTATTGCGATGTCGATGGCCAGTTACAAAGTTAATTTCTCATAGCGAGACTGTTCACTGGATCCCTCAGACAATCGAAAGACGCGCACACGTTTTACACTAGACTTACGTCAAATTCGATGTGAACAACCACTTCAATTCAGGTGACAATCTCAATTAACGATGATCCCTTAATTGCGATCTCGTCGCGCAGGTGGTTCGAGAGCAGAAACGTGTGCTTCCGCAACGGCACGCACAGAGGTGTGTCTCTATTAACCATGGAAACTAGAGAACCGTGCAAAATGTCTGACTCGAAGGGTGTTCTCTATATTAGCTCGTTTTATGTAGACGCCGTGGCTTCTATCAAATTAAGTTCATGCAAGCTGCTCGCCTACGATTATACGCTTCTACCGTCTCGACTCTTAGTTAAGAGCTTTCCTTTTCATCGATCGGTTTATCGAATGATGAACCCTTAAACGAGGGCGCCTTAAAGGAATCGTGACTTAAATTTAGGGAAAAAATATAATTATTTGTTGATGAAACGTAATATGCTACAAAATTTAGAAGATTTGCATTTTTTTTTTTTTATATATTTTTGCAAGCTTTTTGGATTTAAATCTTTGAATAAATAAATGTAGGCCCGCTGATCTATTTTTACTAGAAGAAATTATAATTTTCCTTATAATTTTTAATAATTGTCATTATTTCAAATAGATATTAAACTGCATTAATAATTATTAACCCTTTGTACTCGAAGCATTTTTGAACGTAATTTGGTCTAATCTAATTTTCCAGCTACGTTTCCAGAAACCAAACGCACTATTTCGGAAGAAAAGTGTTAGAAATATTTGAGAATCTGTTGATCTTTATTCCCTTCTTTAATTTTCTATATTTTGATACGGGTGAAACTGAAATTTCACATTTTAGAATAATCCGATATATTAAATATGACGCCTCAGAGGCACCACTCGAGTGCAAAGGGTTGAAATACTGACTTGTGAATTTCAAAGGCGATTCTATTTTTGATTAATCTTTAAGTATGACATTTCTGTATTAATGTAATCCCTTCTTAAATATATTTAATTAACCATGGTTTTAAATTGGACCACTTCTTTGATAATTTTCAATAGAAATTATGGTGTCGTTTTATTCAAATAAACAATTAATCATTGAAACGTTTTGAACGTTGCATATAATCAGGATTCTTTCGTCGTAGAAGTTTGCAATTCAAGAACTCGCCGTTTACGCTAACAGAGGATAAAAACGACCCTATAAATGTACACCCAGTACTAAGCACAATAATCTCTGAGAAGTTTCACACGTGTGTAATTTCTGAAACTGATCGGCACCAAGATTTCTTCCTCTAGAATTCATACAGGTATGTTTGACTCGATGGTATACGTACTTATACGTAATTGGCGGGACAAGAAGTGTTTTTTGTTCATCGTTGATATTCCGCGGTGGATTTTAATTCCTTGTGATGCAAATGATCTGACAGAACGCAATAAATCCATAGTTGTTCATTATAGGTATAAATAATTGGTAACAGACTTGAAAATCGATGGACAAGTCGATTCCAATTAAATTATCCAGAGAATATGAGGATATTTTGACAAATTAATTGCATATCTTAAATTTTGCGAATTTTATACTTGTTATCAATGTACTATAATAATTTAGTACCTCTGTTCTGGTAGCAAATAACTTAAATTATAATTTAAATTGTAGCAGTACTTAATTTTATAAGAAACTACGAAATTACAATTAGGCTTTTGGGATTAAAATACAATATCGTAGTCATCGTTATCGTACGATAGCTTTACAATTACATGATAAATATTGTAACATAATAGAATTATTATGTCCCATTTTAATACTTTGACAACCATATGAAAATTATGCTCCAAAAAGTACAAGGGCTCAAATTAAATATTAGTATATAATATAGTATCACCAATGAAAATATTAATTACGGTCAATTAATGAGGTTCAAGATCTCTTAAGCCGTACACCCCGATTTTATATTATAAATCCAAAATATCTGTTACCCAATTAAACTACATTTCGATTAAATGAGATATCTGAAACTAAATTTAGGATAAACTAATTTAATACATTGATTACGACGGTAGAAATTCTGGACTATTAATAAAGATACCGACATGGCAAACACGAGCACCTGTAGTAAGGCACATTAAAATATCGATTATGAACGGTATGATGTTAATTAACAAATTTAAGATTCCGATTTCCTACCTTGCATCATAGGAGTACTATTAATATTACTCAAAATTTATCTTCCCTTTCCTGTATTAACAATTTGACGACCGCTGTCGCATATTCCTGACCCCGTTTATTTCTATTTCCCGTAGTATGTATCAATTGCAATTTGATAACTGGAAATTTTATAAAAATCCCTCAAATATCTATAGCCGTCTCGGTAAATAATTCTATTTTTAATTTATCGCAAACGTACAGCCATCAACGTGTTAAAATAATTCTATTTAATAAAGCCAAGCATTGGAAGGTAGATATTAGTGAAATGATTCATTTTTCTATAACACCAACGAAGCAGATTGTTGAAGAAGAAAAAGAAGCACGACGATAACGAGGGGAAGCTCGAAGAAACAATGTAAATAAAAAAGGAAGCGAGGAGAAGAGGAAGGAATAATAAAAAGGGAGACGGTCGGTTAGAACGGAAGAGGATACTCTCGGCGACGAGGATCGACCTTCGAACACGAAGATAGCCCACCGCGTAAAGATGCACGGATAACAGGATATAAATGAGTCCTCGAGAGGTCCGAGGGCAAATATAGACCAGCGTGTTAGCAAAAGGTAGTGGCCAGAAATGGGACTGAATGGCACCGGTATGGAAATGCGATCGGCTTTTAAACGTCGAACCGCGCTCAGCTATGTTAATTCCGTACGTGTTACTCGAGGTGTAGCTTCTGTTTATCTTCGAATCTACTCAATGTTGCTTAACGAATACCCTGGACCACCTACTACGTATACGTGAATCCGACTGTCATATCTTCGACCGATATTCGATGGATTTTTCGAACCTAAAACCTTTTCCAGCGTTTCTTTGACGAGTCAGGAAAACGTCGTGCAGCAATGTGTCATCGTGAAAAGAAACTTCATTAATTATTTCGAGGTAAATATCCGCGGTAGACAGTTTGGCTACGGGGAAGAGAAATTTCTGACAGATAATAAAATCGCAGGAATCTTTTCCAGCATCTAATAAATCGATGATCTGGCGAATGATAAATGAAATCGAGGTAAAGGTTCGTTAACGATACAGCGACAAAGCGGACGATTGGTCGACGAAACGTTGACATCGTGGTTACGCAAACGCACAAATCAACACCGGTTCACCGCGGTGCTACCTCATTAACCGATGCAAAAGTGAATTGCGAAACGGCCAACTGACGACGATTTATAAGGAATTTTGGGATTCGAGATTAGAAGAGATGCCGTTGCAGCCGATGAATCACTCCGAGTTCGCGGGCTGCGATTCCTGGCATTCAAAAGAGGCGTTAAGTGATTAAACGACTAGTTGTCATCGGTGACATTAACATATTGCGTTCCCCGTGGCTAGAGTTAATGACTTGTATCCAAACTACTGGCTGTCATGTAGAAAAGAATTATATATGACGGGGACGACAGTGTCGCCCGGGAGACCGATGAAAGTGATCCTTCTGACTGCGAACCGGATAACGGACGTACACGTTGAATTTCATCGAATACAATGCACTTTGATCCTTGTACACTTAACACGCTTATTTTCAGCTCCTTCAGCAACAATTGCATCCTGAATTTTTACGCTAATCCCTTGAGGATATGCTTGTAAGATTTTAGAAAATCCATCACAAAATAATACCACTACTAATATTATAAACGAAGGTAAAAATAATTGGAAGTCAGTACACGAGAAACGCGATCCAATCTCAATTATCGAGCGTGTTTACACCGAAAGGGTTGAAAATGAAATAAGAAACGGAAAGTGGAGACATTTGACGAAAGTCAACGATCAACGAAGGGAAACTTTCACCTCGTAGATCCTCCTGTAGATCTAGAAAACCGATACGGACCCGTGGCAGGGGGGACGGGTTCTTGCGCTCTTTCCGCTCACGATCGAGCGGATCGACGCGACTTTCGGGCCGCGAACGCGCGGGAAACCCAAGAAAAACCGTCGACTCTCATAAAAGCTGGTCTCATTATGAGGTCGCGTTACCGCGGGACAGCCGGGAAGGACCTCTTTGCCGGCATAAAATACACAGCCCGGTATCGTAAAGCACTCGGCGCGCGGTTACAACCGCTTACAAATGACTCTCTTAATGCCCGTTCCCCGCTGTATATATTTTACAGCGAGAGAGTTCACTCTCGTCGATATAACTTATACTTTCCGCGGCCTGGCTCGCAAGAAAAATAAGGATCGACACGGAGATCCGTTCTCCATCTTGCGCTCGGCCGCCCGTTACATGGATCCAGTTTCTTTTCAACGAATCTATTTGACCGAGGTTTCTACGGGCGTTCCGATGAAAAACATTTGAAACGAATGTCGCTCGATTAGTTGGAACAAAAAAAAGAAACCACCATATTCCCGTGAAACTATTCCTTGGATGAATATACAAAAAGGAAACACACGGGGCGGCTAAAAAGTTCGAAGAATTATTGACGGTATTTCAAACGGTGGATTAACAAGGTCGTTTATGCCGAATTCAAAGAAAGTTCTATCCTTTTGAAATATTGAACGATTGAAACAACGACGCAAAATGACAGAAGTTTCTTGTCAACTTAACAGGTTCGTATAATAACACGATAGTAATGATCAACTTTAACAGATGGTGAATCAGTGAAGCAACCGGGCCAGTGACTCTCTCGCACGTAAATATAGAGACGCTTAGCACTCGTCGGCGAGTCGTCGTCGTGGGGCAAAGAATTTGCAGGCATTGTGCTTTAGCGCCGAGCAGTCGAAATGGGCCTCTCGTGCTTGCTTTCTTTCGTTTTTTCACGGCATTCTCAGCGCGAGAAGTCGGCTCGTGGCCCGCGTGCGCTGGAAAATAACGACGGCGCTTCTTCGCGCTTTAAATTCGACGAAACGGTCGCTCGCTAATTCGGTTCCGTTCGAATTGAGTAACGGCAGGGTCGACGGGATCGAACAAGAAAACGCGTTCGGTCGTAAATACCGAAGAAACTCGATATAACAGACGGACCATCTGATAAAATTACGCATATTTTTATTGCGTTTCAAGGTACATCCATTTGTGATGAACAATATAGAAACAGCACGTTTTAGAGTTAGAGTAAATGTATCGGTGAATGAACACTTAAGAGATTTTGTAATTATTAAAGACCAATTTTAAATAATAATAATATTAATAGATATTTAGTATATAAATTAGATTTTGTGTAACATGTAGATTTCAATTTGAAAAAGTAAAATAATACAATTAATTACTGAAATTTAACTTTACTTTAACTTTTGATTAAGCGATTTAGGAGTATTAGTGTCTTTAATGGACCTTCATCGTTTATTTTTGTAAATATAGAGAATTTCGGTTATAGAAGGTGCATCGCAGTTGCGTTTTGTTCACAACGAGAAAACAATAAAGAGATCTCGAGGGATTTTATAAGCTCCCCGCGAAAAAATGGTCGGTACCTGGCTGAGAGCCAACTGGCCCACTGGTTTATTATAGTTTTGTTATGACAGCGGGGCGTTTCGGTAAATTAATGTCGAAACAAATGTATCTCGTTTCGAGAGGGTGCCGCTTGTATCTCTAATTGAATTGGTAAACACCATAAGTTAACTGGTAAGTAGTCGTGTCGGTGTAAATCACTTTCGAAAGACGAGCTGTCACCGTGGGAGACAAAATCGACGGAACCGATGATTCCGAAATGCTTTTATACTTGGTGAGTTTAAACAGTGGACGTTTTAAAGTAGTTATTCGCGAAAGCTTTTTCATAAAAATAAATGGACGAACAGAATCTTAAATTCTATTGGATACACTTGATTTGTCAATTTGATATCAAATTCATTTGATAAATTAGCAAGTGAAATGATAAACATAATTATAGAATGTTACCGAATGACAGTAGAATTTTTATATTAGATTCATTAAATATTTTATTTAGTAATATATTATTCAATAATATACTGTTACATTCTTATTTGATTACTGAACACAGTAGATAACGAAAGAAGGTAGAATAAAGCAAATAAAACGTAACTAACTCTTTAAAGATGGAACACCCCTAAACTTGACATTAATTAAGTAATAATAAATTTATAGTATTTGCACTCATCATTTTTCTTCTTGCCAGAATATAAATATTTTCGAAAACAGAACCGTCAATTTTAACTCGAAATGAAGAATAACAATTATTAAAATAAAAATAAATTTTTAGTATACCACGTTTTTAAGACGGACTAAAAAGTATAAAGTAATTTTTCCTAGCCCCGTACAGATAGTCCTGAAAATTTGTGATTGTGAATTTTGAATAGCTATGAAAATACTTGTAAGATTTAAAACGAAAAACGTCGGGCGCAAGATAATAGTAAGGAGTGTAGAGAGTAGCTGCCGTTGACGTAACATCAATTATCTATTGCATGCGCCCCCACGTTTTTCGTTTTAAATCTTACAAGTATTTTCATAGCTATTCAAAATTCACAATCACTTTTCAGGACTATCTGTATGGAGCTAGGAAATATTATTTTATACTTGTTAGTGCGCCTTAAAAACGTGGTACATTAAAAATTTTGTTTATTTAAATTAATTATTTTCTGCTTTTCAGTTAATATTGCATTGCCGTTCAGTTCTGAGCTATGTTTAAAGTTTCAAGTCCCTAGCTCATCGGGAAGTTAGTTTAAAATCAATTGCAAAATTTCTACCGAACAGACAAACAGACAGACAAGAAAGCGAGCTAATAAAAACTAATAAGAAGCAGTTATCCAATATGTTTAATACGAATCAAATTGTATCTCTAATAGACACAAAATGTTTTAATTCCATCCTGAATAAAAAAAAAAAAAAAAATCTACTAGAAGCAAAGATCGACTCGATCTCCATCTGGATTCAAATTTTCCCGACGATGTTACCTTCGTGATCGTGCACCTTATTTGACCAGGATCAATGGATTCCCTATCGTATCCACTGACACGCGTATACATCATCGAGAAAGTAAAAAGACGGATCATTTTTTCGCTATCAACCGAGAGAAGGATGGGGACGGAACGTGGTGGTGCACGTCGGTTATTACGGGTCGCACACGAGCCAGCCTGATAGAAATATTTTTGCCCGGCTAAATGGGTTTCTTCGGAAAGTCCCGGAGAACACGAGGGCAGCAGCTGGCCGGCGATGCGACAAATCATACCTGCCGGACAGCCTACACGCTGCAGTCGGCCGCGGTTGCACGCGTATACACGCCGATGCACCCGCGACAGGGACAACCAATCGCATAACCAGAAGCGAATTTTTCGAGGCAATAACAAGAAAAGGGAGTAAAAAAAGTATTCTGACCGGGGATCTTTAGCGGTTAGTGAAATCGGTGGACGATAACGTTATTAGTAGACTGCGGATTTTTATGCAAGTATACAGTGGGTGGTCAAATTATTAAATTCAAATTTTGATGAAGAATGTAATTAAAAATACATTTATATAATGGTACCTTTTTATATTACAAAGCACAATATTCTGCTTTTTAATGAAATATGACAACGAATTTAAATCCTTTCGTCACAACGTTCTTCGCATCTACACATTTATGTATATTTAAAATATGGCAATATTCAGCAGTACTAAAATAAATGATAATCTAGAAAAGCAACAATTAGTAATTTGTTATAAATAAAACAATACTGCTAACGTATCAAAATGTACTTAAATTATGTACCTTTATGTTAAGATCGAAAGCAACACTATACTTCGCCATAGTTAAAGTTGTCATAACACCAAAAGCATAACTTTCCTTTTTGTTCATATTGACTAATGTTTCCACCGAGGCGAGGGTTCGTATCGGGTCAGAGTTTGGTCAGAGTCGAGTTGGCTTGCTTGTTTCCACCGGATCCAAAGTTAATCAGAGTTACCTAAAGTTACACTAGGGTTGCGGCAAGGTTAGCCAACTGGAGTAAGTTAAAAAATCAACTACAACATTGTTTGCTCGAAACGTTGCCAAATTCAATTGGCAACACTAACTCGACTCTGATCGTTTCCACCGAACCTCATTTCGACTCTACGTTAAAATTTTATTAGGTAGGGTAAGGTAGGGTTCGTTGGTGTTTCCACCGTAAAAAAAGAACACCCAACCCGACTCTGACCCAACTTTAACCCGATTCGAACCCTCGCCTCGGTGGAAACATAGTTATTAATTTGATCACCCACTGTATATATTTTAAAGATTTACTTCCTTCGGATGATTAAAGGTAAAAACTACCCACCTGAAGTACCGAGTTAATCCTTTCATTACGACAAGACGCGATGCACATTCTTTATAAATAATACAATAACTGTTAACCTGGAAGAGAAAAGATATAGGAGTTGCACTTACAGGATTTTAAAAGTTACAAATAATACGACAATACTTTATAACCAATAACATTAGCTAGACACCTAAAGGTGCCTTTAGTACGGGAGTGTCCTTTTCGGGCGCCTATAAGTGCCAATAGTAACGAAAGGGTTAAAGAGGATTAAACATAAGGCATCAAAAAATCACAATTAGTTCATCCGATCATGCTCTTAAAACATGACAAACTTCATTGCAAATATTTTTTAAATAAAATCAACGAATAACACGAGTTGAACCCTTTGTAAATTATCCGAAAATCGTTTCCTGTTTTTTTATTTTCAACGCGAAACGTTATTTCTCATATTAATAGTAATTTACTTGGAAAAGAAAGATACTCCAAGTTAATTTTTCAACCGACAGTGATAAAACTGCACGCAAGATCGTAGTGGGTGTGGAATGCAACGAAAAGAATTTCAACGCGTTGTAAAGATTATGCGATGCTCTACGGAACTCGAAGAGTACAGTCTCTTTATGGGGCTGTATGATAGGTAATGTTCCCGAGTTTCGCGTACGAAAGATCGCCGGTTAATTAACTGCACTCTAAATGGCAGATACCATAAAATTCTCGAGCTTCTTCTTTTGATCTAACTCGAGCCGTCGTCATCGGTGTAATTACGCTATTGATAGCTGCTTCCATGTCGCTGAGAAATTTGCGATCTACTCGAGAAATTTTAATACTCCCGATCATTGTAAATTAAAATGAAAACGATACCGGTGACGTTAACGGTCTCGTTTTAAAAATATTTCGTCAGATCCGAAGAGATTGAACGAATCCAAATAATCGAAGAAGAAAATATAAACTTACAATCGTGACAAGATGTACAATACTTTACTTCAGAAAAAGAATTCTGATTGTTTTCTGGTTATGAATATATTTTAATAAAAGAAAGTCTTAGCTTCTTGGTCGTCGTTTTAAGAACAATTTTTAACGCACGTCATAAAATTGTCCGATAAACTGCAATATGCACTAAACAATCGAACAGATTGGCAGCATTATTGCCATCGTTTTATGTCTAATTGGCGAAAGTCCGTGCAAGTCGATGGTGTATGTTCGTAATTTCATCGTGAACAAGCGAAAGAGAAAGCAGGATAACGATAGTTTCTAATCGTTTTCCCATGACAATTCATTCATTGAATCGGTTTGTTGAAGTCTCTCGTCGAATACCTGCTTTATACAGGATAGCATCCAAGATTTCCTTTCTTTTAATCCGCTGATTATCAGATTTTTATTTAACTTCAATTTAAAGTTTAGTTAACCTATTAATCTTCGAATGACGGAGTTGGGTCGATGGAGACCGAAACTTACGAAAGGTACACAGCCATATTTTGACTAATTTAGGAGTACGAATTTTGAAATAAAGGGCTTTCATATATATTGAAGAATAATATTTAAGGGAATAGTGGGCAATTTTTTAAATTATTTGGACAGCCCATCAAAAGTTTACTTTTCATATCGATGAACGCAATAATTATGCAAAATTGCACTAAACAATTTTCCAAAAGACCTATAATAGAGACAGGCCAAGTTACCCACAAAACCTAATATGCCATAAAGTTTCAAACAGTCAATAAGGGAAAGTTAAATTAAAAAATTAGAACATTGGTAGGTATGACCAAGATCTTCAAATATAAAATAAGCAAAAGATAAATATTTATATTGATCATTATGATCGTAAGAGTCAACCTGTCTTTCCCTGGTATCTTTCTATAATTCCCCAATACTTAAAAAAAAAAAAATTAATATGACCGTCCCCACCTTATAATTATTTCATTTACTTATCCCAAGGGCTATTATCTAGATTTTAGTGCACCTAGCTTTAAATGAAATTTCACCACAGTCTCGATATCATCATTATTTACGTCCGATTCAATTTCAAAAGCGGTCGCATCATAAAGCGGGTTCGCGATAAAACCGCCCCTTAATTGCAATGTCACGTATCGTTTAACGCGCTAACGAAACGCAAGAAACACGGAACAGCCCGGGGAATTATGGAGGATCCCGGTAAGAATTCCACGGAAGTGGGTATCGAACGATGCCAGATGCGCGATCCGCGCTCGGTTCGTCGCGAGATAAAGAAGGAAACCGTTTCCACGAGGAAAAAGAATGCACGGCGTCGAAAGGGAATGGAAAAAAGGCTTGAACTCGCGGCGAAGTATTTTCGCGCGAAAAACACCGGCGAATTCCTGGTTGCTCGGTGCCCCGAGCGCGCTACCACCATGGCCAAGAATAAATCATGGAAAAGGCAGTAAACCGCTGCAAAATCGAAGAAAAAACAAACCAGCCGCAATCTAGTAGCCAACGAGATAGCGAGTCGGCGACCAGAAGGGTTCATAACTTTCCTAACTTTTCCGCGGGGCCATTAATTAATCGGATGCCAGAGGATTTAACGCTACCGACGACGATCGCCCGCTTACAAGAGAAACAGATAAAAGCTCGGATACGGGGATGCTTTGCAGCCTCCTCGAACGAGGAGAGGGGAGGGAATCCGATGGAACTGCGGGGACCGTGGAGTTCCGCGGGGTTAAACAGTCGGTATTTCAGTAATGGAGGGCCTTATCGTGTGCTACCGCAGTAGTCCGAGTTCGAAGGATGTTGCCGCGACTTCGCCGCCGGCTATACGGCGTTTATTAATTCGCCACTTATACCCGCCTCACCTTGGGTCCGTTCTTTCGATATCGATGAGGAATTAGGCGGGTACCAGCCAGACATACGGTCTCTTAAGACTCGCGCACGCTCGAACGCGTGGTATCACACGCTGCAAACCGGCCATGAAGACCGACCTAGTCGTAAATAACGTAAGCGACCGTGAGGTGCATCCCGCTGCAATTAACTGCCCTCCCCCGTCCCTCGCCGCCGAGCCACCCTTTGCTCCTTTTTCCACCGAGAGATCGTTACGACGCGACGTCCTCGTTAGACGCACCGCCGCCGCTTTTTTCCCCGCGTTTTCAAACAAAACTCGATCCTGGCGGTATCTATTCGTACGTTTGTCTTTAGATACCATAGTCAACCCTATCCTGCAACGCGGTTAATCCTTGCGTGGCCAACGGAGCACCTAGATACCCGTTTCTACATATATTCAATTTTTTTTCCTATTTGCACCTTTTTGTATGAAAAAATATTACCTAACCCTTGGGTAAGTAAAGTAAGTTTGCAAATAGAAATATATTATCTATGTTATCGACATACATAATTATAATCACTTATCATAGACACTTATTCAGACTGTTTCATTTCTGAATATTCCTTCGTCCAATATACGCATGTTTTGCGTTAAAAAATGTTACTGTTTAACGATAAAATCAATTTCAAACTGCTACATTGTAACTATCACGAACGCCAATTAAGATCCAAGTTGATAATTTGAAAGACAGAAAAAGAAAAGAATTCGTACGATCAGATCGATTTCGTTAACTTTTGAACGATCTACCCGCCACCAAGCAATGACACGCGTTAACCAGGAGAATATTATTTAGACTTGCGAGAGGCAAAGGACACGTCCAATAAAACTGGTCCTCCACGACAGCTGACGTATCAAAGAGATTCCGACCCAATGACGGTTGGCCCTTGGATCTAGATTAGATCGACGATATGTTACAAGTAATTTTTAATTAATCGCGTTTCAACGGGGAAACGACACGCCACTTCGCGGTATTTCCTTCGAAAAGTAATTAAATGAATGGTTAATTAGTCTATCGGTGCTCGATTATATCTACGTTTTATTTAACTTTTCGCAAATCATGATACATGGTATAAGTTTATATATCGTTTGAATCATTAGATTAACGAATTCGAGACTTTCGACATTTTCAACCAGAGTATTCATTTAATTTTGACATGTGATTTATTATCGTTAGTTTCAACTCATTGGAAACAGAATTCAGTCGATTTTGAGGCAAAATATATGAAACGGTTATGAGTATAATTATCAATCTAATAATTATTAAAGGAGCGATTAGTAATATAATTACACTCATTGGTAAACATTTGAAAGCTCCAGAATTTCTTGAAATATACAGACATCTAAATTAATACAAATGTTTATATATTCAATACTGTAGTTCATTTATTTGATAAAAATTGAAAAAATTTTAAATTATTTCGTTACATGATTGAACAAATGATGTTTGTGTAGACAGAAGAATAAAATGACTAACAATTTAATTTTCGGAATAGAAAATAAAAGAGTATATCTTTACATATATTAGTGAAAAAAATAACATCAAATGTTCGGATCTAATCGGATTTCAATTTATTCATCGACTTCCGGTGAATAAAGTGATACAATACATGAATTCTGCAAGAAATAATGGATAGCTTAGAGAAACAGTTGATAGAAACAAATTCGAGGCTGTACTGCTAAATTGCTTCTCAATTACATCGAATTCTTTTAGCTATGGGACAACATAACACAGATTTTTAGCCGACACGATCGTTGACAGCACAAACATCGTTATTCCGCCAAACGATTCTCTTATACCGCGTCGCCAGTGAATTTTCGAGCGAACGATGGCAGAAACACGAGAGGAATTTGGCAAACGACCGATGATCGCGTCCGGCCAAAAATTTGTCGCCCGCCAGTTTTCGCAAATTAATCAAGCATTGTCAGCGATCTCGGGCTTTCCGCGTTTCGTTCGCTTCTGGAATCGTTTCAAACGCACGACAGACCTTTTGTCGTATCAGACACTATCGGGCAGTTAATACTTCAAAATTATGCTTATTAATGCTCCAATTAAATTTCGTTAAATAGATATTCAGAATCTTTTAGGATTTTCAATCGTAGACACCAGTTTTCTTTCATTTGTATATATTTTTAGTTTTATAAGTCCATTTTAATTTTCTCAGTTTTCTTATCATGTTCAGAGTATTTTGCAAAAATTTATTTCCAAAATAATCAGAGTTGAATTCTTGTATAATTTTGTAATTTTTTGAAAAACACAAATTCTTCATTTTCCTAACGCAACTCATGAATTAATTTTCTTAATTGGTTGTATAATTGAATGAAAAATTAGGATTAAATGCAGTTTGTTCGAAGGAAGACACAATGGCAGGTGTACAAAGTATTTTGATTCCAAACGTGTTTAATAAATTTTCTGTATGAAATATGTGTTGCATTAACAACTTTTAAGAAAGTAATAAACGCCAGGGGATAGTTCACGGTGAAAATCCAAGAAACACGAGTTTTATTTATGATTCACTGCAATGCGTTACACCAAGCATTACCATTAATCTGGGAAGAAATACACCTTCAGACGTGGAATTAAATATTCTTTATCCCGGTCTTATCTACCATTAAAGTGTGCAAAACAGAGATTCTTCTTCCTCATTCTTCTCCCGAAACAATCAATTTCACGACGTATTGAATTACGGGGAAAAAATATTGATTGCTCGTTAAAATCTTGAATTCAAGTCGGAAAACTATGTTGCAGCATTGATTTACGTGTAAATTACATCTGTATATTATCCTATAATTGCTTAAATAAAAACATGAAATAATTTGTGACCATTAATGCTGTACTTTAGAAATCATCAATTTTCTTGTGTGAAACTTCAAACAAAAGTTTGAACTGTAAGTAATCGACAATTCGAAGCGCAATGTTTAAAAATAAATTCTTCGACTCTTCGATCCGCTGTAATACTTTTGTTTTTTTATTTTTGACAAATTTTATATTTTATATTCACAATATTTCGCTATTTCTGTTATTTAACTTCAACTTCAAATTCAAGCGTCGCCCATATGTAGGTGACGCGGCGTCGAAGTGTTAACATGACAAAATTAGTATACAGGTACTTTGAAGTAGACAATTGAAGTCTTGCGTTCAAAGCTTACGAATTATATAACTTTGACTTTCTGTCAACTTAATTAATGTTCAAAACAATGCCAACTGTTGTGTGCCCCTAATATAATTAACTTCAACATTCTTTTACCATGTCAAACGTACATTTATTCATTAAATACTGGATTACCCAGCACCAACGTGATAAGTTGAACAAAACCTCCTTCTAACTCAAACATATTTACCAACCATTTCAAGCCTTCACTCACACCCGTGCACGTAGGCTGTTAAGTGCGTTCTCGATGAATTTTTCATCGATCGTTTCCCGATCGAGGCCGACAATTGTTTGCGATCTAGCATTGAAATCGTTCTAGATCGTACTCTCGAGCCACGAAGGCTGAACCAGCTTCCCTCAGCTTCCTGATTTTTTTTTTTTTTTGTCCACTCCCTCTCTCGATGTTCAACGATTCTCCTTTGTCCTCCACTGGCAACAGGTTAACCGCTATCGATTCGATCTCGCGACACTTCCGGGAGCCTTCCTTTCCTCTACTTATAATGGACGGGAGATCTCGCGGCGACTCGCATTGTTTTCGGTTTCGTATCGAAGGATTCCTTTCGATCGGATTTAACCTTTATAACAAACCCAGTAAACGCCTTTTGTATGGTAACTGGTCATCAAAAATCCTCAATATTATATTAACACTTCATTTACTACTTGAAAATGAAATGAATAAGCACTATTTTTTTTAAACTTAAGGAGGGATCACCAATTAAATCATACAAAAATTGAAAAAGTTTGTTTTTCTATAAAATGATAATTTAGCATCTTGAAATTATAATCCTGAAGTTGTATAACGAAACTCGAGTTCTATTGATCGGTGCTACAGCTGTTTTTACTATTGGCGTAAAAATGAAGTAAAATATCGAAGTATAATAGTGTAAAGTTGGACGAGATCAACTTTTACAGCAAAATGAGTTCTATGAAGAAACTGAAGGACTGCTGTATGGTCCGGGAGTAAGTTACTAACATTCTTCAAATTGGCGGGAGAGATAGCCAAAAAATTATTTAACCGATTTCATTCGAATTTGGCACAGATGTTTATTATATTATTACCTTCTATCTAAACTAAATTGATTTTGAAAATCATTGAAAAAAAAAATACTTTTTTATTGCAAAAAATCTCACATTTTTGGCTTTTATCCTGCAATTTCTGTAATTTTTTAATTTAAAAATGGTTTTTTAGTTAAAATAGAAACTATAAGTCTTAATTACTAAAAAAAATTCATTTCATATATTTCTGATGAACGATGCGATCGCTACAGTTCCCGCCGTTTTTTAACTCGCGCCACGACCTTTCCAGAAAAGTGTCTCGAAACTCAGCCACTTCTAAATTTTTTGGAAAAACAAAAATATTTTGGAGAAACTTAAATGTATAATAAATAAGCCTTTAAGTTTCAAAAAGATTGAATAACTATTATTGTGTAACAAAAATTCTTAAAAATCTGCTAAGTTTCATGCTTCTAATTGATGATCCCCCCTTAATAGCAGCTAAAGAATCAAAGAATCAACCTTTATTTTCAATTTCTTCCTAATTCTAACACGCGTAATTTTTATGCCGTTACCTGAAGAACAGACGAATCGATAGTAATCGAACGATGGTATCGGAAATCCGATTAATAGGCTTTCGGTAATTACGTCATTTCAAGTAAGAAGTCCAAATCCTTATAAATTTGTTACAAATAAACTTGATTGATATACTTAACACATTATCCACCGCTCCAAAATGATGAAACAAATACTGCTACTTTATAACTTGAGAGTAATTCAAAATTAGGGCGAATAATCCTTGGTTTCGATTTATTCTCGATATTAGCATACTTAACTTCAATTGTTTCGTCGGCATTACGGACGAAAAACTAATAATCAGGGGTTTACCAATTAATTTTTCATTAACAATCGATGACACTGAAAAGCCTATTAATTGGCTTCCAGTAGATAAAGTGTTAAAAGTAAAAATTTCAGTCGGCAGTAGTGAATTTCTACCTACAAAAGAAGAATACTCTGCAAATTATCCAACGGAGGTTTCTCGATTGGCAGAAAATCACAAAATGGTAACCAACGAAACGGTAAACACCAAGATCACCGGATTTCATCGGTCGAAAGAAGAAACGGAAGGTGGGTGAAAAAAAAAAATTATACAACATAGAGAAAGAGAAGAAACTCGTTTGGAATTGCAAATCGTCGAACCAGATGGACGAGCGTTTGTCGAAGGGTGAAATTCCACGAGCGAACCATCCAGTCAGCCGACCAATGGAATAATATTTGGGTTACGCAAGCAACATCGCGAAAGGGAAGGAAGGAAGTAGAAGAAGAGAAAGAAGAAGGAAGTGACAACGAAGAAACGGCTGCCACAGAGGACTCTCTCTTTATACATCGTCTAAATGTCCTTCGTGACAAACCACGGACGCGATCCTCCTGCGGCAGTCATTGAATTGTAGATTCGTATGGACAGATGGACACGTCCATCGACAAACTTGCAGTACTTACAAGCCGACAAAAACGCATCCGGAGACCCTGGAAATCTTGTGATCGTTTATATAGAGACCATCGATCCCGGGAGACTTCCGTTTCAATCCATCGATTCGAGATGATTATACTGTGACTTGGATCGATTTCAAATAGATCCACCTTCGCTTTCGATCGATTTAAATTTGCTGGTTAACCCCTTGCACTACCATTTTCCCAACAGGTGCGTCAGTCAGAGTTAAATATTTATTACTTCAGCGGTAAAACAAATCAAGAAAATTGAATTATTACATGTACTTCGTACTTGGTAAACGTTAACTGTGTAAATTGTAATCAGAATTAAACTTAATATTCAATTGTGATCAAAGTTTGAACTACAGAAGTCGCATCCGAACTGTAAGCTGCGTCACGAGTGTGACAATGTTATTGTATTACAAGGGGTTAAAGATTTATAGGTACACCTTTATCGATGTCGTGAGAAAATGACTTTGAAGAAATTGATGTATGTCTCGCGGTGATTTTGATTTATAAATAACAAGTGTAAAATCCTTAGAGAACTTAGTATTTACTAACTAATAATATCGATGAATTTACTTTATTAATAATATCAGTACATTTTGGTTAATATGCAATCAATACGATTTTATTGATTATAAAGATCGCAAAATTTAGATACTTGTAAAACTTTACTTATTTTATTTGATTATATTTTCCAATTGCCCAATCGGATCTAAATAGTTATTACGTATCGTTTAACACTAGAACTACCGACGTTCAGCGTACCCCAACTTCTAAGCTGAACATAAATTGGAAAACAAAATAATTAAGATATAAAATATAAACTTACATATACAATAATTCTTTATCTTGACAAAAGTCAACCGACATTTCTACAAAACCGTCTTAATAAACATTGTAATCTAAAATAAGAAATCAGAAGCAAGTCATTTTGACCCCTTTGGTAGTTCTAGTGTTAATTAAGCCCTCTTATTCTTTTTATTCTAATCCTTTCAAAGTTAAATCCACAATTTTTCTACTCAAACGTGGATGACGGTATCCAGTGTTTATTATTTTTGTATACAAAACGTAAAAATCCTACATATTATATTTCTAATTTTAATCCTTTGATGTGCAGATTAACTCTCGGACGACGGACCATGAAGAAAGCTTTCGAACAATTTAATTGCGAATAGCGAAATATGTGTCAAAGGGTTAAGGATTACGTCCTATTCAGACGCTAACAGTACCAACAATTATGAACCCTTCGTACGAAACTTCTTATCAAAATCTGCATTAAGTTCAATTTTACTCGACGACAGTAAATTACTCACGGCATTGTTTTCTAGAATGAACTTTTTACCAGCGGTTCGGCCGTAATCTCTCCGTTTCTTGGTACACGAGAAACGGTCGTTAATCTTTCCTGATAGAAGCTCGCGATTTTGGCGGATTAGAGACAGCCCGTGGCTCGTAATTGTGTTTAAATATACCACGAGTCGGGATATGGAAGAATTCGAATCCGAGAGAGTACGGGAGCAGGGTTAATTGTGATTTGTGGCTGCGGATTGTTGCGAATAGACGCGAGGACATTTTCTTGGACATAGTGGACGAATAAAGATGTCTGTTCGCGGCGTTTGCGCACGGCACGTAACGAGATCCACGATCCAACGCCACAATTTACTCTTTCTATTTAATCGACACAACCGTGCGGCCCTTGTTTTCTCTGAAAACCGTCCGATTGCGAAACGTGGATCGAGATCGAATCGTTTCGACGAAAATCTCGGTCGAGTTCGTCGCGTTGGCAAAATTCTGAGCTGCTTCGAAGTAATCGGACGATCGTCTTTACGGAACAAACTCCATTGTTTTGTCGAAAAAAATGGAGAACTGTCCCTTCTTCTTGATGTTGACTCATAAATCGAAATAATTAACGAATCTATCGATACTAAACTACCAAACAAACATCGCGGATATTTTCTTCGGCGAACTATCTTAAGAATAAGACGTTTCTCGATAAGGATTACCGATAAAATTAATTAACTCTTCTTATTTTGACTTGACGGAGGAAACGAACGTCTATCGGATGGCAAAGTATTTATAAAAAGAAGAAGAAAAAAACATTGACAAAGTCGACGTTATCGTTGGTTACAAAAGCTACGCGCGACATATTTGAACGAAACTGACGTGGCACGAAAACAGTGAAAAGTGAGACGTTCGACGGGAATAAATTGCACGGGTTAAAAACACTTTCAATTTAATTAACGTCATTTAATGAGAGATACGTATCCACGTGTACGATCATCGGTCGGGATCCAAAAAAAAGAACAGGTGATCGGAGCAACCGTCCAGGGCACGATATTGCAAAGGGATAGTGCAATTAATCGAAAGAATTTTTGCCTAGTTGAAGTACACCAGAATCGAAGAAACACATTTGGCATTTTAATGTATTCCTTTCGACGCTCGGGAGACAGTTAATAATGAGCATGTATCCGTTGACAGAAAAAAAGTTAATTGCACAAATGAATTTTCATACCTTTTTACTTTTTGTATTGTACGAAACTGATGAATACCAAATTATATTTATGTAATTATTTCGTAAATAATCGAGAAATTTAATCCATAGAAATAGCAAGAACTGACTCCTTCCTCGTAAGCAATCATCAAGATTTTTAATCTTTTGTATAAATGTTTGTTTCACGGAACAAAATTGATATTCCAAGCATCGTTCGTTCCCTTCTAAATGGGAAGTTGCAACCCCTATAAGTGAATTTGCCGAATTAAAAGTATTCGCAATTTGTTAAATGGCAATTTGCTTACCATTTAACCCCATAAAACCCATTCCGAAGTTTCAATACGTGGCACACTTTTTGTATTTGACGTGAATGTTTTAAACTGACCTAATAATTCAAATCTCGACGTTCGAAAACCGATGGAATTCCAGTGTCATCTTGTTAACGAGAAAATAAAAACGTACATACGGGAAAAAGTGAACAACGAAACTTTCACCGAAATCGAGGTGAACCCGCCGTACCGGTTTCCGCGAAAAAGTTCATACGTGACCCGAGCGTGATCAGTGGTTGCGTGGCAGACATAAAGCGGCATCCGTGCACCGGGTGCCAGGTAAAGACACCGATGGACAATCCGTTGGTCACCGTGTAAAAACCGATCGGGCGACCCTGGTAGAACCTGATCCGATTCCCCAAAGACCCGGGGACGATCATTTCGAGACGGCAATAATACGCTTTTAAGAATTGAACCGCGGTACCGATGGTGTCGGTATCAAAATTCTTCGCGCAATGTTTCGTCAAAAAAAATGGAAAATCAAGAGAATTAAACGAAAATTCTTTTAAATATTGATGAAGGAATTATTGAGAAATTAAGAAAAAATCAAAATTGGTGCCTATTTAAATATAATCGTGTTCTTTTTCTGAAAAGTGGATTCTTAACACAAATTCCTCAAAATATTAAAGAAAAAATATATAAGGAATTCTGACTGCCATAAGTTTCCCAGTTGCTTACAAAACATAGTTTGCGATTCGTCCAATTTCCAACAAATCAATGTTTCAAAGTTGACAATTTTAAAGCGTTTTATTACATTGAAACGGACAAAGGAGGAAACTTCAATTAAAATTCGAGGACATCTCTACTTACACGCGTTCGATAATTCGGCAACTGTTTCACCTTTCAAACTTATCGCCCGACAGAACAACATTTCTAATCCCTAATTAAAATCCAATCATCGAATTAATTAAATTGAACGTGGCTCGTGCGTAATTTCCATTCGACCAACAGCGAACGCCGAAGCAAACGGACGACCAGCTGCCGATCATGGGTCACGGTCGAGGCTTCGATTTCAATTAATTCCTCTCGTTAGCCGCAACGAGAGCGAACCGCCGTCGGGCCAAAAGGTCCCAAAGAAATTTCATTAACCGAACCGATCGGCCGAACTACGCGCAAAACATTTCCCGCTCGGAAATCCCGCTGAATCGTTTCCAATTACACTTTACTCCGTTTGCGAACCGCGTTAAACACTGAAATACGCCACGATACGATGTCGTTCGTTCGTGGGTCTCGATCGTTAACGTCAATTCCCTTGGCTCCCTCAATTCGGATAAAATATAATTGAAACTGCCAAAGGAGCCACTCACCTCGACACGCCCTGGAAACAGGGATATCTCTTACCGCGACGAAAAACTTTCAAAAATCTAAAAATCTCTTTTTGTTTTTAGATGAACATAGTCTCCAAAAGTGGCCCATAGCGAATTTCCATTTTTACAACAGCATAGAAACGGAGAGAAACTACAGTACAGGCACCATAGGTTCCCTTAGAAAGATGGCGCCATTAGGTCTTCAAAATTATTACGTACCGCGTATTTGGGTCGGTATTTGTTTCAAAGAGAGTAGACTGAAGTAAATGGATGATAAATTAGGTGGCAACTTTCAAGTATAACACAATTTTCCCTAAGGAAATCGTACGGTGTTCGCCAGTGTACACCGGTTCTGGGAGCAACCGGCGCGGCGGCGAAGAACAGACACTTCCTATGCTTGGCTGACTCGGAAAAATCCTGTTGATTGCCCGGTCAAAGGGTTAAGTAAAGACGTGGCATCGTGCGTGCCTATGGGAACTCTTGATACCGGCCAACGTTCAAATGTACCGCTTCTTCTTTCGCCGCGCGATCGCTCCTCCCGTTTTATGGACGAGACCAGCGGCGTAGAACTTGATGTCTTTCGAACGAAAATTAAATTAAACCATAGCTAAGAAAACGATATGCATTGTTTACTGTGTTTGTACGAAGTAAAGCATTAATCACAGATCTTCGTTACTTAGCTTTGATTTGGTTTTGAATAAGTGTTAAAAAAGCTTTCAGGGAACGAGTTTTAGACTCGTTATTCTAAAACCTTTCTCATAAATTTTTAACAGACGGACGGGCGTTGAAAAACGTACAGATTAAATGGATATCCAGGCACTCGATCGCTAACTCTCAGGGATTAATAAATCAATTACAGGATTGGAGGATAAACAATTTTAACGCGTTCATAATTAACGCGGCACGATACCGTGCACCGGGAACCTCTCCTCGGGATCGGTGCAAACGTGCTCTTACAGTGGGAACGAATTCCAACGAGAAATCTCAGAAACTCTATTCTTATTAAATGGCGATTAAAGCGCAGCACGGTCGAGCAGTTAGCGGCGTCGAGTCGTTCGGCAAAGTCGAAATCGTAATCCACGCTCGAGCGAATCGAGCACCCGCCTCTCGATAGGTGGTCCAGTTAGAATAACTCTCACGATCTGGCTTTCCAGTCCCCCCCCCCCCCCACATTCGTCAGATAGGTATACAAGGAAATCGATTTTCATTAACCCTTTAGTTACAAGCATGGTACAAATGGTCTTTGACTTAAATATCAGTCAACAATCGAATATCATTGAATTTTAAAGATGTACAATATACTATTTCGTGTTAGAAAGTAGTAAAATAATTTTATTTATTATTTTATCATCCTTCGTGTCATTATATTTGCCCGTGATGTATCGAATGATCGATTTCGAAATATTGTATGAAATCTGAGACGATTTCATGACATAAAAATATAGCAAAATGGCATTTACTATACACCAGTTTCAAATTGAAAGTTTAATGGAAATATCTAGGTATGGGCTCCGTTAATATTTTTAATACAAAATAACTGATTCATAGTCGAAACAAACAATAACCAATTATAGAAAAATCTAAGATGATTTGATGATATGGAAGTTCAGAAAAAAGCACGTATGTCATATACATAGATTTGAAGCTTAAGATTCGATGAAAATTACTAATTAAATCCACTATTAATATTCTCCATACAAAATGACCGATTATCAGTTGTAAAGGATAATAGTACAGAGTGTAAATTATTCATTGATGGGTTTTAATCAGAACATTTCGTAACAGAGATTACTGGTAATATAATAGAAAATGTCGAAAAATTTAAGTTGACGAAGAGGATATATCCACAGAAGATACAAACCCTCAAAGTGAACCATAGGTTCAATTCAATTAATATAGATTTCTCGGAACCCATTTTAATTAATGGATACTAAACGATTGAAGTTGACCATAAACGTACTACGGTGCCAATGATAAATAATACTTTTCCATATATCTGTAACAATAAAGAAACTATCACCTAGAATAATTTGTTATCTATCAACTTCATCAAAAAAAAAGTTTGGAATAAAATTGATTCTATTTTAAGATTCTGATGAGCTACATTTCAATTATTTGATATCTTACATTTTTTGAGATTATAAGGAGATTACGTTGTCTTTTTATCTGAAAATTTTGAGTGTAATGAGTCTACAATGAGTCCGTAGGTCAGAATAACATTTTTTTTTTTCGCCGAGGATATATAACCGTTGATGGCACTTTAAGGGTTAAGGGAACCGGAGAAAGAGACAGGGGGACAAAAGAAAAAAAAGAGGAGAAGAAACCTGTCCACCGATTCGATCATGGTTTTCCAATGCGTTCCCGCTCGATTACACAACGGAGATCGCGATGGTGTCCCTTATAGGAAGCGGGCCTCGAGAAACTAGTCCGTAGAAATGTATTCCGGCGAAGCGAGAACAACAAATTACAGGCTGTAATCGATCTTTGCTAATGTGACGCGTCAGGAATGTCTATCCAGAGTTGCTCGATCGTGCCGACACCGCTGGAACACCGTCGGCATATTGATTTACGCGAAAATAAATCATTTCGTTCATCGTACCACGTCCCACTTTCGCGGAAAGCAACAAACTCGCACGAGGATTTCAACGAGAGTGAGTGGATATATCGAATCTCGGATACCTTCGATAATCGATCGAATAATTTGATGAACTCTTAGAATCGTGAGATTTTTCTTTTGAACGAACATCGAATGTACTTCTTTGTAAATAACAGAAGTTTGAACAAAATTAATATATTTATCGCTGAATGTTATTGTATTTTCAAATCTGGAATTCAATTTTTGACATTTCCGCAAAAAAAGACATCAGGGTATAAGTTAAAGAAAAATGAGAAAGATAAATAAATTTTGATTAGAGATTAAGTACTGATGAAAATACAAAGAAATAATCGGATAATCTAAATAAGACAATGCTTCATGGCTCAATTATTCGGTCTTTCAATAGAATCGCGAGACGAAGAAAAAGATCGACATGATTCACTCTGACCAAACTTACTTAGAGAAGAAACGAAGCGACAAAAGAAGCTCGACAAGCTTTCGTGTCTGAATGTATCAAAAAATATATTGTCGAATAGCTTTCTATTCTAGGAGATGGGGATTGAAATAAAAATTCCCAAGTAAGAGTAAATTATTGATCCAATAATTTAATCTGCCAAAAAAAAAAACCTAACCATAACACCTAATTTTACATGGCGCTGGTAATTGCGTAACGAAATTTTATAACAGAATAATTGAAAAAAGAGATAACAATTCAATTTGTCTAAAAATGGCATTTTATGATAGCATTTAAATTCTAAATTGAGAACTAAGGATTAGTTCCATTACAATTTTAACATAACACTCTATATACAGTAGTTTTTATCCCAGCATTCAACGTGCCAACGCTCGGATGACGGCCCATGAAGAGAGCCAAGAATTTAAATCGAATATCGTAATACTTCGAATTTCAACACTTCAAACCAACATCACTTTAAATATTCTTTATTCCGATTGGACTTTCGAAGTCCAGGTCATGTTTGACCCGTTAAGAATATTTCCCTGACCAACACACGTGCCGAAACTGTTCGTCGGTAGCATACGTTCTAGGAAACGAAAGAGTTAACAAGATCCTGTATTACCTAAAGGAATAACGAAAACCCATCACCGCGGGATCTCACGATCGGGCAATAATCGTTGCTCTTCGCTTCAAACGATACAAGAACCGAGCGTGTGCTGTCTACGAGCGATTTCACGTAAGAGAAGAGGGACACTCGGTGCGATGCCGGCGCGGCAACTATGAAATTTCAGCGTGGCTATTACCGCGAATTCATTAAGGAACTTTTCTCGCCGCCCGACAAGCAATACCTGCTGCATATTAAACGTAATTACGGCTCTCTCTCTCTCTCTCTCTCGCTCTCTCTCTCTCTCTCCCTTTCTATGTATCTGTCCGCTTTGTGACTCGGCCGCGCACACATGCTGCAACCGGGTGTAATATCGACGAGCACGTGAACGCATGCGCGTTATATATTTTTACGTGCAACCCTCTTGCTCCCTCCCGTACGAGAGAGCAAGCTTTTAAAGACCTCCTCTTCGTAACGGCGGAGGGGAAAACGCTTCTTCGGGTTTAATTTATGTAGGAAGCTAGGAAACCCGGCGGAAAAAAAAAAGATCGAACATGTGACGCGACAAAAACCCTCGCTGCCGTTATAATTTATACCCTAAACGTCGCGTGTGTACGTGTTCATGCGCTTTCTAACCACTATCGTTTTCGACGTTTCGTAAACCCTGTACATGGTGTGATCAAAAAGTTCTCGTAATTTTTCAGTTTTGATATATACATACGTGTCCCGTCGAATTAATCTTTTTCTTTGTATGAGCATTTGACTTTTGCTCGGCGATTTCTCAACCCTTTGAAGACGTAGCAATTTTGCGATGCCGATTTAATAGATAATTATTACGATGTTTGGTTGTCAAAGTATATACAAACGTCTCGTTTATAGAGCATACTTAATCAATTATCAATATTTTTACTTGGATAATGTAAATGAAAAAATTCGGCGTATCACGGTTAATTATGAGGACTCTTTTATTTTACTTTTCCTGGAGTTTAGGAATAATACGAATACGAGGAATAGTAACTGAGCGAATGGCAGAAGTATCTTGACCGTTTCGGGTAGGTACTGAAAATCTGTAGTCGCAAGAATAAACAACTGTTGCATATAAAACACCGACGTATTGCTCATTTTTAAGTAATAAATATATTACCTCTGCACACATTGATAATCTGAAGTAGCAAGTAAAAATAAAAAGGACATTCTTAAAGTGTGCCGTTTTGAACTTGACTCTAATTTTTCAGATTAATTTATCAAAGATTGAAAGTGATATTACCTAAAGGAAGGCAGACAGAAGTCGGCGCGTTTTTCTTAAAATTACATTTTGCATTTTAGACTGCTGTCCAAGTGACACAAGTCTTATTAATGATTTCGATTATCGTTAAAATACGTGACATATAACCAGATAGGCATTGAAGTTTCTTTAACTATCATACTTCCAAAATGCTCTGAACTTAAATAATAAATTTATAATTAATTAAGTGAGATTTTGGCGGAGTCTTCGAGAAACGAATGTCGAGGGGACATGCGAACTCGGCCACGCCGCGCCGTGTGATCGTCCCTCCGTGTTTTTTGATAAAAAACAAAGGGGCAAGAGGGGCAAAGAGAACGGACGAGAAACGGCAAAAGAAACGGTGTTATAAATAAAACTGAAACTCAGCGGTACATTAAATGTACGTGTGTTCTCCGCGCGTATCCATCCGTTCAACGCAACGATTTATCCGACAATCAAGAGAAGACAGAGGTACAATAAAAGAGAACCAACGTGTTCTTGATGCAACACGCGCATTTCCTCGAGGGAAAATAGATGGAACCGGTATAAAAAGTTTAGCATACGTAATAATACCGGAGCGCAAACATCATTTACAAATTAACATGAAACAATGTTGTTTTGCAAGTTATCTGGATGAATTTTAATTTCTTTAACAAGCCTTGCTCTTTAACGAACAAGACCCGTGGTTAATTGCATTTTATTTAACCAATTATTAGAGTCAGTGAATGAGAATTAAATTTATTCAAGGTGATAAATTTGGCTGATAAGCTTCGTTCGTTTTACTATATTTTTGAGGATACGTTTTAGATCCAATAGTTTCACGATGAAATCTGTTACACTTGACTTTGTAATGCGATGGCAAGACACGGTAACTATAATTACGCATAGATTAATCTAGTAGATAAAATAATGATAATATGAAGCCTAAAAATGCTGACGTTAAAAATAAAAAGTTTCTATATTATTTATAATATTACTTCCATATTTAAACACTGCAAGGCGTAATAATTATCCCCAGCAATGCAAATTACATCTGAGAAAAATACAATTTCAATAAACCGATCCATTGACTTTAAAACCCACCGACACCAACCCTTTACGTTAAAAACCAACGATTTCGTTTCAAAATAAAAAAATCACGAGTCTTCATGTATTCATTTATTTTTACTCCTTCGATTAATTTACTCTCATACTGTAATATAAACAAAACTTGAGTGTCCCGTTCTAAAATTCGCCAATAAATTACGTACGGCGCCACAGCAACTCCATTGAAGTCCAAAAGGTTAAATCTTCCCTAAACAAATCAATCACCAGGCCAAAATCCATCACCAATAAATTCAATCATCCTTCCCATACATCCAACGCTGCAAAAAAAAATAAATAAATAAAATAAAATACTGATCGAATTGAGTAACCTCCTCCTTTTCGAAGTCGGTTAAAAAGTCTCTGTCCGTCTAGAATTCGAGCGCTGATGTCTCTAATCGAATGCAGCCGATCGAATTGGCAAACGAGATCGTCGCCTAGCGAAACTATGGGTCCCAGGTCTCTGTTTCCCACAAGGAGGCACAGCCTGGTGCCTCGTCCGAGAGGAGGAAGCGACAACGGGAGCAACAAGACCGGGCGGCAAGAAAGAGAAATAATAAAAAGGACCGTGGCAAAAGGCTGCTTTAGCCCGGCCAGATCCCGCCCGGACGATAACGGGAGGACACATCGCCACCTCGACGCGACGATCGTAAAACTTGGTCAGGTAAAGACGCGGTTCGTTTGAGACCCGCTGTTAGAAGGACGGACGGGAGCTGCTTATAGTTTAGGTATTATAGTCCGGACCGATGCCTCGAACGGCCCTGTCTATCGCGAGGAGTCCGCGTACCGTACGTGTTCCCTTCGGGGTGGTCCTCGCGACGACATCGGTTCATTAATCGGCCAGATACCCGAGAAAAATGCGCTTTTACGGCCCCACTCCTGTCTCGATGCTTCCCGATCATCCGACCACGGAAACACGTCCTGAAGAGATCCACCAGTTCTCTCTTAGTTAGCCGGTTCCTTACTATCGCCCGGGACCATTGCGATTCGATACCCCGCGATCTTCGTTTTAAACCACTCGACAAGGTATTAGCGGTGAATGAAGATCACCTGTTGCCACGATAACAGGTATCCAGCCAGTTTCTGCACGATCGAAGAAACGAGGCTCTCGTTTGTGCTCGATGTTTGCAGGTATTTGTAGCGAAGTTTGCTTCTTCTTTTTCTTTGCACGTATGGGTGATAGAAATTTTGAAAGTTTAGTCAAATTTCTGTTATTCTAAATTAACCGGGAGATGCGTATAGAGAATTTTTTTTTTTAATTCTTTCATTACGACAAGACACAGTAAGTTTGTGGTAACGACACACATTTGATTGATAAATAATCAAATGACTATTCGCCGTGAAGGGAAAAGGTAGAAGTTACACTTGAAGAACTTGGAAAGTCGCATGGGTTAAACGACTTCTTGTCGAGAATTTAAAAGCGACATTACTTTATAATTAATAAAATTAGATGGACGCCTAATGATTATTAAGTAATAAATTCAGTTCAAACTGTGAAATTTCCTTTTTCATGCAAATCGACTTTGAAGCACACAGTGGCGCACTAAACTTTATACCTACTTTTAAGTTAATAAGATAAAATTATCAAAAAATCCAAGTAAATAAGTACACATTACAACAATTTCAAAAAGAATATTTTATATTTATCACCAGTTTCAAAACGCCCCATTTAATGACCATGTACCGATTAATCGATGCATTTTAGCGTGTTGATCGAGCAAAGGGAAAGGGGAATGTTGTTTTCATTGATTTTCAAGGTTCTCCGAAATTTGACTCATCGAAAACAGGCAGATCTCCCAGAGAGATACATCTTTACGGTTTCTCTGTTCGATAAATTCTAATCAACTAACTACAATCTCGAAACGTAGCTTGTGCCAACAGTTCTGCCAGCAATTAACTGTCGTCGGTTAATTATTGCACTCACGGTCGAATCTTGCACACGAACACGATTTACGAACAGTCTCGTAACTGTCTAATTATATGGAAAACGGCATATGTATATACCCGTGTTTCGTCGTTTTGCTCGACCGATTCTTCATCGAATTTCGTACGAGGGGAATTCTTTCCTTTTTTTCCTAAAAATACACCGGGTTGCTGGTTCCTACGGTCTTTAGGTGATTAATGAATGCGTGGCAGAACAGGAAGTACTGCGATGGTCCACGAGAATGCTGAAACTTACGACTTCTTATGTGTTTTTAGGATGACTTAGATTAATGTAGAATAGTGTTTCCTACCATGTACATGTGTACGAACGTTGTACAAATAATATGGTACACTTGCTTTATTTTCGGAACAGACAAGTCTAACGTGAATATACGAGCCGTTATTAAGAAAATCGATAGATAATAATTAAGAAATTCAGAACATTATATTCGTTTCATTATCACGATTATTATAATTTCCTTATTTAGCACTTTGAGTTTCACTCTAGAGTTACAAAAAAACCTTTCGAATTTATAATTTTATTTCCAATCTATATGTAGTAGGTTATTTTTATGATATTTAGCACTCTTTATGGTATAAGTCTTCCGATATCTAATCAAATTATTTGTGATCGTTCTTGCCAAAATTGGTAACAGATTCCTGTAAATCAATAATTAATTTTCGGTATGATCAGATGAAGTTCTACTTCTACAAATTGTAACATTATTAACGCCTTTTGAATAGTGATAGCATATTTTTATACAGCCATAATTGTGTAATATGTGAGGTAAGTGCGACTAAACAAAAAGTACATGCAACAAAATATTTAAATTAATCTGGGTTTATAAATAACCCTAAACCTATATGCCATCGAGCTAATTAAAAAACTATTCGTATAATCACACTGCTGACGCTATTAGTGTCAAGTTTCAATATATTTTCCTGTCGAAATTTAATGTTAATATTTGTGATAATTTTGTTACCCAACATGGTCAATCAAACCCTAAGGCCAACCACGTATTTTGCGGAATCAATGACTCTTGTAATTTTTAAGTTCTTTTTAAATCGCGAAGAAAAATCGTTCATAAAATTATGTTTGAAATTTTGAAATTTTCAAATTACAATTGACATACAATACAGCGGGCAGAATTTAAACAAAGAATACTGGCGCAAAAAGTGTTATTTTTAATTAAAATTTTGACTTTCATTTGAAACATTAATCTTATTTTTATTCGTTATAGTTCGATGAAGAAACGAACTAAAACTACGATAAGTAAAAAAGAAACAGATATCTCGTAACGAGAGTGCTAATGAAGGATAGCCAAGAGTTCTTCTGAAGTTCGAAGCAAGCTGCACCTGTCTTCTCCCTTTGTACAAGAGCTCTCGCGTCCCGATGAACCTAACGAACCTACTTCTCGATTTCTTGTTGACTAATTTCTTACCGGCCCTTCCACACGCAGGAATTTATACGCGAAACGCCCACGTGAAACGCCAATAAACATTTGCCCCTAAAGGACGATCCCTCTGAAACGAGCTGTTCAAACGATCAAGTGTTTCTTTTATGACTTTATTGCGCGAAAGGTCTTTATATGAACTCTTGATCTCGTTAAGAACACTAACCAAAACCGAACCCTTTGCACTTGGTATATTTTATTATGGGAAACTCTTGAAACCCAAAAGCTCTATTTCAAAAAGAACAAATTACAAATGTTTATGAATTTATTGATTTTTATTCGCTGATCGAATGAATTAATAACAAATTGATCAAATCCATTAATTCCATAAAATATACACCCGTCAAAGGGTTAACTGCGGAACGATAAATCAACTTCTACGTCCAAGCTGAGTCCGAAGGATAAACGAGTCCTTGGCGGGGATATTACCCTCGAATCGGTTGTTTTACATGGGAATCCTGGCGTTTGGCGACGCGAACGAGCCACGGGTGCCCCGCTGTTATCGGCATTTAGCGTTCTCGTCGCTGGCGATCGCAAGATAACAAACGGCCGAGCGTTAAACGGGCAACCACCTGAGAGTGGCCGAAGAAGCCCGGTACCCAAGGCGAAGGTGCGGGTGTCCCGTAACGCGATAAAAATGATTAAGATCGAATTACGCGAAGGAAGGCTCCGCCATTACCACCGATGATCTATCGACGGGCTTCCGTCCCTCGTATATCATCCGTGGCAGTTTTAAACGGCGCTTCGGAGCCACGTGAAAAATCACGTAGCCGTGAATGGCATTTAATCGCGTGACGCTACCGATTCCTTGGCTAAATCGCCAGACAAATCGTAACCAGGATTAACCTCATCGAGGATGAATCGATTAACGTGACAGGAAAGGGAAATTACCTTGATCTTTTTGTTTTCATCTGGTGGCCATATGGTTACCTATGTTTGATTATCAGTTAAAATACTAATATTATGTACTATTTCATAGCGATGAGTATATGATAGTTTCTTTTAGTACAACACAAATCTTTTTAATTTTTAATTTTGTCTATTTCTCGTATGGCTATGTTGTGAAAGATAGTCTTTATGTAGATAAATTTAAAATAGAACAATTCTTGTATAGCGAAATATCTTAGGGAGATAGAATTCTATTTTTTTTTTTTATTTTTTGATTTATGATAACGAAAGAAAAATGGGATTAAACGCATTCAGAACTTGGAAATATTGAAATAATATAATGTAGACAAATATAGTAAAAAATAGTACAAAAATTATGTTTCAATAATCGTTTCATAACTTGAAACCGAAAGGACTGACACTGCACCGAATTAACACCAGATGCCGTGTTATCCATGTCTGGATTTTCAGAAAAATTTGTCAGCCGCTTTAATCCAAATAGTCTTATTTGCCCAATTACAATATAAATAATTTATTATATACTAGAAAATATATACAACTGAAAGAGTTAAATACCATAAATATGATAAACTGTATTAGTTGAAAATAAAATTATAAATTCAGACAATTTTGTACGATTGTATCGCACTCGAAGTATTAATTGACAGACTAAAAAGTTTAAGAAACAGAAATACCAAACTGCATTTGTTTAAATAATTAAAATTATATTTACAAATTTATGCGTTCCAGGTTTTTGGTTTACCAGATTGCTATCAGGTAAAAGAACATATTATATTCTTTTTAATCATTTTACCGTAACAGTCAGTCAGCCGGATATATTAACTGAAAATTAATAAATAGAAAACAGATATCGAAATAAAAGCGTTTCAATTATCATTATCACCAGTTAATGTGTGAAAGAAAGCAACTGAAACCGTCTGCGATTCTGTTATCAAGGTATTCAGTAATTTTGTAGCGATATGTGTTATAATCGCCGTTCAGAGCATCGAGAGATCGAATTTAGATTGGAAGGTGCAGTGGGAATAAGCGAGTGATTGTTCTGTAAAATTCTATATTTCCTGTTACTACTTACTTCATTAAGTAATCTCGTTACTCGACCGGTAGAAATAACGAGTTTACAATTTATGTGCTACATCATAAGTAGATGGATATTAAACATGTTTTTCTTCCGAAACTCGATTCAAGTTTCTAGATCACCGTATAATCATTAAAGGTAATTAATTACTTTAGCGATTCCTCACCGATTTCGATAACCTTGAAATATGTTATCAAAGTCACTGATCTGAACATTTTTTCTCTATACATGCTACCGCCGATCGGTCTTCGTTTTCAAGATATTCACAAAAAGAATTTTATGTCCGAATTAACCGCGGGTTAAACCCTAACCCTAACCCATCTTAATTTCATTGTATGTACTTCTAATAAGACACTCAATAATCACAAACAAATAAAGATTGAAAACTGTACTATTATGTTAGATGAGACTAGAGGTATTGCTTGTTTCTGTCGCTTATAATACTTGGTTCGAAAGATCCCACATATCACCTGCAAAATGTACATGATGTCTGTTTATTTCCCGAATTAGGTATTAGTTAGTGTAGTCTGTGGGGTCGTGGGGGTGAGGGGATACTCCAAAACAATTATATTCATAAATATGTTCAAATAGTTCCGTTTCTCGTAAGGTTCAAATTTATGTGATAACTGTAGTACTTACAGTTTCCAATCTTTCTTTGTTAATAACTTTTTAATAAGCAATGAGCGACGATTAAGTTATTAGAAAAAGTTACTCGGGGACATGTCCTTGACAACATATGTCAAGGTCAAGGTCATTGGAGCGGAGTCCCCTATTCGTGTATATTTATATCAGACCGCCTTACGGCAACGCTCTCCTGATATAATAGTGTTGTTTAAATAACAAATTTCAAGGTCATCGAAATCGGTGAGGAATCGCTAATGTAAATAATTTTACCGATTTTTGTAATCCAACTACCTGAATAATAAGCGACCGTTTTAATCGATTTCAAGGATTTACAGCTTCCTATTAAATTTACAAATGACGCGCAATTAGATCCGATTGCTTGTTAGACGGAAAATTCTCGTCGTCTTTAACCATCGTTCCATTCGTTTCACATCTGTTTTGAGTTTATAGCATAGAATTTTAGAAATCTCGACAATCGTCGACTTCTGTAGCAAAAGTCCAAACATTGTTCATCCAAAAAGTAAATTTGTATGTCAAAGTTTGTGAAATTTAGTTACCCGTCAAAATCGAATCGTATAATTGAATGATTTAAGTGAAATATTTTTTACTATCACCATAAAGAAATATCTGTATGGTCTTATTCAACACTTTGAGCCACCCATATCTGAGTGACACTCGAATTTCCATAAAAATCCATTAGGTATATTATTAACACTTTACCGACCGATAGCCTATTTATAGGTTTATAATTGTCGGTCAGTAAAGTGTTAAGAACTTTATGATGGGTACTTGAAAAATTATGAATAATGGGATGAAATTTGTTTAAAAAATAACTGAAATTTTCAATACCTTAGCTTCAGAATGACAGCTACCGTTTTGTACGATAAATCTAAACAATTTACTCGGCCGTACAGTGAGAGCATATTTTCATTAAACCTAGGCGAAAGGAGGGTTAAAAATCATGTCGGAAAGAAGCTTGACCATCAGAAATGGGAAAGAAAGTTGGCCACCTCTCCGGCGGCGGACAATAAAGCTTCGTAAGAGCGGCGTGAGAAAACGGCACGGGCATTTTTAACCCGTTGGTGTAACCGTCGCGTCGGGGCGTATATAGACTCCGGTGCAATGCACACGGAGGAAAGGTGGTTTCGCGGCAGGAAGGAAGAAGAAAAACGAGGAAGGACAAGAGGGGTTTGGAGGAGGTAGATACGCGCGCGTATATTAGCCAGAGCCACGGCGAAAAACGCGAGGCTATTAATTCAGAGCCGGTGGACACCGGTCAGCGCCGGCAAAGGAACAAAATGAGCGCCCTTGGGTCAGGCCCTAAATAAAAGGAAGGGAAGGAACGTTTAAATAAAAGTAAACTCGTGTCTCGCCGTTTGGCCCGTCCGCCGGTGCTCCGTCCTCAACTTCCCGGCCGAAAACGAGGGACTTGCGGGAAGAAAAGTTGCCACACGGGGCTGAAGATCGCAACAGCCCTCGCGAAACCTGTCCCGGAGGATCGAGATCGACCTTGCTTCGCGCGCGATTGCGAGCTTTAACGCTTGCCTCTGTTATCTGACCATCATCGGCTCGCAAAACGAGACTCCAGCCGAGAACGAAGATTCCTGCTTTCTTTTTTTTCTTTGCTTCTATCTGCTGTTTAACGCATTGACCTGTTGCGGTGAAAGTAGATATCTATAATAAGGCACGTTATAGCATCAATTGTGTGTGCTAACGCGTTAGGTGTGTTCACCGGTGACCCACGCCACAAATTTTATATTATCGAACAGCTAAAAATTGTAACAATTAAAAATATTCTTCTAGAGGTCGATATGATATTGTTTATGCAAGTTAGCTGGTGGACAGTTTGATTTGTCAAATGAAACGATATGACGTGTCTGACTACCTGTAGCTGCTTTCACTGAGACGCGTAACGTGTTAACCTTGAACGATTCTTGCAATTTTATCAACTCTTTTATATTAGATTTAGATTATTTATGAATTTTTTTTATCAATTTTGTAGGTATATCATCCAGAGTAACGCCTTGTCTTTTAAGTGTAGGACACAGAAACCGAAATTGCTGAACAATATAGCCACGCAAAAATATAATATCGATTACACTACACACTATTTAATAAGCCACTATAAACAATATTGTAAGACAGAAAAGAGAAATAAAATATATCTGATGCAAACATAGGTAAATTATTTTCAAATTTGAAATTATTGAACAAAATTTGGAGTTCCTTTTTTATCCCAAAAACGCGTCACAATATTCGTCCGTCAATCGTTTGCAAAGGGTTACAGATGCTCACCCACGAGGGGTATTTTCTCACGACACACCGAAACTGATTTGTGCTGGACGACCAACTACTGTCGGTGTCCCAGCTTCGTTCAAAAGTTTCTCTTCACTAGTCCTCACCGTATCAGCGATCTACGTCGTTTAGATGCAGTTAGATCTCCGGCCCTCTCATTAGCATATTCTCGGCTCGAATAATTTACCGCATGATAAACAGTTTAAGTAGGTAAGCGGCGTGATAGCTCATCGTCGTTCCGACATTCCTCTCAATGTCGGCTAAGTAATATCCCGTCCATCGGTTTATTATTTATCCCGGTGCCGTGATATCGCCTCGAACCTCGATAAGATTCAAATCGCAGCTCACCAGGTGATAACGTGCTTTATCTTCCCTTTCATGCACAGTGTTTCGAAGATGAACGATCAAGATATAGCCCTTCGAGGACGGAACAATTGTTCGATAGACTTCGGTTCGGTAGACAATTATAGCTTTTGACTGATAAATTATGAAGTTAAGTTATGATCACGTTTTTCCATAATTATTAAAATTTTATTTCAAATCGAGTATATCGTAGTGTAGTCTTACGATAAAATATAGCAAGAAAGAGGTGAAATGTAAATAATGGATACGAGTGAGGCGAAAAACGGTATTCAACACCCCATGGTGTACGGGTGAGTTGACGGGAAGGTTTGGAGCACGGCTGACCTCCCAGCAGACATATTAAAATGATGCAGGGAGAGGATGATCCCAAGAATGAAACTCGCAGAAACTCACGTTCGGTCCCCTTGTCTGCCAAAACTATTTAAGGACGCCCGGTTGAAAGCGGGAATTCAGGGAGCGTGCGTCAAGTGAAACACCTCCCTTGGATTGTTTGTAAACACGTTATTGTAATGGGACGGAAAATTTTGCTGGATGATGACCGACCAGAAGGAAGAAATCTCCAAGTCGATTCTCTTCGATTTGACATATGTAAATGGCAATTGAATCTCTATAAAAAATCCATTGTCCATATCATTAACCCCTCAACGACCATATCTGTATTAACGATTCGAGCTTATGGGTCGAATTTATGCGAAACTAAGTTCAGAATTTTTTAGTTCTTAACACTTTGCCGACCGCACATTTTTCGCATCGCCGTTACGCTGCCGGCGGCGATTTTCAGTTTGGCGAAAAGAAGTCACGCATACGTGACAGTAGCCGGCAAAGTGTTAAGGGATCATATTTTCTAAAATATTAATTTTATTTTACAAATTTAACGGAGTATATTGATCACTTGAAAGTTTATAATAAATTCAGGAACTTCGTTGACTTAATTATAAATGTTTGCAACAGAAATATAGTGAAAATAATGGTAAAAATTGTGTAAAATAAAAGTACCGATCAAGGAAATTTTCAACAGCTTCAACGTGACAGTAAACGTGTTAAGAGCACGTATACGTTTGAGAGTAAAACTATAGCGCCAGAAACTGTCAGCAGTATTTTTTGTAAAAGTAACACTGTGCTTTATTGCCTTCCAATTCATTTAAGTTCTTGACAATTTACATGTACTTCAATATAAAACTAGAAACAAAAATCACAGTTAGTAATCCTATAAACTTCTATAACATTTTTGGATAAATATAATCGTACAAATTGAAATAAACTGATCCATTATGTTCTTTCGGAATTATTTAATTATTTAAGTAACTTGTTTAACCGACAATTTGACAATTCACAATTTTGATCACATTGATTCATAAGATATAAAATGCATGGCGGTAATATACAAGTCTTTCAATGTTAACGGAGTACATCGCGACGGTATTTCTATTAAAATACAACATGGTAACGAATGCAAGGTATGCAGAAAATAATTCAAGGTTCACGGAAATTTATAATCACGATTCAGAAATGCTTGCCAGCTAAATATATCATAAGAAATTACTACTGCACACCGAATAAAGTATTCCTATTTTATCTCTTTGTTTACCACAAATTCTGAAAAATATTCCACTCGTACGTTTAAATAACATTTCTTTGAAAATCACTTCTCTAAACAGAAAATTATAAACTCAAATATTTATATTAAAAAATGTTATATAAAAACAAAGAGGGCAATAAAATAATTTATTTAGTGTTTTTAAATGCATACACCTGAGTTTCTGTGTCCAAATTATGTTCACTTTATCTAAATTTTATAAAATTTGAACGATAGTGTGATAATAATTAGTATGCTAATTATTCTCACCACCCTCAATTTAACCCTTTGTTTTATAACTTATGTTGACATACGTATCGGTGAAAATTAAATATTTATTGCTGCAACGTTAAAAGAAAGAGGATCGAAATATTATACATACTTCAACGATTCTTTAACGTGCAGACTATAATTGGAATTGAACTTAATATTCAATTATGCTAAAAATACGAGCCAAGTTCACGTTTCAACTGCAGATTACGTTAAGTGTCACATAATATTATAAGAAGAGGATTTAAAATGTTAGACGATTTTAGTTCTTAACCTTTGGACGACAGACTACCAAAATAGTAACAATCGATATTTATCTTTAGACTCTAATTCATTTTCATTTTCGAAACTTTAAAACTGTTCAATAAATAATACTTTCCCCAATACGTCAAATATTTTATTTCAGAATGTAACAATCCAATTTTAATTGAAATATCCTTCGTTCGCGTTTTTTATTCTATAACCCCATCCGTTTCACAATTGTTTAAAGTATTGCCAAGAATAAATTGAAGTCGCCAATCGACAATCCTCCTAAATACTTGGAACAACAAAAATCATAATGTTAAACTAATGATGCAAAGTATCAAACTGATAATTTAATTCTGACCCTTCTTTGAATTATGGAGCCGCCCCAAATGTTTAAACTGTAAATACTTTAACGTACGCTGGTATGGTTTTCATATAATTCTCTGTTGTATCGTTAAACTTTTAAATTTCGTAAAGAAGGTTTATTTGTGCTTACCAATTCTAGAAAAAACAACTTCTAAAAATTATCTAAATTTGAAAAAAAGCAAAGTCAATAGCAATTAATGTATTAACTCTTACACGTCCCTTAATATACATTATACATATACAAAAGGCATATACACGTCCAAATAAATTAAAAAATTTTGATCAACTTTCACTGAACTTTAACTTTAATTTTGACAAAAAATGTTTCTGAGTTTCTGGTCGAAATATGAAGAAGATAAAGGATCAACCAATTGGTTTCTAAGCGTTCACGACGTTTCAGAGAAATCTTTTTCACAGAAAGTTTCGCATCACCTGACCACCCCATGGATTACCAGCCCGTTCGAGCGACTTGCGCGAACGGGACAAACTAGTTCCTCCAGTTTCGAAACAAACTCTGCTAATTCGAATCCAGTAACTCGCGGTGTGCGTATAGGCGTTTAAGATATCGGGACAAATGCTCGTTGGGTGTCATAATCCGTGGCGGGACTTGTCTAACGAGATTTCAACGCTCCCGATATCCTCGATCACCCGTGATTCCAACACGGAAACGATCTTTCGTGTTAACGCGAACATTATTACAATTTAATTCAATAAGATTCAGGAAACTTGGGCAAAATCATGGAATTACTAGTTGTGGATATGTATTTTTTATTATAACACGTTCTAAGCTCCTAAGAATTTGATATTTTAAAGTTTCTAAGCCTCTAAAAATATAGTATTTCAAAGTTATTAATTTCCTAAAAACTATGATATTTTAGTGTTTCTAAGATTCTAAAAATGCAATATTTCAAAGTTCTTAAATTACAAAAGGTATTATCCCTTGGTAGTCGAAAGCCAAAATATACCCTATATGAGATCCACTCGTTCCTTAATTTGATACAATCTAATCAACAATTGAACGAAATAAATGTGATGAATCTTCCTCAATGAAAACTGATGATATACGTATTAATTAATTTTTAATAAAAAATCTTTCAATCGCAAAAGGTTAACACCTTAATAGTTTACCCCAAGAAAGTCACAAATAATGTTTCATTTACCACCGAATTTCGAGCAGGTAGCTGTAAAACATGTTCCTTTTAAATTCGCCATCACGAAGGAATATACATAGTTTAAAATATTATAATAAAAATACACACATTACTATTGTAGTTTGTAATTTGATGAAACTATTAAGGGATTAAACGATACTCGAATGCTTATGCGATTCTCTGTACAAACATTAGCGAAACCAGAAGAAGGACACGCTGTCAAGAAGGATATAAAAGTGAGCATCACTAGCAAAGATGTTACGCAATTCGCGTGCCTTGCCGCGTCCAAGAAACAACGAATTTCAAATCTGAACCAACCAGTCGACGGATGTCGTGGTCCTTTTTAGAGGCGGGTCGAGTTCAAAAGCGACCAGCTTGTAATCTCGGGACGAGACAAGCCGCGCGATACACGTCCCGTATGACAGCACGTATGGTTATGAATAATGTGTCAGGAACCGGGTCCTGACGACCCGTTGACGTCTAAATCTCCGTCGTTCGATCCTCGAAACGCCGCTGTCTATCGCACGGATGGTTTCTCGTCGAAAAGAGCCTTTCATCTCGATCAAGATCTTGCTCTTTCCTTTTTTTTTTTTTTTTTTTTTTCGACACTGTTTGGAGTTAACCCTTTGCACCCGATTGGCGTCATCAATTTCTATTTTGTTATCGTGTCGAACCAAAAACCATAATAATTAATTAATGAAGCCTATTTTTAGTACTTGAATTTTTTCAGTTGTGACACTATCGATAATAAGCAGGCGATACGTAATTTATTGCAGAATTTTTAAGCTTGAAATTCAAATTTTATTTATGTTATAAAATAGTAATTTAACCCGTTAATTTTCAGGGGTCGAAAGTATATTATTCTCAAGACAGAATCTTTTGTTTTAACTATTTATCTATGATACTACAAGTTTTAATACTAAAAATATTTGCTCAAAGTAAGCAGGAAATACAAAAGTTTGTGACCATAAACTTCAGTATAAAAATAGTCAAGACTCAATCTTGCGCAAAGGGTTACAAGCAAGGTATTTTATGAGAAATTTGAATCAACTTTGATGTAGTTAAACATTTGGAATGTGACACACGAATTTTAGAACAGCAAGACGTAGCCAGAATGTATTGCCGAGGAATTTAATGATTTAATAGATTGCTAAAGGTTTCCTTGGAATTTGATAGATGACATTTGGATAATATATTGCAATGATTATATAGGCTGAGTAATTTAAAGATTTTATGGGGATTTAAACGATGATACCGAGCGTAGTAAAATCTAGCGACCGTAAAATACGATAAAATCTAACGATTTCAGATTTCAGCCGAGCGTTTCAAATTCATTAAGTTATTACTTAATTTCGCTTATAAAACTGTACGATTTCGAGCAAACATCGATGGCCGGGAACACGTGCCTCGTTTTAAAACGCTGAAACATCGAGTTTTCAATTCCTGTTATAAATAACAATCTTGGGTGTATATCAATCCAGCCAGCTTCGATTGTTTGGGTTAAATTCTTCTGTCGTAAGGATAATTTGAAAATGAAGCAAATGAAATCCAAAATTGAGAAACAGACATTCTAATTCGTTGACGCTTATGGATACAACACATGTTACACGTAGAGAAAGTTTCTCGTAGAGCATCGAGAAGAATGCCGTCGGAAATCACAAGAGTAAACATCTGATTGTTTCATTAACAGAAACAATTTTAACTTCATGTCAAGCATTAAATCTTGTTACATAAATTACAACCATTCTTTTCTTGCAGGAAATTGTTAAAAATCTTCATAATTTTCATAAATAGCAAGTTTTGAAAGAAGACACGTCACAAAAGAATAATCTATATTTCATTTGTAAACTTCTCCATTCCTCAATCCCCTGTCAAGAATCTGTGCACCCCAGAAACGTATACCAAACCATTTAACGCAAAAGCAACAAGCTATTAAACACACGGTGACACTTCAATTTTCTTAATAGAAATCTACCATCAATATTATGAAGAACATGTTACTCGTTTAATTGGGAATACTAAACGTATCAAATGGTACTTGAAATTGTGGACAATAGAAATAATAAGATTCATAGAAGTACAAGTTACGTTTAATGAAATTTTAGACACCTTCGGCGTGACGATCGAAGCGTTAAATATCAGCGACATGGTATTTAATATATAAGAGTGAATCCTTCACGATGCTCTAGGAAAACACTTCCTCGGCGAAATAAATGTAGAATAAAAATAAGAGCAAATGTAGTTTGTTCACTCACCCTGTCGTATTGGTGCGTCGCAGTGGCCGCAGAGAAGGATTGAAAAGGCGCCGGCCTGGCAGGACTGTGGTGGGCCGCATGCGGATTTGCGTGGGGATGGGAGTGCGGGGCCGCATGAGGGTGGGTCGGGTGCGGCGGCGGCGGTGGCCTCTGGTAGAGGTAAGGATAATATTGATACATCACCTCGGAACAGCTCATCACCCCGCCCGGGCCCGGCACCCCAGAGCCGGCCTGCCGACTTGCGTACCCGAACGTCGCACCACCCGTTCGTACACTACCCTTTATTTCCACTTTGTCCACTCGTTCCCTCTATCCTCCTGGATTCGCACCTTTATCAATCGATTGTTCGATGACCGTTGGATCGAGCACTACGTATCGTTGAGAGAAACCGACGTTAGACTGATCCAAACATCTTCATCGTACACGGTTCATGCACTGATGGCGCGTCACCCTGCGACTTCGATTGGAATCGGTTTAAAATTTGAAGAAATTTCAGAAAATGTCGTGTTGCATGTTGTAAGGAAGGATGGTCTTTGGTAAACAAGCACGGTAACACGACGAACACTTTCTAGTACGGAAGGACTTTCGATTATGTAAACACGTTTTCGCGACTGGTTTTCGAGCACACTTTACGGTCACTGTACTGTTTTGAACAATAGTCCGCTTGATTCACATCGGGTCACCTTACACTGACTTGGGTCTGGATTAAGACGCGACAACACGAAAGTAACGTCACAGGACGAAGATGGACTTTGTTGTGTGTTTCCAGGAGCACGTGTTGGCAAGGTCGAATCTTGTTGGTTCTTCTTTCTTCTTTCTACTCAACGTTCGTATGCTCAAATATGATTGCTTTCGATGGATCAAACGGTTTAATCGTAGATCACAAGTTTAGGCACTGATCCAGAAGGGCAAGAAACACCTAAATCCTGGTTCTTCACTTTTCCATGGACCATTGATCCCCCGGCACTACCGAACTGAAGCAACGAAAACAATGAAAACAACGAAACGAAGCAAATGTCCAAAAGCATGCAGGTACACTGTCAAGTTGAAGGGTTCGGCGCGTCCAGCAGCAGAAACGTAGGCAGCGTAGACCACCTGGTCTCACAGGGAGCTACCCTCGCGGCGAAGAGACGTAACCGGACCGTATCGAGGCTGGTGATGTGTCTCTGATGGGCGAACACAGACTGAACCCCCCGGCCTCGTGTCACCCTCACCGTAGACCGTTGCGCCGTCTTTTTCCAACCGCCTCGGTCTGCGCAGCTCCGTCTTTTTCGCTTGCCGCGTGTTTCTCTCCTTCCTCGCGGCGAGGGTCAGGGCCTACCTGCCCCTTTCGTTCACCCCAAAAGAGGGGCTAACACGCGAAGGAAACGCCTCCTGGTAGTACCACGATCGACCAATCACCGTGCGGGAACGGCACATCCAATGAGGCAACGTTTGCCACTCCTACGCCCGCTCGTCTCTCTGTATTGATCCCACAATGAACCCGACTACCGTCCTGGTATTAAGAAGTTCCTACTTGGGTTAAATCCATCCCCTCCTCCACCTCTCCCTCTTCTCCTACGCTTTCCTCCACCTCCTCCTTCTCTTTTCAGTCTCATCGCAAACCCCGCTCCTCTCCCTTCTCCTTGGTCCCCGCTCTGACCAACTACTACATTCTCTCTCTTCTCATCTCCTACGCGGCTTCTTGTTCCTCTCTGCCGCTATCACGCTCGGCTCGGCTCGGTTCGCCACCCTTTCACCGCTCGCAACCCCAAGCCTGGCCCGACCAAGCCGAGCCGCGCGCATAATGAGTCTTAATTAACAGTTTCGCGGTGTTTTGGGAAGCTTAATTTGCCGCGGCGAGTCACAGCCTCCGAGGAGAAACGAACGGCCTGCTCCTGGGAATTTTCCTCGAGACGATGCCGCCGGGAAATCTGAATCAAGATCAGCCTACCAGCTTTCGTCTTGCGATCTGGTTTCCTGGAATGGTTTCATCGATTTCAGAAGAATTGAAATGATTTTGGCGCTCTCGCTGGATTTCGAGGAGATTGAACGATGATAAGGACTGGTGTTCCTGAAATTGGAAGGAAATATTGTTTAGATGTGGGATGTTAGAACCATAAGGTGTTTTGTTTAATGATAAATATATTTCATGTTAGATAGATGGATCATTAAATAAAGGAAATTTTGTGCGAACGGTGTTTCTAAGAGAATTAATGTCTAATTATACGATTAAAGTTGTTCCTGTATTTTGAATATAAGAATTTTCATTATCCTTCCATTATTTGGCAATGAGATTAATTGAGGATGGTTATGTGATTCTAAAATTTGGTATGAATTGGTGAAGAACCTGTGGACAACGTATTTAGACATTGAAAGCAATGAAATATAGTTAACGTTTTGTTTTAACACATTTACATTCTTGAGTTGCAATAAATATATATTCTATAAAACATTTATTATTATTTGATACAAATATAATTACAAATTAAATAAAATAATTTTTCCATATTATTCTGTTTAAAAAACAATTGCTTTTGCGAGATAAATGACCTAAAGATTTATAATATAATATGACACTTGAATGAAGCATTTGTGGAATCAAGGCGCACCATTCCACTACTATTCATAACTAGTGTTAGTTCATGTGATCAAGCACTTTTTACGGCTGTAACTACTGCGGCTCAGCATTCACTTCCGTTAACGGTATTCGATCTTACAATTTGTCAATGAAAATATATTCAACCAACTAATCGATTCAATCAATTTTATTCAAACCATGGCTTATTGTGACAAAACTAAATATTTTTCTAAATATAATACATAATAGATAGCTTTAGCGTTATTACTTATTCTAATTTAGTGTGAAAAGATAAACAAAATACGATTGTTTAATTTTTCAACACAACGTTTCAATTTACCAGAAATGAACTAGTTTTCATTGCTAGCATAATATTAATGCTACTCAACATTATTTTTCCCTTGATCTGTTTTTAATTATTCAAGCATATTAATTAGTAATTAATACATTAACCTTTTCGTCCCAATTACGAATTAACAAAGGATAGTTAAATAATAAACTGAACAATAATGCAATAGTCCCGTTTACTATTTAATCTGTGTGCGTCTCATAGACGTCAATAGTTATAATAATACATATAAGAAAAATATGACATACCTATATCTTTTTGTATATCAAGGGATGGGATCAAAGTTTCAACGTGTCTTACCACATACGTCCGTCTTCACTGCGGCAGTTAACGCATTAACACATCGACTGCCACGGTAGTCACCGGTGACCGGCACCCGAAATTTTTTACAATCAAATAATTAACAGAAGTAATGAAATAAATTGCAAATAGCGTTAATATTAAGTTGATAATGCTAGCTATCGAATTGAAACGTGAAATTTGAAAATTAATTGATCGTATTCTTAATAATTAGAATTCCAGCGTGTCTGACTACACACGTCCGATTTCACTGTGGCAGTCAACGTGTCGACGCGTTAAGTGCCGCAGTGAAAACAGCCGGTCAGACACCTTGTGATACCAGCTACAAACGGATACGATATCGTTTCATCTGACAAATTAACTGTTCCACTAGCTCTACTTTGCGTAGTACCAAATCATTAATCCCATATAAAATTTTCTTTCAGTTACTCAATAACGTTAGATTCTTAGCGTCGATCACCAATGGCGTCAAACGTGTTAACTTGACCGTAGAAAAAAAAAATCACAAGGCAAGGGATCAACAACGATATCGTACCGGTTGTCGTTGAAACGATCGGAGCAAACACAACGTTAAGAACACTTGACCGTGACGAATCGGGTCGTAGCCGGCGCCTAATCTGCCGTGTAAACCCGGCAGGTCCTGAAGGACGCCCCATGACGCGGGCCAAATCCAATAACCCTCGACAAGTGTGACACGATGTAGGAACCTCTTTTTTTTTTTTTTTTTTAGTCTCTCCGCCGTTCTCGCCATGACCGATCTTACCGAGCCGGCTCGACGATCAAACGTTTCGTCCAGCACGCGAGGCAGTCATCCTGCACGTGGCCACTCGAACAATGCTAGAGGTGGATGGATCCCGCTGCTAATAGTCGAGCATTAAATTCGGCGCTGATATTACCGAACGGGGTCGTGTCCCCCTTCGACTCGCTTTGAATGGGACGAGACGTCTGAAATATGCTTCCTCGCGCTTCGACCAGGGCAGAATGCGCTCCCCCTCGATGAACAATGTTCATGACGAGAGAGACAGTCGGAAGGGGCAAGTGAACGGTGAATCTTGAACATGGTTTTTCGAGTTAGCCTTTTGAAAAATCCTTCGAGAGAAGGACGATCAAAAACTCAATGTCGATTGTCTGTGTGCGATGAACGTTGTAATAACTGGTTTAATTTTTGTTGCATCGAGTGGTACGCTGAATTTGGCGCAGGGGTTCGATCAAACAATATAATAACACGCGATTAGCGAAGGGTACTCTTTTCGGCAATTCGAAGTACTCAACCTTCTTGTACCTCGGTGGAAAAATTACGATAGCGCTGTATGGTTTAGTGTAATTTTAAAGTAACGCATTAAATTAGTATCAAAAATTCAAAACTTTTCATCTCACCTTCTGCACTATATGACGTACGTACATTATAGCAAGTAAATTCTAATTTAACTCCAATTTAGAAATCTTTAGGAATCTTACTCCAATTTAGAAATATGTATAAATATCTGCGAAAGTACTTCATCATTTTTTTTTCGGTGAACTTAGAAAATTCAGGCTACAGACCAGTGATTAAGAAACTTCCTTTTCTCCGAGAATATGTCTACTCTTTTCATCTTATTTATAAAATAAAACCTTTTATTTATCATTAATCGGAAAAGTTTCTTCTGAATTAATCGAAATGTTGGAGTGATTTAATCGCGAGGTAATAGGATGCGAATTTTCTCGTCGCATGAAGTTAAAACGAGATCGGCGCGAGTTTTTTCTCGATACCGCGAAGCATAATTCGCTAATGAAAGAAACAGAATCGGTTTTTGCCAGCATGTATCCGCTAGAATACCTGTCATTTATTATGAATTCAAACCGCGAACGCTTGGTAATTGTGCCGTAGGGATTAAGCTTGAAATGCACTTACGCGGCCATTGTGTTAAATATGGATCTTTGAAGTAGATACCGCATACTTGTTGTGCAATCATCGTGGATGTTGAAACAGGTGCATTTCTGTCACTTGCAGTGCAAACGACACATTCTATCGGTCGATAGTAGAAAAATAAATTTAAATTAAATCTACTTATGAGAACCGATCACAAACATTCTTTAACCCGTTAACTGCTGCGTGAAGGTACTAATTATTAAGGATTCGATCGATTAACTTTCAAATTTAAACATTCGGTTTACTACCTTGCACAGTTAGTATAATAATACATCTGTTCGACCTTTATGCGATTTTTTAATCGACTAATTATGTAGTTATAAAAAATTCGAGGTGTTTGTTACCGGTGACAGAAATAACAGAAATAACAACAGAAGAGCAACTGCAATTCATTCAAGAGTTTTCCCACAAAACATCAGGTAAACAAATTCCTTTACTTTCTCGAAAAAAAATCAACGCGTTTAGTCCAATTGTACAAAATTCTCTTTTAAAGAGTGCACAAATACTTTCGTCAACTGTATACGCAAAATGAAGACTTTGGACAGTAATCTTCTTTGAATTTTAATCAAATTGGTGTTTTCACTCTTTATCAGAGCACACTGCGGATTAACGGTTGAAAGTACTTAATTATTTATCTTCGTAAACATGAAAAAAAAAAAAATTGTATAGGCGTCGAAACGATCATCAACCAGGTGCGACGATTCGTTAGATCCAACGTGAAACAATAGAACGTTAGGAGATTAAGTTTGTCGAGAGGATTTTCGTATCCGCGTGACGTTTAAAAGCGGACGCGGACAAAGCGTTGGGACACGAGGGAAAGAAAGAAGACGGAAGGGAGACGGCAGATCTCTTGGAATCCCCTAATTTGCTATTTCGACATTCCGGGCGAGCTCGTGTGTTGAGCTCGTTCGTGGGACTTAGCTCGTGAGAGGCTGTTGCTGGATCTGTCAAAAAAACGCGATTCCGTCGGCTCTTCTTCTGTGGCGAAACGCGGAACGAGCGGCTCCGACCAACTATGGGAACCGACCGGCCAGAATCTATGATGAAAACCTTTCAAACCGAAGGAATTCCTCGTTTGACAATCAACGAAAATGTCTAAGTCTAAGGTAATCGAAAGTTATACTGGGTACTTTCGTAATTACGCTACTGACCAAAAATATGGGACCATTTTATTTAAAATGACATTACAACATCACGTATCTACCATGGATTATAATTTTCCATCTGTAAATTCAAAAATATATAATATAAACTTATGTATTATTAGTTTGCGGATTTTTATGCAAATTTATATTTTTATGAATTCTTGTTGTCCTCCAACATGATAGAAAATCGCAAATTTTGCATATTTCATACATCTTCAATGATTTATTTCATTTTTATAAAAGTACCACATAATTTATATTACTTTTTATATCATATGATATACATATTATAAATGGATACAAATTTGCAATCTGTTTATTATTGTACCTTGCTATCACATGTGTTCTCCCTTTCGTTCATCTCTTCAATTTCTTTATTCGTGTATTATAAAATTTCACAATTTAAACAACTGTAATCAAACTTAAAAAGCATTAAAAATCATTTGTCACAAAAATAGTTATTTACAAGTTGTGTTGAAGGTCCACGATTCTTCACAGTATCCCGTAATAAACTAAAAAAAAAAAAAAACGACCTGAAATCTACATAAAATCTTCGCAGAAGCAGGTTCAAAGCTGAAAAATGATAAACGGGAAATCATTGAATCAAAAGTAGATAAAGTTATTCTCTTTTATTTCATCCAGGTAACAGCAACATCTTACGACGCAACCAGTACAATAATACTCAGTGTTACCAACAATGAGAAATTACAAGCAATTATTCTCGTAATCTGGAAAAAAGTACTCAGCTTCTAATTGCGATCGTAACGTTACACCTAAGATTATTCCGAAACCGAACACCCAAGGGTGGCTTCGACTGTGCGCCCGTGCTTTCATAGGTATAATTTTGTGTACTTGAGCACCAGAATATCCCAATAATTTTAATAGTACTCCAATTTATAAGAATACCCCAATAAATTTTGTGCACTCGAGAACCTCGATAACACGAATCTCAAGGAAAGGGAAAGAAGTCTTCGAGTTATGAATGGTTTGTCTCATCGAGTAGAAGCTGTTGAAAGACGTAGTTAATTTTATTTAAAAGTCTATCCATCGTTTTAATTATGAAAATTAAATAAAAACAGCGTACTGTATATGCAGTATATTTACTTTGCGCTGGTGGATTACCACCTCGTATCCAGTATATTCCTTTTCTTTAATTTTCATAATTAAAGTGATGAAAAAATTTGTTAGCAAAATTACCCGTGTAATCTACGTTCATCGTACGTACAATAATTAATTCGACCCACAGTCTTTCTGTTGTTAATATTGACAACACTGCGTTACTGAGAATTTCAATATTACACAAAAAGTTTGACTTATAGAGGCTTCGTACGACAAAATTCTATAATTATTATAAAGTAAAGAATAGTAAAATGATGTAAGCAGACCCGTCTCTCGATTTAAGGCGGTACTTTCTTTACGCAATGCATTATTGGTGATTATTATTTGTAACAAACAGTCTACAATGAATATGTACTCCTTTTACGCGACTGTCTTCCGTGTAAATTGAAGGACGGGTGTGTATAACTTCATTTCAGAAAGAAAATGGACTCAAGTTAATTTGGCTCTCGGGTACAGAATTTTTCCGCCCACATCTTTTCGATTGCATTTCATTAAAATCTCTTCCAACTCTACTGATTAGTTCTATCCTCCTCGTCGGAATCGTCGGAATTCGACGACGTTTCCGTTTCCTCGGCCGCCTTCGTCTTCGTTTCAGATTCCTTCGACGCTTCCGTCTTCAGCGTCGATTCAGGAAACTCCGGGAAATCCTGAGACTTTTCCTGTGCTGCTTTCCGACTGCTTTGCTGTTCGTTCTTCGCATTGGCCTCTTTCTTCTCCTCCTCACCCTCCAGGAACTCATCCCATTTCGCGATTCTGGCCTCGATCTCTGCATCGGTCTCTGTAACCCTGGAAAACAAATCGATTTGACGAGCACCGCCACCATCTTCTTCGCTTCCATTCGTATTTTATTTTCAAACGCGTCAGACACGTCGAATCAATTGTCTTCGGCGATCTGAAACGGATACGAGCAGCAAGGAATCGGGTGCTCAGGAGCCGATGATTAAATACAGGAACGTAACTGGATGGTTGCTAGGAAACGAGAAGTTAGTTCAATGAAGCGAGCGGAATACTGCCAGACACGGTTATTTTTAGCTAAAGGGTTGGATAATTAGTTGAAGGAATATAAAGTTTGTTTACAAGGTTGACGACTAATCTCACGAATGTTACATTATTTTCCTCCGTCGGAGAAAAATTATTAATCTTCTGTAACCCAAATTTTCCACGTTTTCGTCAAGAAAAGCTAACACTTTGAAGACCATTCATTTTAGGGAATTTTTTACAATTTTAAATTCTTCTTTGTACCCAACAAACGATTATTGATCTGATTCCATTTCCATAAATAACAATATCGGTCAAAATGTTAACTGCCAATTAAAGGTACTTATATTTCGAAATCTGCATGATGGTATGTAGTGAAAAATTGCAAATTTATAAGAAAAATGTAACAAGGAAACTCGAACTTACATCAATACACGAAAGGTTAATATTTATCAAACAATTTACAGTTCCGTTGAAAAATGACGCTAATATTTCTATGAAAATTTACATAATTTCAGCTCAAAATACGCGAAAAAGTTCGTAAATTTAATTGCCAACCTAATACAGAAGAATAGTGTATATAATTTTGATTGCGCTGAAATTGTAAGATAAATATGAAGTATAAAAAGCAGAATTATTAATGTTAAGAACAGGAAAAGTATTCTGGTGGATTTCAGCTACACTGTAATATTAGAATAAAGGATTGAAATGATTTTAAGGATTCTATAAAAAGAAAATTCAATTGCAAAAAAAGGATTACATTGAAAACATTTTAGTAATTAATTGTTCACGAAGTAATGTTAAATAAATAAAGAAAATACAACGCGATGCAAAAATGAAGTCGGTAATACAGAATCCTGCATCCGGTAACAAACTGTACAACAAAATAAAATATTCAAACTCAACATATCAGTTTAGTAAATATTTAAAAATAATTACAATACAATTAAGTATGCCCTGTAATTTCTAAGATTCTATATAAAAATTTAATTAATTAAAGAAAGCTGTACAGTGCTCATTTGTACAATATTAAGAACCTAAAATAGAAATTCTGCAAAGTACAATTAAATGAAATATGATTAATAATTATTCACTTAATTGATTATAAATTCCCTGGTAGGTAACTTATCAAACGTGCTACTGCACAAGATAATTCGTTTCACATAAATGATAAACTACTTAATCCTAAAAAAAATTCAATTCATCCTAAACATAAAGAAATTAAGAAAATCCTTGATAAGACAATGTATATAAATTTGTACAGTCCAATAAATCCAATAATACAACAAAAGTTAAAATACAATTGCCAACAAACGACAGCACCGAAAAGAATATAATTAAAGAATGGATAAGAGAAAAAGATGCATTATAAATTTCAATATAACAGAGTATAATAAATGGTATAAAAGTGCATAGAAAAGTTATGCAGTTTTCTGTATTTACTACAGAGTTAGCGTCGGTAAAATCAGAATCGTGATGCATGAAAACGGAGCGGTTCGAAGCGGAATCGAGAGGAACGAGCGGTTAACTATCGGCCAAGCTTGCTCGAAGTCGGTAAAGATGTCGATAAAATGGTAAACTTACTTGTATTTCGTCTTGCCGTCCCAGATTTCAGCGGATATTTTCCTCTGACTGAACCAACGGCCATTCAATAACTGAACGCAAGCCTGTGCTTCGGCTGGTTCTCGGAATGTCACCTGTGCAACACCTTCAGGATGCCTCTGGAACCGTGCAAGACAATCGTTTCTGAATTCTCCAGATACTGTTTTGATAAAGAATCGATAGTTAATTAATTTTACAGGAGGTAAATTTGTCATGATCCTAAAAGCCAAAGATTTGAAGAATTTGTAATTCAAAATTCGGATAAATATATCTATTATAATCACGTTTATATTTTTAAAATACTGTTAAAATTAACGAATAAAGGGAAATTAAAAATTCAAAAAATTTTGCTATTAATTGACGTACTTTAAATCTCTTATCGCTTAGAATATTGGATAAAATTCTGAATTTCTAATATGAAATTGTGAACTCTGTAAAAAAAACATAATATTATCTTAGTGGCTGTGAATTTGTCGATAAGTGTAACCGGTCGGAATAATTAATCCTCGTAAAGTGGGTCCTTGAAACATCGACAATTCTAAACTTAATTCCTAACTCTTTTTCGTTTTATAAATTTCAGACCTCATTTTTCCAACATATGGCAAGTTTTTTATTTGTATTTCGCAAAGAAAAAAGAAGAAATTTTCTATGTCGTTCATTTCGTCGCATACCGTCAGATGGCACAACCGGCACTGTTCTCAAAACGCGCATGAATAAAATTTAAAAATATAAAAATAAGACTATAATACTATACTTATTATTCCATAAAGTTTATCAAATAAATAACCCAATTTAATTTGAAAAAAAAAAAAAAGGAAGAAAAAGTATTTAATAGCTAATTACCCACTAGTTGAAGAAATTGTAAGTATTACCAAGAAAATTTATACTAGCTCTTAAGAAGAGAAAAAAAAAACAATTTAACTGTACTGTCGATACAAAAATAGAAGAAACTAAGAAATTACTAGGTTTTTGTAAGAATCTTTGTCAGTTTTCGTACATTATTTTTTATATATTTTAACTGTGGAAGTAATGTGGTTTCGTGCCGACTATTCATACATTTCAATAGCCTGATTTTAGTTCGAAAAGCAACCGAAGGCAAAGTCCGGACATGTTGAATTAAACAATGGTTCGTTTAACCACACACCAGGATGGATATACGTCGTCTTTTCGCCCGCATTACGAGCGCTTTGTTGCACCACGGATCCGAGGGCTTCCCGTTTTACGACTTAAAGCCGTCTACGTCGCCCACAGTTCTCCACAATACTTTTCTCCCCCACGACTTAAACCGCAATTTATGAGCCTTCGGTTTGAACATTAATTTTCCTGTCTGACCCCGCGCGCGACATGAAATTCTTTGTTCTTTCGCCACGTTCTGCCTCGTTAGATCAATCGACCCGTTCCCTGTTCCATCCATCATTTACTGTACGATATACACGATAAAATACACGGTGTCCTGATTAAATGCATACACATTTTGTTATCAAACACCGTTCTTTCAGAAAATTCTCCGATTGCTACGGTAGAAAATCGAGCTCTACATAGATCGACAAAATTTGATTATTCAATTTTCTATATATTATCATTTTGAAAGAAAATCGACACGACTCGAAATTATTCGAATAATCGTAAAGCAAACGTGGTATATTTTTATGCAGGGAAGTATCCTGAAGGTAACTCGCACCTCTGGCGGTGAAATGGTAATTATTTCAGTTCTGAATTATAGAAACCTACTTTGCTTCAGATATACTGCACTATAATATATAATAATAGCACAGAGTGATCAAATGTTACCTTATAATTGTATTCAAAACGACCATCATCAGCACCAAAGCCAATGTTAAAGTCAAAAGAAATTTTTAAACGAATCTACCCCCCCCCCTTGTCGCCGTTTTTATCAAAATCACCACCAAGTGTTATTAAGTTCAAACGAATCGACCCCCGTGAATCGACTAAACAAGAACAAACTCACAAACCACGAAAGAATGGACTTCAAACACAAAGGACCAGCCGAAAAGTATTATACAAAGAAACGATGTTCCCCGAATCACCGTAAACCGAACAACCCATAAAGCGTTTCAGCTGTTCGGGTGAATTCGACGAGGCCAGGCACGGTCTTTTGATCATTTTTTTTTTCACTCGACCAACTTTTTTACCGGGTTACACACGTGTCCCAACAACGGTGTGGAAAATACGGGCACGACGACGGCGATCACGGGCAAATTGGTCGGCCACGAAATTTCCTTTCACGCGCTGCTTTTGATCTCGCGGCCGTTTTTCGCCCATCGCCACAACCATCGAGGACCCCCGTAGCAGACGATGGAATTCAGTTTGACATTGAATGGATTCACGGCTGAGACGCGCCGACTGGGTGTGTCTCTCGTTGCGAATTTATGGGGTTAGGTCATCCCCTTTTCGAAAGTTTATTTGCGTCGTCCATGGCGCACGACTTCTTTGTGACCGCGCCACCGTCGATCCTACCGTCTTGTACTATGTCCTCGACCATCGAGATCGATCTTCCTGAGGCCGATCCTCGATCGTCGAGAAGCGACTCGAATCGACACGAATTTATGGCGTGAGATTCAATTAAACGGGCGTAACATACCGTCAGCGTTCAATTTTACTTCCTTGTCCTTCTGTTTCTTTTTTTATCGAGACGAATTTGTCTATGCTCTGATTGGCAATGTTTGTTGGATAGAACAGAACAAAACGGTTCGGTTGGAATTTAAATGAAATATTTCTGAGATTTCTTTTTATCGGAAGCGGCAAAAGGGAATATGATGACAAATTTTTGCTTCAATATTGCGACGTTCAGGAAGCGATATGACAGAAACAGTGGACCAGTTTTATGAACTCTTATTATTATTACTGCTATCATTTTTATCTCGAAACACAAAATTGATATTTAATAATTTTCTGGTAAAATATTTTGTTTCTGTAACATCTACCGACTTGTGCACTCTTATTAAAAATTCGAACGAAGGGAACTAATAAAATTAATTAACAATAATTCGTAAAGTGTACAAAGGTTAACCCTTTGCACTCGAGTGGTGCCTCTGAGACGGCATATTTAATTTATCGGAGTATTCTAAAATGCGAAATTTCAGTTTCACCCGTATCAAAACATAGAAAATTAAAGAAGGGAATAAAAAGAAACAGATTCTCAAATATTTGGAGCACAAAGCTGGAAAATTAGATTACATCCGATTACGTCCAAAAATGCTTCGAGTGCAAAAGGTTAATTAACGAAAATATAATAATGTGACTTCGTATTTCTAGAAAACTGAAATGAATTCGTTTATTTCCTGCTTCTATGAATCTCGGAATTTTATATAACGTGAAACAAATTTCCTTGTTTTAAAAAATAATTCACTCTGCACGAATCGTAACTCCGAATGTGAAATATTCAGCACACTAGCTGCCACAGTGGTCGTTAGTGACTGACGATTCAAATTTAATATAATTGTAATTAAAGAACCGAAAAAAGTAGGCAAATCGTGAATAACAAACTATTATTCGAGCAACATGAATTAACGTATTAAAAGCTTAAGTTGCAAAATTAAATGATAGAAATTATTAATTATCGTTATTATACCGTGAATCGTCACATATGTTCTGATAATTATGAAAATGATGTGAGGCAAAATTCTAAAAATATCGAGTTCTTCGTTTGTAAGCCTAAAATTCAGTATTTATTTAATTTTGACTTCCACCACTTTCATAATTAGCAGCACATTTTTGTTGTAGCAGTCAACATTTCAACTGTTTTTTGAGAGACTATTCATATTCGCTGTCAGAAATGCCAAGAGAATAGAAATGATGTAACACAAAAGAAATTTGTTTTATAAAACGAGGTATTGTTTGTGAACACGGGAAACGAGCTTAACGATGTTAAAGAAGAAAAAGAAGCGAATTTAAACCGTTTGGAAGGATAAACACAATAAAAAGTTACAAATTTAACGTTATTCCGATGTTCTGAAAGAAACGAGAACGCTCGGAAGTAAAGCTGCAGAAAAACAAAGCTTGTTCAACTGTTTTGCTTCTATCGATTGCAAGTAAATCTGACTTTTAAATCCCTTTTTGTAATTATCATTTTTATGTACTCGTCAAATTAAAAGCTTCTGTTCTTTATATTATCCTACCAAAAAAATTAATTTAAATTACCTTCAACCCATAGAGGAATTGAAAGAACGTTTTCAGTAACTCAGGGTTAAAATTTCTGTAATTTTGGAAAACTTACACTCACGGTTTCTTTTTTTTTTTATAGTTAATATACCTTATTAAGGAATTTTCAATATTTTAGGGTTACAATTTTTTTAATTTATAAATTTACTTAAAAATTTATTTTAAAAACTCATTTATAGTAAGATAATAATTGCGATTTCTTGCCTCTATAATTAATAAACCTTATTGAGTAATTTTCAATAATATAATGCTATAATTTCTAAAACTTCTAGAATTGATTACAAACTGAATTGAAAAGGAAAATTTATTGCAAGAACTCAGTTTCAGTGTAACAACTATGACTTCTTTTCTTTATAATTAATAATACTTTGTTAAGTTTACTGTATATTACCCTAATCTTAATGAAGGAAACTTAATAAAGGAGAAAAAATAATGCTGAATATTAACCTCAATGGCAGACATAAGACACTTAAATAGAAGACTTTCTTACTCTGCATGGGTCATTAATAAGATTACATAATACATACTTATAATATACATACGGTATTCTACTCGACAATGTTATGAAATCACATGCAATATTATTATAGTTAATAACTACGATATTAAAGGGCCTGAATGCAAGGCTCACTGATAGGCCAGCGATGACCTACGCGACACAAAACGTGTTAATAATCGACCTAGATTTTGGTGCTTAAGTAATGGGTACTGTCTTAAGTGTCGGGGCTCGTAAAACACGAATTAATGGGATCCTTCGTGAGATGTTCTAACCGCGTAACTAATAAAATGTTATTAGCAGTACAACGCTTTCATCTTTTAAGAATAGAATTTAATACATAAGGCTTGAATAAAATTAATTATCGTACTATTAACTGAATATCTGATAGCTACTATTAATTATAATAATATATCAGTAACTAATTACTCGATAACTAATTGTACACAATTTAATTCAAAATTTTAAATTATACTGTTAATGCAAAAATGTACTATTTGATATTAAGTGTTAACAAATTAATAATTACGTTCTTGAAGGACCACAAGTTATTGGACCGGTTCTAAATTCTTTGTGTATCGTAAATTCTAAATCGATTCTAATTTACAAGTTTTGATTTCGACTGCCCCTACTTTTATATAAAAAAAAAAAAAAAAAAAAATTATAATTTGATATAAAATTCCCTTTTCTACGTTTCAAGGTATTTTAGCTGCTAACTGAAAAATAAATATAAAAACACTTACGTCATAAATGATAACTTTTCGAACATCACCGCATTTCAGGCACTCGGATCTGATATCCTGTTGGTACTCCAACAGTAAGGCGACTTCTTTGTCAAAATCCTCCGGGGAGAATAAATTTTTTATAATCACCACCTTTTCATGCTTTGCTGGCTCGCCCAGTGGACGTTCTGGCCTCCAATCAAACAATCTGTAATAAAAAAGATTAAGGTCATGGACAAAATCCATTACAGTATCATTCCGAACAGAAGCATAAACTTTCTTTCTATGAAGTACAAGTATTTATAAACATAAGTACATTAAACGTGAAATATATTAGATATTTTACTATACTACGATCGATAAATATTGATACTGTAATTTCAAATTATACAGTTGAAACTGACAATGATTTATTAGGTGGAAAAAATAAATTATATACTAGAGGAAGAGATTCCCCAACGTCGCGTCGTGATGTTTCATATTCATTAAAAAGTCATTAAGTTTTGAATTTTATACCTTTACGCTGCTTTTAAGAACTACAGAAAATAAAAAAATAAAATTAAAAAAAAATAACTATATATACTGATCGAATTGAGTAACCTCCTCCTTTTCGAAGTCGGTTAAAAATATCCAATAAACAATTTATTCAAATATTCTGATCCATGCCGATTAATGTTTCTATCAAAGCGTACGTACCAAACAAATTTTTACAAATTTTTTTCGCTTTCTTTTTCAAATTTAACTCTTTTTATCAAAATTCAAATATAACCAATAACTCAGAAATCTTTTCATTTGATAATTTAAATCTTTCAAGAAATCAATACAATATTAACTGATATAGTGAACAATTTGTTTTTACAAGTTATTAAAAGAGGGTTACACTTATTATTGTATTTAAGAATCACGTAAATGTTTTAAATTTATCTCTGTGAGGGTTATAATATAGATTCGTAGCGTTTTCTATTTTAACTAAAATACAATTTTTTGCCATGCAATTCTATTAATATATCACTGAACGCCTACGTCTTTCCACCACGATACTGCAATATTATTAAAATTACAAATATCAATAGCTTTCATGCTTACAATTTTCCCGATAAACTTATGTCACAACCTAATACAATATTAATACTACTTAAAATATCCCCTCATTTCTTTTAGCAGCTCGGTTACGTACATTCAATTTGCAGCACCTTTTACGTCGCTCGACGCGTGAATAAGACGAATAACATTCTAATAACCGATGAAAATTTACATACGAATCAAAGATACGAATGCTTAAGCGTCAAGCTATGTGTTTGCACAGATGTAACGAGATAAGCACGTAGAATATTACACGGTATGATGTAAGAGTGGGTGGTATGTACGGCCTTTAGCAAACTGCAGGGTGTGAACTAGCCCTGACAATGTGGTACGGTGATTTTATAGCCGTGAATAAGCATCAACCGGCTCGTTCCATCCATATTATGCACGATGGACAAGAACCATAAATACATAAGATGTTAAAAGACCATCGTTCTATCGTATATGATTGTCATGAATGAATCACGCGATGTGCTTGTTACTTATCATATCCTACACAGGGAACTCTTTAATGTGCAAATTTATAGTTTTCAATTAAAAATTTCTTAAATTACCTTTTCGTTACGCGTAACAATGCAATAACGATAATAATTGTTCAGAGCTACAGAACTCTTAAAAACAATTAACCCTAGAACAGTGACGTAACGTTTCTTTTAGAAATTCATTCAAGTAGGTAATATTTGTTTAACACTAGAACTACCGACGTTTTATGTATACTGACTTTCAAGTGGAAAATCAAATAGAAAAATAAATAAACAAAGAACGAAATATATATTAGTATAAACAGTAGGTCTTTATCCTGTTAAAAATTAACACATATTTTAATAAAAGCGTTCTGATAAATTTTATGATTTTATTTAAGAAACCATCAACCAGTCATTTTGACTGGTTTGGTGGTTCTAGTGTTAATATGGCATACATAATAGGTAAAATAGCAATTTAAAGATAACAATAACGAAAAGGGAAATATTGGCCGGGATTCTAGGGTGAAATCTGAAAATTGAATAGATATCGTTAGACTTCTGTCATCGTTTCATTTTTAACACGTTGACTGCCACAGTGAACACGGACGTGTGTAGTCAGACACGTTGAAATCCTAATTATTAAGAATATAATCAACTACTTTTCAAAGTTAACCTTTCAAATCGATAGCTAGCATTATTAGCTTAATGATAACGCTATCCGTGGTTTGTTTCGTCATTTCTTTTGTTAATTATTTGATTGGAAAAAATTTCGGGTGCCGGTGACCCCCGTGGCAGCAAACGTGTTAATACAGTTTAATGCGAATCGAAGAAATTCGATGACTCATATTTTCTTTGTTCTTTTTCTAGATCGAAATTTCTGTTATTTTCGTCAACTCAGATGACGTATACCAGAAATGTCTCGTTGGTCATCGATGATTTCATCGAACGTGTTAAGCGATCTCGATATAGTTTCACGTAATAGCTTATGCGATCGTCGTTTCAGGCATAAAGTGTCTTGTAAATTCTTCGAAAAAAGAAGAGAGAATCGTGCAAAAATTCGGGCATGATTCATTGTTGTGACCTGGATAGAATTTCGTCACGATACGAGGATTAATTTCGGTAAAATAAATAAAAAGGGGCGCGCGAATGTCGGCACCGAGAAAATATAATATATTGTAACAGCGAAACACGCTACTGTTACATGTTTATCGTGAAAAATAAACGTTTACAGTGACAGTAAATTAACCGCAACCTGTTATCTCGGTAATTTCATTCGCGAATGAAGTCATCGTGAAATAACAGACGTTTATTGCTTCTGTGATTCATTCAATTATAATTTCGATCATTCTTCCAAACGTATCTGTGTTTCGAGTTTTATTCATTCAAAGAAAATGATTTTGTTCAACTTTTTGTCAATCTAGTATTTTATATTCTATGTTATTTCATATAATCAAAGTAAGTTTTTAAAAATTTGGAAACTGAAATATTACATTTTATAAGAAACTTTGGAATTTTATATTTTTTTTTAAATTTCGAAACTTTGAAATATGGATAACAATGCAATACATTTCTTAGGAATTAAAAAATTTTGGAATACTATTTCTTAGAAAATTAATGACTTCAGAATATATCTTTTTAGGAACTTGGATACTCCAGAATATTATATCTCTAGAAACTTAAAAACTTATAATCTCATACCTTTCTGAAATTTAAAAATACTGAAGCACCGTACTTAGAAATTACGAAATATTGTATCTTTAATTTTGTTTCCCAGTTAATACAACTTCGTAAATTAACATTTAAACTTTGAACAAAAAGAAACAATAAAAGAACTTTGAGTTCATGAAATTTCCATCGAGAAACAGCCATTGAGATTCCGAGGGCAACGCGGCACTTCGGCAATGACAATCAGCTGAGCAATTGAACAAAACTGAACGACGAACGATCAAACGGATCGGACAATACATCGAAACCACGGTACAATGGAACAACTTGTTCAATCATTCGATCAAAGCATTTCAACGGGTCGCCATACAAAAACAATCGACGTGTCTATATGCTAAAATCCAGCCAGACGAAATGAAATCGCATTACGGTCAGCTATCCGGCATTGCTCGTACGAAACACACGCCCAATCCAAATTGTACTTACGAAATTAACGATTCAAGAGAGATTCTTCAGCCCCTCGACTCTTCCTGTCTTTGGGTACAGTGCCATTAAAAAATTTCAAATAATTTTCGTTTATTTGACGAAAAAAACTTTTTAATATAAGTACATATCGTCTCACTGTCAGATGAAATATCTGCTATGTTTTTTATCGCAAGAACAGCCTGACAAAAGTTTAAATGTTGAACAAAATTTTGATTTGTTACATAAATAAATGGAATCTTAAATCATTTTCATATGGCTTATTTCTTTATCAAAATATTATAGGATGATTCGTTTAATTGGCACAGCTTAATTATCTTAATTAATTATTAAAAACCTGAATCAGTATTTTATCATTTTAACAACTACCAGCCTAGTGCTGTCATGTGGTAGCATTTCTTTTAAACGTATCAACAAATAAGTGTTCGCAAAACTTGGTTTCGGAGATCATTTCTTCAGACGCAAAAAATACGAAAAATGGTAACTTTCTTGTCCCCTAACAATTTTAAGAAGTTCCTTTTCATACTGCTAATTTTTCACTCCGAATAATTGGCGTGCACCGAATAACTGGCAAAATTATTCGCCAAATTATTCCTCTATTCGCGGCGATTTTTTTTTTTTTTTTTTTGCTACACGATTCGGCGACTTGAAAGGAAATTGAAATGATAATATGCCCTAAAGTTTTAAGCAACAGTGTAAATATGTATGCGCGAACGTTGAAAACGTGGGAATCGATTATGGCATCGACCGGGAATTCCGATCGACATTCAGACCAACAGGGAGTAAAAGTCATCATTTGAAATAGAAAACGAGATAGTCGGTCGATTCGTGAATGCGAAAAGACCGTTAGAACCATGACTTCCGGCAAAGAACAGTCAAGGAGGGCCTGGTTCGTTCGTAAATAACTGGTTTTCACCAAGTTCAGGCCATCGAACCCTGGCCTCTCGTCCTACGGCGGACAACCGTACGGGCACCGATGAAAACGGCAAACTCTCCACTAAACTGATGATTATGGACACCACGAACGGATAGGGAACCTGTATTGAATGGAAAATTCGAAATCGATTAATTTCGGATACTGTACGACCCGTTTCGACCACTACCATGACCATTAACCCTCTCCCTACCACCATCTACACGACCGATCGTTTTTACACGTTTGCGTGTTGAATTATTTAACTTTACGTACAAACATGATTAAACTAATTTTATCTACTAAATTTCAATTTCAATATAGTATTTTAGAACATTTTTTATATTTGACTGCCAAGTGTTTATAATTTAATTTTCATACTTAAAAATTTCCTTTGAATGCAAAATGGGGCATGTTTATATTTAATAGCTGTAAACTTGATTGTAAATGTATTTAATTGTAGCCCTTTGTACTCCAAACAATTAGAAATAATTAGGACATAGATATCTGGAAAGCGCAGCTGATCTTCGGAGTGCAAAGGGTTAATGTATAATTGCTATTTCGAAATTTCCTTACTCCTATTTTGAAATATATACACTTTGTGTCGGACGACCATGATTATCCATAATACACAATGATCGTTGCGTGGTGAATGACTATAATTGCCCTCGGCATTGAAAGGGTTAAGGGGCCTGGTAACCGAACTCTGTTCATATAGAAAATTGTACAATTTTATGACCAATTTTCTACGAAATTAATGTAGGAACAGCCATCGAGTTTATTTATTTTCAACCGAATATACTACTGATAGTTTCGATGAGTTCGAATGAACTTAACACACGGTATTTCAATGTACCTCTTGTTAGAAAAAAAGTCACATAATTTTTAACGAATAGAGCTTATTGATTAAAAATATGATCGCATTTACAGTCTTTTAGATTTTGAAAAGGTGAATCAAATGACCGAAAAATACAATTCTACGGGATAATTGTTTTTCTAAAGAGAAGAACCCGAAAATGGAATTTCATTCTTATCTATACAGAGTGTTGAAGATACACAGTTGTACCAGAATATTCTTAAATGATTTCCAGAGGTTTCTAGGGTTTGCAATGAAGAAAAAGAGAATTTGTTACGAAGAAAACGATCGTGTATCGGTTAGTTATAAATATCGAGAAGCGATAAAGAACATCGACTCTAATGTTCCTCTGCATGTTGTACAGATACCTTAATGGAGCACCAGTCGAAACAGGAAATGTAACATAGCATACATTACCACTTGAAACCACTGGAATGTTAAATTTCACATAGACCCAAGAAAAATTGTGCAATCGTTAAGAATTGTTAAAAGAATTATATTATGTAACATTTCGAGTGCCACTCAAAACTAAACTTTGTAATTAAATCCATGGCTTTTATTTAAATTCTATGGTGAAGGGATACAAATATCACAAGAAATTGCCAATTCAAATAGTACTTACTTCGATTGAAAAATTATTATTTATTGACTTGATAAATAAATCTGAAGGTGGTATATTTACTTGCTATCCTAATATTATAATATTTTGTAAAATATCTATCGAAGAAATTTTCAAATACCTGCTTAAAACGAAGTCGGTTGATTATTATTTGTGATTGCCTGAAGTCTAAATTTAGTGGGCACTAAAATAAATGCCATCTAAATATTACTTTCACAAGTTTCTTCTGCATGAACTTTCAACCTACCCAAAACTATTTGTGACCAGCTAAAATCTGAATCAGGTGAATACTAAAATAGGTGCCAAGTTATATAAATGTGTAAAATTCCTATTGAATAAATTTTCAAATACCTACTTATAATTATTTGTAATTGGCTGAGGTTTAAATCGAATGGACACTAAAATGAGTGCCACCATATTACTTTCAAAAGTTCTTATTGCATGAACTTTCAACCTATTTAAGACTATTTGTGACTGGCTAAAATCTGAATGGGATGGATACTAAAATAGGTACCAACTTATATTATTTATCAAGATTTCTATGAAACAAATTTCCAAATACCTACATAAAATTATTTGTGATCGAATAAAGTCTAAATTTGGTAAGTACTAATATCGAGTGAAACTTCAAATCATCAGAAATTACTTGCAATCGACTAACGTGTAAAAATTCGGTGAAAATTTATACATCACTGGGATACATTTGACACGGCGCTCAGAGTATTAAAGAACATCGCACACTTATGTGCCAAGATTGCGTGTGTACCGGAACTAATGTAAATCGAGCGTGTCTCGATTCTCAACAGATTGAGAGGTAATGTATGATGCGCATTCTCAGACGGTTGCCAGCACGAAAAGATGAATGAACCGGCATGAATGAAAAGAAACGCTCGAAATGCTTTGAGACACAATTTTACGGTATAGCCGAGCGTGAGAATCCGCCTTGTTCAGGGAATTACGCTCGCATTCTGACGATGAAAAAGCTGACACGCTTCTAACTATCTGATCGCATTTTCCTTGAGACGCTGGATGCAATCAAATTTTATAATTTACACACTTCGAATCTGTTCTTGTAATTTAAGAATGCAATAATATATGCGATAATTTATAATCGACGTATTTCTTTGGTGGGTGGGCAGGAAGGTATAAGGTAGAATTATAATATCTAAAAGACTATTAGAACTATAAGAAGTATGTACTCATAATACTTGAAATTATACAATTTTACTCATAATAATCATTTATAACATTTAAAATTACAAACTTCGACCAAAATTTCACTTATACCCCATTGTCTAGACTCCAGATAAAATTTAATATTATTCGATCTATTGTATTCCACCTGCAATTTACTCAAGGCTTACTTAATTAAGAAATATAGTGAGTTTGAAGAGAATCTGAATAAAACTTCAATAATGATTAATTTTTATAATACTATCCAATAATCTTAGAGTAATTAATATAGTAACAAATTTGAAACTCTATGCAATAAAAGTTTTACAGTAACTAAAAAAAAAATATATATATATTTGTTGCGAGACTGCATCGACGCACTTGCACGGTTAACAGAAAACAATAATCATGTTAACCTAATATGGGTTCCGGGAAACGACAGAGCAAACAAATTGGCACGGGAAGGTCCCACGAGGCCCAACTCAGACCAGGTTTGCCCCGTCGCGTCGGCATTACGATAGGGATGGTGAAGGGGATGGTGGAGCAATGGGTGAGAACCCAGATCTGCCTGACCTAAAATCGAACCCAGACCCTTGTTAAGGAGCCTTCGAAGCATCTAGGCGAAATTATAAATCGCCTAGACAGGAATCGACTACGCCTGCTCGTGGGGATCGTCACAGGTCACTGGTACACGAGAAGGTACCTGATGCATCTAGGTATCGTACGCGAACCTGGGTGTCCAAGGTGTGGAGAGGAGGATGAAACTCCTCTCCATCTAATTTTGCGGTGCAGAGGTTTGGAGGGTCAAAGACTTTCGATCTTTGGTGCCTCTTACCTCAGTTCCGTGCATTTGGAGGGCGTCGGTGTGGATAGGCTCCTAAGTTTTGCAAAAGAAGCCGATCTACACAGATGCTCCATCTGTCAAGAGTTGCTTATACGGGTTCAGATACAATGGTCCCACAGGACAGAGTGCCCGGTGACTAATAATAATAATAACTAAAACTATAAAAGAACGTATAATGAAAATGTATAAAAATATAAACACATTTCAAGTGAATTGTTTTATCTTAGAAGAAATCATCTATGTTCTGTGTAAAGATACTGAAATTTTCGGAAAGAATTCAGTCGAATTAAAATTTAATTTTCTTTTAACACGAATAATTATCATTTAAGTTTCTTTTCGTTTTTAATATCGTTGCCCTTTGAGATTACAGTACCTAATTGTGTATTGATAAATTAAAAATAAATGGAAGAAAAAGATATTCTGATCCAGAATAACGACTTACTTTTCATGGATTTTTTTCTGTCGTTCCTTATCCTTTTTTTTCCGTTTCGGTTTCAAGGCTGGATCGTACGCTTCTCCCTTCATCTGAAACTTTGCCCTCTGTACAGACAACGTTTTACCCCTGATTTGCGACTTATCCAAGATCTTTAATGCCAAATCCACCGATTCGACCTAAACAAGAAAAAAAAGAAAACAAAAAAAAATCAGTTTCATTCACGAAATACTACCATCGTTGTAAATCGTTCTTGTCACACGAGACTGAAAAAATAAGCTAGCATTAAATCACCTGATACAACAGTTCGTGTTCGATATCATCCCTTTAAATCTGGTCTTATCCTTTAATGAAATTTTTATACAACCATAGATTATTTTTTTATTATATCACTCCTTCATTTAGATTCCTTCAACTTCCTACATCCAATTATTATTATGTAATATTTTCACGTACTGAATACCATCGTGAAAATGACCATTTGTAAAATGGATACACTAAAATTGCAATTATTCGGGAAAGAATCGTTTTATTTTTTACCCGAAGCTATCCACTTGATAACTTGAGTAAATAATTTAATCGTAATATTAACCAATTTTTCTATCATCATAGAAACACTATCTATTCTGTAATACAATAGTTTAAAAAACGAAAAAATAGTCAACTAACCCCATTAGTAACAATAAAAATTCCTACCTAAATAAAAAGATTAAATTCAAAAGCTAGTTATTAATTTCTATTTGTTTCGCAGTCATTGAATCGAAGGTATTCAATATATTATTAAATCCCGCCAACGAAAACTCGAAATACTCGAAAATTTATCTTATCAAAATTCACGTGCGAAAGCACTTTTAATCAAGGACTCGGATCTCGCGTTCGAGAAGCGTTAGCAAGTTCAAACAGAAGCAAACGTCTGTGACCCCACCTCGGCATCAATTTACACGACACGATATTAATTAATTCGTCCTCGCGATGTTCGAAGTAATGGTAACCGCGATGGAATATTAAAATCAGGGCAGCTAGAAAAGAGACGTAGTTTTTGTATTATATATACCGTCGATATAATTAACGCGAAACGTAAAAAGCGCGCGTTTAACGATCTCGAATTTACCGACCGGTATTATGTTCAATGAAGGGATTCCTGATCCATGGATTCAACAAATCGTTCGAAAGCACCGAAAAAAAAAGCGGAGAGCAATTAGTTCAACGAGATTTGATCATCATTTCATTGATCGTATCGCCGATTTTCAACCTGCTATCCAATTTATACCGGATTCGGGTGCTCGGGAAACACTTTTATTTGAAGTTTTATACTCGTAAAAAATATTGGTTCGGTTCGGGAAATTCGGTAGTGACGTTAAAAATAAAATTCAAAGTTTCTGGCGGTATAAAAACGTTTAAATTGCGGTTCAAGTCCTAACACTTATAGTTTATAATTATAAATATAACGTGGACCATACAGCAATGACAATATTAAACTTGTGCCTTTTTAATTATATAAAAAACCCTGTCGTGAGGGTTAAAATTTGAATGCAATTTATGAATTTTAAAAAACTGAAATTGCTGGAAATTTGGAGATTTGAAAATTGAATCTAAGACATTTAAATGACTTATATCCATTGGCGCAAGCATAATTTTCATTGAAAAAGGGATCAAAGCCCTTAATTTTTGCCCATAGACATGGGTTACGCTCTTAATATATCTCTCATTTCCAAAACAAAGAGAACCTACTCCCCTGAGAAAATTCTATTTCCGCCATGATTTTAATTTATAATTTTCGGCTGTTTCTTTATTATATTAGATGGAAGTGCAAATTTAATTTTCACAGGCACAAATCCAAGCATAACCCTTTGCACTCCGAACCATTCTGAACGTTAGCTACTAGCTATGTAGCGCCACTTTGTGGCAGAAACGTGCATTTACGAACCCTCATATTATTCAGTATAGTTTTGGAACCAAGTAACGTATTATAATGATATTGGACTTATATGAATTGGTTAACATCGAGAAATGTAAATTACTTTATTACATAATTTTGTAAAGTATGATAACGTTTGACATTTTTTTTATATATCTTAGTAATTTTACCATATTTTGATTTGATTTCTTCTGCCATTTCAACAGAAAATTTCAGAAAAACATACATTTCTCAAGAAGTTGTGCTGGAATAAGTTAATTCCCCGTAATCACTAATAAACTTTAATGTCCCCTGAGAGGGGACAGCGGAGTGCAAAGGGTGAATAATTAAAATCAACTCAACACAGATACAAAGACACCGAAATCGCTAAATAATCCCCTATCGCAAGAAACCTAACTGATCTATACCAGAGGTTCTTCCGAGCGTTTCATCGAACCAGATCCCCATCATCGGGCGAGAAATCGCACTTATCTCTTTCGCAATTATCGTTTCGAACGTCGAATAAAGTCGTCACGCATTATCCACCGCATATCAAAAAATATCGAACGGACGCACGCTGGAAATAGCGAACGCGTCCAGTATCGTCGTACGAGACGAACCGGTAGTTCTGTCAGATTTATTTTCAACCGACGCGACGGCTCGGCTCCGATACGAGACACTTTTTAAACCATCACTTCATATCGTTTACGAATGGCGAGACACGCAAACAGACAACCATGTCAGATCCCGAACGTGAATTTTCCCCTAGATGCATATTAGCCTGCCACCTGTGTCACGAATAAATCAATCCCCGCTTATCGAACGCCTGCTCGATGTTTCTCCGGAGAAATATCGAACTCGCTCGTCCTCGATATCTCGCGTCAGAAAGCTGGTAAAAGTTTGTGACGTAGCTTCTTGGTTGGTAGTAAAACAAAAAACAAAAAATATGAAATAGAAGGAAGGGATAAAAATATCGGTTTAAACGAAACGGGAGATGGATTCATCGGGGTTAGTTTGATTCGCGGCCGAACTTTAATATCGATCCTGTCTTTTAGTTTTTATACCGGGGAATGAAATTCTTGTGATGGGTAATTTTGTGCTGTAATAACGTTCGCATTAATATCTGAATAATACAGATACGCAAAGTTTACAATGGTATGGTTTCATTTTTGAAAGGAATGTTGAAATACACTCGAAACTTTCTGAAAACTTATTTGGTGATTTGTAAATATAATCTATATTAAATATAAGCGCCTCGCTATGGCCACACCAGTCTCTTTTTATATTAATTTTCTAACTTTATATATCATAGATATTATTAATGTGTTAAGTTCTTTGATTTAAGATATGAAGATAAATAAAATAATTCCATTGTTAAATTTTATTTGCAATATGATATATCTTCTATATCCGTTTTTTATGGTTAAATGTCGTTTCAACATTTTCACTCATAGTAACGAAAGGGTTAAAAGTTGAAACCAAAAAAAAAACGTGTTTAGCAAATTTTGACGCAAGAATGTCGCGGGGACCACCAATTGCCGATACCACAAATTTACTATAATCGAATTAAACGAAAACAATTATAGAAAATTGTAAATAGCATGAATATCGTATTAATATTTTGCATGAAATCTGAAACAATCATAATCCGAATAATTACAATTAATGTGACATTTAATGTGTTAACTATTTGTAAATGTAACAAAAAAATGAATAATTGAATATTAATAGCCAAAATCAACAAGAAATAGTTACATCTGAAATTAGACACTAATTCAGTAATCTTTTAAAATATTAAATTTGTGTTTAGAGATGCCAACGATCACAATGGCAATTCCAAGGGGTAAAAACGACTGCAGCATCATAAAATTACAAATTCTCTCGTATACTTTTGCTTTCCCATACTATAATGTTTAGGAAAAATCTGTTATTGCATGGATTTAAAAGTCAGCTGAAAGTAAACTCGGCCAAGATTGTAAAACAACAGAACATAGAATGACTAGCGGATAGAATCTCGTATTCTCTATGCGGCTAGCACGTGTGCCGACAAACAACTGAACTTTCACAATTGACAACCAGTCGTTAGCTGTACAGTTTCTTGGAATCACATTGACTACGATTTCCATGCTTTTTTGGCGAGTCTCTTCACCGCGGAAAGAGTCATACGAACAACGTGCCGCGAATAAGAAAATGGATAACGTCACCGGTTAATAAACGGGGACAAACATGAAGAAAGTACTCGTGGGTTGACAGGAGTAGCAGATTCTTATGGAAACGCGGATTTAACCCTTTCGAACAAGTTCAATGCCATTTTTTATATCGTTACTGGCACTGGAAGAAAATGGAATTTTATCATTTTAGAATATTCTACTTCCGAAAGAATAATATTCACGAATGCAATTATAATGTAATTGATTGTAAATATTTTAGTTTGACAACAGTAGTAAATTGGTTCTGTGCTTCTTTAATTTCCATAGAAACTTGTCACCTATATTACTGGGCATTCGTCTAATTACTTAATTAGAAATCGTCGCAGATACTCGAAATTATGAGTAATAGAGATAACGAAATACTGTGAAAATAGATAAAATTACATTTTCAGCACGTGGTAATCAAAGTGTTAATTAAATTTCCATCGTCTACGAGTAAGTTCTACTGAAATTACATTAATAACTCAAAATATCAAACTGAGTCATTATACTTAAACAGAAACAAACCTTTAATATTTGTAGTACGCCGTAGCGTAGAAATATTACTAAAGAAGTTTGTTTTAAAAATAATGGAAACTTTTGCATATACTCTCAGTACAAATAGCACTATTTTACAATGTTTATCTTTATTCTTTGATTTTTACGTATTTACGAAAAAGTTATTGATACACGGAATAACGTATGCCACTAAGTACTTTTTAACAAGAAGACTACAAATTTAACTTTGACGAGGTCAAATACGACTCCGTCATGGTACTTGAGGATTTAAAAAAAAAACCGTGTGCTCCTTAGAATAATTGCGGGGGCACCGTACACAAACAAGTAATCCCCTTCAATGACTAAATATGCAGATTTAGCGATGTCAATTTGGACGATGATGTAATGGTACCGAGACAAGTAATTCTTGTAACGGTGACCTAGAAAATGATTTCTTCTCCTGTCTGTTATAAAACCTGGTAAAGTCCGCGAAAAAAAATAATTCAAACTTTCGTCCAATTCTCAAAAATCTAATTTTCATACCATAATAATCGCATACCAATCATACATTTCTTAGTTCACCATTCTAAACTTTCATTTTCACTTCCTGTTGTTTCTCATTAACCAACAAAGTCTTTTGTTTATTTTACTCGATATTATACATAGATGATTTAATTCGTTTTTATCAAGGGTTGTTCGTAAATTAATCTAATTCCGGCAAAATTATCTTGAAACTTTAAACCGTCCGCAGAGCTTTTAACAAAGTCACAGATCCGTCGCTCGTTGAAATAATGAGAGAATGGAAATATCCTGTAATTGATACAATTGCTATCTTTCACACGTATAATTGAGATATAACTTCACAGGTATTATTTGCCAGTGACCTTCGATTTCTAGGAAACAATGCCTGGAATGTGCTTTCCAATCGCGAAGCAGTAATATCCACCGAGCGATTGATTGCCTATTGAATCTGATCATACAACGGAAATAAATAGATCAGAGTTAAAATAGTCATAGCGATATAACTGATGCATACGGCTGATCTTGAATACCTACATTGACGGAGTAACAATAAAACCGCACGATGATTCAGAATGAAATATTCAGACAACGAACGCACCAAAAAATATTAAGAATCATATAAAAATATAAACAGAATTTACAAGGCGTTTCCAAAGTAGTGATACTATCCAAAAAGGGGTAAATCTGTATAAAGAAAATACACAACTAAATATAGAATGATATTTTTTCCTATCCTAAGGATCCTATGAAATTAAGCCTGACTTCCATTTTCTGCCACTATAATTAATTCGAAGCAAAACAAAAACTGAAATCATATTTGACAAATTTTCAATATTAATTAACTCGAAAATGAAGTTTCGCAAAGAAAATGTTTTCAGCGAAATAAAAACTCTCTGTACAAGAAATCGTCCAAAAAATTGTCGAAACAGTTTATCTTCATGATTTTTTACAAGTACTGCACTTTTTAACGTGACAATTCATTCGGTTAACCATTTAACTGCTATGGACGACTATGAACATCTTATTTGCAAATAAATAATATAACATCTTCCAGAATAATTGCCTTCTTTCATTTAACGTGATGCAACCGAGGAACTACAATAATAACATAATTGTACGTTATATAAACAATTGTTGCATACTCAATGGAGCCTTGTGCTTGAAAAAATATTCCACTCCTAACAATGAATGGGTTAATGGAACAGATCAATAGTATCTTCTTTCTAAAAAGACTGTCACCCTTCCTCTTCCTTCTATGAAATTTTCGGCAAGGTATGAAGCATCAAAAAAGCTCCAAAAAAAAACCTAATAAAACTTAATGAAATAATTACCGTACAAAAGATTGCGTAGGAAGCTATCATAATTTTTAGTAGAAAACTATTTTACAAACAAGCTTGAAAAGTTTCAAATCGATCGGATACTAACAAACTGACTAACAAGTGAAGTTCAGTAGTAATAAAGAAATCATTATTTTTCATCATGAATAACCAACTTATCGGCGTGTACAAAGTCTCGCGGAAGCTGTTCGGCTCCCAAATATCGTCGGCTACCGTCACGGACGTGAAATAACGAGCCACGAAACAACCCGTGGGATAACAAAACCCTATTCGAACCACCCACCGGTTTATCATCATATTTCCACCCACACAGTGACGTACGGTTATGGGCATATAATATTGTCGACTGTCGACAGGTAAAAATCGGGATCGCGCCACGGCTGAATGAACCCACGCCCTGTCACCCAGGGTGCTCCTCCTTCGTTCTATCCCGCAGGAGGCTCGTGCGTCTGTTTCCCACCTATGTATCTCTCTGTTTCGTTTTCACCTCTGTTCAACGGGCACAAAAGGTTATGCAGGCATCGTGCAACGCCCACGGATACGAAGCGGTTCGCGTTTTCGTTTTATCGAGAGCCAGACACACCGCGTTGTTCGACCGACAGGGGACTATTTTTAGGGTTTCCAATGGGTTGACAACCAAAAATGGAACGTCCTGAGTTCAAGCAAGACGTGTACACGGTCTACTGATGACCTCGAAATCGTTAACGCTGGCACGGTCGTCGATGGGTTTCCTTAGACGCAGAAATTCATTTTCTTTCTTAATTCTCTACAGTGCCAAGGTTCCTGGTATTTCTCGTATACATTGTGAATGATCATATTTGAAATAAAATAAGAGGGTAAGAAATGAATGAAGATCAGTGTAGTAAGGTGGAGAATATTTAAAAGGATTCGAAGGAATGGGCATGGAGGATGAAAACGAATAGCTGACTGTATGCTACATAGAAAACGGTAGATGTGTTTATCTAATTCATAGTGAAAAGTAATTCGAACCATTATAAGGCAGTATAACGTGTAATATTTCTACTTTAAGAAAAATGAAAAATGTTTAGTAAAGAATTAGAAAAATGTATCTTTTAAATCCTATATAAAACAAATATTCAAGATTACTATGTAACATAATTACGTTAAAAAAAAGTGTATGTCTACGTAACGATCGATATTTTTTACGTTTTGTAACTGGAATCCGATATTTTGTAAAATGTTGCAGTTTGTCAATAACAATTTGTAAATCAATAATTTTATAACAGTATGGTATATAAGAGTATGTACGTATAATGGCAAAAATGTGAATTCCATGAATCTGTAGTCATCAAAGTGTAAACACGATTTGTATAATTCACAAGCAGTAAAACAATGAAATTATAAACCAACTACCGTATCAATTTCCATTCAACGTAGAAAACGAACAAATTAACCGGTATAATAATTTATCAGTGTTAATGAGCAATTACGAAAATTACGGAACGAATCTGTTAAATTTTGCTATAATGGGATATTAGGGAAACTTTACCAGATCACCGTTGAATTCGAATAAAGCACCATTGCAACGTTACTGTGTTTGATGTTCAAATTGCTCATTGTCAGTATTGTATGCAAATTATGAGAAGCGTATTATGTTTCTGACTGGCAATACGTCACGCAGACATCACTTACCATTGTAGAACATTGTGACTGTAATTGGTATCCAATTTAATTGATCCTCGTTAAAAAGGGAAAAACAAGAAAAAAAGAAGCTGCATTAAATTTTTGATAGGTATCGAATCACTTAAATTAAAGTTTTTAAATTTCTAAAAATATTATACCTGCTTATAAATTCCAAGGTTTTTACAATAAAAAAAATATATTATTTCATTCTAAGAATATAATGACAGATAACAGGGAAAGCACAGGGTAGGGGACTTGGAGAAATGTTAGCAATCGCAGCTGTGGAGTTTACTGTGTTACTAGTTTAGGTTATAGAATGTAAGAAATGCAATTAAGAGAGTGTATTTATATATAATACTAATAGATAGAATAATTTTGATATTTATTATTTCTACAGCAGTGGCATAGTCAAGCTACCTACATACTGCAAATAGAAACAAATGACTTGTGTTTGTTAAAAAAAAAAAAAAATTTGTTTCCTGTTTGTCGAGTTTCATACTTAACAACTCAATATATGTGATAGAATACATGTTATCGTTGAAAATGTAGATATAAGAAATTCCAAAGCCTCTCCAAGAGCGAAAGATTGTCGAGGTACCAATAAATAATAAAATGATATTATTTCATTCTGGCCGCAGCGAAAGGGTTGAACCATCGTGATAATTATTGCAAATTCGCGACATTTTTGCGTATTTCGTTTTAGAACCGACTGAACTTTGCTTGAGGGAGTTTGGAAAATAATTATGAATGTGGCAACAAATTAGTACCTCAAATGGTATTTATTTCGATAAAAAATTATGTTTCTGATTTTAATTTGTTGGTAATGTAATTCGTGTATTCGAGGAGGCGCTCGCCTCAGTGCCGTTGCAGTTGTTTTTCCATGGCGTATACATAGTGAACGTGTTGACGAGGTAGCTCGCGCATATCTGACAATTTACGTTGTATTAATATTTTAATTTACTCAATGCTTATGTACTTCTACGTTTTACAACGCGATTTCGGACTTTTCGCTCACATAATTTAATATTCATAGCTCAATATTTTTGTAATCCAAAACTAAGAAATTAAATAATTAGAAAACTAATATAAAATTATAAAACTAAATTAAAATAATCAGAAAATCAATTGACTACAAGCGAAAATTAGATATTTAAATAATTATATCGCTTGTAACTCGATACTGTTCTTTGTGATCTTGCCTTGGCGCTATATTTCTTCTCTTTCAACATTATCCCATTCGCGCGTAAATTCGCATTTGAATCGAGCAATAAAAAACAGCAAATCTAACACGTGCCAGGCGTGGGTTGTTTCCGATTTGAATGACGATACATCCAAATTTATGCCTGTCAGAATTGACGTTTATACAGCCATGCTATTTATAAAATGTTTGCGTCCGTCGTCAGATTAATATTATACAACTGCGATCTTTTTCGAACAATACCCTTATCGGAAATCCTGAACACGTTTACAGTTCATCATTGTTGAACGATGCCACGAAAATACGGACCTTTTTATTTTTCGTCGAATACGAGAGAAAAAAGAACATCGTGGGATTATAAACGTAATCCGATAGGAAAAATGTTTATGTTACCAGTGTTGAAAATTTACGATCTACAAAGGTACAGATTAGAGGGATTACGACTACCAGAAACGAGTTTTAGTTTTCATTTTTTTTTCCAAAGCATTTTTTTAACTAAATGTTTGTTCTACTGTATTCGTTGAATTTCGAAGAATTTTATAACTCATTTAATTATAACCAATTTCTTAGAATGCGTTCGTTCTGCTTCATTTATTTACTATTGTAACATAGTTAATTTTTAGTAGATTTATTACTTTTAAAAATAAATTGTATTGAAACCGAATTTTTGGAAACCCACAGCACCAATTCTATCACATTTTCTATTAAATCCTTGAAAAAAAAAAAAAGAAACAGCTACTTTTATTCCACAAGAGGAAATTAAAAATAAGATCTTGTAATTTTCTTTTTTTAAATTCTACTACATCTTTTGTGAGATCTTCGGCAAAATCAGCTATTATCATTCACACAGACGAAACCAACGTCTTTGGGTACCAAAATATCGTGATTAGGTTACACTTAGATACATTTATCTCATCACGAATATGTATGCACATATTTTCATTTCATTTTTAAAAAATTAACCAACCGTGAATGATTGATATACAGTTAACATGATTAAATCGCACGCGGCACGTATATCGATCGAATAAATTGCCATCGACCAGATCACGCATTTCGCCCAGTAAATTTAAGAAAGTAGAAACACGCTGATGAATGAACCCATTGCTTTCGTCTATCGACGTTTAAATATTTATGCCAGCCGTATATATCGATTCGCGTTTTCGTTTGTAAATAAGACCGTGTCAATGCTCCATCGAAGAAACGTTTGATTGAAAATCAAATATGCGTCAGGCTTGACGAGTCGATAAAAAACAGATATCGACTATTGAACTGACTGTTGCTGCAGTTTAAGAAACTTATACTGAAAATTTCGATTGAACCCATTTTATAAAAGAAAATACAAGGTTTTCAATGCTGATAGTGAAATTTATTAACGCGTTCGCTATCGATGTTCTTCAATTTCCCAAATGATTAATTATTTAACTAAATTAAATCAGTTTCATCTTTGATACGTTTCAAAACACGTGAAAATCAAATCAATCGTGTAATCCAAATAATATTATAATATATAAAAATCGTGAGTCGTCGAAAATTATTTCGTCTTGTAAGAAGAAAAGTAATCAGCGACAGAATAATTTGAAATTAAAAATTTCAAGTTAACTGCAATTTATGTGAACATTTCATGCAATGTATTTATTACACGAAAGGTTTCGATGCGAAAACAATTTTTGTAACAGAAATGTTTTCTTGAAATTCTACTTTAACGTGGAAAGCAGTGGGGAAGCATAACTGGGTCAGTACGTGCCAGGGAAAACTGTATTTCCAGTAAGTTTCAAATTAATTGCACGGTATGAAAATCGTACTTATCAGAATAATAAAAGCAAGTAGTTAAAAGTCTATAACGGAATACGTGTAAGCACCAACGAAGCAACGAATATTTAATGAAACGAATGAAACTTCGTTCAACGTAAAATTTGGATATTATGGACAACTGAATTTAATTCTGATCAATATAGTATTTGTGAAACATATTAAATCAATATTGAACTTCGTCAGCACACTCTATTATTGACACTAATTGCACACACTAATGCTATGGATTATTATAAAATTTTAACTATCACATCTCAAAATTATTCACATAATATTTCGTTGCTTTATGTTAATCTCTTAAACAGTACCTGCTCCCAGGAATATAATAAATTTTCTATAAAATAAATTATAGAAGCGCTTTGGTTATATATTATGTTTCATTAATAAAATAATTCTATTAACATATTATGGGCTGCAGAAAAAATTGAAATTCTAACAGTTAATCAGATAAAATTGTTATTCTTACAATTTTACGTTTTATTTTGTTTCCGTGTTATTTTAAAGCTTAACACAGGAAACGACTATATTCTATTAACACTTAACGTGTTAATACTTCATTATTAACACCCCAAATTTCATAACATATCAATTTTACGTCGATTAAACCATGTCATGATACAAATAAAACATCGTAATAACGCGAACCGAGTGCAAGAGAATAAAATTCAAAAATTACCTTTCTTTCACATTTGTGTTCGTAGATTTCTATCAACTTCGAAACAAAATACTTGAAAAGTTCATTAGTCTGGTCATCACGATAAAATAGAACTTATCAACTTCGCGTTGAAATTATTCTATTCCGGCAACGAAGTAGGAAACCGAGGAAGCGATAAAAGTTTATTCAGAGCCGCGAAGTTTAGTCGATGGAAACCGAAATAAAACGCGAACGTCTGAAAATCGAGGATGGAACGGAATCGCTGACGATGTAAATTCGGAAGGTATTCACAAATTTATGGAACAGGCCGCCATTTGATCTGCTATTATACACGCCACGATCAGGGAGAGCTTCGACATTTACAGGTTAACGATCAACGGACGGAAGCCGGACTATCGACCCCGGTTACTATTTTTATTTGTTATTATAAACATCGAAACCCTTTACGGAACTAGCTTGACAAGCCTGACCTGTTTTTGTCATCGATATATACAGTTCTGGACAGGGGCGAATCCAAAGATTTTAGAGGGGGTGAAATTGGTCAAAGTATATGTCCATATTTTTATCCGATAACCGAAAAAATGCATTACAAAAAAATATTACACCAAGTATGATAGTATAAAAATTGCGGTACTAGGAATATTAAAATTTTATATTAAAATTGCTACAAAACTGCTAGCAAAGACGAATATTACAATATTACTATGAAAAGGAATTTTATTTTGTACTATACAGAGCGCAACTGGTTCAGAGCGAAACTGGGTCTGAAAGCACCGACGTTTCTACGAAAGCTGTTTCACCGTTCTAGATGACACTAATGATGAAAATAAGCAATGAAACGGCCGATAGTAGCTGAAGAACGTGACACGGCAAGAAAACAATGAATGCATGGCTTCCAGGCACATCCATGATCTATTTTATACGATCACCATCAGATGGAAGCGTTTGCTTCAAGCGATAGAAAGTAATGAAAGGTCTGGTATGAATAACGTGACGCATATTTTACAGAAGCGTTTAAATATTTGATTGAATGGCTTTTCGATTGAAATTTGCCAGTGGCAACACAGAAATAAATATATTATATTTACACCGGGCTAATTAAGGCACGGTGCTCTGAAAATACGATTTCTGAAAACGAGGTGTTTTTTAAAAAACAGAAAATGATACAAAACATAATACTGATGCTACATGTATAGAGTAAGATACTTGATGTTCAATAACTCCAATCGTGTGTCGTATGTAGGTATAATACAATACGCGGCATTTTATGGAGAACGACTATAGTCACCCGTAGTAACGAAAGGGTTAAAATAGCCTATCCATCAATTTTTTTATTTTTCAAATATTATGATATATTCTGTACTATAGAATATTTTTTATTTTATTAGCTTTAACAGAAATTTTATTGTTTAAACCTTCCCAGTTCACTGATGTCATAAGACGATATTTCCATGAAAAATATCAAAAATGAACAAACGAAAGATTTCATAATTTGCCTTAGAAAGGATTTAAAAATCTTACCAACTGCGGCTTGTAAAAAAAAGGGTAATGTCCAGTAAATAAACACAGTGAGCTGATTAAAAAAAAGAAGAAAAACAATTCAACATGAAATATGTGACCAGAGAGGAAGAGCTACGTTTTCCAGAGTCGGTTCGAAATTGAAAGGCGGCGCTGGGCAAGTTAATTCGCGGCGCGTGACGCGAGCAGGAGCCGTTCGCGACGATCCTCTTTTCTCTGCTCGATCCTCGGATCTTAGACCTAGATCTCGTGATCGGGACCACCCAGCGCACTTCCCGCGGTCATTCTGCGCTCTTGCTCGTATTACAGGCAATTGGCGGAGTCGCGTTAAATTACATGCATTCACCCTCGCACGACACACATGTTTCACGTCGCCGCGGCCGGTGGACTCGCGTTAACGACGAACAAGTAATGAGCGAAAATTGAACGGCAACCGAGCATTTTCCCGTTCGCCAAGATACTAACGAGGGAAGGTACCCAAGTGTTACGCTCACTTATTTATGAAACTTTATATACCCCCCTTTGGGCGTGCAGAGCCAATAATTTGGTTGATATTAACGATTAAAGACAGTTACAATTTAAATTCTGTATTATAACGCACTTATCTGAAAATCCAAAGTACATGGTTCAAATCCTCCGTTTCTTACTTTTTCTTTCCCCCGTACTGTCACCTTTTTTTACGTCCACTTATTGAAGCTATGTGTAAATAATTATATGTGACAAAAAAAATGATTAAATCGGGGGATTTGGACCGTGGACGTTTGAAGCGGTCATTTGTTTAACCACACGACTATTCATCTATATGTGTGAGGATTCGATGTCGTAATATAAGCGACCAATATCAATTTAAATGTGATAAAAAAAATGCAGTATAATCAGTAAATTATTAATTGATGCAAGAACTATAGTATAGCATCGATAAGTGGACGTAAAAAAAGGGTGACAGTACGTTAAAAAAAAAAAAAAAAAAAAAAAAAACGGAGGATTTGAACCATGTACTTTGGATTTTCAGACAGACGTTTAATCACGGGACTAACCATTTGTATGTGTGAGTGTGTTATAATAGAGAATTTAAAGTCTAACTGCCTTTAATCGTTAATATCTCCTAAAGTATTGGCCGTCTACGCCCAAAAGGGGATATCAGAATACTCAGTTAAACGAACTCTATAAGGTGGCAAAATTTCATAAGTAACTGACCGTAACACTTGGGTAGCTTCCCTTGTAAACGAATCTTAATGACGACGCTACACTCGTCGATTCCGTAACACGACCATCAAGCGTACGGAAAAGGATGGGCAAAGAAGCTGGAATGAACATGTAAATAACGAAGGCCGTAGTGTAAGCTTCTCGATGAGTTTAAAATGTCCCGTGAAAGTTTGATCATTCCATTACTAAGGGTGACTTTAGTTAACTCAACATTAATTCCTTTGACTTAACGTTTCGAAGGATCAGTAAAAATTTGATTAGGTTTCTACGGAACAGTTTATCTAATGAGAGAGTGCCAGACATAGCTGTATCTGTAAAAATTCATCAAGTCTCTATAAATTCAAAGACTCAGAAATTATGAAATTCGAGCAGTTCAAAATTCGATTTTCAAATTAGGATAGCAGTATTTGAAGTCATGCTTATAATAAAAATCGAATGCTTAAATATTCGAGCATGTCAGAAGAACTGATGAAGATAACGACACCTAATTACAATAGCAAAATTCAACTAATTGTCAGCTAATACGATAGTACTCGCCAAATGTGATCTGTCTCTAAAACATATTAAGTATATGAATTATTCGAAAATCAAATCTAACTGTTTACAGCTACAGTTCGCAGGTGCGATCGTTTTACCGAATAAGCGCGAAAAAGGAAATAAAGCAGATGGAAGAACGGAAGAGGCGTTCGAATGAAAGGCACGAAGGAAACGGTGGCACTGCGAAACGTTTCTTGTGCTCGCGGAAGAAAATAGCAGAATCGTGTAAGTTACGAGCTACTCCAAACAGCACCGCGAAGGATCCTCGGATTTTCTCGTGTACCCCGTGTCACGATGGTGCAGTGTAAATTCATCCAGCTGGAAGTTTACCGTCCTTCTATGTATACGCTCAAGTATGCACAATTTTAGCCTGTCCCGGCATGCAAATTATTGTCTCGGGGTTGACTGACCCTCGTAGCATACGATTATCAATGGAACTACAACGTAAGGGCAGAATACTGCCGAGAATACAGGGTGGTCCGAAATTCATGATACAAACGAGGTCAGGAAATTCTATGGCTCAAAATTCAGTGAAGCGTCAATTATCCAAACCAATAGGGACTGAATTGTTCGGAAGTGCAAAATAATTTGAAACAAAACGTTAATTTCTTTTTGCAGAAAATATTTGAAAGTATTTTCCTCGAAACCGATTCCAAGAATTGATGGGAATAACGACGATGCAACACTGGTTCGGACAATCGAAATTTCGATAATGAGTGAGTTAATTTCGAAGGATTTTGTAGCTAAAAACTTTCCTATCATTTATAAACGCTTCGTGATTGCTACTCTATCGATGTTTGATGCTCGAAGAGGTTTTGAAGTAGACCGAACTAAATTTCTGTTCAATAATTCTTGTAATTTTGAATCATATAACCTTTTTTGGCGATCCTAAGCGTTTCTTATTGTCGTTGACGGCAAAATCACCGTTTCTAAATCACGTAAGTCAGTATTTTGACAAGCTTTTTACAAGACATTTTTTAACCAAATATTAATCATTTTTCCTTCCCTATGGCTCAAACATCACAATATATAATATTATGATTCTTATAAATTTTTTTCTCAGGTTTTGAGAAACAAAATCCAGTATGTGAATCTTCCATTTCAACGAAGAATTGAGAACGAATAAATGAATGAAATATACTATCGAAACACATCTCACAAGTTAACTAAATAGGCCAAGGTAGCATTATTATAATGTACCCAAGAAGTAATTTTCATTAAGCAAATGATACCCGATGATATTAATTTCAAGCGTATAACAGCCCTTGTCAATAAACAACCTTGGCATATTTGAGACAGATCTAGAAAATATACTCCAAATATTAAATCTCAGTTGAATATCAATCACTTCAAACACAATCAGATAACAATAATATAATCAACTCATAATATCTTATACAAAAAAAGAATACTTAACACTCCAATAGTCGGTGTTATATTGGATTGTAACATAAGTTCGTAGCATCTTCAACTTTTTATTAAAATAACCTTTTTTGTCACGCAATTCTATTACTATTACATTTTATACGTCACTGAGTAGGTACTTCAAATTTCAAATTTTCGAATTAAAAGAGATGAAGTTTCAAGTGTCTTTTATTGCTGTCTGACAACAATGCAGAAAGGAAAAATATTTGACGAAGCTGGCGCAAACTCGAGGGGAAAAAGAATCTGACAACAAAATTATACGCAAAACAGATTCATGAATCGTGTCGTAGAGTGTTCAGACGTGCTGAATTTGGTTAATTACCGCATCACGTAAAAAGTGCCATCAAGGTTAACACGTGGTGCAACCTGAACGCAGTGGCCCAGTATTCGGCATGCACGCTCGAAACACCGTTGCTCAATTAACGTTAACATTATTAAGAACGTATATACGCGCACAATCGTAGCTCTGTTCACACGCACCGATGGAAAGAAAAGCTTGCATCGAACGCGAACGGACTTCTTAGTACTAATCAATCAGTTGCATCAAGGAAACCGTATGAAATCAGTACAACTGCGTTCAATTCAGATACCAGACAATTCTACGATTCTTATACGACTGTTAACACCTTCGCTACAAAGAACGTATATATACGTCCACAATAAATAAATGTTCAAGTAAAAAGAACATGATAAGTATATTTTAAAAAAATGCCTTTGAATTTTTGATGTTCTAAGAATATTATTCGGGACTTTAAAAGGTGATATTTCGAAATTTCGACGTTCCTAAAAATATAGTATTTCTATTCTTAATTTCTATTTTAGAAAAATATAATATTTCCAATCGAAACGAAAGGGTAGGACTTAAGGGTTAAAGTTAAAATCACCTTACTATATTTAAACATTATCTTCTTAGATAATAAGAGTTAAGATTGAAATTAGTGTTTGCACATCACCTATAGCAATAATTATGGGTGAAAGTTAAAATTCATATTTGTTAATTAAAATACCACAGTACATTAAGTCTTTTTCCCACTAAACAAAATTTTGCATCATTTTCAAACTAATTACTGCTAATCGCGATTTCAAACTGATATACGACAGTTTGATGCGTGATCTATGATGATAATTGATATGAAGCCAGTGAACAAGGGAGTCTCGAAAACTCCGTGCTGTTTTAAACGAACATGACGTCTCTGTTGGCAGATGTAGTTAGAGGGTGTCAATCATCATTAAGAAGTTGGCGCTTCTCCAAATCTGTCACTGATGCACATTAAAGACTCCCCGGATGGTCGCGTGCATCACGCAAAGTACAGAGAACAACCAAGTGACGTGCCATTTTCAATGGAATTCGTGTTACGTTTAAAACGCGCCACCGGAAATTGACGAAACGTCGCGCGTTTACCAACTGCATCCGCTAAAATATGTAAACGAATCAATCGTCGGTCGTGACGAGCGACGTTTTTGTCACGAACGGCAAACAAAATTATCAAAATTATTTCGACCGTTATGCGAATGTTTGATAATTTCATGTATTATACAAAATTTAACCGACGAGTTGATACTGATTTGAGGATGTAGCCAATAAATAAGAATTAATTTTTAAATTGTTCAACTGCCTTTAATCACTAAATCGAAACGAATATGATATCGTATCACCAACGACAAAAAAATATAAATTCAATTTGGAACTATTTAATAATAAGCAATTATCTTCGATCGTGTATTAATTACAAACATTGAAATGAATTATTTGCCTGGATAAGTAGGGAACATCTTAACTGAAGCATTAAATATTAATTGATCAAATTTCAATGAAACAATGGTCGTTTATTATACGGATTTACATAGGTCAATGATTACACTAGTTTACAAAATGAAATTGATTTCATGTACATTTGATGAGAGGTAACTTTTCTTATGGATTTTCTCTCGCTGAATTCGAAAATCAAGGTTAAAATTTTTTTTATGGAACAGTTTTTAAGATATTGTAATTTTTTCAATTTTTTTACCTCTTTTCACTTTAAAAACCACACCTGGAGCTAGATGTGTCCGATTTGGTCGTTCTTGGTACCAAATGAAAGACATTGAAATGACGAACAAACAGGTATATTGGGATCTTTAATTGGTTAAGCGGTTCAAAAGATATTGATGAAAATATTCCAGATTTTTGAGAAAATTAAATTTTTATGCTTATTCTGTGGCCACGGAAAAATAGAAACCGATAAAAATCTGGAATATTTTCATCAATATCTTTTGAACCGCTTAACCAATTAAAGATCCCAATATACCTGTTTGTTCGTCATTTCAATGTCTTTCATTTGGTACCAAGAACGACCAAATCGGACACATCTAGCTCCAGGTGTGGTTTTTAAAGTGAAAAGAGGTAAAAAAATTGAAAAAATTACAATATCTTAAAAACTGTTCCATAAAAAAAATTTTAACCTTGATTTTCGAATTCAGCGGGAGAAAATCCATAAGAAAAGTTACCTCTTATCAAATGTACATGAAATCAATTTCATTTTGTAAACTAGTGTTACCAAACGAATCACCAGAGGCGTTCAGATTTTAATAAAACTTTGAATTTCGTAATGAAATAATAATCTTGACCAGACGATTAACATAATTGCCGTGCAACGTGCTTGTTAACAATTTACTACGCGTTCCAAACGGTTTATTCATCGATTGGCTTCATTCTACGATCGAATACGAATAAAAATCCAGCCTTCCTCAAAAACGCACGTGCGTTCCCTTAATTGCACGTTAAATTATCAGCAACACGATCGAATCGATGCAGATCGTACCACGGCTACGGTTCTTGCCGATACTTCTTGCCAGACATTTGCGACACCGAATCTTGGTTCTAATAAAAACCGCATTCCTTCTGCACTTGACTAATTATGACTCTAATAAATAATGCACCGCAGGGATCGGTTCACTGTTGCTTCTTATCGGTTGTAAACGTACAGTATGAATAAAATATGCTTAGTTTTTAGTTACTCGCGTCCTATTCTTTCAGAATTGCTCCCAACGGTTCGCGTATGACTTCAACGTCGGCTTTTGATTGAATAAAAGTATTTGATAGCTTAAATAGTGTAAATAATAGTATTTAAATAGAACTAAATAGATATGGTTATTACTTTAGTTTCGAAGTACAACTGTGCCGTAACATTACTTAAGAAATAGTTACATTTCGAAATTTTCCTTTAGAATTTTAAATAATTAAATTTAATTTAGAAATATAACGATATTTACTGTTATAGTTATGTTTCTGAATTTTAGTTTGAAAATATAATTATTAAATTTACCTAAATTTATTATAGATTTACTTAGAGAATAATTACATTTCTAAAGTAAACTTAATATTTCTAACATCTGAAATAAATTAAAGAAATAATAAACACTACAACTGTAGTGACTCCGCATGAGTAATTAAAGCTTAATTAAGAAACGAGGCTCTTAGATTTCTTCTTCAACGTTCCACTACTTTAGTCCTTATAAATGGCATATAAAAACGTGATAGATAAAGAAAAAGAAACGCTGTTAAATGTTTTACATCGAATAATATTGAATAACTGATTTAATAAGTAATAAATTTTAGTTAACAAATAATTAATGCTGATGAACCTATATTATAATTTTTTTTTCGACTGATTAATCAACTTTTATAACAAGTTTATTAATTTATGGCAATATTCAACTGGGAATACCGTGGGTGTATTCTCACCCTCACACACAGAGTTGTATTTTAAAGAAACTGTTCTTCCGTTGCTCTAAAAATTTACTGACATTTAACCCTGACATTTAATTAACGCCTGGAAGAATCCTGATTCTTCTTTTTCCACCGAGGATTATATCATTTTTCACCAGACCAATCTACTCTTGTGCAGACAACTACCAATAAGCAGAGATAATCTCCGTCATTCCTTTACGATGATAAATGGAAGGATAATTAAAGGGTTAATCCTGGTATGTACACATGGCCGATTTAAATGAAACCTTACGAACGGACCATATCCTTAAATACATATTTTATGATGAGCGAAAATTTTAAAGCATTTTTACGTAAGTGCATTTACATTATCTTATCAAATCCAAAATACATAATTTTTTGAACAATGGAATTTTGTAAAAAAACAATCAAATACAGAATAATTCAAAAAATTTGACTTCACTCTTTAAAATTGGCCCACTGGACATTTTTTAAGCTACAATTTTCATTGAGAATTGATAAAAAAAAATTGTGAAGTCGTAGTATTAAATGTTGAAAATTTCATTAGATCTTACTACTTTTATTTTAAATAAATTTTATTTATAATTTTTCCCATATTTCATTATTTCTGTTATGGATAATATCAAGTCTTAAATACTCGCGTGTCTAATGAGATTTTTAATTGTAATTCTTTCTAATGTGCGTAATAGATTCTTGTAAAAATCCAAATGTTAGCCACACGTGGGTCAATATATTAATTCAAAATAAAGGTACCAAAATATTTAAATAAAAATAATGAAAAATTTTAATCTAATTTTATTCTTAAAAACTTGGTCGATTTTATTGATCAATTCGAGAAAAAAAAAAACTAATGCAACTTTTAACGCAATGACTCCCGTTCGATCGGATAAAATAATGAGAATTCTGAATGCAAAAGCCAATTTAAATAATTATTATGATATCACTCGTTTATTCATGGTTGACGCATAAGCTGCAATCAATTATGAAAAATTTCTCATAATCCGGAAAATTGCGTCGATGTCAGCAGCGACTTATAATATTGTCGACGTTTAATCGCGTCATAAACGCGATTGGATATAAAATCAATTTGTTTAATTCTTAACATCGAAAACAGCTGACTAATAAGACGTAAGATAAGTTCAACGTCAATTCATAGTAAGAATGTTTTTATTTTTGATCTTACAACCTTTCATTTTTATAAAATATTGCGTGCTTTTCATGCATATTAACACGATACCAAAGATTATTAGAAAAGTACTGTAACGACGTAATATTACACGATTTTTTAACATTACGATACAATTTTTGAATTTATCTTAATTAATATGGAAATAGATAATTCTAAATTTTAATACACGAAATACTATTGTTACTGTTGTTACTTTAATTCAAGGTAATTCAAGAAAACGAAATAATATTACTTTATATTATTATTAATATACCGTAGGGAAGCTAGATTATTTTATTTTCGAACTGTTTACTGTAAGTAAACATTTATACAATTACTATTTCCAATAATATAATTAAATGTTTATTAATTTTACTACCCATTCGTACCTAAAGAAAATAGCACCGTCGGGGAAGGTGACCCCACCACTTGCTATAATATTTATTATTATTATCAGTAATTCTTTCAAAGTGAGTTAATTAATTTGGTAACGAGATAAATTAAACGATGGGCTAAATTAATCACCATGCCTCGGTATAAACGCCTAGTAACTTCCAATTATAAAACTAACACTAAGATTTCCTTCCCTCTAATCACCATTTTTTCCATAGAAAATTCTCACATACCAAGTTGTTACGAGAAGTGCCGATCGAGTTCACGTTCTTCTGGTTTACGGAGTTTTTTGGGAGAAGCGGAGGGGTGGTGAAAACGAGATAACCTGGGTTTTAATTATCAAAAGACGTTTTATTACGCGAATTCACTTAATCTCTAAACGCTACTTAAATTTACATTAGGAACAAAACGTACTTGAGTCGGTCCGAACGCGATACTGAGCGGAATAGAGACGAGCCGAGACGGAAAAGTTAACGAGAAAATGTCTAAGAACTATCCTACCGGCTAACACTTAATTCCAACGAAACTAGCTTATTCTAATATCCGAAACTTGTCCTTATAATTATCGCGAGAACAACCGAACACTTCTAGATCGCACACGACCCGTCTGGCGTGAGAAAAGTCCCGAGAAAACCCGTTACACGCGAGTCGTGGAAGAGAAGGCCAAAATGGCCGCCGCCGAATTAATTACAAAAGCGATCCACGTGCTAATTGCGAGACGATCCACGAGGTAGTGGCCGACGCCGTCTTGCCGGTTCGAGCGCGTGGCCGAGCCGGTTGCAAGATGGCGACGCGCAGGCGCGCCGCGTCCGGGTGTGCTCAGAAACGCGGCGATCCGTCGAGCCGCCGAGACGATCCGACAGATGACCCCCTTGTCGTCGGGAGGCCGATTCCCGAACATTCTCCCCCGCCGTCAGCAACCTGTTGATGACCAGATTCTGGAACAAAACGGGTGTTAGAACATTCTTCGGTGAGAGGTACCGGGAGAACTACAAGCTTAGAGATAGGCCGAGTGAAAGTAGAGAAGGCTGTTTTTAAAGTCACCACTCTGGTGAGTCCGTCCGATCCCGGATGCAATTCTAGCACCCTTGCTAGAGGCCACTTGGAGGGCGGAAACCGTTCGTCCGAGAGAAGAACCATGGAGCCGACCTTGATTGCCCGAGATGGATGATGCCACTTGGAGATGGCCTGAAGCTGCTGGAGATATCCCCTTGACCACTGCTTCCAAAAGGACTGGAACCGTTGTTGAACCAGTTGCCAGCGGTCGAGCCTTGCCATTGGGACGTCCTCTAAAGACGGCTCTGGAATGGAGTTCAGAGCCTCGCCGATGAGAAAGTGTCCCGGTGTCAGAACCGCGAGATCGTCCGGATCTTCTGACAGAGGTTCCAATGGCCTTGAATTCAATACCGACTCGACTTGAGCCAAGAAGGTGCTGAGCTCTTCGTAGGAGAGAAGGGTATCCCCGATCGTTCTCCGAAGATGAAATTTGACCGATTTTACGGCCGCCTCCCACTTCCCGCCGAAGTGAGGCGCGCCAGGTGGAGTGAACGACCATCGAGTCCCGTCCTTGAGAAGTAACCGAGCCAATTCCTTGGCATCCCTTGAACCGGCCGAGAAAAGCTTCCTGAGCTCCTGATCTGCCCCGAGGAAATTCGTGCCCTGATCCGAGAGGAGAGTTTTGCAGATACCCCGTCGAGAAACAAATCGTCGGTAAGCCGAGATGAACCCTTCCGTGGTATAGTCCGAGACGACGTCGAGATGAACTGCAGAAGTCGACATACAGACGAAAATGACTAACCACCCCTTGTACGATTTGTGCCCGCGACCCTTCCATGATTTTAAGAAAATCGGGCCTGCGTAATCCACACCCGTGTTGAAGAAGGCACGGGTGGGAGAGAGCCGAGCCGATGGCAGTTGTCCCATTAACTGCTGAGCTCGTAGACCGCGCTGACGTGCGCAAGTAACGCACTTTAGAATGAAAGATCTCACTGGCGCTCGGCCGCCAATGACCCAATACCCCTGCCTGACCGTGGCGAGAGTGAGCTGCGTCCCGCCGTGCAGCGTCCGGAGATGTGCCTGATGAATTACGAGGTGAGCAAGGCGTGAATTTCTAGGCAGAATTGCTTGCTGCTTGCTCTCTGCAGGGATTCGAGCAAATTTGAGACGACCCCCGACCCTGAGAATACCCTGACGATCTACGAATGCCGTGAGTCGCGTAAGCGGATGCGATTTACCGAGCCTTTCACCCTTGGACAAAGTTTTCAATTCCGACGAGAAGTATTCTTCCTGAGTAGCTTTGATCCAGAAATATCTGGCCTTTTCGAGATCCTCCGGGGTAAGAGGGTACGCGAGAGAAGAATCCGGAACTTTCTTCAGCCTGGAGACGAACCGTTGGCAAATCGCGGTTACGCGGAGGAGTTTCGATAGAGACGAATACCGATCGACCAGATCCCAGACCGCTGGTTCCCTTGCTTGTGTTACGAGAAGAACCCCCGGTCTTTCTTCGAGTTGTACCGCTGGGTCTGGTTCGGAAACTAGAGCGGGCCATTCTACAGGCGGTTTCAAAAGCCATGGCGGACCGTTCCACCACAACTTGTGCTTGGCTAATTGAGAAGCGGAGAGACCCCTGGAAGCGCAATCGGCAGGATTTTCCTTCCCTGGCACGAGTCGCCATTGGGCAGTGGCCGACAGATCTTGAATGCGCTGAACCCGATTTTTTACGTACTCCTTCCACCGCGAAGGATGCGAATGGAGCCAAGCGAGAGTGACCGAGGAGTCGGTCCAGAGAAAGACCGGTACGTCCTTCAATTCGAGTTGTCCCTGAACGTAATCGGTCAGTTTCGCGAGGAGCAGGGCAGCCGAAAGCTCCAGCCGAGGGATAGTAAGTCTCTTGAGAGGAGCGACCTTTGTTTTCGAGCTAACGAACGAGATGGTAGATTTGTTCTTTGAATTTGTGACTCGAAGGTAAACGACCGCTGCCATCGCGAGTTGAGAAGCATCCGAGAAACCGTGAATTTCGACCCTGGATTCTGGTGAAAGGCCAAGCCATCTTGGCACCGAAATCCTTGAGAGCGTAGAGAGCTCATCCCGAAAGGTATTCCACTGCTGCGCAGTGTGAGGGGAAACCGAATCGTCCCAACCGAGCTTCTCGATCCAGAGGCCTTGCAGGAGAATTTTCGCACGAGTGATTACCGGAGAAAGGAACCCTAACGGATCGAAGAGCCGAGCGATTTCCGAAAGAATTATTCGCTTCGAGACTACCGAAGAGCGGGGCTGGTTTGCCGAGAAAACGAATGAATCCGAGAATGGCCGCCAGCTAAGCCCGAGAATTTTGGTCTCCGATTCTTCGAAGGTATGGTGATCTCGAGCGACGTCGTCCGTTGCAAATGCGTCGAGAAATTCCGCGGAATTGCTTTGCCACTTTGCTAAGGGAAAGCCACCGGCCGCGCAAAGACCGGAAACCTGCTTCGCAACCTCCCGTAGTTCTTCAGGGGAGGCGGCGCCTCCGCAAATGTCATCGACGTATCTACCGAATTTGAGAGGACCTAAAGCGAGAGGGAACCGATGACCTTCATCCTGAATAAGTTGGAGAAGAACCCGAACAGAAAGGAATGGAGCTGGACGAGTACCGTACGTCACCGTATCTAATTGGTACGTGACCTCCCTCCCCTTTGAATCGACCCATAGAATTTGTTGGAGTGACGCGTCGTCTTCGTGAACCCGAATTTGACGGAACATCTTCGTGATGTCCGTCATGAAGATGAATTGGTGCTGTCTTGACCAGAGCAGCACGTCCGAAATATCCCGTTGAATTTTCGCCCCCGTATGTAAGATATCGTTTAGAGATTTTCCCGAGCTCGTCCTGCTGGATCCGTTAAAAACGACTCGAAGTTTAGTCGTCGAGCTTTGCGGCCTGAGTACACCGTGATGCGGTAAGAAATATGAAACCGAGCGATCGCACGCCCGCACCGACGACCGATCAAGCGAGACCCTCAACCCTCCTGGTGCCGAGACACCATGTGCCAAGGTCATCCCGCCGTCCTGACCGCCGATAACGGACGAGCGAGGAGAAACCCTTTTCATATGCCCGAGACGTTCATATTCCGCGAGAAAATCCGTATAAAGACCGCGAAGGAGCTCATCCTTGTCGAGTTTGCGAAGTAACCGATTGAGACAGGCGCGAGCTGCTGTGTACGATGAACCGAGCGTTTGAGGAGAAGAACAGAGAGGCAACCGAACTATGTAACGCCCTGTACTATCCCGAGAGTGAGTCCGAACGAAATGTTCCTCGCACTCAGCCTCTTCCGGAGAGAGGTCCGCGGAGGGGGAGGAGGGGACTTCCTCCTGTTCCCAGAATTTCGTTAACAATTCGCGAAGATCTTCGTTGTTTTCCGGACCGGAAGTTGCGACGATATGCGAGGTTCGAACGTCCTGTATCGGACCGAGAACCGTCCATCCGAATTTCGTCCGTTGAGCCATGGGTTCGAACGACCCTCCCTTCACGAGACCGGATTCGATTATTTGACCGTAAACGTCAGCACCGAGAAGAATATCAATTTCTGAAGGAACGAGAAAATTCGGATCCGCGAGTTGCAACCCCTCGAGATGAACCCACCGACGAGTTGGTGTAGGGAAAGAAGGAAGAGATCCAGTAATACGATCGATAGAAAAGGCAGAGAAGTTCATGCAAAAGTCAGAGAAGAGAGATTGTAAAGTAAGAGAAACTTCCCTGTGAATCGGCCCAGAAGAGAATCCGCCAACACCGGTAATAGATAGAGAAGAACGTGATGTTGGCAGTTGAAATCGCTTGACAAGCCGAGAGTTTATTAAAGAAATTTCGGAACCAGGATCAATCAAAGCTTTTACCTGTATCTTTGTTGATTTTCTGACGTGAAGCAACGCCAAACAGGTTGCGAGAAGGACCCCTGGTCGTGAGAAGAGCCTGGCTTGTCGAGATGATCCGTATTTCCTCCCCTGGGCCGCGTTATCCTATTCGTTGCTGGACCGCGGCTGAGATGGTCCGGGTTGCGCCGTGTCTGGTTTTGGAGAACCGGGTCGAGAGGGTCCCTTCTTGCCCGGGTAGAAGGTGAGACGATCGTGAACCGGGGTGAGGTGTGTGGACCGCTCGTAATTCTCCGGTTTTTGCCACGCCGGGTCGCCTTCGTTCCCCGTGTGGATGAGGGTGTGATGCTTGTTAGCGCACCGCTGACACCTCTTCGAAGACTGGCAAACCTTCACGCTGTGTTTCCCGAGGCAGTTGAAACACAGATATAAGTCTATTACGGTATTGCGCCGTTCCCACTCCGGCATGGCCCGAAACGCGGGACACGAGGTTAGGTAGTGGTCGCGGCTGCAGTACGAGCAGGGGTAGGGGGCCGACGTAACCCCGCGAGATGATCCGGAAGACGGTGCCGATGAAACGTTGACCTTCGGCTGACGGAGAGAGGAGGGGGTACTTGCCCCTCGAGACGATCCGCGTGACAGGGTGGATGGCCCTCGAGAAGGTCCGACGCTCCTGACTGGGGCTGCTCCCCCCTTGACTGATTCAAGGGACTCCAGCGCCCTTGCCCGGCCGGCCAGGAACGCACTCAGATCAGAGTAGGAAGGGAACTCCGTTGAAGAGCCGGTCTTGCACTCCCAATCCTCCCGAAGTTTTGCACTGAGGCGTTTCAACAACATGTACACCAGCACTTCGTTCCAATTGTCCGGGTGCACGTCCAAGGCTCGGAGGGAGCTTATCGCCTCGGTGAACGAGTTGAGGAGCCTGTTCAACTCCTTTGCCGAATGTTCAGCCATCGGAGCAGTGCCGAACATTTTTTCGAGCTGAGCCATGGTCAGCGCGCGTCGGTTGTCGTATCTTGATTTCAGCTGCGCCCACGCTAGATCCAGAGACTCCTCCGACACGGGTAAGCTCGCGACGAGCTGGGCCGCTTCCCCGGAGAGGCTGCTCCGCAGGTAATGCATCTTTACCACCTTGGAAAGATCCTCGTTATGCAGCACCATTGAACAGAACAGGTCCTTGAAGGACGTCCACTGCGAGTAGTCCCCGCCGAACTTGGGGAGTGAGATTTCCGGAAGTACACTTCGCGGAGGGCCTCCTGGAGATGGTCCGAACGAGATGCGCCGCCATTTTTCTGCGAGCTCAGCCGGCTCCTCCCTGGGAGAAATCCGTTTTGCTATTGCACCTCGCGCCGACGAGTACATCACCAAGCACTTATTGAACATCTGTTCCTTGGTGTAACGGTGGTCAAGAATGCCACTGTCGCCGTCGAGGCACAACTCCTCGTGGAGCGTCTCGAACTTCGACCAGTAATGGTCGAGCTGGTCCAGTCGCGATTGGAGCTCAGCAGGTTCGAGCTGCTGGAAGGCCGTCGTCTTCGTTTCCTCTAGCAAGATTCGCACAAATTCAAACCGGCTTGTCTGAAGGTGCACCCTTCCTTCGAGCGACGCCATGTCTGTAACACTTCACCGACGCGAACACACGAAGGAGAGAGAGAGAGGGGGCGCGAGAGGAGCCGAACCGCGCGAGCGAGCGAGAGAGCGAGAGAGCGAGAGGAGACGCCTCACGCGAGCGTTCTAGAAAGTTCCGTGTTGCCACGCCTTTCGACCGAGAACTTCCGCACTTTTCACCGCACCTTTTCCACTTCACCACTTCGATATCCGGCTCGAAGGACCAAAAAATGTTACGAGAAGTGCCGATCGAGTTCACGTTCTTCTGGTTTACGGAGTTTTTTGGGAGAAGCGGAGGGGTGGTGAAAACGAGATAACCTGGGTTTTAATTATCAAAAGACGTTTTATTACGCGAATTCACTTAATCTCTAAACGCTACTTAAATTTACATTAGGAACAAAACGTACTTGAGTCGGTCCGAACGCGATACTGAGCGGAATAGAGACGAGCCGAGACGGAAAAGTTAACGAGAAAATGTCTAAGAACTATCCTACCGGCTAACACTTAATTCCAACGAAACTAGCTTATTCTAATATCCGAAACTTGTCCTTATAATTATCGCGAGAACAACCGAACACTTCTAGATCGCACACGACCCGTCTGGCGTGAGAAAAGTCCCGAGAAAACCCGTTACACGCGAGTCGTGGAAGAGAAGGCCAAAATGGCCGCCGCCGAATTAATTACAAAAGCGATCCACGTGCTAATTGCGAGACGATCCACGAGGTAGTGGCCGACGCCGTCTTGCCGGTTCGAGCGCGTGGCCGAGCCGGTTGCAAGATGGCGACGCGCAGGCGCGCCGCGTCCGGGTGTGCTCAGAAACGCGGCGATCCGTCGAGCCGCCGAGACGATCCGACAGATGACCCCCTTGTCGTCGGGAGGCCGATTCCCGAACACAAGTACTGTATGTAAATTTTATTATACCAAGAAGTGGTTCGTTAGAAACAATATACATTCGACTTCTGTCAATTAATGAATTAATATAAAATTATAACAATTTAAAGAACGAAGAAAATAACATCCGCATTAAAGGACTGAACACATGAAAGTCCGTACGCTGTCTGCAACGAAAAATCGAAAGAAACCGAACGATCCTTCGAGCGTTTGTATCAAAAGATCCCTGTCGTTGTATCGGTAACGTTATTCGAAATTAAAATCCTGTTGGGTGCCCATTATTTTAATTATATCGACGCGAAACGGGTATCGGCGTATCGTGAGGGTCGTCGAGTTCCAAAGACACAAGCATCGGCGGAAGATAATTACAGGTTGCCGGATGTATCGATAAAGGGAATGAAGCTTGGCTTTGGACGAGCACCACGTACACGGTTAGATTAATTTATCTAAACGAGGAGATCGTGTTATCATCGAGGTGTACGCTTGCACGCCCACGCAATTCACCTTCGACGCACGATGAGGCCTACAATTCTCCGGATGATTCATTCGGTGGCATTCAACCGAGTAATGGGTGTTCCTTTTAATTTCTGACAATACCGTTATCCCTATCATCGCTGACAATACGGAGAAATTTTCTGGTGCCAGGGAGTAAATATTAGATTGTTGCGGATGAATCCGTGTGAGACGAAAGAATTTCTCTAAGACGATTCCCAGGAGTCAACCCTTCATAACCTCAACTTTTACTTTATTTAATATATTTATTATAAATTCAAAACGTCACACGACCGTCCAAAATAGGCTTATCGTTGACTGACAGAGTAGGAAAAGTATCGGAAAATGATATTTAATTTAAAGCTTAAAGTTTGAAAAAAATGTCACGTGAACCTTTGAATAATTTTTCTACTATAAAATAATTAGGTATAATTTACGACCAACAATGTATAAATGAAATCTACCATAATTTTATGACATAACAGTATCACGAAATAATACTTGCGTCACATCAATTTAAAGCTTAAGATTGAATGAAAATAACTACATAAAAATTTCATTAATACTCTTAATATAAAGGAGAAGCAGAATGAAATTCACGTAATGTTCGGATACTACTAAATGAATTGATATGCGAGAAAAATTGCAAATCTTGATTGGAAGTATATCAAATGAAATTCCTGAATCTGTAACAATTTATCTAGAACACCCTGTACATATGCGTTCATAAGATCGATGCAATCGATCGACTGGTGTTTACGGTACAAGGATTATATACGAAGTTAATTTAAATTCATCGAATGTTGAAATCGTTCGCGGTGGAAAGTTCAATTAAATACATCGATAAAAGGATCGCTTTGATATTTAATTTCATTGCCATTGGTCGAAGAGAAACATTTATCTAATAATAGTTTAGAATTAAAACGTAAAGAAATTAGCTAATTTAAAACTCAAAGAGTATCAATTACCAAATATTTGAGTAATTAATCATTTTAATTCGATTGCTTGTAAAACCTAAAGAAAATAAGTTAGCTAAATTTTTTTTTAGCTCAAAACTCAAAGATTATTAATTTTCAAATATTTGCAACTAATTAATCATTAAAATTCGATTTCTTTTGTATTAACATCGAATTATGCCCCCTTCAAAACCATTTAATTTTTATTAGAAACATTTTTCGTTATCCTGAATAATTTCGAAGACATTAAAGAGGATCGGTTCAAATGGGGCGTCCTGTAGTCGTTGCAACCGGAAGGAAATGTTCAACTCTGTTTTGCATCTTCGAGCGTCCTTGTCGCGTGGTTCCTTGCTATTTTTTCTCAACTTTCGAGCAGGAACGCTGCGTATAATCGCAGGATAATAGCCAAAAATACATAACTCGAGAGCGAAGTGAATCAAACCGGTTCCACTCGAGATACGCTCGCAGAAACGATGAATAGATCCACTCGACTCATCAGATGTTTCTCTTTAATAAACAGATCGATCCGGATACATAATTGCTAATGGGCTATCTTATCACGACTGCTGTTCCATACACGCACACTACCGATCAAAAGTTTCGAACCATTATACATATGTATAAATCAACAAAACGCGTCAATTTTAACGAAACTTATGTATAATGTTGTCTTTTGAAAAATATTTGACGCTTTGTTTTTTTATCTGCAGATTTAAATGACCAAGTAGCTTTTGAAAATATCAATTTATAAAGAAATTATTAACACGCTGACTGCCACGGTGGTCACCTGTATCCAATGCCTGAAATTTGCTATAATTAAATAATTAATAAAAGCAATTGAATGATCAAATTTAAAAATATATTGGTTTTAATGTGTCTTACTACCCACGTCCGTTTCCACTGTGACAGTCAACGTGTTACTGTCTAACGTGTTTTTCCTTGCAAATTGTTATTTCCTGTTTGCAAACGATCGACGATACGAATCGCAGACTAATGCGGTTTTATTAGGACGATCGATTCTGGTAGAAATCAGAAAATTTCCGACCGACATTGAATCGAGTGTACACCGCGGAATATTATAATCGAGTCTAGATTGCTATTATGTCTTTTCGTGATAACCAACTGGATATCGCTTTTCCATCGATTTTCCATTTTCCATCCTGATAATACTGCCTCCCGATGTATACAAAATTTTTATGCGTACCCTGTTTGCTGGAACAGCCACCGGTATGAATGAGTTCTTTTGATTCGTAAAAGTGGCTGCCTCGACTTATGTTCGTGGATATTTAACGATTTCTGTATCGAGTCTTTATCGAGTCGATATTGTACTTTTATTGCGGCATGATGCAGTATGATTGCATAATAATTTAACACGTTGGCTGCCACTGGGGTCACCAGCGACCGGTAACCGAAATTTTTTACAATCAAATAATTAACAAAAGAAATGACGAAACAAATCACGGATAGCGTTTATCATTAAGCTAATAATGCTCGCTATCGATTTGAAAGGTTAAATTTGAAAATTAGTTGATTATATTCCTAATAATTAGGATTTAAACGTGTCTGACTACACACGACCGTTTTCACTGTGGCAGTCGACGTGTTAATAGATTATCTTTGTAACAGCTGCAAAGAATTCTGGAAGCCTTACTATCAATATGTATATATTTTCTAATAGAAACAGTGAACAATAATTGGATAAAAAATAACAAATCATTGAACCGTAAAAATTTGATCAGAAATCAACTCAATGCACATTGATCTATGTCATTAAGTACACAATTCCTTTCAATTAATAAAGTATCGGAAAATTTCCAGTATAAATCTCAAAAAGTGGAAAAAAATAATTTTTGAAATCCATTTCGTTCATAAAGGTGCTTTGGTTGCAATTAGGCAATCAAATTCTTCAATAATGGACTTTCATAAGTTCGAATAGTTAAAAATATAGAAAATTAATCAACTTGGCGAGTTTAAACTGAAATATATTCAACATAGATTTCAATATTTTTCGAATCTTTTAGAATTAAAAAGAAGATATGAAAAATGATTCATTACGGCAAAACTATATTGTTAAATTAGGGTCAAACTTTTGATGCAAAAGATTATATAACATAAAAGATATGAATAACGCAAACGGAATAAAATTTTCCAACTTCTTTTAAAGACTGATAACTATGTTGATTAACACATTGACCGCCACCCGACAATTTTGCAATCAAATAATTAACAAAAGAAACGATGAAATAAACCGTGGGCAGTGTTAATATTAAGCCAACAATGCTGGCTATCAAATTGAAAGGTCAAATTTGAAAATTAACTGACTGTATCGTTAATAATTACAGTTTTAGCCTGTCTGACTACATACGTCCGTTTTCACTGTGGCAGTCAACGTGATAACCGAAATTCTTCGTATGAAAATAAAATACCAACTAAAAGACGCATAATGGAAATTACACAAAAACAATTTCATATAATGTTATTGGATAATCATTTTCTCCTACAGGAAATCAATTGATATTGAATATCAAGAAGAATCTTTATAAAAGAGAAATGAATCCTTTGAAATGAACAATGTACGATACAAAACAAAAATTTATTCTGTACACTTCAATAAAATCGTACAAAATGGTCGGATATACGCAAATCAAAAAGGAAATTGGAAAAAATATTTGATTCCGTGATAGCACGTCATTGTTCCAAATATCTCGTGTATTTTATAAGAATCAACACGAATGAAAGGGTATAGCCGGATAATATGGTTAAAAGTGCCTTTAGACCAAATTAATCAATGAACATATCAATTAATAGACCGTTCAAAGAAAATCATTTTTGCCAAGTATCAAGCCGCTAACCCTACTTGAAGGGTAGCTACAGGGCGAAAGGCAAGTTACAATTTAAGCTCATATCTTTTGTTGTACCGTATGACAAATTTTGAAAAAAATCATGGATATTCTGCTCTATGGCGAACGAGTTTGTGAATATTTTCAGAATTTTTCAAAGCAAAATGGATTTTTTAAAAATTCGAAAAGTTTTAAAATATTTATTTTTTAATAGAAATTATCAAATGACCACGTTTATATTTTTACAATATTAGTGTCTTGTCATGATTATTAATGTCTAATTTTTTCAGATTTTTTGATGTGGGGGAACATGGTTGAAAAAATTAAAAACCGATATTTGTTTATATTATTACCTCAATTTTTCGTGTAACCATGTTCATATTTTTACAGTTTTAATAGCTTGTTACGATTACTAATGTATAATTTTTTCAGATTTTTTATAGAGGTGTATCACATATACAAACACTGTAAATCGATATTTCCTAACTTCTCGTTCGCAGAGGAATAAAATTAAATATTACGACTGATTTTGAGATCAAAATACTAACAAGAGGTTTTTGCATATTCAAAAACAGACTGCTTGCGTTCCAATATTTTTAATAAATCCTCAGCGGCAGAAATATTTACAAAATTATTCTAACTACCCTCTAAAAAAAAAAACTATCCTCAAGCATGCGTTAAGCGAAATAAGTTCTTTTCGTTCAAAAAATTTCTGGCAAAATTGACACACGTACTAAAAAACTGGTACTCTATTTATTTTTCCATGAAGGTTCACCCCTTTTTCGAATGCACCACCAAACTGAAAACACCCTGTACGATAATGGGATCCTTTCTTCCACTTCACAACGAGAAGTAAGTTCCTATCGTAATTATCCAACGAATACCAAGTTTCTCTGCTACGTGCAACCGGAAATGCCGTGTACACGAAGAAGGATGCCATGCCGGGACCAGTTAACCTCGTGTCGATCTCTCGCTTGACACCTGAGTGTCTGGTTAACATTTTCCTCGGCGTTCATTAATTCGTGCGAGGAAATTCCGCCGCGGTTGTTCACAGTAAGCTTGGACGTATCGCGTCTGTAAATTATTGATACGCGAATTCCAGTTCTGTCCGGTGTACAAGACGTCGCGTCGTTTCGCAACGCGTACATGTTACGTCGCGTTTCCTTTCGCGGAAAACGCTCCGAGAAGATCGACCTCGCCAACGAAGAAGAACGCATCCGTTCAGGTATGTATCCGGTCGAGACCTTCGCCCGATCGAGTTTGTTCCCTTCGAGATTCAACTACCAGTTCTCGGCTTCGATGCGTCCGTTCGCTTCTTCGTGGTCGATTAACCCTCTCACGCTACAAATGTTAACGCTCCGGTGTGTTTGTGACTTTGAAATGCAACTTTTTACGTCAACATTCTGTAGTTCAATCCCATTCGGCGTATCATTTATGGGCAATTTTATGGTGCATTATAGGAACCTTTATATAGAACTTTCTTAGTAATCTCTTCGTCGTTAACACCTTGACTGCGACGCCAAAGGCGCTGAAAACTTGGTCAGGCAAAGCATTTATTTTCATCAAATTTTACCTATTATTATAATTACAATTCTTCGTAATTTCTATTATTCAGAATTTGGAGTACCTAATACCACGATTTCTAATTGTAATTGAAAGGATATTAATAATGCGAGCGACAAATTTCTATGGAAATGGACGCGGCAGTCAACGTGTTAAAAAAGAAATCTAAGCAAGATTCATTGATTCTGTAAAATATGTAGCTGTCAGGGTGTTAACCCTTCAAGGGTATAAATATTCTTGTACACTTCGTAGATAAGTTAATTTTTACTTTTTTTCTTTATTTATTAATTTGTGATTATTTTCTTTTATATAAATTTTATATAAATATATTAATTTATGTTTATTAAAATTAAAAATAATTTTTAATTTGTTTATTATCTCAACATTTCACAGAATCTGCAAAAATGCTGGTATACTTATTAAAGTATCTATTACATTAGGTGACAACTTCTAACAATAACAATAAAAATTTGAAGAAAACTCAATTGCTTGTGACGTTGGCTCGGATTGCCTACGAAAAGTTAACACCAAACGTATCAAGCGGGGGTCGAATGACCCCTTTGTATGCAGAAAATCTATGAAAGAGATATAAAACCAGTAATATTTAAAAAGTGTAATTAATCGACTGTTTTATTTATAAAAATAAAAATATATGTTTGATTATTTTATTAGAAATTACTAGTTATGTTGAGAGTTATTTCCTTTAATAAATTAAGAATTTCTTTCTAAAAATTAACGTTTATTTTATAAGGGGTCAAATGACCCCTTATGGTAAGAATAGGTATATGTAAAGTGCCGGTACGTTTAGTGTTAAATTAGTAATTAAATTCGTGCCTATATGCCACTTTTCCTGAAATCTTTTAATTCGACTCACTCAGATAGATATAAGATCAACACCCAGTTGGAATAGAAAGTAAAATCTATCATAAACAGTATATCTATGAAATTTCTAATACTTTTTCGATTGGCCTGCGAATCGTACAGAAAGAAATTCCACATCTTCTTCCAACGTAATACATATTACAACACACGACAAACGTGATTTTGTAAAATAAACCTTAAGCAGTTAACAATAACTTATTTTTCTTTCCAAGATTCCCTTTGATTTCATGTTCGATAAAAATTTGAAGATTGATCGAAACGTAACCAGAAACCCCCCCCCCCCCAACAACCCTTCAAACCAATAAATATTAGAATTGTCACAAAGAAAAATACAGCTAAATGACCCATCCAGTGGTATCTACCGCAATGTAAAAAGGCCATCCGTAACGATCCTCCCCTCTTCCGTAACATTCCACCATCCATCAAACTGTAGAAACATATCATTAAAATTTTAAGCAACGTTCACGCAATCGGAAGGCTCGAGTCGTTTCAAAAAGGAACGGTCAAAGGACGATAAATCGCGGTGGCCGCTGAAAGAACTGGTTTGAAAAAGTGTCGAAAAACACGCGACGAGCAAGAATTTTTTGACCAGTCGCTCGTATAAGAGCCGCTTTATCTGCGATCAGGCAAAGCAGCGATAAAAGTTTCGGCAAAAGCGGATGAAATCGCGCGGCTCGAACTCTCGAACTCGGATTCGTTGAATGCAAACAGCAAGGGAAAAAGAAAGGAAAGGAAAAATACCGCCAAAAGGACCGACATAATGCAACAACACGTCCGAATAATCGGGTTGGCAGTCAGCCATCAGGAGAATGTACAAGGTGGTGTAAAAGTTCGTTTACCGTTTTAATTAGGGGATGGGGATCGTTCGAAACACCAAGACGTCGAACCCTCTCGAACTCCAAGAAAGTTTTCAGTTTTGAGAATTTCAAATTCAAGATGCACACGATTTCTACCCCCGCAAATATCTTCTAGTTCTGAAATAGTGACGCAAAGTATCGAAATTGAAAGAAATTAATTAAAAGAGCCATATGGTCGATGGAAAAGGAAATAATATTCTTCAAATTTCGAAAATTTCGAAATCATACAAAATCCCAAATTTGAGTTTCAAGTATTTAAAAATTAGGTTCGAAACCACCTCTAACTTGAAAATCCTCTGCGATCGCGTTTACCTCAGACCTGGATGTTCGAATTTGTGATAAAGGAATTATCGATTTTATATTCAAAACAGATGTCAGTTATGTTTCTCCAGTTCTGTTTGCAATTTAAATGGAAAGACGTTTGCGCCACCCTGTGGATTCTTCTTGTATATTCTTCGCGAGTTGCGTGAGTCATTCAGGAAAGCACTCGTAAATTTATTTACGGCCGAAGGTGCGAACCTGGTTTGAGTATTTTGGTGAAACTGCACGAAGCACGCTTCGGAAATACAAGTTCAGATTTCGAAAAGCGAAGTGTTCTAAAAATTTGCAATTCGATCCTTCAAAAGCTGTCTTTGTAGAAAAGTAGACTTCCTTTACAACATGTGCGACGCTTTCTTTTTCCTCGAAAATTTGGAATCTGCATATTCCTTATGAACAGTTAATTTGACTATACATTTTTCTTATGAAAATTGAAATTAATGTGTATATGTATATATTTTTCTGTGGAAAAATTGAAATTCATGAACATTTCTTACGACAAGTTTCAATTAGTGTACATGTAAACATTTCTTGAGAAAAATTAAAATTTCACTTTGAATTCGTTTATGGACGTTTCTTCTTTCAAACACGATCATTTGCATTGAATTTAAATTAATTTTGTAAGCTGTCAGAAGATATCTATTTTCACACTGCCAAGAAGAATACAACACTATCGCACGATCTTGAACGTTTCCAAAAATGTTTAATTCCAAAGCAGTTCTCGGTCAACAAACGTCTGCAATTCGTACAATCTCGTATTCCAAGAAACTCTAGCGATTAAAGTCTCAAAGTATCATCTGTCCCCTAATACACCAGATCCGAGTACTGTTTCGTTAAAGATTGAATTCTGCACCAAACCCTATAAAACTTATAATCCTTTGAACTCACGATGACACATGAAATAATATCGAAATCTTTCAGCAACTTATCGAACGGTTTCACGCGAATATTTCAATAACGAACATATGCAGATGCTTGTGGCACGTTCTTTTTTCAAATAAGTTACTTTTAATCAACGTGCCGCCAACATTGCATTCAACGAATACAAAATGATGGACGCGGAAAGCTTTTGAAATGCAGTTTTATGACGGTAACAACAGAATTATGAGAGAACGGTTACGAATACAGATGCAATTTTTAAATTTGAAAACAAAAAAGAAGCAAAAGACTCGTCAATTCGACTGAACAGGAAAAGCACAAAGGGGCTTTGCAAAGCTGTTGTTCTCTGCACTCAGAAATCTCGTTTCGTTTTGTGTAATTAACCTGAATATGGCTCGGCCCCGCTTTCTCTGCGTTAATAACCCTGCAACACCTGATCATAATACCTGGCAAAAGAGATAAAAAAAACTAGGATCGAGAATGCCATGATCAACGATTGAAAAATTAACCAGTATAAAGAGTGTTTTATACTTTCTCTTTTTCCGATCGTTAGTTAAAGAAAGAACTCAAACGATTATTGGTACTTCGTTAATCTTTTAAATTGCCAGCAATTTTTTAATTTAAAGAAACTTATAACTTTTAGCTTGGAAAAAATTAATGGGAAGTTGAAAGATCAAAATTAACCCTTTCGGCCCCTGATGGATTGATTGTCATAATTTCTAAAATATCTACAAAATTATATGGTGAATTTTCCAATCATAATCAGAATAGCTACTTATTATATTACAATAGTTAAGTTTGATACAGCAAGCTTCAAAATAATTGTATAACGTAAAATTCACAACATTTGTGTATTGGTACAGTTGGAAGAGTTAACAGCAGAAATTCGGCCATTGAATTTTCATAGAAAAGACTTCCGTATGTCTGAAAATGTGTAATATTTAATTTGATAATTTGAAGAATCTATTATCAATAATAATATTATTAACCACGATTTGCTAATGAAACAATTTCTAAAAACTATCAACCAAGTGTATTTCTGTAATTTATTAAATAATAAAAATTGCTATGCAAGTGTATAATTTTATAACTGAGTAAGTAATAAAAACTGTTTTATAAAAATAAAAATTAACTGTTTTAATAATATTTCACTAACAGCAAGAATTATTGCTGCAAATGTGCAAAAAAAAAATGTACGGTATAGAAATATAAAACTTGTAAAAACTCTGTAAATATCGTTGACAAACAGGAATGTAAGAAAGATACTTTTAGGAACATTTGCTCGTACAACTCTGAATCAAGATAATTAAGAAGTGTTAATTGAATTCTGACCGTACTAAATAAATGGGCTAACAATAAAGCAGGTACAAACAGCTCTCTCTAAACACTTTATGACCGCTAAAATTCTTTAAACTCTCACTGCAAACAATTTCTTCGAAGTTCGGATAATAATTTCTCTTCTTCTCCCGAGACTGTCAATTATTGTATTTACACATAAAAGCTTCTTAGATCATAATAATACGATACTTATTACTGATCTTTCGCTAACTGTGCCACGTAACTGTTTATACTGGTGTTTTCCAATTCTTCTTAAATAGTATGTACACACTGATAAACAATTAATGCGAGGAAGTTTTAAAAGAACCATAATTTTGGTCAAAACGTTGCAACAGAATGAATATGATCTCTCTTTAAACAAACCTTACTATTAAAAAAGATCGTAAAATGAAAATGGTACAGTTAAAAGGTTTTCCCATTATATGTGTATTTTATACAATCAATCTGTCGCATAAAAACAAACAGATATGATTAATTAAAAGTGTTATAAGGTCTGCAAGTAAAAGACTGAAAAGAACGTCCGCAGTCGGAAAGAATCGACATACTTTATTTCACCGAATAAACATTAAATACAACTTTACAGACTGTTTCTCCAATGAGAATTACTGTCAAGTTATAACAAGGAAAACAGTAAAGTTATAATAACATTATAACTTATTATCTTCAACAGCAAGCGATAATGATACTGTAATTATCAAAGTTTCGATCGCGTACAAAATGGAAACCATCTTCGACGTTATATTAAATTTCAACAGATCGAAAAACATTTTGATTCCTCTTCTGCTATCAATTAAAATGATTGTTTGTTCGTGGAGGAGCTAAAAATATTGTATTCAACGTATGGTACAATTGAAATTAATTCCAATTATTATATCAATTCTTCTTCCATGATTACTTTGGTATTGTCACAAAATTTTATATTCGAACATTTAACAAAAGATTTATCTTAGTTATTTGAGTATTTTCAAATGTGTCAGGTGGTCCGAGGTATTTTGCGAATGTACGAAGATACCAAGATACCAAAACACTTAGGTACCAAAATACCAAGGAACACGAGAAATAAGGTACAAAAATATCAAACGCCGAAATACTAAAATACTAAAATGCTAAAATACAAACATACCAAAATACTAAAGTAAGTAAACGCCAAGATACTAAAATACTAAAAGACTTAAGTACTGAAACAGCAAGATACTAAAGCGCTAAAATGCCAAAATATCAAAATACGAAAATATTAAAACGTTAAACTACCAGAATACTAAAGTGTTAAATCGTTAAAACATTACAAATATTATTTAATAAAACATTAAAATATTAAATGTCAAAGTACAGCAGTAAAGATTTTATCTCTGAATACTTCATGCCGGCAGGAATCAAAAAGATCCCCTATAAAGGAATAAAATAAAAATTTTACCGGTAAAAAGGAATCATTTCTGTAACTGTTCAATATGTCCGTACTTTCCAGCACGCTTTCAATAAAAATGAATCGCTCTCCCGATGCAGGGCGACCAAATTGCGTTAATCCAGTTTCGAGGACGCCCTTTGTGCGTCGTAACGCCATTGCAAAAAGCGCAATCTATCCATGCAGAAATGACGCGAGAGAATGTCCTTTCCGAGAGAGGGGAAACAAAAAATTCGGGAATACCATATGCGACATGGATGATTTTAATTTCGTTAAAAAAGCGTTGATTGTACGAAGGATGAAACGCGCAGCAAAATGACCTTTGAAACTCGAACACTCGGACGTTACTCGGCTATTCACCAGGTTGCCCTTACAAGCTTGTTAAAGGCGATCCTTCATTTTTGCCAAAAAATAATGGGACATGCTGTTTTAAGTTTACTCGGCCACCAGACTTCCAACGTTCGAAAAACAATCGACTTTGAAACTCGAGGAAAAGAATGAAAGGTACCAAGTTCGCTGCGGCGAAATAAATTCTATCAGAATGACGCGCAATTTTCTAAGCCACGTCTGCTCGACAAAAACTGCCGCACGTCGGAAATGTCCACGCTTGGCCTGTACTACTGGAACGAGGTCAATATTGTGTAACGCGAAAGAGACATTTATTATATTAAATTTTATTTTGTTGCGTTGGCAACTCGTTAGAAAAATTGACACAGACTTTTCAAGTGCCAGTAAGACAAAAGCGTTGGTTAGGACAGGCGATAGGGCGTGATAATAATTGACGCATTGTGGAGCTTTCTATGACTCGTCATGGCGAATGAAATATTATACAATGGTACAGACCTGTACCATGCCAGAAGTCACGGTCGTTAGGACACCCTTGACAGTCCGGCCCTTCCTTAACCAAGTCCTTTGACCGAATTTTCTTTAAGGAGGGAAATACCTTTAGAACCGTACCATGTGACCGTGACTCATGGGTGGCATCGCGCCGCAGGTATTCACGCGCTCGGAAAAAAGAAAAAGAAGTAAAATGTCTTATTATTCGCTAGAAATCTACGAATTTCCGTGCGTAGTACATATTTCTTCATGAAACTATCATAAGCAGCTTTAAAAAAAAAAAAAATGTTAGCCGATTCCAGGATTACTCCGTATATCCCTAGGTAAAAGATTTATTTCCATGGACGCGGGTCATTTAAAACGCCACGAAACGGAACGATTTTTTCTAACGCAACAATTATTCACTAGAAGCCAGTGAATCGTTACTAAACTACACATCCTTTCACCAAACCATCAGAATGATTAAAAAACAAAAATTGTTACGATCAATTCATGGACCTCTCTGTATATTAGGGCGAAACGGAATAATTCGAATATTTCAATAATTCAAGCTTCAAATCCAAAATCTCTGTTATTCTGGTAATATACGAATTATTTTGAATCCGAATTTTATACTGGTATAACAATCGAACTTTCGGCTATTCGAAATATGTAAATATTAAATCCAACTTCTATCGTAATTCGGATATTCGAATTTTCCTTACGGTCCTGCTATAAAAAGTGATTAAAAGGTACTCTTTTCGTCGAAACGGGACGAAATAGCTTTCCCAATCGCGGTAAACTAAACTTAGGTGTAAAACCCACATCGAAACTACCATCACGGGACATTCGCGAAATGGCCAAGTGCCAATTCAACGGACATTTATCTGACAGTCGCATCCGTCAGACGTTCGATGTTCGACTGATATCACCAGAATCCGGAACATCGTCCAGGACTGTTACTCTTTCAGCTTAAAACGTGTTCAGACATCGTGTTCGGGAAACTATGTCTCCCGGAGACAATTCCATCGCTAACAACGTAATCGCAGAAATTCATCGAAGTCCTGGACCCTAACCGTTCCGAAAAGAGATTGTTCATCGTCACACTTTATAGCCACGTCCTCTAATATTGTCCCCATCCCCCTTTGTTCCCGACCAGATGGTTCGATACCAGAATAATTCGCTGCAGAGATTGGACGAAGAAAGCTTGATGGAACATGGCTTTCGACGAGGGACTTTGAAAGTTGATATCAGTTGATTAAGAAATATGATATCCTTTATTAGGAATGAAGCATCGGATTTCTAAGTGTCTTTGAAGATTACAAATTTATCAGGTGTACGCACACATCCGGAACAAATGTTTCACACGAATCTTTAGAAACAAGGTAACTGTATCCATATGTGACCTAATGACGCTTCCTGGCACTCCAGATTATTGAACCTGTCTCAAATTTCTAACGAATATGTGGTAACACCTTGTCTATCAGTTTCTACGGATAGAGTTTGATTTCAATCCCTCTTCCTACACAAACGGTAAGGAGTAGCCTTATTTCAATATGCAAAGAAACAAATCGTGATGCACCAAATCCATGAGTCTTAAAAATTAATATTACTCTATTGTGGAAGACACTCGAATAACCGTAGGAATCCGTCACCCACATTATTAGGAATTTGTTCACGTAATCAAATTTTTAATACCAATGTTTTCGATCAAACTTTGAGCATATACAGAGTGATCCATTTTAAATTTCGCGCCCAGTTATTTTCCAAACTATAAGTCGTTTCAAGAAACGTTCCATACAAAATCTTTCTATACTGATTGGGGAAATGCTATTCACGTATATCCCGAGTTTGGAAAATAATTCGGTTCGAAACATCAAATGGGTCACGCTGTATACACCTCTCGCACATACTGGTGGATCTAATTGTAAGAGAACATGTACGAGTATATACGTTCGTCACAGTCGAAATACAAAAGAAAGGAAAAGAACGTGGTTGGCGCACAGAAGTCTGTTATTTCAGAACCGGGACGAGTCAATAAATCCCCCATGGATCAGACGAACGAAGAAAAACGTTGGACTCCGTTCGATAATCGTAATTCGCGTAATTAAGAGAAAATTACAGTCCGTTAAGACGCAAACTGCAACCGTACAAAACGAGAAACGAACGATCGGACACGTTTTCAGCTCGGCTGAAACGAGTGAAGCATCGAGCGAAAATGAAGTGAAACGAAAGGGATTAATTAAGATAGAATCGGATCGAGATCTTCAGTTTCCGTTGGTAGCGGAACGAACAAAAAGTAAGTTACTTATGTACATGCTATCCAGCTACATGGCGAACGACGCCTTTTGTTTTCTTGAATACCTTCCAGAGTTTAGAAATGAAAAACGGCGCGAACAAGTATTTCATCGGAATGCAAACGATGATTAACGACAACTGCGAGAGGCACGCTTCGAGAATCTTGAGAACACTCGAAGGAATATTATTCCGCAAGCTGAAATACCTCGAACGACGGAAATGCAGCCTGTATTTTGAACACGACGACTATGCGGTATTTGAGAAGTCTGATAAATAAACATAAAACATATATTTAACCATTCAACACAAGAAATCGGTAGTGGATAATTTAAGCTCTCTAATTTTCGTACCTTAAATAATATTTATAATTACTAGGAAAACTATTATGGCGTTATATATATTTTTTCCTCAGAAAGAATGATACGACGTTAATGGGTTAACCATTTCGTGGATCAACTTATCTGAATCGAAGATTTAACGTTACGATGATAAATGTTTGCTTTGATAAAATTACTAAATCAATAAGCAAACTACAGTGGGTGATGAAATTAATATGAACAGAAAGAAAGATTATGCTTTTGGTGTTATTGTGACTTTAACTGTAGCGAAGTATACAATATTTTGATACATTTGCAGCATTGTTTTATTTAATCAGTGTACAACAGGAGGCATGTTTATAACAAATTACTAATCTGTGCTACCACCGATCATTCGTAAGTGTAGTTTCATATTGCTAATTCACGTATTTGTTTTTGTTAATTGTTGCTTTTAGTACTGCTGAATATTACCATATTTTAAATATAAATATGTAGGTGGGAAGAATGTGGTAACGGAAGGATTTAAATTCGTTGTTATATTTCATTAAAAAGCATAATATTGTGGTTTGCAATAAAAAAGGGTATCATTATAAATGTATTTTTGATTACATTCTTCATCAAAATTTAAACAGTTATAATTTCAGTGTTCATAATAATTTGATCATCCACTGTACTTATATGAGAAATTTTTATTACGAAAACGCAAAATTTTAATCAACTAAAGAGCAAATAAAATTGAACAGAACTGAATAATTTTTGACAATTATGGACAAACAAGAAATTTAAATAGTAAAGAAACACACATCATTAATTTGAAAAGGACACAGAAATGTTTAAGATATTTCGAAATCGTAAGCAAAGAAAATGGAAGAACGAATTTTGCTCCATCTTGCTTAAATGCACACGAGAATCGTATTTCCTCTATCTCATTTTGAAGCATTTTTCGTTTATGCAAAAAGTAGACCGATGGTGTAGACCGAGCAGCGGTATAGTTAAGTTCAAGGACGAGGAAATAACGATAAGGATAATGATATTTGCTCAGCTGTTAGCAGCCTCGAGGCACGAAAAAGCGGTTTACCGGAAAGTCTGCATTCTGCGCATTTTCTTGCACGAAAATCGCGAATTCACCGCGTCTATACGCGGCAAGAAACGATAGCCACCATGTTTATAGAGGAATTTAACGAGGGAATCTTGTAAATCCACCTAACCGATTCGCGAATAAAACGTTCACCACGACATAACCAAAAGGAAGAAAAAAAATGAACATCGCTGTTAGCACGTGTCTAAAAATAAGAAAAAATAACCGTAGATATGCGAACTGCAAAAATTTACTAGTAGTTACTAAACTACCGTTCCCTTCCGGCTGTAATTTGTCATACCTTTAATTACCGTGTACCATTAAACGCGTTCTTCGCCATTAGCGTCGCGAACTAATCTGTAATAGCATACCCCTGTTTCACAGATTTCAAGAATCATTCTTTCTTTTTTCGTGCCGTTCTAATGAGAAGGAAACGAAATTACGTCACGATTACAAGAATTTCACAGGAATTTGTTTAAACAGCTGAGAGGTTGATTCAAAGATTTATGGATCGCAGCCGAATTCGGGCATAGTTCCAGTAACCTTCGAATAAGAATCGCGAATAAAACGAGATTCGGGAACATGGAAGAGTTTCTAATTTGAAAGTCTCTGAATTAATAAAAATTTATTCAAAGAATAATAAATTTTTTTTTATTCACAATTTGTATTCCCACTATTCGCCGATCAACTTCGTTTTAATCGTAATTTTTGTTTCAAAATCATATCAAATACGAACTTAATATTATTCACAAATAATATATCACTCGTTAAATAAATCTTGATTCGAAAATTATTCGTTATTCGCGAATAATTCTATTCTATTTCCGTTTCTTATTGGAAGATCATTAATTATTAGCTGATAAGATATGATCCCAATGTACACTAGAAAAATCTATGTATAATATTTTTAAAATTAATCATTGATCTTAGATAACTTGTGTTTGTTCATGAAGTTAAGAAACTTTCTACATATGTATCTCAATGATGTTTCACAGTCATGTAATATTCGTTATCTAGCAAATATATCAGAAATATTGATAATATATAATTACTGTCTGTTACGTGTACAATTAAATCAAGCAAGGTTTGTACGTTGTATTTTTTACATGCATCTTATACAATCATTTCCTTAAAGCAACTGATTTAATTTAACGCGTGTTTCCTACGATTACCTTCACTACTGTGATTGAAAAACATTTTGTTTTATTTTTACTTCATTCGATGATGGCGAAGACGACTAATTAATTCTAACTGTTCTAACTAAAACCAGCCAAATATTATGTTCTTTAAATTTAGGCTCCTCGATGACCAATATTTTAATTATTTCTAAAGAAAAATCAATTAAAGGTATTCCTTAACGACCCAGTAGCGTAGCACGGATATATTCTCAAATTTGGTTTGGAGACAGGATTAGAAATGTTTATTTTATTGCAAAATTACTCCATATAAATTGAGGATTAACCATAATTAATCTAAGTTTAGTAATTTAGTATTACTAATCTAGCAATTTGTAATTTTGTAATTTTATAATCTAGTAACTTAGTATTATTAATCTAGTAATTAGTGACTTAGTAACTTATTAATGTGATAATTAAGTAATTTAGTAACTCAGTAATTCAGTATTTTAGTAATTTCGGAACTTAGTAATTTACTAATTTAGGAATTTAATAATCAAGTAATTATTATTAGAATTATTAGTAGGAATTATTAGTGATAGATTTTCACTATATTAAAAAACATACAATGTCTACGAGCCTCAACTTCGACACTAAACGGTCAATTTATTATCAATTTGCCTTCATTTCACTTTTGTTTCCCCGATTTCCTGTCCGAACAGCGCCAAATTTTGTAAACCCTGAGAATTTCCAGGTAACGTATCACATATATGTTTCGTGGAACCTGGGAACTTTATGTAAACCCTTCTGTCGGCACGGTAATTAAAGTGCTCTCGAATCGTCGAGAGCTAAAACCGAAAATTATGCAACTCTTGTCCCGCCTATAATTTACCTGCATAAACGGCGATCATGAAACTTATAAGCTGTCGTACGCGATTGTCATTTATTTAAGATAACCCGAATGAAATCAAGTACTGGTCGGGTTATCCAACGATCGCACGATTACAATTTCAAATTCACGCATCCTTGACTGATGGTAAATGCCAAACCGAGCCGCTTCAGCTTCTTTCGTATTCAATTACGGTCACAGTGACGTAATTTTCGAGCTGGCCACCAATGAAATCACCATTAACGCTTTCTATCGACGGAGAAATGGTTATTAATCATCCCCCGAAACTCGTTCATATGAATCATCCGGTCACCTGCTTATCGTTGCATAAATTTTTGTCGCCTTTTTTAACGACGTTTTAACTCTTAAGTGTATGGACCTTTTTTTAAAGATAATACAACATTTTGTATTTGTTTGTAGAGAAATCAATTAGTCAAACTAATTGTGAAAAATCCTAAATTCGCAATACGAAGCTATTATGATTTAATTGTCGTTGAATAAAATTTCACTTCGAAGATTATTGGAATAAAAAATTACTCGCTATTCTTCCCGATTACAATGGTATTACTATGAATAATACGTTTGCCGCAGGTATAACTTTCGGTAAGTGAAAAAGAATAGTTTTCGATTTTATATTAAAATAAAATTAAAAAGCAAAACGGACTAAAGGTATACTGAATCTAATACATTTGCAATTTTCTTAGCAGAAGTATTAGATACGATACGATTTTTTCTTGAAATTCCAAAAATTTGATTTGAACCTTAACACGTTCACTGCCACAGTGAAAACGGACGTGGGTAGTCAGACACGCTGAAATCCTAATGATCAACAATACAATCAACTAATTTTCAAATTTAACTTTTCAATTCGATAGCTAGCATTATTAGCTTAATGTTAACGCTATCAGTGGTTTATTTTATCATTTCTGTTGGTAATTATTTGATTGTACAAAATTTCGGGTGCCGGTCACCGGTGACCCCCGTGACAGCCAACGCGTTAAAATTACAGATAACATAAAAATTACAATTTTCAATTTACTAATTCTGAATAAAAAACTAAATATTTTATCTAAGTAAATTCAGTAGAATAATTTAAAAGTATCAATCATGAAAAATAAACACAAGCAAGAAACCTTTCGAATGGATACGTATTTTTAAAATAAGAATTTTCTAAATCATTTTTTCCCCCTCGTATTTATCTTATCCAATCTGTACAAACGAATCTGCGAACCTTTATTATTCAAACATACATTTGTACAAATTGAATGACAAATGAAACACAAAAGACTCGGGAAACTTTTATTTTAAGAACGCATAAAAAACCTTCGAACTTTTCCTACGATGTTACAAGAAAACCCCGAAGCTGTGCTTTGCAGACAGATCTAAGAAAAGTAAAAATGCCGCAAGTTGTTCAACCATTTTTCAGCCAAAACGTTGCGCTAATTAGTGGTATTCGTGTTTCAAGGAAACAGAGGTAACCATTCAGCTGGAAACTCGTGACAAATCTTCGACCATACATATCGCATGCGAACTCGAAAGAAATGGTTAGGAAGAAACGAGTCGTAAACGTGGAGACTGCCGACTGTTACCGTTCCTTTGCTTACTGTATGAGAATATTAATGATTCAGGAATGGTACTTGCACACGTAGGATCCGTCACGCGATGCAAAGGGGCAGTGTCGTTAAAATAAGAAAAATAATAGAGAAGAAGATCGGTGCAGAGATGCAGCTGCAAGAACATAATTTTACTGCTTTGTAAAATTATTCGTTTGTTCATTTTCTTATGCACAGAACGATAGAACAGGGATTCGTTCGCTAAATGAAGGATAAAGATCCTGATGAACGGAATATTCTTCAGTAGTCATCATTTGCTCATTTCCTATTGTATAGTGTCAGAAAAAGGATCCTGAAATTTGGGGGTTGGTAATTTGCGCTCTGAGGATTTTTATATACGATCGAATCTAGTTTACTTTTCCAGCAAAGCTTTCAAAAACCAAATGCAGTATTTTGGAAGAAGAGAGTTACAAATGTTTATGAATCTATTTATTTTCATTCCTTTCTTTAATTTTCTATGTTCCTATATCATATTTTAAAATACCCTCATAAATTAAATATGTCCTCTCAGAGGCATCACTCGAGTGCAATTAACTAAAAATGTTTGATCGAAATTGGTCAAAATTCTAGTTTACAACGTTTGGACCCCTTTCTACTTTCTAGGACCTTCTTTAGACATATTATGTAGATTTTACTTACATATTAAAATGATAGAAAATACAACACTGATAGCAAGCATATTAATTTATAAACTAAACATCTGATAGACTCGTACTTGCTTCTACTGTGTTAAAACAACAATTTTCTCGATTCACGGAAACTTAATTAATATTATATATCTGATGTTAATATATAATACTAAATAATGATTTTTCTTCACTACTGTATGAACATAAATGCATCATACACCGGTATTCCATTAGCCTCGCTGATAAAACTACGAAACAACGTTTTCTAATGGAAATAATATTTCTTCTTGGCAGGGGGTATTTTTGCGAGACCGAGAAACACGACGGCTGAAATCGTAAATAATTTTCGTTTCGCGGTTTCCGGTGTTTCTCCGCCGAAACTTTTAAAATACGATTCGTTACAAGCGTTCCTGAACACTTTGGCCCGTTCGATTTATTGCAACGGACTTTTATTAAACTTTTCTAATCCTCTAAATTCCAATTTATCGACGACCGATTATCGAAATACCTTCGCTTTTTTAAATGTAAGATGTGACGTAAAGAATCATCCAAATCGAGGCTCGCTCCGTTTGAAATAGAATTCGAATAAAAATTGACAAAAAAATATAAAGCCTGCTTGTACTAGATGGGAAGTTTGAAACAACAGAAACTACTGTACCAGAAATTAATTAAAAATAAACACTGTCATTTGGCTCTTTCCGAGCCACGGTTTTCATTTGAATATTGTAAGAAAGAAACATTATGATAAAAAGTATCTTTCCAGTTGTTCAAACGGAGTTTGCAATTCAGCGTATCAATTAAGGATTAAAATGTCCCGGAGCGAAAAACCGATCGATTCGCAGAATCGTACAATAGAATGAACAAAGAGCCCATATTTTGGAGCACGATCATAGGTCATCGACAAAAGCATCGGATGTCCCTATTTCTCAAAGTGAGCTATAAAATCCCGGTACGAAACGTTTCGATTTTCGGAGGATCGGACGAATTCGACGAAATATTCTTTGAGCGTCGAGTGTCGGCGAAACACCGGGCCGGCGTTTGACAAACGAAACGAAACGCGGGTCGCATCTGGCCAGAAGAGGACCCTGAAAAATGCCGAGCAGATCGAGAAAGTATGCGGCACACGGGGGAAGCACGGGTCCGGATCGAAAGCTCGCCTCGTACCTTGACGACGAGCGAAATTGAAGCGGCGCGGCGGTTTCAGTCGCTCGCGAACCTCCACCGTGGATGTTTGCTCTCTCGTGTTCGACGGGACCGACGGATCGACGACACAGTGATTGAACGAAACAAACAAAAAAGTTATCAATTGGTGAATTAATAAACGAAAGAAGACCGCTTGATGAATGAATCAAAGTGTGGCTGGTAAACGAGGATGAGGACGATTCTGTTCACGTGTTTTTATCTGTGCACCAACCACTACGGCGAGTAAAATCATCGATCGAACAGGTGGAAATCATGCGGATGTTTTTGTTCCTGATTCTCTGTGCCGCAGGTAAAGGAACCGAGTTACCTTTAACCCTGTATCGTTCGAATTTTCTATGTTTTCAAAAAGGAATTGAGTATCTTTGGAAGTATCTATATTTCGGAAATATCACGATTTCGATATTCTATGATCGGACTGATTATGGCATACGTAAGCCAAATGGTAACAAGATGTATTTCTGAATCACGACCTCCGACCGAGGTACAGAATTTTTCTATTTTATAATTTGCTAATTATAATATACGATGGTCACAACAGTGCAAAGTGTATTTCTGAAATACGACGAGTGACTGGAGTACAATAGTTTTTCTATTATTTCATGATTTATTAATTGCGATGAACAGTCATCAATAGCACAGTGTATTTCTGAAATTATGACGAATGATGGAAATACAACATTCTGTTCCACTACTTTGTCGTTTATTAATGATAATATATGGTCACCAATAGCACAGTATGTTTTTGAAATTATGACAAGTGGTTGAAATCCAATATTTGTTTCATTGCAAGTCGCAATAGCGTAGAGTGGAAAAGACAAAGAAGAAAGTATAATATGTTACTTCAAAGATACAGAAGTGTACAGAAGGTTCAATTCGAGATCACCATCGAAATCGAGAATGACATAACAACTGATTAATGAAAGATAAATCGAACAGATATTATCATTCTTTTCTTTTTTGTATGGTCGATGATTTACCTTGATTCTTATCCATCTGGATAGAAATTTCTTGACACTGACAAAATGAATTTCACGAGTGTACAGCAGAATAGAGCAAAATATTTAAAAACCCGTAGGAATTTCGTTTTATGGTGGAAAATTAAATTCGCGAGGTATACTCTTATCAACGTGTCGTTTGTGAGAGTGCTCTGGAATGAAATCTTTTGATGGCAGCGTTGAAAACAGGTGCCAGGAGAAAGAAAACTAATTATCAGATTGCGGGAAAAAGTTCCTCTGTCCTTTCGAATGTAGAATATAAAATAAACTGTCGGTTAAAGTGAATTTAGTAATTAAGAGTGCCGACAGAAAATGGAACGAGTTATGTAGTCCCTTCGTTCGTGGAAAAATTGTGTTTTAACGAAAAAACTTCGATTCGATTGTACAGTGAACATTTTTAAACTAATTACACATATCATTAAGCATTCTACCATTACCATATGTTATCGTTAATCAAATATTTATATTTGATTATTTTAGCTATTACTAGTCTAAATTTTTATATTTTATTATTAGCTAATATTCCCCATTACGCTAAATGAAAATTCATTAATAAATATAAATATGCTTTTATAGTCAGAAACGAATATTTGTAAAATGAAACAGTTTGTACGTATCGTTCAGTGTATCGTGCAAAATTACTACATTCACTATGAATACACACCCTGGTAATTAGTACAGTAGAAATAATCGCGACTAATAGCGGTCTTATTGTTAGGAGAAACTAGGCGACTTGATAACGCAACGTTAAATTCATATCTTCGCAGGTGAATTACTCAGAAAATTCGAGATAACGGAAAGGAATCGATGATGTACAGTGGGTCGAAAAAGTATTCGGACACCTTTTAAAACACAATTCCCTCTTTTGAAATTAAACCAAATGCCTTGAATTTTTTTTAAGAAGCTAAAAGAACTACTTAACTAGATGACAAAAAGAAAAAATGTTGAAAAAGACACAGTCGATTGAAATTATGAAGGTTACAGTGAGGATCACTTCATAATTTCCTTATCCTTATCATAATTTTCCTTTCCTGTATCCTTCATAATTTCAATCGACTGTGTCTTTTTCAACATTTTTTCTTTTTGTCATCTAGTTAACTAGTTCTTCTAGCTTCTTAAAAAAAATTCAAGTCATTTGGTCCAATTTCAAAAGAGGAAATTGTGTTTTAAAAGGTGTCCGAATACTTTTTCGACCCACTGTACATATAATCGGTGTCACGTTTGACCAGTAACTCAATAAGGCTACTGTATGATCGATCAAAGATTAAATATCATCAATTAATTAATTTGTGCATATAATATTGAAACGACCGGTCGTAGTTTCTAATAGCTAAATAAATGAAATATTCCCTTGCGAATACTTTCAGCTTAACAGATTAGAATCTCCTGGATTAAATATAAGCTCAATAAATATTATTGTGCAAGTTTTGCAAATACCTTCGGAGAGATAATTTAATTTGCATTGCCTCGCGAGAAAATTTCCATATTTATTGAATCGTGGCTCGGGGAATATAAATCCTTCTTTAAGGATCATTCATTCGTTCGATAAATAAATCACTCTAGAATGATAATTTTTTTTTTAATCGAGGAAGACGAATAAAGGCTCGCTTAATAAATATCGCGGATATTTGAATAAAGGTCTTGTTAAATGAAAAGGATCGATAACTGATATTCTGGAGTCAAAAAATATTGATCGTTAAGTATCTGACACAGGACTACAATTTTTTTTCTTCTTTTTTTTTAATTATAACCCTGTATCACGGATGATAGATTGCCATTGGTTATTTAAATCGTTATTAAGTATATGTATACGACATCGTATATAGCAATTAATCAATCACCATCTGCCTTGCTAATTATAATTATATTTATCATTACGCATCTGACATGACACTACATTTTATTTCATTTTTTTTAATTGCAAATCTGTCTCATAAATGACAAATTGCTGTTGATATTCAAATTGTTACTAATGGACTAGAATATTAGAATATTAATTACGATTTGCCTTGCTAATTATAAATATATTTATCCTTCGATCGCTCGAACCGCTTTGCTCGAAACTAAGAGAATATACTGCAGATTATACAAAATTTTACCAAAGCAAATTCTCGTGCCATTGGTATTTAAATATTTTATTACAATTAACCAAAAATTAATATGGAACAACGACACAACATTCAGTATAACAACCTACTATAAAACATTTGGTATTTTAACCTTAAATTACTAAACTTAAATCAGTGTTACTCTATCACTATTCATTCTTTTTAAGAAATGTATTATTAGCTGTTAATTAAAAAAATATAAAAGCGTACAAAATTAACTTTGACGTGTGTTCGGTGATCCAGGGTTAATTTCGTTAAAACAATAAGAAACATTGATAATAGTAAGAGAATGATAGAAAAGGCAAATAGCAAAAATAATACTGATAAAATAAAAACTGAATAAAATCCTAATTCGATGGGCTGCAGTAAAAAGTAAGGTTACATATACTATTGGATACCCAGAGGTCCGTAGTGAATAGATCGGCCATCTATTTTCGTTAGAGGGTACACGCAGACCGGCCACAACGGTATTAATTCGGATTGCAAATGTGTCACAAAAATAGCGTAACCGATAGAAACTGTCACCCAACAAAATTATCCAACTACAAATCGCATAATCATTGATTGCCGTTTAACCCATATCCGAATGACACTCGAACTTCCACAGAAATCCATGACCCATATATTATTAAGAGTTCTTTAATTCGTTTAACCTGAAATACTCGTAACAGGTCCTTGAAACGACGAATAATGGAAACAATGAAGCATCGAGAAAATAACAAATTAAAGTATTGCCTAATGAAATTATCAATAATTTCAACGTGGCAGTCAAAGTGTTAAAGAATTCATATGGGCTACCTACACCGAGTATATTTAGATCGAATTAATGAATGAGAATGTGCACGCAACTTTACAATGTTATACGATTTAATTGAGGATAAATTGCTTAACACTCGAAGCACGGATAGCTCGGTCAGATATGACCCACGCTATGACTTCAGGAATTCAGATTATGCACCTATTGAACACAATATAAGAAAATAAGGTTATAAGATAGCAAATGATTATCAGATAATATTCATTACTGTGTTTTATATTTAATTTCCCTCAAAACACTTGAACGTTATTTTCATATTTTTCTCATAACATTTTCATAACGTATCTACTGTTACCTATTTTTCCCTATATAATTCCTGCAAGGAAGGCACTCCGACCTAAATATAATTCGTCTGTCCTAAAATGGTGAAATGGTGAATTTGTGGAAGTACTTATGTTTCCAAATCGCGGCAATATTCCAAGGCGCAATACTTGCTCCATTACGCCATAATTTATTTGTTATGGCATATCTAAGGCACAATAGCAAATAACGGAAAGTATGAACAGAAACGTTTGGAATTTATGATAGAAATTTCATGCGTTACTTTGAAATCTCGCGAGTGTACGGAAGATTCAATCAACATTTTGTTCGGTATTCGTGTAAGAAGAAATTGCTCGATCATTCTATAATCCCACGTATAAATTGCTACTGATAGTTCAAGATATCGCGAACACGATTTCTTGTTCCAGTTACAAAATATCTATTAGTTCAAAATTATGAATGTGATAAGAAAATTTCCACGAAATTTTACGATATACAGCAACAGTTTATTACCTTATTCTCGATACAAGAAAAATAATAACAAAAAAATATTCATTCATAAATTCTTATACTTATTTACTATTTCGTTGAAATATAATTTTAGGGAAATTTATTTTAATATTCTTAAAATAATTTGAACACAAATTCTTTCAATGCAAAAATGTAGTTTAAAATTTTGTATAAGTATCTTTTTTATTTCTACTAAGTAATCATTATGAACGAATATGCCAATAGTAATTTTCTTTAATTAAGAAAATTATGCCTCTTTAATCGAGGGAAAAACAATTACGTGCGTGATTAGAATGATTTTCGAGACATATGGTATGAATTCTATAGAAACTTGTACCCACGAAAAAATGTACGATACAAGAACAGTAATTAATCTTTAACACACCTATTAATGACAAATCATGTTTGACATTTTAAGAACGTTTCACGGAAATGCATGCAAGAAACACTTGTTGATTTACCAATTAGAATTATGGATCACAAAACTGAATTATTAACAGAAATGTAAAACAGCTTACAAACGGTTAGGACATTTTTTCGAAATAAAATTGTTTGCAGTACAATTCAATTTGCAATAAATATCATTACTGAAATATTTACTGATTTCCAAAATAAAATTACTTTTTCTCCTCGTTATTAAAAAAAAAAATTCACCGCCTTTAAATTTCTTGCCTCACGGAAATATTTATTAAAATTGAACGAATATCAATTTCCTATCAAAGTAAGTAGGTATATCGTAATTAATAGCCTCTTGAATTCGAATGATTTTGGCACGAAATACAATAGGACGATCGTGAATATATTCTTGTAAATTGAATTACAAACCGTGGAACCGAATCAGTGAAATCCTATTTAGGAGTAAGTTATGCCACCATTACAAATAAGATAATGAAGCACAGGGCTGAGAATAGGGCCTAAACATTTCACTCACGTGTATCTAATTAACAAAAAAGAAGCACGAAGAAATTGTCATATTTAATTACCAAAACGTACGAAAACGAAAGATAAAATCTTCCAGCATTTTCTATATAATAAAAATAAATGTCAAATTTCAAACTTCATTAATTCTATAAAATACAATATGTGACAACCAAAGCGTTAAATTAATTAAAAATAGGCTATGAACTTGGCTCGTTCCATCGCTATTAGTGAAATAAACCAACTGTGTACGATGTATGCAATTTTTTTCAATTTTATCTGAACTATGACCGCATAATGTTATTCATATTAATACACGTCAAATCCTCTGTAACGAAGATATCTTGAAACCGACATGAACGTACGAGGTTCTGTTAATATTTGAATATTAATTATCGCTAACGTCTAAACCGGTACAACTCAATTATGAAAGTTCACCGTACACCAACTACACGTTATCGAATCGTGGATATATGGAAACGCGTGCCGTCAATATCTATCTATAGTTAAATATGTACAAAGCAGGTTTGAAAGTCTGTTGATACAGGTTGACCTAACTCTGCATCACAAATTTTCGCTGATTACGCGAATACTGATAATAGATAAGGAACGGTGCTGTTTCACGGGAACCTCTCTAACAAACGTTGTTATATTACTGGATTTTTACACGGAACAATAATAAATTCAGACACTAGCATACATTTTGGTGGTATTTTACGGGGAAAATGGTGGCAGTTTTGAAGTAATTAATTCCTGTTGAATTACTGTGATTAATTGATGTCAGTCACGAATTGATTGCTCGTTCTAATTTAATTTTAGTAATGGAGTACAATGCTAAAATAACATTCGTATTAAAATCAACATGCGTACAAGGATAAATTAATTAACTGCTTCTGAACATATTTAAAGTATTAAAAAAGGGTTTTGAGAAAAATTAAAATTATTTTAACAATTAATTCCCAAATAATGTATTATCTATATAAATAAATGAACGTTGGGGGACCTTTGATTAATTTACAAGTTACGAATTGAGTTCTACCTTGATGAATTTTCCACGTTATAAATGTAATAAAATAACTGGAAAATGGAAAACTTTGTACTGGCACTGATACATACTTAAACTTAGAAAAATGTAGAAACTTTCATGAATATAATTTTGAATTGTAATATTGGTCGTAGCAAAGTGGAATGAATTAAAACATTATTTTTATCGCCATTTTCGTTCAACTGCATCAACTGCGTATCAAGAGTTTGAAATGAAACTTTGTTTAAGAAAAATTTCGATGAGTAATTTATAAAATACTTGCCAATTATTACGATAAATTAAAATTTTTAGAATTACTTTGAGAAGCAAAAAAATGAATTTAGAAAACGAAAAGCTAATTTTCTAAATTAATGAATTCATGTCGAACATTAAGCAAAAATATTTCATAGTTTTCATATAATTAACACAGAATCCCATAGCTTATCAATAAAACTCAACAACTCTAGATAATTGATCCTATTTAATGTTTGTAATGATTAAATAACAAGCGAATTGTATAATCCTATCGCATTATACAATTTCTCAAATGGATTTTAGAATAATCATTTCGCCACTGCTTGAGAAAATCATTAAAACTGTAATATTGCAAACGACATCGTTACAATTCCATCTATTTTCCATTCCAACGCAATGAACTTCATTTCTGCCTCGTTTAAGATATGCGCGCGGACAGAGTAAACAGAGAACACTAACAGTTAAACGATAAATATTCAACAGCCATGAAAATATCATTAGGAAAACTAGTATCGAAGAAAACATCGAACGGTGACCCGTAAGGACGTTAAAAATAGCCAATTTATGCACAAATCGCATGCAAATCCGCGTCCGTAAAAGTCGAGCTTCGACAGCGTACGACTGAAAGCAACCAGACGTTTGCCTCGATTAATCGATGAGAGGGGTCGTTCGTTTGTCATAATCTGCCATGAACTAAAAAGGACAATTTGCGCATGGTATACTCTGAAAGCCGGATCTCTGCCGTTGAATGTCTGCGAAACGGGTGCAGAAAATAACGATGGGGCTGGATCCGACGCAATCGCGAATGAATACGCGACGAGATAAAGCTAACGTTTCATAATGGCTATCGTTTGCGATTCGCGCGGAAAAAAAAAACAGAAAAGAGCTTTTCAACGGCTGCAAATTTTCACGAGCACACGCGATTCTACCCGCCTCATCCTCGTATTCGAAGGAAATCGACTTCGTAGCGCGATCAAAATGGATATTGACGCGAACCAGTTGAGAATATAGTTTCATCGTAAATACAAGGTGTTCAAAAAACAAAACAAAAAAAAAACTATTCAAGATTTATACGGAACACAAGGCATACCATTCTGATTCAAAAAAACATTGGTACACGTGGGTCGAAAACCCGATCGTTTCCGAGATATAATGTATGTAATAATGTTTTGATTGCTTTGAAATAATTGCTACGGTAATTTATTATCTCATAACTACTATTAAATAATTAAACAATTACCAGGCACTTTGAAATAATTACTAATAGTTACTAGTCACGTTTAACCTAATTCAGACCTAATCTATTCAGACTATGGTAATTTTCTAGTATTGTAGCAAGCGATTGGGGTATCTTTTTCCACGCCATCATTTTCCCTATCTGACGGACGCCTGTCTGTTTCGTAGTTACATAGTCACAAGATTTATTAAATATTAATATTATTAATAATATTGATCAGAACTATATGCCCCATATACCATATCAATCTTGAACTGTTTCTTTTTCTAACAATCTGTATAGTTCTTCGAAGACAGGTCTTTTGTGAATTCAAACAGAATGCCATCGCGTATTTAGCACATGCTTTTGTGATAACAAAAATGCGACATCAGGCAATTTGAAGCCGAAGGTTACTTAACACGTTGACTGCCACGGCGAAAACGAACATGACACGTTGCAAGAAACGTTGAAACTCCAATTATTAAGAATGCAATTATTAACACTAAATTGCCATTATTAACACTAAACATGGTTTACCTTTTCTGTTGTTAGCTCAATGATAGGATTATACAAAACTTAAAGCGTTGGTAATCAAGTGATCCTCCTGAAGCTATTGAAAATTTCATTAGGCAATAATTTAATTTTAATTTTTTACTAAAAAGTATCTAAAAATTTTAATTGATTAACCATTGGAAAAAGTGCAAAGAATCATATAAAAATAATATAATTTGAAAAGAAATATATGTATTTTTGAAGGCTTATTTTATGAAACAACATATGTACCAATCTAATTAAAAAAAAAAAAATATTGCAACCACTGGTCAATCGCACACTCAGATTTCCACGTACCAGCTTACGAAAACGTTTAAAGTTTACAAATTTTTGTAAAACTTTTCGACGAACGAACCGATTACAGATCTGGTGATCTGGTTGGAAGGCAGCCTGAAATTCGTGAAAACAGCTCAATCAATTGGTAACCTATTTTCACGTTGTTAGTATTCCCTTGAGCTCGATAATAAACGACGAAAGTGGAAGATATACGGTGCAATCGGCACTTCACATTTCCAGCAGTGCAATTATCATGCACGAATGCAATACCATCCCAGTCGATGCATCGCGTAACTTTCTCGGATGAGATCATTCATGGTTCGCAGTACGGACAACATCAAACGCATTGAACTGGGTTAGGAACACTTCATGTTACACGGAAGTTTAATTCGTGTTAACTCCCGAGAACAAATTGTGCAGAAACCTTAAACGTCCGACATGAATCAGTTTTAAAACCGTATGATCATTCCTTTCTGTTATTATCATCATCATCATCACCGTTTCTATGACTATTACGATATTACTACCGTCAAATGTCGAGATGGCAAATGGATCAATATTCCATTTATTTATGTACGAGACAATTTCATTTTCTTATCACCTAAATTTGAAATTACTTCTTTAGACATTATTTTTCAATTCATGAAGGTTTGTCGGTTCAAAATCTGTATCGCTCAATTTTACTTAAAAATTCTTATTCTGTTTAAATATATAAAATTTTTAAACAAGAAACTTTTATAGACCAGAAAGTAGTATCTAAAGTGATAGCATAAAAATTAGATAATATTTCAATTTTCTTTATTTCCCCATCACGAGGAGCCAAACTGATAAAACTGTAAAACAAATATAACATCGTTATCTTTCAAAAATTCGAATTTATCATTACAAACAATACGGTGCTACTTTATATGCATTATTCAACCGAAACATCAACTGTTGAGGAAATATTATAAGACACCTTCAATCACTCTTCAAATGTTATCTTGAAAAACATCTGTATACTAATGAAAATATCGCTACACAACGATTCTCAGCATCGACCCGCGTAAAGTTTCTCAATTTTATGAGCCATTCAGTATTCTTTCGAGGTAAAACGTTTGTCAAATTATTTCCGTCTATACAGGGTGTTCAAAAAAAAACCATTCAATATTTATATGGTATGATAAAAAAAGCTTTAGTAAACATAGGTCAAAAGGTCAACCGTTCCTGAGATATAAACATTTTTAGTGTGAGGGAGCACTTAAATACGGTATTCGGTCAAAGGTGGATTGGACGTGGTGGACCAGTTGCATGGCCTCCTCGATCCCCCGATTTCAACCCTTTGGACTTCTTTTCATGGAGATATTTAAAAAGCCAAGTGTATTCCTCGCCGATAAATGACTTAGAAGAATTACGTAACCCAATCCACCATGCTTGTCAAATAATTCGACAGAAATGTGGAATTTTCGAGAGAGTTCGCGACTCACTCAGTAAGAAGAAGATGCCAAGCGTGTATAGAAATGGAAGGTGGACACGTGGAAAATCTTCTGTAGACATCGAAAATTCAGTAGTAATTTAATCATGATATTAGCAAACAAAAATGTTTATATCTCAGGAACGGTTGACCTTTCGACCTATATTTACTAAAGCTTTTTTACTCAGTACAGTGCGTCCTATATACCATATAAATATTGAATGGTTTTTTTAAACACCCTGTATAATGCCTAGCATTTGCAATAATTCACCCGTAGAGGACGAGCTCGAGGACAATTACATAATCCTCAAATCGCGTTCAAGGACAAGAAATATAAATGAATCCACTCGGAACGAACGTCCCGGGATGTCCTGTCCCGCCTGTGCAGGACATTTTGCTCGATTTCCCTCGATTGCCACCCGTAAAAGGAAATGAAAGAAATTATTGCATACGAGAAAAGGACCGTAACACTGAACCACTTTAGCCTCGTCGCATACTACAGCATGCACAAGCATGACGTAATAAATTTACCGTGAGCTGTATTCCTACCTGCCTTCGCCGCAGACATTTATTTTTATGAAGCATTAAAAATTGTAATAAATGAAAAAATGTTCGATGCACATCATGCTAACTCTGACATAAGTATCATATTCTATACTGGATAAAAAATTTCTCAATTCGAGAATCTTTGGACATTGATCCTTTAGTATGCATATAAATAGTGCTATTTTATAATTTCCTTTTTTACGATAACGAAATGTTACGAAAGTACCAATTTATGCGTCTAATAATCGTGGAAAAATAATTTGAATAATCTCCAAAGGGAAATGACACGTGGACGTTAATAATACAATTTACACTAAAATAGTGATTTAATAAAAATAAAACAAATGGAATTGCCAACGTTAAAATTAGAAAGATCATAATACTTTGTAACTGAAGATTTTTTTGCTCTGAAAACACGTATAGATCGGTCAGATTTGACCCTGTCAAAATTAAATCTATGGGTGCTCTACGAAAAATGTAAATTTTCTATGCAAGAGTATACTAAAAGTAAAGAAATGAAAATAAAAATCAGACAACAATGTTCTTCATAAACTGAGAAGATACAGGACCAATTTTCAGTTTCTAAACCATGCTAGTTAAAGGTTAACAATAACTTTCCAATTACAACCATATTACATGCTTGACTTTGTCATATCTCGATGAATATGAAAATTTAATCATAGAATATTTTTTATCCTTTTTCAGGCATATCGGCTGTCGTGGTGCAACCATACAATGTCAGTATTAGTCCAGCAGTAAATAATCGGCACAGGATCGGCCGACAAAACGAGCATATAAAACGATACGCGTGTCCTGTAGGGTTCTTTCGATTGAAAAGGTATTGCTATTATTTAAGCGGAGGCACAGCACACTGGAGGGATGCATATTTCCATTGCAAAGACAGAAATGCCACCCTGGCGATTCTCGACAGAAACGGAAAGGATAGGATGCTGAGGAAATATTTAATGAGCGATCAGTTCAGTAAGTAAAAATATTATTCCATACAATATTGTATAATAATACAACTATCCTTTGACTCCTTAAAAAATGTTTTTTGCAAAAGGGATATATTTTGTATGCAAAGAGTATAGAAGAAAATTTTCGATGTGTTGATTATAACAACTGAATACAATTTATATTGAAATTTACGAATAAGAAGTCCAAATTTACTTTTCTCATGTGATTTGCACACTTTGTAAATTATCGTGACTCTTCGAAATTTAAAACATTGATTATTAATGATACAATCGATTATTTTTCAGCGAAATTAGAAAGATGGATCGGTGGAATATTTAACTGGCAACAAATGGCCTGGGAATGGGGTGTAACCGGTGAAAAGGTGATTTTCCAAAATTTCGGCAAACCACAGACTGAACAATCGAAACAACAGTACGCCTGGCACTGTATCACGATCGATCCGAATTTAAGATACAAATGGAGTCCACGAAATTGCATCGAACGGAAACATTACGTATGCGAAGTGCAAGCCGGTCGTATAGGTGAATTCCCAAATTTTTCTCATCGATATTCGTAACAACTGCCTCAAGAATTTCAAAATTCAACCATCGTTCAAATATCTATTATTACGCGTTCACTTTCACTTATTTATTAAATGTACTCTTTCTTGCAAAACTAATAATTCTGCATATAATTCTTCAACTTGTATCAAATATATACATAACTATAAGGAAGTATGCTAATCAAGGATTAATTACGTATTGATGATTTTTTATTTTGTGGATCAACGAAGCAACATATGTGACTTGCTGAAGAATTTTAAAATATGAAATTTAAGTTTTACTTGTAACAGAATATAACAAGTTGATAAAAGTAATAAACATGCGAAGGGTTAATTAAAACACGTCATATATGAAAAATCAAAATGAACTAAATCTTTGTAAGGTAGAGATGATAGCGATAAATACAATTGAAGTAAAAAAGAATATATAATGTCTTTTTTAAATTGCAGCCAGAAGACGTAAGAAGACGACTGATTCGTTTGCGCCGCAAAACCAAAGATTAAAGCCCCGAAAGAGAGGCAAGAAGTATTCAAAAGAACCGCACAAGCCGACCAAACAGAACAAACAACGAGCAGCGTGGAGAAGAAATTTGGCGGAACAGAATGCGAACAACTATTGGATGCACGGCGTTAAGTTGGGTGCAAGGCCACCGCCCAAGTAAGATTTCTGACATTCTCCCATATGCAAATTGTTCACGAGCAAAGACATACGCTTCGTTCGGAATTCAAATTTAACAAACTCCGAAAAACGAAAGATACGGTAACTGTGCCCAATATGGCTTGATAGTGATTTTCAATTTCACCAAAAATTAGATTATTAAACTGGCTTCGAATCTTTTAATCCACCAACGATGAAGCTTGAATCAATCGTGGCCCAAATTTCGAGAAAATTAAACACTATTTTGACTGAAATTAGGTGCAAGAAGTTTTTAGCCATAACATATCGGCAAATAATATTTAAATTGATAATAGAAAATAATATAAATAGTTCCAACAGGGAATAGATAAATAACTAAATTTAAAAATTAATAAGTTTAATTTATTTAATTTTTCTTAACTAAATTTTTGTTTTCTCTTTATTTTTATTCGTAACAAGAAATACTATTTCAGTAATATTATATTTTTGACCTCTGGAAGTTAATGGATTGAGTACAATTACCTTATTTTAAATGAAAATATCACGTGTACCAATTTAATAACAAAATTATGATTACAGTATAAGAACAGGATACCCAAGAAATCGACTACGACACCATCCCAACAGAACTCAAACGAATTATCCCAAAGTGGACCAAATCGTACCCCGACGACCAGAATATGGTGCATTTTTGGGCGACGGACCCAGCAATGGTCCGCAAAGTTTAACGGACATAAGCAGAAGCTTCTTCCAATACCCTGGCAAAATCAATCAACTGGCCAGCGAAGAGGTTCTATTGAAACCTTGAACAAACACGCTGCCAACCATCAGGATATCTAATTGAACTCTTTATTTGATAGCTTTAAACGTTATCGATCATAACCACTTAAAACGTCTATCTCGCGAGTACCTTTCTCCGTTCTTTGTGTTTTACGTTACATGTCTGCAATCGATCATGATTTCTGACGCTAGAACTATCGAATGAATCAAAATGACTGGGCTTCAGATTTTTTATTTTAAATCGCAAAATTTATTAACACTTTTATTCGCGACTTTGAATCGTAATCTTCTATGCCACAATTCCTCAGTTTATCTTCATTCGTTAATTTCAATTCGAATGAATAGTTTTCTTAGCGATCCCGAGTTTGACATGAACAATAATTTGAAATTTCAAAGTTTATTAATTCCGTAAAATGCATAACTGTCGAAGTGTTAAGATGCTTTTGTCAAAATGTACGTTAATTTTTCTTTTAAATACGGACTTATTGTATATGCTAGTGTATGTATTATCCTATATTTATTTATCGTTAATGTAAACGTAAGTGAACAGCGAACGTCGACAGTTCTAGTGTTAATTAATCAATTAAAGCAGAGGCGGTTCCAGAAGCATTCATCGAAAGAGGTTAAGATATATGAAAGTATTATATTTTTGAATCTCTGTTTGCACATCTTACAAATTTATTTATTAACATTTTTATCAAATGGCCTAAATTATTTTGACGGAAAAAATTAAACAAATCAAAACTTGATAAAATTAAGATACTGACTGGAACGATTTCATTTTATGATACAAACCGATGTTTCCAAGAGTCTTGGATCCGCTACTGTTAAAACATTGATTTTATGGAAAGTGAAATTTAGTACCTAATTACTTTATGCAAATCGTTTAGATTAGGGCTTCTTAAACCTCGTAGGTATGGCATATAGAGTCTGGTTAGCACATACAATAAACAAGCATATCCATCTCGTTAATTTGCAAATTTACCTTCGTCCTAATAAATTATAATAAATGGCAAAGTTGTAAGTATACTAAAGAATTGTTTGGCATTAAGTTCCTTTAACTTATTATTAATTAATGGTTTATTTGTATATTTTCTTTGGTGAGAGAAAACTGCGAGTGGAGAAAGTTTACACCCTTTTGTTACCGCAATCCTACTAAATTATTTAAACTATTACACAAACATAATTAAATTTATTTTGCCCGCCAAATTTTATTTGCGATGTAACATTTTCGTAACAGGGATTTTTATATTTAATTTCCATTTCAAAATTTTCTTTGAATGACTGGTATTTCGAAATATATCCATTTTTTTTTTAGTGAAAGAGTTAAGAAGCCCTGATTTACATCATAGTCGAAAGCGAACACAGACTGAAATAATTTGTTCACTTTACATCGGCGAATCATTCTTTCATGTTCCTCTCTCTGACTAGGTGTTAGATTTTTCGAGATAATGTATTCGTTTAGTTAATAACGTTACCTCGATTCGATAATTACATCGATCTTCGTATAAATATTTAGATTTCATTGAAATTTTTTTATTATTTAATTTTTGAAGCCAGCTTTCGTTTGCTGCTAAACAAACGAATTCCGAAGGCATTTATTAAAAGAAACTTCACATTTAAAAATGATTTGAATTAAAAATTGTACTGAAACTGATTTTCCTTTTGTCTATTCTCTGGCTCGATCAAGAAATCATTTTCAAAGAACGGATTCTTTCTGAATAAATGTCTTCCCTTGCTTTTTTACGCGAAACAATATTTTTAATTACAGAATTTTCTTTTCGCGATATTAGAATGTAATCATCGTAGCGCGTAATGTATCGCAAATAGTCAAACCGCTTGAATATCTATAGCTGTAATTATATTTAAATTGTCAACCACGCTTCATTATCAATAAACATTGTACTAATCGTGTATCAACATTGCTTAACGAGAAACAGAAAAGTGTAATCGATGTTTATCGTGTTATTTAATGTACACTGTTCACTTACCCACGAAAATTGCAAAACTTTTATTTTTTACGTTTTAATTTAACGGCACTGTATAAAATAAGTACGATAGAATTAAATGATTATTTTTTTTTTTACCACTAAAATATCGCAGGATTTTAGTTGATAAGATTATATTTTAAGCCAAATGTCTAAAACGCAGCACGATGTGCTTAAATATCTGTATTTACGTAGATAATGATACTCGAATTTAAAAACTGTTAATCCGTATATGTGTGTGTAATATCGTCTAAAATGCACAGATTTTATGTAAAACTATTAAAACGATGTCTGCCGTCGAACTATATTAATTTGTACCGAATAAAACTGCTCCGAATTGTTTAGCACCGTTTTCTTTGTAAATATGATAACACGAAGATTATCAAATCTCTCTACTGTATTTAACATAATGTCCATTGCATCAATAAAAATTGTATGCTAAATAATTGTCGTTAAATGTAATTCCCTAATAAACAAGACCAACACATACCCACTTGAAACGACGATAATTTGAATTTAATTCTATACTTTATATTATCTTAATTTTTTTTTTTAATTTTACATTATTCCCTTACATACTATTCTATATTATTTATGAAATCCTTTTATTAAAAAATTCGTACCCCTAATTTTAATGGAAATATTGTTGAAAATATTCAAACGGACTCACACGTTAGAAATCATAATCGCCCTATTTTATATATTTATTATAAAAATATAGAGTTTCATAACTTTTTAAACTGGTATAGCATGTTAATGAAACATTTTTATAAACACATAATGCAATTCATAAAGCAACAAATATTCTGAATAAGTAATCACTTACCTTTATGTAGATGCAGAGAGCGTCACCCTTTGGTTGACCATTCGAATCCTTGTACAGCTTGATTTTGTCCTTTCCTTTCTCATCTCGTGCAACCAGGCCACACTTATTGAACAGTTCCGTTAGCTCCTTCATGGTGATGTCCAACGGTAGACCAGAAACGTAAACTGCGGTGTTATGAGCTTCGTCCACTTCAAACCAAGTTGGTGGCTCTTGTGCTTTTCTTTTGGCATCCACCTTCCTCTTCTCTTTATCAGCCTTTGTTTTCATCTCAGGTTGTTGCTCAGATTTTGTTTCTGATGTGTTTGTATCCGTGAATCCATAATTCATCTGATACCTTGCCATGAAATCTTCATCCACCTGAAACATAATGATTTGCAGATTTATAAAATTATGCATTATTTCCAATAAACTTACTGACTGTATAAAAGTGTAGTTTTTAGGTAAAACAAACACACCTCACCTTTGGGAACCAGGCATTCTTTTCTTTATCCCAAAAGTATACACTGCCATCATTAGGATCTGTGTAAGTATGAGTATCATTTTCAAAACCAAATACGCCTTCTTGTGGCTTCGCTTCGCTCGAATCGGTTCCCTTTGTTTCTTCTGCTTTCTTCTCTACCCATTCTTTCTTCTCTTGATCAAACTTGTATGTTACATTGGTTGTTGGATCCTTGTATATATAAGACTGACCATCAAATTCGTAATACTTCATAGGATCGTCAGTTTTCTCTGTTTCTTGGCAATCAGCCATTTTTATCGTCAATAGCTTTTCATTTAAGAACGTCTGCAAGTAGCGTCTGCAACATACAGTTGCACAATGTTAATTGAAATGACAAAAATTGAACTCTTGCCAATTATGAGTTTGTTGGCACATGCCAGCATATTACTATCAAGTAGCATGGTGAAATCATAGCCACTTGTTAGTGAGCAATACTAAGTTTAATGATTAATAATACTTGAATTACTGTGTTGGTATTAATGATACTTCCCTAACTTTTCAAGATCTTAACCACAAATAAGAAGATAAATGATACAAATTTGAATGCAAAGCAATAAATATTGCATATAAATTGTGTTTAACAGAGTAAAAAGTTAGAAAACTACAATGACGTAATACTATTTCACCCAATGGTAGAGGTTATGTACATTGTACTGGAGAACAAATATTTTATTATCTATAAATCCTACAGTTTTTGCAAATTTCGCAAACAATATTTAATATAATTCTATTCGCTTATTCATTAATGATGTTGCAATTTTTATCGATGTAAATGAAATAAAAATTAGATGAAAATGTTGGCTTGGAATATATTAACGTTTCGGTATAGGTTAGTTTCCAATCAAGTTGAAAATATAATTATCATACGTACCGTTTATAATTTTGATAATTGTATACGGTGTCTTTAATCAATAATAACGCTTATTTTTATTAGTCAAAATAAAATTTGAGAAGAAACAAACACTTGTTTGTTGAATTTGACAGCACGCGTTGTAGCACGTTCGCGACGCTGATGCTCTCTGCGCAAAATTCTAGAACTTCCTGCCCCGCTTATGTCGATAAAGCGTACTTACTTTAATCAATATTTGTTTTGAATTTTGTATTTTTAAACTTTCATTCAATCTACAGCGCAAACATTGATACAAAAAATTCAGATAATTGAACAACAGCAAGGTCAAATAATTTTATCAATAAACAAACGATTTGTAAAAATTTCTGTAAGAAAATTAAAAATTGATTGTTTTACTGGTTTCTGTATTTATCATTTGTTTTTTCCAACTTTAATTCGAGACATTGCAGTTTAAAAGATAAGATATAATGGACGTAAAAGAATTGTTATCTTTGCAAAAACCAATAATATAATGTAAATGATTTTAACCTTTGAATTCGAAGCACTTTCTTATAGTAAAGCTTTCGAAAATCATAAGCTGTATTTTAAAAAATAAAGAATTACAAATTCTTGGGAATCTATTTATTTATGTCCTTTTGTCAATTTGCTGTGTTTTAATACGAACAAAACTAGAATTTCACCACGCCAATGAAGAGTTGAAATAAAAAAATTGTTACCTTTGCAAAATAAACATTCATATCTTTAACTTGAAATGAGAATTTTCCTATCATCTAAAAATCTTTGAGAATCACCCTTCCTTTAATACAAAACTTTAAAAGTTATGAAGTTGGGATTTAAAAAAAAAAAAAAATGATAGAATTATTTAAACGTAAGAGCGACAAGAGTTACGGAAATCTTTTCTTGAAAGGACGACATCTTCACATTCAAAAAACGGAAAGAATCAATTCCTCAATTTGAATTTCTACCGCTTTAAACCCTCCAGAGGAAATAGAACCACCATTTTCGTCTATTCTTTATCACCCGAAAGAGCCATCCACCATCCGTAAGCTCACAAAAGAGCGGGCAATGAATGTGAAACATTTCATATCGATATATCAAACATTCATCCCTTCGCACCTTTAAGCTCTACCAATCCATCCAACAAAACTCCAAGTCTAACATCACACCCACCCTATTGTTTCCATTTCCTATTGAACCATAACGTATGTATCTACTTGAAAATAATAATCACGCAAGCAGCTACATATGTATGTATACTGAATGCTGAAAGTCAATTCTTATGAAACCATAATCTGAAAATTTCTAATATTCGATATATTGGAAAAAAAAAAAATATTGCCGTATGGTATTACTAGATTCGAAACGGTTAACGACAGTCAATCAATCTCAGCACAGTGTCCACTTCTGAGAAATTCTCTCGAGAAGTTTTCGCCCAAGTTTTATTCTCAATAAGATACATACTTTCGTTATTAATTAACGAACGCGACACCTCCTGTTTCCCTAATACAAAGAAAATGTTCGTGGACTAGATTGCTCGGGCGTGTCCGTGCAACCAAACATGTTGAATATTGGATGACAACCGGAAGTGGTGACACGCGGAAGAACGCACGTATTGTTTAGAAATTTCCACACGAGAACAAGACCGTTGGCGAACGATCGTAAAACCATTCTTATCGTCGGAACACACACGGCCCGTCGTGTGGTTGCCATTAGAAATTGATTTCTAGTTGCCTGGCAACGTTCAGTTTAAGTTGCCACCATGATAGCCATGCCTGACCGGCAGTTAGTCGACTGCAAGTTACGTGGCGCAAGGTGTAAGCATGGGTCTGTCAGACTTGGAAACGATACCCGGTAAACTTTTCGTGAAATCGCATGATTTTTTCGCACCTACCGTCGACTTTCTCTGCAATCGACCCCTTTGATAATATCAAAATCATTTAAGGATGCTGTTCTTCCTCTTGCACCCGGTGCACGAAGCCGATAAACCGGCACTTTTTGATAAAGTTATAATAAATTAACTACATAAATTTTAATCGAAAGAAAAACATCGGTGTGTAATTAGTCCCTGTATATTTTTTAGCACAAAATGTGCAGACAAAATGTTAGCTGCGTAAAATTAAATTTAAATTATGTTTTGCATAGTTAAAAAAAGAAATAAAAAGAACGAATCAATCGTGGGGTGTATTTACGCTCCTATGGACAAAGAGAAAATTCATTTCCCCCTCCCCCCTGTAATTTTCTTTTTTAATGTTACTTTGATACATTCAGTTGTTTTGTTCAAAATGTAACGTACAGTATTTCTATGTTATTCTCTTTTTTTCCTTGGAAATCGATTATGAAAACAGTGATTTTAGATTTGTAATCGATTTATTCTAAATTAAACGTGGTTGATATTATGAAAACCATTATGCAGTTATAAAATAGTGTTTAGTTATTCAAAAGTTCAATAATTTTGATCCGAATGTCGATGAACAACAGTGAGTGACACAGTGTATTAGAATACGAATACTTTTCATTTAGGATTTGAATTGTAAAGTGTGCAAAACATATTGAAATTTATTTTACAAAACAACTGTATTGTATTCAACCTGGAACATAAGGCGAATGCAAAATTCCTTTTTGTCTCGTTTAATTTAAACATAGAATAACTCTTGCACGTGTTTGATGTACCACAGCACGAAATGGTATGAAACCAATATGCATACGTTGGAGTGGAATAGATTTATCTGTAATTATATTCATTCCTGTTATATTTACGACGATGAGGGCCGCTATGTGCGTAACAAGAAAATTGTCCGGCACGATTGTGTTATAAAATTTTACTCAATAGTGTAAAGTGAAATCGAAAAAGCAGTTGCAAGTTGAAAAGTAATAAAATATTCCACAAAATGTATCATTTTCAAAAAGTGATTACATTGATCGCCAAAATATGAAAAAGACCGATAGATCTTTGCGTGGGGTGAGTTTTCCATATTTGAATATTTTTATTTTTCTTAACTTGGTAGTTCTACTTTTTTCTATTCATTAAATGTTAATCGTTATCATTGACGGAGAAATTTTGATATTTTTTACAACTTTAAGTATCTGCGATTTTTTACCAAGAAGGTAAATTTCCTAAATTGTTAATTATAATTATGTAAATTTGCAGACTTTAAGGGTTAATTGTTCAGGGGTTGCAGGTTAATTAGTATCTAATTTATAATTATATTTTGCAGACCGTGAGTATCTAAGTGTTAATCTACAGGTGTTTAAGGATTAATTCGATTAAATAACTAAGGAATTAAAATAATAGATATCTTTTTAGCTACAGCTTAAATATTAAATAAAAAAAATTATTTTTAGTATCTTTAATGGTCTACATTCGAATCATTCTGTCGTTCTTTCTACTATGGCGGTCAACACGTTAATATTCGTATCATTTCATAAATTAAGCTTTCCACTCACTACTTTGCGTAGATAATATAACTTTAACACGTTGGCTGCTACGGGGGTCACCGGTGACCGGCACCCGAAGTTTTTTACAATCAAATAATTACCAACAGAATTGATAAAATAAACCACGGCTAGCGTTAACATTAAGCTAATAATGCTAGCTATCGAATTGAATGGTTAAATTTGAAAATTAGTTGATTATATTCTTAATAATTAGGATTTCAGCGTGTCTGACTACATACGTGTGTTTTCACTGTGGCAGCCAAAGTGTTAATATTGTATACAATTTTCTTATAACGCAATTTCTACGTAATTTCCAATCCCGTATATTTAAAATCCATACAATATTCCATAAATCAAACTACAATACATACAAATCAGATACAAACAAAATATTCCATTGCAAAATGTAATATGAAAAAATAATTTTCCCAATACTACGTAGCCTGATGGAGGATAAAGGAAAAGTGACATTTATCTTGCTGTTTCTTTACAAACTATAACATTAATTCTATGCACATTGATTTACATACTTTCACTGCTATTCTCAGTCGCGTAGTCTATTACGATATCTTTAGATGCTGGTGTATATGAAAGAATTTTTTGCCGTTCCAATGTCGCTAACTCCTGAACCGCTAACAGATATAATATGCATAGTCAGATAATAAATTCTGTCACGCACAGTACTGACAATAAACGTAAAGAAAGCAATATTTAGACAATTTTGTTGCGAAATGTTGCACCATTATTCGCGTAAACAAGTTTATGTAAATTATTCAAAACTAAAATAAAAATCGGTTATAAGTGATAGCTATTAAAAATTGTTAATTTCGTGCACCCCGATAGAAGTCCAAGCAGTTTCATTAAATACTTAATTACGACTGAAGTAATTCACGAGCTTTGTTTAAAGAAAAGAAAATAAGAATTTATTCGGTAAATGAATTTGTATGATCAAGATTAAATCCTGAACGTGCCACTGACTATGACTTAGAATTATACCGCTAGATAATATTTCGTATTAGAAAGATAGATTGTTGGATCAAGACTGACACAGTATCAGCACACCACGTTGCTATTTTCAGTCAGCTTTTGGAGAGTTAAACGAATTTTTATTAGAAATTATTAGAGTATCTGTTCTAGCAGGATTATTATCATAATAGGGGACTCGAGTTGCAAAATTCGATTAGTCGCTTACGGTAGATTGAATTAAATATCGGAATTGATCCGATCGGAGGGCGAACACGTTTTGATCCGTTTTCATGACTATTAAACCATGCATCCTCGGGTTAACGACCCGACGTAGTTGCAACTAGTAGAAAATGAGCGCATCGATGCTATCGGCACAGAGAATTTACCATCTCGCATGTCACGTCTCGAAATAGGGACATATTCTATAATACAGCGAACAATCTCGAATAATTCATATGCAGCATTTCGATGTGCAATTTTCCATTTCTAATTAATGAAAATAGACGTACATATGTGTCAACTAAGCTTATTAAACTAAAATTTCTCTAAATGGGCATACATTTCTGCGTACATATTCCTATAGACCAGGCGTCGGCAACCTTTTTTGGCTGCGGGTCAAAACCAACTAAAATTAGGATCAATGTGTATTTTCATTTTGAAACAGTCCGTTAGTGATTAATAAGATAAAGTTTTATTGAGAAAACTGTTACAATATGCTTTTAAACTCGTTTTAAACTAAACATGAAAATACAAAATTATAATTCTATAATTATAGTTCTTTGAAAATGGTGATATAGGGGGGAAAAAGGTTTTACCGTTTGAATAATATTTGAAAATTACTAGGGATTATTAAAAATAGGGGTATTTGATATCAGGGATTATTGGAACTAGGGCTAATTTACGCTAGGGATAATTACGCTAGTGGATATTTACAATAGGGACTATTTTCACTAGGGATGATTGACCACGGACAAAATTGTACTGGGGAATATTGAAACTGGGGATTATTTATACTAGGGAAAATTGCACTAGGGAACACATTGAAACTAGGGATTGTTGACCCTAAGTATAAGAAGACTAGAGAATATAGACGCTACAGGTAATTATACTAGGGAAATTTACAACCTGCAAACACTAGAGAGCATTGACGCTTCGGATAACTACACTAGGGATAATTACACCAGGGTATATAGACGCTAGGGATTATTTACACCAGGGAGTATTGTAACTAGGAATTATTCATCCGAGGTATAATAAGACTAGGAAATATACACGCTAGAGATAACTACACTAGGAAATATAGACGAATTCCGTCTACGTTCGTTTCTGCAACTTTCTGACCAAACCAAAATGGTTTTAATCTATTATTTACATTATCTCAAACTGTTTGTTTCATGTTTATGTTTTATAATTCATTTTTATATATAATACTTTAATTCAGAAACTCTAACTAACTAACTAAGAAGTTTTTACTCAACAGGACTCCTGTTGAGAAGGCGCTTCTGAGACGTTGGTCTCACTTCTGCCCAACGAACGATTGTCTTTTCCGTGCCAGAGGTTGGCCTCTGCCGCGCGCTTTACGTTCAAATTCAAATCCATACATTTTAATATCTATCACTCAATTAATACTTTTAAATCTTTCTCTCTTTTCAATACTAACTCTTGTTTCCTCTCAATACTTCTTCTTCAAATTGTCCCCTTTCAGTCGCCTCTTACGACAAGCAGGGGTTACTGTGGGAGTATTCTGCTCCCCTCTCCACAGGGAGATTGAAAAACTCTAGTGAGTCACTTGAAATTATCAAATGGATCACTTGGTGACTCGCGAGTCATAGATTGCCAATGCCTACTATAGAGGGTTAAACGACAAATTCAACAACGCATAACAATGTGGCATTCGCAGATGACGTTCAAATCTCATAAAAAAAAAATTGCCAGAACAAATTTTCTTCATCATCAGACGTGCTGCTTGAAATAGTGTAACTTTGTTCCGTACAGTGTTTTCAAACATAACGAGCGAAATATTTAAGTGTTATTATTTAAATTCTCCACCCTGTATAGCAATTTTCACCTGTTGATTGCAAAGAGGATTATAAATATTTTTCAATATTTATATTATAGGATATATTTATATATCACCGCGAGTGCTGAATTTCTTATTCAAATATCTAATCCTTGAAATAGACACGCATTTATAAATGATTGAAGAATGTTATCTAAATTGGTGTTACATATTTAACATTTTCTACGGTCTTATTATAATCAGACAACCAATTTCTTTGCTGAATAAAGAATACCTTCGTTCAAAAGGATACCATCAGGCCGATTGATTCAACGGTCGTCTTCAATGAAAATCCATGACCCCCATTCTTATCCTTCTTACAGATGCGAAGAAAAACTTCTGTCAGTAACAAATGGGCCAGCGTTGACCTACGTGCAGCTCAACCTATTCAACGTTTTTCTGCTCGTTTCAGGGTTGGTTGCGCGGGTGTAAATTTTCGCGGGCTTGGCCCTCGAAACGTTGCTCGATGCCCGTAATTGGCAATTAAAGTCATCGTAGATAAAGAACAACACGTTCTATTTGTAAGATGAATGCGTGATGAATTATGCAAACGGAGAACGTTTGAACTTTTGATAAGAAGAACGTAAACGTAAGTGCCACGAAGGATTTACACCGAGTTGCTGCATCACTGACCTTTACAAACGAGAAATTAAAATTATCGTTCGCTCGTGAAACGATTGAGCTTGTCCTGGCCAATAATTCAATCATTTCAAGGATAACCCGCGTTTTCAATATACTTTTGTTTCGAAATCAGAGCTTTGTATCCATTCCTTAACCGGAATCTTTGTTTGGAATGATTCAGAACCTGGATACGCGTATATCTGCGTTTTTTTATTCAGCTGATTGCAAATAATTTGATTAGATGCTTCAAGGTTTGTACAACAGGATGGTTAAATATCATATAAGATATGTACCGTGTTTGTTGGAATAAAAATTACAAAATTCAAAGGATTTTTTACGACTTTAGAGTAGCAAGTGTTAGCCCTTCTGTGGAATTCCCAATTTTCACAATTTTGGAAAATTGATAATCAAGTTTTCAATAATTAACCCTTTGCGCTCGAGTGGCGACGCTCGAGTAACTTACCAGAATATTTAAAAATGTGAAATTTAAGCTTCGTTTACATTAGAATACAGAAAATTAACGAAAGAAATAAAAGTAGCGCTTTTCTTTGGAAATAGTGCTTTTGTATTTTGGAAACTTTACTGGAAGGATAATCTTGACTTAAATTACATCCAAATATGCTTCGAGTGCAAAGAATTAAAAGGCATAAAAGTGTCCAGTGTCTGAGGGTTAAAACATTTGTCAAAATTCGTTAATATCTTTGGAACGTGATTTATATTATTTCTAAAGAAATCTTTAATGAACCGTTATGACAATTAATTCTATTCTTATTCCATGAACGAGCTTTTTTTTTTACCGAATAGATCTTTTTAATCTCTCGTGCAGCAAGCTCTTAACTTTTCAGACACGACTCGCCAGAAGCAGCTTTAGGTTTAAGATATTGCCATAATGGAGGGTTTATCTACGATCTGCTTAAAGGAGGGTTAATTTTGATATTTGAATTTCAAATGACCATTGGGCTCTATCGCTGAGGTATCCAATAACGTTTGCCGAATTTTAAGGGTGTCGTGTGTAGATTCGCAGGGATCTCGTTCTTCAATATCGAGAGTATTTATCTCGTTTCTTCTAGATCGCATGATTTTCACACGAACGCCATTTCGTGTCGGATATAAAAAGGAGAGCCGCGATTCGTCCTTTGATAACGCGTTATCGCGTTAACCTCCTTAAATAAATCATTGAAAATTTAACGCTTTTGCGTTTCTTTTCGTTAACCAAACACCTAGAGATGGTAGATACCCGGTGTTTAAACTTTAGAAAAAATTGATAAGAGGTAATCTATGTCTGTGGTGGTGAATAATTGTTCTTAAAGGACGATACTATCTTTCCTTCGGACCAAGTTGGGAAATGCGACCTTGGAGCAGAGAAATAATAAACTACCAGCCAGTTTCATGGTTAACTGGTTGCTAATTAAACGCTGAAGATATTCTGCCTTCTCTTAAGAAACCGAAATTCAAGATATCTCTCGATATTCATTTCGTACAATGTAACAATACGTATTATCAGTATGAATTATAAAAAATTACCAATATAAATAACAGAATGTCCATGTTATCTATAACATTGTAAACACTAGCAATTTAAATCTTGAAAAAATTTCACTACCCTGTTATTTTCGAAATGGATCGATAATTGGACATTGCAAAGTCATAATGCAAATTATTTATATTATTTCACAGAATCGGGAGCAGTGTTTACGGTGGGTCGAAGCAGATTCGCAGATAACATCGCATCGCATTTTTTCATACGAAAAGATCCGGTGATCTCCATCGCATGTGGGGACGAACATTCAGCTGTGATTTGCCGTAAGTTAATTACAAGCTTTATTGATGAGAACCTTTAATCACCCTGTAAGAATGAACAATGACTAATGACTGTGTTCATTGGAAGAGCGAATGTGGCCAAATTTGAATCTGTCTCCAGATACGAATGTATAATAAAGTGAATGAACACGAAGATAATTTATCTTCGTTAATGATAGAACTGTGTAACACAAGACATTGATGTTCTTGTATTTATCCAACGCACGATTGTTGCTTTAACGCAATTTTCAATTTAACCCTTTGCACTCGAAGCATTTTTGGAGGTAACCGGGTCTAATCCAATTTTCCAGCTATGTCGGAAGAAAAGTGTTAGAAATATTTGAGAATCTGTTGATTTTTATTCCCTTCTTTAATTTCCTATATTTTGATACGGGTGAGATTGAAATTTCGCATTTTATAATACTCAGATAAATTAAACATGGTGACTCAGAGGCACCACTCGAGTGCAAAGGGTTAATTTGTTGAACCCCTTTCATAATATTGATACCAGAACTGTCTTAAAGAAGAAATCACTCATTTTTATATTATTTATAATAAATACTAGTATGAACTCGAGCAAAAATATGATATCTCTAAATAAGAATCAAGGAAAGAGATATATTTTCTTTTTCAGAAGTTAGAAACTTTGGAAAAACGTACAAAAAAAATATATTATATCTAAATAGCTTAGCTTTGAATGTTGCACTTCTAGAAACTTATAAACTAAAGAAATATTTTAGCTTTAATGTATGTTTATTATATTTATTTATACGTGACCGTGTGATAGGCTCTTCGACGTGAAACGGTTGGCAAGTTAACAACAGAAAACTACCAACCGTATTATATTATCTAGCGAGATATAATAATTGCATTTTCTTCGTCAATTTTAAATCGAAACAACGTGATTCAACTTGCATTCATATCAAAGATAATATCACCTGTCTATAAAGGTTTTCGCAGAACACACTAAACGTTAAGTTAACATCTTATGCGTTACCCAATCGATTTGTACACGAGTGGTCTTGATTTTAAAGGAAATCAATAAGTGAACACGTGAATGACTGTAGACGTTTCAATGATATCGCACGTGGTTGCGTTTGATATTATTATTATTTGAAGCGTTTATGGTACAACCTTTGCGCGAACATAGGGTGACAGGAAATATATGTATAGGGGTAGAATTTCTTTTTATCATTCATGACCACTAGGTGTACCCTTGCTTCCAAATTAAAACTGAAATAGAAAACAAAATAAATGAGATATGAAACGTAAACAGACGTATAGAATAATTCTTTATCTAGATAAAAGCCAACTTATATTTCGACAAGAGCCTTTTAATCAATATTGTAATTTAAAATAAAAAATCAGTAACGAGTCATGTTGACCCGCTTGGTAATTCTAGTGTTAAGCAGATCAAAATCTAATCTTGTTTGTTAAATATTTTTAAGACGCCAAGGACGATTTAAAAATATTATTCTAATTATCGTTACAAGTTTTACGAGACTTTTTCAGTAATTCATAGCAATCTGCTATTTGATATTTTTGCTGTATAACAATTAAATAATTTGATGTTGAAGATTTAAATTTTATATTTATTTAGTTTGATATTTAATAAATTAGTATTTAATATGAAATATGAAGTATTACTTTTTATGAACAACACTTAACCCTTTATGACCCTAATTTTCTATGTTTTCGAAATCAAATAGCAAAGTATCTTTGATTCTTATATTCTTAAATTTCAACGAGATTCTAGGATACAATATTTATTCCATTAGTCTACGATTTAGTTATTATATTATTACGTATAAAATTATTTCAAAGTTACAAGGATGCATAGAGGATAAGGTGTCAAACAATTAATGATGTTATCATTTGACAGGATATTTTTATCAACAAAGGAGGCTTCATCTTTCATTCCTTTATAATTTTATTTTTCGGAGGAATGAAATCCATTAAAATTGCTATGTATTTTACCCTATAGTTTTAATTACGCGAGTATCAGGTTTACTCACGATAATATCGGGATTTATTGACTTTAAAGATGTTACACCTCACAATTATTATCAATAAAAAGTCAACGAGTAGCATGGTTTTATAATACCTGTCCCCTTCGTTTATGTTCCGGTGATCAATATTTTTATACCGATAAAGCGATGGAAACTCGTCTTACACATAGGTACATACATATTGTATCTTTCCGGGAAGTATACTTTCATCCTTTCTTAGTGTTTACGTCTGAATAATTCATCTTCAATCTATAATAAAATAATACAGGTTCATAGTACGAATCTCTGGCAGTGTAAAAGAGACTTGTATGAAAAAGTATGGAAAAATTAAATTTTTATTAATTCTATCATCTTTTAGTGTCCTCAAATTTGACAGAGTGGTTTCAAAATACGAACGCACTATTAACCCTCGAACGGTCTGGGTCAATCATGACCTAAGAGAAATATTAGTTAGGTATACAAAATTTTAAATAAAAATATTTCACACACTGGTACATAATATTTGGAGCAGTGATTCTCAAAGTGGGGGTCGTAGAAAAATTGATGACGGACCAATTTTTTTTCACTATAAATCGCTTGGAACGCAGCGGACAGCTTGGTAATGCGAGTGTTAATGATGAACAGCCTACGCTAAAATACCCGTGATAAAGGGGATCGCGGACCAAAAAGTTTGGTAAACACTGATTTAGAGCAATAATAGAAAATTTTGGAACTGAAAAGAAAATAAGGTAATATTAAATTTAAATTGTCGCCATGCAAATGTTAAACTTTCAAACATTTTAGTCCAAAGATGGTTTCAAACGGGGTTACACTTAATAAAAATTTGAGTCCGGTTAATTTTCGACTCTTTGGAAATAAAATACTGTTTACTAAACACTCTGTCTTTAGAAAAACCGTCTTCGCCCTCGAAAAATTCACCGTCGTCGGGAAAGTTTCACAACCACTGCCAGATACACCCTTCATAATCGATTTAAACAAAATGACCAACAGTCTTAATTACCATTGAATTACTATTAAATTATATTTCATAAAAGCCTCGATACCTCGCAACGTTATTGTTACGGCGCACCTTTCTTTCACACTGAACCCATAGCATTTTTTCGTGAATAATTCATGAGCTTAAACGTTGATTCATCAATTTCGAAATTGATAATAGATTTACAGCTTCTGTATCATGATTCGTGAAGAATTTATTTTCACATGGATAGCCACTGTCCGGTAAATCGATATGACCACGCAGTACTAGCACGTAGCACACATAACTGTACGAACGGAGTCGACATACTGTTATTATCAGCAGTTCCAGAAACTCTCTATACATTGCAAACTTTCTTTCTCCTTGAATGAAATAGCGAGTTGTAATGCAACTTCGTAGCGATTTTCTTTCCTTCATTTTTCGCAAAGGAAAATTGTGTAATACATTTAAATTGACATTAAATTATACACTTCTGGTCGAAAGGATTGCGACACTTAAATATGGAGATCGCAGTCTTCCGAGCTACTCTGAGAAACAAAAATGATTTAAACTAACTATAGATTCGATGAAAGAGGATTAACGACACCGTAAGTGTCTAAGAAATGTTAGATATTCGAAGGCAGGGAAGAAATAGAAGCAAGATAAATGTGTAAATTATGATATTGGTATTTTTATTGCTTTCAGAAAGCGGCAGGCTGTTCGTCTTTGGAAGCAATGATTGGGGTCAGCTTGGTCTTGGTCATAGAAACCATATCAGTAAACCATCTTGTGTAAAAGGTTCCTATTTCTACTATTTTGAAACCCTAACACATTTGATCAAAAATATATTGAAATTATTAAGAACAATTACAATACATTTAAACAATTATTAGCATTGATATCTTCTATAAATTAAATTATTTTATGCTAAAGTAAAATCAGAAACTACGTTAATTATTAAGTAACCTAATTTCAATCTGTTCCTTTGAAATTCAATGAATTTGATTAGTGCTGACTTCTGTGATTAAAACCGTTTCAACTACGTAAATTCTGCTATGCGTTCTCATAACAGAACCTATTCATTTTCAGTCCTGAAGCCGGAAAAGGTCACACACGTAGCGTGTGGACGAGCACATACACTAATTTGCACAGGTAATACATCCTTTATCTATTTCCGTTTACACTGACATCGAGAAAGCCTTATTAAATACAGTTACTTTGCGTAATTTTGTATAATCATGTAATTAAAATTACGTTTTATGACTTTAACATGAATTAAGTTTTTCTTTATCGATATTTTTCTTTCGTTAACTCACTACGCAGTCGTGTAGTTTTGAGATAGCATATTAAATTTCCATCGTAAATTCAAAACTTTTCTGCACTATGTGCGATTCTAATTTACACGTAGTATAACAAGTAAATTATAGCTTAATAAAACGAATATTGTATCTTCGAATCGTGTTATAATTCATAAGTTTAAATACCTCTACAGGAGTTTGACCACTGCTTTTCAAACACGTAAAAAAATTCGATTTAGAGGGTTAAGATATAAATAAATAAATAAATAAATATAGCTGGTAACTTCTATGTGATATTACCAAATTAAAATTTCCAAATATTATAATAGAAGATAATAACAAGTATCTCTTGAATAATTTAATTTATATCGTAAATTTTAAATTTATAGAAATAAATGATTATTTTACGCTTCTACTTTGTGCTACCTTTAAGCCATTTGATTTATTACGGATACTTTCGTAAATAACTGTAATATATTCTTCGAGTTTGCGAACTTTGTACCTTAAATACCAAAACGTCTGATACGATAAGATTTAGGACTGGATAAGATTACTTTCTTCTCTTTAAAGAAGGAAAATCATCGGTTACATTTTTCGCTCGAAAGATTTGTATCGGTCCCTCGCAACGCTCTATGTTACACCGGTTTTCGTGTCAACCTCGTTTCCATCGCTAATTACCCTAATGCTCTTTCAATCTTAGAACCCTTATCGTCGTACGATCACGCCATTCGTCGATAACAATTGCGTCTGAACTATGCTGAGAAAGTTCGTGTCACTCGAACTATTTTACTCTCGTTCGAAGTGTTAACCCCCTGACCCACAAACACGGAATATACCGAAAGTAATCATTTTATAAACGTTTCTTCGCGTTCATTCAATCTCGATCAAAATGAAAATACACCCCTTTATCTCATCGATTGTCGCAATAAAACTGGTGATACTTTTGTGAACAATGTCATTTTAGGAGCACAGAAAATTTTTGCCTGTGGCAGCGATCAAGAAGGCCAACTGGGTCGAGGAACCTCCGCAATTGGCGACTCTTCAAGTTCTCCGGTATTGATATACGATTCAGGATTAACCGGACCAAAGATACTTCAACTTGCCGCTGGTTCTCATCATTCTCTCGCTCTTATCAGCGACGGTGGTGTATTTGCGTGGGGTAGCAACCTTGAAGGACAACTAGGTCTACCCGACGTTACTGGCTTGGTTAACAAACCGACGAAAGTGCACGTTCCCGAACCAGTGAAACAAATTAGCGCTGGTTATTACCATTCTGCGTTCTTAACAGGTAATCTATCGATCGTTACTTTGGGTAGTCCTGATGAAAATGGACGGGAAGTACGATAACGATGGAAGTTCGATAACTATTAAAGAAAATCTTAAGTAATATTGATCCTTCGTATACAACCCAAGGTGTTTTAAGCTTTCAGAAAATTGACATAAACAGATTCTGAGATATCCGATCATTTGTTATGACAATGTAAAACACACCCTGCTGTTTGTGTCCATTTCTTTTCCAGAAAATTGTCCTACAAAGATACTTTGTCATTTTACGAGCAACTGTTCTTGAAACTTGGAATTGCATTTACAGAAAGCGGTTTGGTTCACGTGTGTGGCGAATCGGAGAGTGGAAAATTGGGAATCGATGTGAATTTTTCAACGCAAATTACACCGAAACAGATGCAATTACCCGGCTCTGCTGTTCACGTGGCGTGTGGTGGTCATCACACGGTTATTTTAGCCGGTGCGTTCAAATCAATTCCTCCGATTTAACACGTTAGCTGCCACAGGGGTCACTGGTGACCGGCACCCGAAATTTTTCACAATCAAATAATTAACAAAAGAAATGACGAAACAAACCACGGATAGCATTATCATTAAGCTAATAATGCTAGCTATCGATTTGAAAGGTTAAATTTGAAAATTAAGTTGATTATATTCTTAATAATTAGGATTTCAACGTGTCTGGCTACACACCTCCGTTTTCACTGTGGCAGTCAACGTGTTAAACTCCAATTTCTCTCTCGTTACATTCATTCAGAGAACTGTCGGTAAAAATACGACGCCCAGGCTTTCAGGGTAATTTCTTCTATGATTCACAGAGAATGGCAATCTATATTGTACCGGAAGCAATTCGAACGGACAGCTTGGTTTTGGAACAAGTGTCACGGAACTTCACACACCGAAACTCCTGCCACGTGGATCATTACAAAACGAAACAATCAGTCGAATTTCTTGCGGAGAAAGTCACACAGCCATTGTTACTGGTAAATTCGAATAGAAGGTTCATCGATCTGAATTACGAATCCACCGGTTTATCCTTTCTTAAAATTCTGAAAAATAAAAAGTACTAAACTATGCTATCAACATTTTTTTTTTAACACGACAAAATTAATTTGAGGATATTATTACTTCTTCTTCTTCTTCTTCTTCCTGTAACGTTAGTTTTTCGTGACAGGATCCGGGAAACTTTTCACTTGTGGCGATGGAAGACACGGAAAGTTAGGCTTGGAGGAGAACGAGAATAACGTCCATGAACTAACCTTCGTTCAACGATACAAAGAACTTTTTGTCTCAAAAGTAACTATACAACTGATTCATTGTTATACGCAGGGTGTACGACATAACATCTGCTAACTCGATCTTTTCTGTGACCAGTGAATGAATGGCCTTGCAAACTTGCATAAAAAGAAACATAGCAAAAATCAAATATTATTATATCGAAGGTCCTTCGACACTGTACCATCAATGATAAAATAATTTTGATTCAGTCAAAATGTGGCAAATCGTTGAATTTGTTGCAAAAAAAAAACACTCCCATACTATTAAAAAAAAAAATCAATTTGACTTCGAAATCCTTCGACTGTTCTGTACCTAAAAGATTATTCAAAGTAGGGACGTTAGATTCCGATTCGATTCTTTCATATAAGAATCGATTTTTTTACCTCCAAGGGATTAATTCTCACTAAATCAAGTTTTTATATCGACTTTTTGGTTTCGAATTTTTAGAAGAATCAATTTTTCTTATCCGTAAAAACACATTCACTCCTACATTATTACTTGAAAAAAAAAAAAATATAGCAATAGTGATGAAAATATAAATAATGTGAAGCGTCTGCCTTTGGTGTAAGACTGTAAGAGGACTAAACGTAAAAAAAAATAATCGATCCCGCACAGAGGAATCGTATCGGAGTTTGGTTTCGATTTTTCAGAGGAACCGATTCTTTCCGGTGAATCGAACATCCCTAATTCAAAGCTTTGATTCTTTTTATGACATAACATTTCCAGTTAAACAAGACACCCTGTACATAACGTATCACACGATTCCTTCGTTTGCAATTTCAAAAAGTTGATGATTCTTTCGTATATCGTAAAGGTGGCGTGTGGTGGTTGTCACACAATTTTGATCGGCCAAAGACACGCAACGGACAATCATGCACAAAGGGATAAAGAAACGTCGCAAACGGTATATTAAAACTCGATTTAATTATTTCGTGAACAACAAATTGCAATCGCAATTGACAAACATTTGTTTCTACCCGCCGTAGGAACACATTCAGAAGAGAACTTCTCTTCCACCCTTGAAACTTCCTGTAAATAAACTGCAATCCGAGGCTCGCGAAGAGAAGCCCGGCGACACGATAGTAGCGCAAATAAATTCGGAAAATAGTGCTCTTCCATCGATGACGGGAACACCATTGGACAATGCGAAAGACAACGGAGAAAATACGACGAACAACGTTACAGATTCCATGAACAACGTTGAAAAAGTTGACAGTCCGAGAAAATCATCGAACGGCGCGTCGCAGGAAACATCGGAGACCGCAACGAGCGAAACAAAACCGGAAATGGTACCAGAAGAAACTCCATTGGCCGCGGAAGAATCCCAAGAATCAAAAGTGCAAAATGAAAGCCACGAATCGAAGAACGAGGGTGAGAAAGTAGAAAGAAAACATGAAAATGATAAATTGGAACCAAAGGTGGACGCAGAGAACAATATCAAAGAGGAGACGTCTGAAACAGCGAGCAATAAACAAAGTAACAAAGATAATAACAATGAAACGACGGAAACTGATACGATGAATCAGGAAGAAATTGGTGAGAAAGATGCTGCTGCGGATAACGAACAAAGTAATGACGAGAATAATACGCCAGAACCGATGAAAGAACAAGCAGAATCAAATGATATTAATAATGACAAAGAAAGGACGAGTCCTGAGAAACAAACGTCTCCTGCCAATGTCACGCCACCGCCGAAACCACCCAGACTAAAGCCAGGAAATGGAAATAATTCGTCCGCCGAGAGAATATCGTCGATGGAAACGGAAAATGATGATAACAAGACAGAAAACGATGAGAAAATAGAAAACACTGAGGATAAGAAGACAGAAACGAACGAGACCAACGACGAATCGAAGAAACAGGAAACAAGTACTATGAAGACCTCGGCGAAAAGCAAAAGTTCCAAGTCGACGAGATCGATGGTCGAAACGGAAGACACGATAGAAATCGACAAGCAGGATGACAAAGAGGAAAATGCCGAACAGGAAAGGATGAATAATGATAACGTTCAGGATGATGCTGATGTTGTCGAGTCACCGGCGCCAAGAACTGGTAAGAAAGATAAAGAAATAAGAAATTAACCCTTTCGATTTGTCATGGCTATGAGAATATTCATTACCTACTTCATAAAAATATCACGATAGAAAGTAAATTTCTAAATTATGAGGGAAAGTGCTGTATTTTTGTATTACCTTCGAGTGATTCCGTATTATGTCATTTGAATGCCTTTAATTTTAACAGGTAGAATGTCGAAAATATTTAAACCCAAGAAACCACAAGCAACAGAAAATGGTACGAAAGCGGCTGGTGCTGTAAATCATAAACCCAAGGTAAACATGTCGATACTTTATTTCCTAATTGTAAAATAAAATAGTAATAAATTCGTTTTGTTTACCTTAACAGTCGAAAGCGTGTAGTATCCTGTGATCAAGACGTCTCCGACGATGTATCATACTTCGTTGCATCTTTTATGATAATAAGTGCATGATAATAGTGAGATTGGGACCAAATCGAGTGATATTAAAAAGGTGACTTTATTTACAGTTAAAGATAACTTTCTTTCCATTATACATACCTACAATGACAAAAATCCTGTGTACTCTATCGATTCAGCATTATAATTATTTCCTGCTTCATTTTTATTTTTCACGACACAAATGTAATATACATATGTACAAGATGAGAAATCTGAAAGGACTAATATAGCTTGTGTATAGAAATATTTCTAAAAATAAAATTATTTAAGCAAAAAGATTGCTATAATCTTAAAGCAAAAAATTCAATAATATTAAATTTTGCAGGAACCAAACTTTCTTTTAATCACAATGTTCTATTTCAAATTATATTATTTTTTAAATCCCTGTAATATTTGAAATCCTGAATAATCGCAGCCTTTGTCTTTTATATAAACTTGATAATAATCAATTTAAACGTGTTAAAAATCTTCCAAATTTCTCACGTAATGAAATTCCATCGATGTACTCATAAAATGTTAATCCCACTATAAAAAATACTTGTAAATAGAAACCTGTAAAAGCAAAATGAATTTGACATAAACGACTGTGACTTCATAAAAAAGTTGAAGGGAATTAACGCGAACCGTAATATGGTTAAAATTAACGTTAATTACTATATATTATTATATCGTACGCGGTATTCGTATAAACTTCTGAACATTTTTTTTTTTTGTATAACTGCTCTGTATAAATAAAAAAAATTTTTGAAAAAAAAAAAATACAACCGACTTCGGAATGCACCAAAAAGGACGAAATAATTTTAATTTATATTTCGGAGACCGCGCAAAATTAAAAATTTTCTACATTGGAAACTGTCAAAATTCTTTAATCCTTTTACATATTTTCACACTAGCAACATCTTTCACTTACACAATTTTTAATTTTGCGCCGTCTCCGAAATATAAATTAAAATTATTTCGTCCTTTTTAATGCATTCCGAAGTCGGTTGTATTTCTTTTCCAATAATTTTTTTTTCAATATGTAGAGAAAGGGAGGAGGGTGAAAACGATTTAGACGAGAGTTTGTTGTATAGTAGTCGATGTTTTGTAAGCTTTTGTATTTTTGTAAATATTAAGTATCGACGTCTCGTTCGTGGGGAGAAGAAATACTCGACGAGAATCAACGTCCGGTTAACATATTACCGAATCCTTCGTGTCACATGTATTAATATATACAGAAATATACCGAAATATATTAAAATTCAACTGGTCGATGATATTTCAAGCATTTAATATATTCGTAATTTTGAAAAATTCACAGCACAGCAGTTTTATGGATATTCAACTTCCGCCAACAGATGTCACCACGTTACCGAACCGAAAAATATAATCCTCAAGTTTGTCTATTACTTTTCCTATCGACTAATATTATTTAAATCTAAATTAACAGGAAACACTTGACGCATTAAGGATCCCACAGGTCAACGTGAAACATTCAACGGCGACGAAATTCCTGGCAATAAATATAAAAAAACATGCCTAAATTTTACGCAGTAGGTAGCTCAGAAGATAGAGGAAAGTGCGTAGATAATAACGCAATTTGTTGCAACGCGATATCTTAATTAGTTCCTGAGATATAGGGCTTCAAAGTTTGTATAGCGGCCGGCGCGTACGAGGGTAATCCTGAATGGGCGCGACGCGACCTAGACTTTTTTCTAGGAAATTCATATACGCATTTCCAGGAATAGTAAGGGGTTAAACGTAAACAATGACCACGTGACCGCTACGCTAGACACTCACTGTCTGGGTCCAAGCGTGAGGCGGCAGCGAATTTCTACAAAAATTCCGTTTGTCTTCACACGACGATATCTCAGGAACGGATAAAGATATCGATGTAAATCAAAAACTGTATTAAAGTGGAAGGTTTCTACTTTCTTATGAATCTAACTTTATACCGAAATTCGAAACAGGACTTTGTTGGCAGCCCTTTGAACTTTTAGTAATTTTAATACGCGTTTCTTATGCAGTTTAACATAGTTTCTGACTTTCAATTGCTTCTAACAATAGAATATTATCATAAATATCTATCACACGCATTATTAACGATTCTTTTGTTTACTCAAAATTAATTTTTGGAAAAAAATTACAACCGACTTCGGAATGCACCAAAAAGGACGAAATAATTTTAATTTATATTTCGGAGACGGCGCAAAATTAACAATTTTCTACATTGGAAATTGTTAAAATTCTCCGATATTGTAGTCGTTCGACAACAAACCTATTCTTTATAAATAATTATAGAAGAATGAGATGGATATATCTCTGGTAGGGGAGCGAAAGAGTAGGTATAAATTAGAATTATCATTTTTACAAAGAAACATTTAGAATATTTAACCTATTAGAACCGCATATAATATTTAAAAAACTATTAAAATTGTAACTGTCTGTCTTTTGACCAAAATTCGACTATTATGCTCTCTTCCCCGCCCACCAGAAACTTATAATTTTCCTTTTTTAATACACAAGTTTCCAGTTTCAAAACGTTTTATTAATATTTGAAAAAATTCATGCGTTTACATACTTAAGATTCATCGGAAGACACCAAGGATTCATCTGCTTTTAGAATCTTGTTTCTTACAAACAGCCGTCAAACTATCAAGATTTGCCGCTGTAAGGAAGTAATTAAGTTTCTTCGTGTCGTAGTTACTGAACAGAAATTGCGGCAAATTATCAGACAGGACATATAACATGTTGGATGATGGATCGATGCTTATATCGTTCGGGAAGACCAAAGTTGTGTTGTCTTGAGCCAGGAGTACTGTGAAGAAACAATTGATTAATTTGTTTGAAATACTGCCTTTCTATACCATGTAGTTATGATGTCTTTAAGATTTCTTAGAAACGTGTTACATAAGAATCGGTCGATCAGACATGAAATATAAATTCAATTTTCTGCGAAAGATATAATAAATATTTCTGAAGAAAAACTGGTTAAATTACAGTAAAATCCAAACGTTGAAACGTAATGGCGTAATTATAGTACAGTGAATAATAGATATTATGCAATTGTAGTAATTATTGAAAAGTTTACGATTGATTGATTACCCATTGTTTTTTTTTTTTGCTAAATAAACGAGCAGAAAATTGAAATTTACTTTCGATAAATTTTAAGTGAAATAACTTTATTTGAGAAGTACGAAGAAAAAAATAATGTAAATACATTTACAATTTGTTTGTTGTTCTTATTCAATGTCGGTTATCTATAAATCCTGAAATTTATAATATTTCAATGAAATTTTAATTCTCTGCTATTAATACTTTGACAACTGTATGTTTTATGAAATGAATGGCTCCACTAATCTTATATTTACTTGAAAAAAAAAAGATTTCGAGCTTTTATAATGTCGACCACCTAAATTTGAAATTAGTACTTAATTCTAAATTTGCAATTAAATTCGCGACCTTTGAATAAAGATAAATTACGAATGTATTTTGTTTCGAAATCACCTAAATCAAATTTTACACTTAACCAAAAATATTATCGAAAATGATTGTTTATTAAATAGTAACGAATAATTCTGCAAGACGAAAATATAAAAATCCGAATTATAATATACTATATTAAAATATTGATAAAATTAATAATTTTCCACTAGCAAAAAAAAATAATAATATTTAACTTACACAAACATTAAAACTCAATCACTTTTTGAATTGTTTTTTTTTTTTTTTTATCGAAATACAATAATGCTTACCAAAAGTGTCCTCGTTCAATGGTACGCTGGTGTCCCAACAAGCTACACCATTTCTGTTCACTTGGGTGAAATAATTGATGCCAGTCTTTGCATCGATCAAAGACGTGGGTCCTTGAGATTTCGGTCCCTTTTTGCCCTCGACGTGGAAAGCATGATAATCGCTGGATTTTTTTAACGTGGGATCCCGTAGGACATCGGTAGACACGGAAAACTCGGTGACACCGGACATCGCGTGGAAATATAAGGTTTTGTAACCATCGTTTCGTTGCGGGGACAAAGACAACCCAAACACACCGTCGGTCCATTGAAAATTGTAACCACTGATGTTGTAGTCACCTGAGCGAGCACAAAATGTTTATAATAATGTAAACAATATTCTGCGGAAAATTAAGTGGCTGAAATAGAATGACTAAGTCAATCGAAGGAAGAATATTAATTTTGTTAATTTATCGTACTTGGTTTTTATAATAATTACTTTTGGTTTCATCTTCGATAATTTATTATAGTGTTATCATAGTTTCGTTGCTGCTATTAATATGTGAATACTGTCTTTACTTATAGAATCATAGAAAGGTAATTTAACTTTAAATTCTTTTGAGTTACCTATTCATCTTGAATTAACACTTATGGTATTTATACTATATTATAATTCCTATATTATAATTTATTTATATTATAATTACAGTATTATTAGTTAACAAATCGATACGATAATTAATGGATCAAATGATTTTCTACATTTTAATCCAAATAATTATCTTACTGTTGTTTAAATGTTTCACTATCAATAATAAATAACAACAGAATGAATAATTACATGAGAATGCAATTTGATCGATAAAAAAATGTTAAAAATATCTCACCGTTAAGAGGATCGAAATGGAAGTAGTTGTGTGAGATCCTCCAAGAGTCATTTTTAGCCCAACTATAAACCACGATACCATATCCACCCAAATCAGAGATGTAGAAATGAGCATCGTCGCAATTGTTCGGTTCAACATCAATTACCCCATCAGCAAAGAAAGAATTCGGTGTTTGGTCTGAATCTTTCAAATCGTACACTCTAAGTATCTGTGATAATGAAATAAGTATTATTCAAGAATAATACGATAAGCTTCTTACGAAAGCTTTTTATTTCTTTTTAAAAACAGCACTTCCTTTCCAAACTACCATTCATCCGTTTATTTTTTTGACTTACTTGTAAATTTCTTAACATTCCTTCTAACAAAAATAACAACCATACCAGTTACATAGATCAACCCCCGAATTAATTCAAATTTTGAAATATCAAAGTTTCACGATGCACTAGCAAATAATATTTAAAATAACAGAAAATTTGGAAAATGGACATTAAGTAAAAGGTGAAAGGATAAATGTAAACTAACATCTGTCTCGATGACACAGACATAACATAAGGATTAACCATTTCGTACATAGCGAAACATGAATGTACGTTTCATTTAATTTCTTGGAAACTGAATGAGATTCAAACTAAGCTAATGGAAAGAAATGATTGAATTAAATTTGGCGAATTACCTTGTCGGTTTTTAGATCGAAGACAAAGATTCTTACGGGTTGCACAACAGTGGTGTTGCCTAAAATATTGTCGACACCTGTGTCGACACCCCAAAGTCGATCACAGGCATCAACCTTGACACGGAAAATACTTACGATACCCCCAGGTGATTTAATGCAATTCGTTTCCCAATCGGGATACGGTGTTAATTTTGGGGATTCTGTTCAAGGGAAAGAAAAATAGCCAATTAAACAGAATAATCAAGAGTCTCTTAACACTTTTAAAATCCTTCGAGTTGATTATTTTATTGTTTTCCTTTTTAATCAAAATGAAATTTTACATGTCGCTGGACAGTTACTTCTTATCATTACAATATTGCAAAATTTGTAATAAAAATTGTCGAATTAAAAGAAGTGATGCGGCAAGTTATTTCCTTTCGTAACAAACTTATGTTACAACCTAATATTTTTCAATATGTTCAGCGTATATTTAACTTCGTTTTTTGATACGCTATTAAATATTCAACAAGATTACTTTGAATTAGATAACTAAGGTGGCTGCTACTAAAATAGATAACAGATCCTCAGGAAGATTAATGCATCATCCAAATTATGGATGAGATGACAATTAAGATTCTAAAATAATTTAAATATTTATGAAATTTTGAAAAACAATATTAGCAATACTAAATGTCCTGCAAAAAATTCGTTACGCCTAATATGGAATAAAATAAATATTTTAACTATTCTATTGTACGTTTGCTAATTACGCAATCTTAATTGAACTTTGAACTTACGCGATTGATCGTTCTTTGAAAAATAATTCAAATTCGAGACGACACCGTTTTTCCATCGTGGCACCGTAATAAATATTTTATCGTTCCATAATTGTAATCCAAGAGGCATATTATTCTCAGGAACATAATCGCCGCTGGATATTAACGCGTCTCGAATCGATTCATTTGGAAAATTAAAGTCGACGTAGTTCCACGAATGAATCGTTCTAAAATCATGGCCATTCGCCGCTGCGAAAAGCGCGATCAACAAAAGGCACCGCATGTCTGGAAAAAAACATAGAATTTTGTAAGAATTGTAATAATAATTAATTGAAAGTCATAAGAATCGTAAGGATAAGAAATAGTCAAGATGTATAATGAGAATTGCAAGTAATTAGTTAAGAGTTGTAATTAGAATGATGAGAATGATAATCAATTAAGAATTATAAAAATTACAAAAATAATAATTAGTTAAATGTGTAAACAGAAAATACAAAATTCCAGTGTTCTAATTTTTATGATCACCTAATAGTAATTAGTCCAAATATACAGACAGAAAGTATACAATTCCAAAAGACTTATTACTTTCGTACGAGTTTATAATAATTAATCACCGTATCTACTGTTAACAGTTAATCGATAAATCTCCTTAAATTATTTTCTATATACATTTGTATAAAAATGTACAAATCTATAATTATTAACATTAAACACTAGTAATTGATGGATGCGTTGTTTCAGTTATTGGCGTATTTGTTTAACACGTTGAATATCGCGGGGATCACCGATGACCGGCACCCGAAGTTTTTCACAATTAAATAATCAATCAAAGAAAGGATAAAATAAACCGCGGGTGACGTTGATATTAAGCTAATACTGCTGGTTATCAAACTGAAAGGTTAAATTTGAAAATTAATTAATTGCATCGTTAGTAATTAGGTTTTTATCGTGTCTGACCACATACGTCCTTTTTCACTGTGCAATTCAACGTGTTAACATAGGGGTTTTTGACGTCGCCATTGCCAATTTTGTTCTAAATCCGCGAATTTTCAATTCTGCATCCTTCTGGAGGGCTCATTCTAAAAAGGAAACTGCAAGGAATATGATGATATTTTTATCAAAATTTAAATCACTGCCCCATCATCGAAAAAAACGCAAAAAAATAATTTGTTTACATTTTTCAACATTATAAAGTTAATTATCGGGGTTGACAAAATTATTTCATAATAGCCCAATCCTTCCTATATAAAACGAAGCAACATTTAGCTCAATCGGATAAATAGTTCCTGAGATAAAAATTTGTAAGTGGAGCCCGTTTTCGCCAAAATGGGCAAAAATTGCAAATTTCAAAAGCCTGTAATTTATAAACAAATACTAAACTGGAAAAATGATGACTTAAACCCCCCATAATTTCACATGGACTACAACATATTTCATTTAGAACAAAATCGCCGATGGTGACGTCAAAAAGTGATCGATTTGGCATGGAATTGACCCATAGTTATCGATATTTTCTAAGTATAAACAAAAAGTAAAAGGACAAAAAGAGTAACACTTTAATTGAAACTATATTATCGAGTAAAAATGAAAAAAGTGATAATTACTAGGTCACTTATCCTAAGTCACAGCGGAGAAATATTATTAAACATTGATTAATATGAAACATTTATTAAAGAAGATTGGCTCACAGCAATAGAAAATAATGAGCTACCAATTTTCAAGATTTTCATTTATTTCGAAGAACGGAAATATGGTACGGCTATGCGTTCGCAATTCCACGTAAGGAATCGATCGGAAGGTACCGTTTCGGGATCGAACAGGATTAAATCCACCTTACGAAAGATTTAATCAAATGCCCCGAGGATGTAACTGTACTACTCCACTTCTTGAACACTTCATCTCGAAGAGTTTTTGGAACGACGTTCGGTGCTCAACTTTTCTTCAACACGTTTGCTACCAATTCTATCCCAAATCACGTTTTCTTCTTGCATCATGAAATAAAACGATTTCAAACCGCACACATCGCTTCTATATTATATTATTATTCAAATTACACGACGCATTTCATTTTCATGCGTTTCCCTTGAAACGTACAAAACAAGAAATTATTAAAATTTGGTGTGAAAAAAAAAAAACGAAAGCGAATTGTTGTTACGAAACTTTTTACTTCTTTTATGAACACTTTTGAATCATTGTAAATAAATTGGTATATATTTGATATAATGCATTTTCCGGAAAGAAGAACTGAAATTTATTTATATTGCAAACGAATCGTGTGGATTTCATCTTCGCCAATTTTTCAACGTTTCGATCGATACCACCCCTTCTTATTTTATGTTATTATTTATACAGAACAATAATAAAACAGACTTATATGAAACTACTCCACTGCCCGTTTAGATTTTAATCGATATTAATCCAGTTACACTTTATAAATGATATTTTCCTGGATAAATAAAACTACACGAGATGAACTTAAATGAATACCGTAAAATAATGAATGTTATTATATACAAGATATTTTTGCTAATGATTTTGAACGTTTATAAATCCAAATATTATTCATAATTTTTTATGAAAATTAAGATTATTTTGTAACTATAAGAATACAGAACAAAATCTGGCACAATTTATATAAAACTTTAAAAGTGTAATAGCGTTTAAAACAATTTCATGCCAGTGCAATTGGCATTTTAAATAACTAATCAGAATCATTCTTAATAAACATACTAAACTTACTAACACTTACAATGTTAATTAATACTTTATTTTTCAGTACTATCGATCGTTAATTAAAATTCGATTATTATTCTTTCTATAACACAGCCGAAGTAATGAAAATAAGGTATTTTGCAATTAGGAAACAGGTTGGAAATAAGAATTATTCCTTTCAATTTTCAATTACTGTTAAGTTATAAAGTAATAGTGCCTAGTTTTAATTATTCACATGAAAAAAAAAGTCAATAGAATTTTATTAAAAAAAAGTTACAAATAGAAGAAACATGTTTATAAAGAATGATGTAATGTTTATTTTATAGTGTCTCTGTCAATCTTATTGTCAGATTGCGGCTACCTTACCTTGATTTCACGTTCGATCTGCTGTGTCCACTTACAACGTAGAACCGTACCTATCGAGAAACACGGAAGAACTGGCTTGTTTAATGTTAATACACTCGAACACCAGTGATACGTTATTCGTTCCCGAAGAACGAACTGACCTTCTGCTGAAGCGGTCCAAGCCGGAATGACACTATACTTCATTGTAGCATACTGCTTTATACGCAACGAACTGTATCCGCAACCAGGTTCGATTAAAATGAACGCTAAAAATCGTGGTTCCCCGTTATCGATGTCACATACGTTGCCTGGCAAAAATGTAAAACCGTTTTATCCCCAAAGTAAGTTAATAAAAAATTTTCATAGAAGAGACTTCCATAGAAATAATTTTCATATAAAAAATTTTCATAGGAGACATCATAGAAGAAATGTTTTCAAAGAAGATTATTTATTATAGAAGAAATTATTGTACACCCTCTGTTCCAAAAATAACCAGAATGGCTTTAAAAATAACAGAACTAGTTAGAAAATCTTTCTAACTTCATAATCATTCTGTTTATTCAAAATATTCTCCCTCAGCCGAAATACAACGATTTGCACGTTCAAAAAGTGCATCAAATGACTTTTTTATGTCCGTGATTGGAATTTGTATTGATATTGCTCGTCGTTCGTTGAATATCTTCAATTGATGAAAAACGGTTTCCTTTCGTCGCCAAATGCAACTTAAGGAACAAAAAATAATCGCAGACAGCCAAATCGGTTGAATATGGGGGATGTTGAAGTAAAAAAGTTTGTTTTTTGGTGAAAAAATCGGTGATGATTGATGATCGATGAGAAGGTGCATTGTCGTGCAATATTATTCATTTTTCGACGAATGTATATCAACTACTGTAACTTAAATATGTATCTTGGCTTCTAGTGAACGAAATATCATGAAACTTTCAGAGGTTAATAACAATTGACAACAAATCATAAAACAATCGGCCATTAGTAGACGGCACCACTACGTTTATTAAACTAGAGCCATTTCGATTATTTTTGGGACAGAGGGTGTATAAAAAAAATTCTTATAAAAGAAATTTTCATAACCGGAATTTTAAAGTAAAAAATAGAATTTATACGATTTTTCAAATGGAAGTTTACAAATTCTGGAAAAGGGTTACAAATTTCCACTGTATATAATTTTGATCGATCATGTTATCGATCGTTTACACAATCGTCGTAATTTCCGTTAATTCATCCACACAAATTGCGTACGGTTTCCGTAAACCGATCATTTCTATTGAACCGACGACGCGACGTCACGAAACAATTTGAGGTTTAAACAAGTCCATCCGGCGAACGAAAAGGAAATGCATTGATCAATGCACCCGATGCGTAACATTTTACACACGTAAGCACCTATTGTTAATGAATACATGATTCGATAGAGGAATTCGAGATCGTGATCAAAATAACATAATATGCATTGCCTCGAAAGATTAATTTATTTTATAAGCTGTGTTATGTTATAACACAGTTGGGCTAAAAGTAATCTGATTAATCATTATAATTAGCGTGAAATTATATTTATGATTAATGATTAGGATTACTAAGGATACAGGTCTACTTGAGAGTAAAAATCGTGCGAGAATCTGTCGAGAGCATTTGCAGCGAGTGGATATTATCACTAGTCGCTCTCAGAGTAGTATCTTGCGAAAAATATTCTCGATAGCTGCTAGCGCGAGTATTGCTCTTAAGTGAACATGGTACTATAAGTGATTTTGATAATCATGATTAATGAAACAGTTTATTAATTAGAAGTACGTGTAATCAGTAGGCATTGTTAACTCAGTATTTCATTGATCTTGAAATAATATCTCTTTCATAATTCTTTTATTATAATTAACTCGGGAATTAGATATTTGTGGGTGTTTGATGTAAATATTAATTTTATCAACGGGTATATTAATAATTATTATCAATTCATGAATAAATTATTCATTCCGTTGATTATTACTGATTACATGATTATAAATAAATACTGATGATTGTTGTTCATAATCCATCACAATAAAATTACAAAATAATCAATTACTGCTCAACTCTATATTATAATATTGATCTTTCTTTATATTATTGTTATGAATATATTAAGTTGATAAAACGATTTCTGAATTTCTATCATAAGGTACTAATTAAATTGCTTCAAAGGATTTTCTCCGTAAGATCAAGGTAACCGAATCAAGAACAAAATCGATATCTACACCTTGATTGATCCTATTGTTAAAACAAGCGTAACAAGTATTTGCACACAATTTCGCTTATTGTCGACTTCGACCATAAAATAAGCAAAAACACAGGTATATTTTTATTCGGCTTGTCGGTAGTAAACGGAAAAACGATGATAGCCTTGAATCTGAAACGAGAGCGACTATACCATATATGTATAGTCTGAAATATGTGTACCATTTTTGCAAAATATATGAACCGTGATAGTCTAAATACATAACAGAAAAATCTTATTCTTATATTTTTATAAAATCTGGAACGATGATCAATTATAACGAAATTTGTTTGAAAAATTGAATGCTTTAAACACGTAAGGAATCGTAGAAGAAAACCAAAAGTATACATTTTTTTTCGGTGGCTAAAAATATAAAAATTATTTAATGGAAATTAAGAAAAGAAATATTATCTTGTTAGGAATAATATGAAATTGTACGTAAGTACATATTATACTGATGAAAACAAAAGAAAATCAGAATGTTTAGCTTTATAAAAAAATAGTTACAGGTCAAAATATTCATGTACGGCCACGTAAGTCCCCCACGCCAAAGGACCCCTTAATAATGGCAATAAACTTTAATAATGGAAACTTTAGCTTACAATCTTACATAAAATGTTTATAAAAAATCAAATGAGACAATATTTAATGAAAAAAATATTTTGAACATACAATGAATTTTTATCTTATCGACCTTTTTAGTATGCAATCAGTCTCTGAAATGAAAAGCATGTGTACAACATTAGTTTTTCATAAATAATAGCTGACTTTTCATATGCAGGGGAATAAGGTAATATTAAAATTTGTTTATTAATGTGTAATGCCATAAATTCATAAATGGCGCTCAACTTTAATTAGATAAGGTAAAGGTAGGTTCAGTGCAGATTCATATTAATTTATATAATTAGAAAAAGCTCCATCGTTATCAAATTTGTACAGTAGTAAGAAAAAACATTATATTATTATAAAACAATGTATTTATTACCGTACAAGCTTCATTTTTTATTATTTCGTTGATTTTACATCAGGAACCCCAGAAATAGTACAGGCTGCGCCACCTAGCCGCGCGCAATGGAACTAACGAAGCAGAAAATCGCGTTTTTTCGAAAAATGTCCTATTTTTCGACATTTTTGGCCCATGGGTAGTGTTCTACGTTCGAAACTTCATTAGAGTAATGCCGTCAGTAACCTCAGAAAGCGTTAATTTCCGGAATTGAAAAAGCATGGTACCCGCGCGTCAGTTTCCTGGACAAAAGGATTTCACCGGAAAACGCCAGAGAAACACGCAGCCGCTATCTTTTAGAGATTTCTACCGATTGCCACCCACAAGGCAAGCGCATTCTGGCAAGAACCGTTGCACGTAGTAGACATCCTAAAGATTAAAGAATTATCGAAAAGTTATTTGTACACAGTGTAATATGGTATTCGGTAACAAATCAGATAGTGTAAATAAGTAGTTAGTTTATACAAATGTAGTGATTTTGCTTTAAATACTAACGCCTGTAAATACTTCCTTCCTTTACGTAGATAAGATAGAATTCTTAGATATCGTGACAAAATTCCGAAATCAATTTTGGAATTTAACGATTTTTGAGGTCACAGAGGACATTATTCCAATCAAGTTTTGAACGTAGAACACTAGCTAATTTAGAAAAGTAGCTAATTTTTCGAAAAAAAACACGATTTTCTGTTTCGTTAGTTCCGACGCGCACCGCTAAATGACGCTACTTGTACCGTTTTTAGGTGGACCTTTTATAAAATCGAAAAAATAATGAAAAAGAGCCAGAATGAAATTTCGAATTGACTCTGGAGATTCGGCGTGGATAAATTAAAAAGCTCCGGACAAAGACAGAAAGGGAGATACAGTAATCGCAGGAGAGACAAGGACAGAACGATGCGATTTGCTGATGGAGTTTATGCAACTTTACGAACCCAGGATGCAGTATTTTCTCATGATTATTTTTTTTTTAATTTTCATTGGACCATTTCGCAGCGCGATACAGAGCCCGATTTTGAAATTTTGCTCTCAAAACTTTATAAAAAATAAAACTGTAGGATTTTATAGAATAAATTTTTGGACGTGCAATTTTTCTAAACAAGAACTCTGTATCACGCTGTGGAATAGTCTAACGAATATTTTAAAACAAGAATCGTAAGAAAATATTGCTTCCTCGGCACAGAAAGTTGCATAAACTTCACCAGTAAATCGCATCGTTCTGTCTTTGTCTCTGCTACGATTATTCAGGGCCGGCTCTAGCGGTTACGTCGCCCCGGACAAAAAGACAAATTGCCGCCCCTTACGAACATATCGTATATTTTTTTTTTGTTTATTTTGAATAAAAATCAAAAATCATAAACTAAATATTTTTAACTTTTAAATGTAAATTTTTAGCGAACGAAAAAATTGATATGTGAAATTTTCTATTAACTGGGTATTTATCACATCAATATTCTTCTCACACTTACAGCCAAAATGGCGCCCCTAAATTTTGGCACCCCGAACAAGTGTCCGAATTGCCCACCCCTAAAGCGGGCGCTGGATTATTGTATCCCCCACTCTGTCTTTGTCCGAAGTATCTTAGTTTATCCATCGCGGGGTCTCCAAAGTCAATTCGATTAATGAATTAAAATACATACATATTCAGTATTAGTTACAATGATTCAGAATTATATCCGTTCCAGTTATACAGAAGATTTGTTCCTTATTTTCTATAAATTCTATTGAAATTAAAATCTTAATTTTCAAAAACTTTGATCTACGCGTTCTAGTTTTTCAACAGAATTTCATAACTTTTTCAACCCCTGATAAAGGACTGAGTGCCCGGTCAACCCCAGCCAATAATAATAATCAACCCCCGATAAAAGTACGATCGACCAATTAATTTATTTCAAAAACTGTTCCGATTTTTTATTTTTGACATGGAACTTTAACCCTTTGCACTCGGCTTCCCGTCTGAGGGGACATATTTATTTTGCAAGAGTATTTTAAAATGTGAGACTGAAGCTTTATTTATATTAAAATATAGAAAATTTAGAAAAGGAATAAGAATAAATAGATTCACAAATATTTATCATTCTTTTCTTCCAAAATAGTGAATTAGTTTTTGAAAAGTTTGCTGAAAAAGTAGACTAGATTCGATCGTATCCAAAAGTATTAAAATTTATTTAGATTAAATATTAAAATTTCAATTAAAATTGATTGAAAAATTAGTTGAAATTCCGTAAGGAACCTGTCCAATCTCTGAAAAGTAGGCTACGAATACGGATCACGGGTTATACAATGTACCTATACATGTATCTGAACATACAGACGGCAACGTCACTTTCACCTTTTTAATTGCATTAAGAAAAAAAAGGAAAGTGGTATCCGATGAAACAGCAAGGACACGCGTTAATTTGTACCGAAATCTGGAAGAAATCCGGTTTTTTAACTCTCTAACACTGTGGCGGGGTCAAATGTAACTGTCAAAATTCAATCTACAATTACGCACTACATATTACGTTACAAAAAAATATTTTAACCCTTTGCACTCGGAGCATTATTTCACACATTCGAGTTCAACTTATTCTCACAGTAAAACTTCTGAAATTCGAGAGTTCGTTTTGGGGAAGAAAATATTTATTTCTATTACTTTCGTTAATTTTCTATATTCTAACATAAATATAAGATTGTGAAAATTGTAAAACTGTAAAATTATAGAATGTAACATTCTAAAATTGTAAAATTGTAAAGTTATAGAATTGTAAAATTATTGTAAGATTATAAGATTACAAAATTGTAAAATTGTAAAATTATAAAATTGTAAGATTGTAATCTTGTAAAATTCTAAAATTTTAAAATCCTAAAACCCTAAAATTCTAAAATTCTAAAATTCTGAAAATACAGATTTCACATTTAAAAGTTTCCGAATAAATTACGTATGTATATCATCGTAGGGATACCACTCGAGTGCAAAGGGTTATGATGTGAATGAATTGTTTAACAATTCAAAAGTATCAATTTCAAGATTTATCATCAATAACAGTTTTAGCTTCAGAAAAATATATATTTAATATTTCTATACATTCCACTTGTAGCAATTATAATTTGATAAAATTTTTATCTCAAATAAATTTTTCTAATTCTGAACTTAAAATTCTTATACGTTTGAAGGAAACACAATTTTATATGAAAAAATAGTACATTATGAAGTATTCAATTTGTAATTAATTAACATCTTGATGACCTCGTGTTTTGTGAAATCTTCCATTCTTACTACTTTAAACTCCTTTTTATATTCAATAGAAAGTTACAAAAATAATTGCAATTAATTACTACATTGCAAAATTACTAATTTTTCAATTACAATTGGATAAAATAAAATATAAAATAAAGTAAAGACTAATATATATAATCACTAAACGTTAAAATCGCAAAATGCAGTTAAAGACCTTTTCTTCAAAAATTATTGTTTATATGTAACTAACTTCAAAGAACAGCAATTTTATTATTTTACTATTCCAAATCAGGACAGGCAAAATAATTTTGCTTGCGTTTCATGAAGACGATAAGCTATTAGATACCGGATGTTGATATTCGATCAACTTGCCACGGAATCCGTAATACAAATCGTTGAATGTCTCGCGAGCTGAAAAGTTTTTTACTGAATCGTACTTCTCTTATTTTTCTTTTTTAACTCACTGTTACCCAAAGCTGCGTACTTTATATTGTATATTCAAAAATGTCATACACTGTTCAAATTTATATTCGTGGTATATTTATTTTATCACGTGATACGATGATCATTTTCGAAGAAATGCCTTTTGGTTACCGCCGTTCACGTAACCCGATATTTTCAAAGTTGGCATTTTTTTCATTCAACTAACACGTATTCTTTTGACGTCAATTGTTCAGTGGAAATTGTGCAAAATTTATGCTGGTAAATATTAAATTACATATCTCATTGTTTGCAAATGATTAACACTTGGACAGTTGGCCGACAGGATCGAAGCAAATTAATTTTTTATCAAATTTTCTACTATTATTGTAAATTTTATTTTTTATATTTTATGAAACGGTTTTTTTTTTATTTGTATATTGAAATAGCGGTGTGTTTTTTCCACGATTGACCCAGGCTCTATCGTTCAACGGATAACACTTTTGTTTTACAATTTTGCTACAACAGAACAACAATTACTGATAGTAGCCTAATTTCTTAACTCATAGTTATTCAAAGTATATCCCATGGAAACATTAAAAAATGTATAAGTAATTAAAAAAATAAAGAAGATAACAGACCCCACCATACCAGTTTCGGGTTAAAGACGTGTTTGAAATATATTTCCATAATTTTCGATGCATCATTCTATATTTCTCGAATATTTTCGATAAAAAAGCCGAGCGTTTCAAATAAACTTTAAACCTAACGTTTCTAGTCACGTTTCCATTCAAAGATCTCACCTAGCTGCTCTGTATGCAGAGTAAAAAAAGTCCATTTCATGTCATTAACATTTCAAACAACCTAACGGTGTAGAACTATACTTATCAAACTTACCGTAATTACAATATTTTCCTAAGGAAGCAAACATTTGAAATTATAGATGCCCATAATAGAGTGACAGGACTTATGAAACTAGGACACCCTTCGTGAGATACAAGCATTTTTATTAGAATAAATTTCGCGTAGTACGGTTTCGATGTAACGCAGAACGAATTAACCGTGTTATAAGAGGGTTGATTGTTTAATACAGGGTAGTCCATATATCTTGAGACAGGTCAATATCTTCTAAACAACACATTGTTGGAAAAAATGTTTCAGACAAAAGTTGTCATGTGTCAGGGGACAAATTGGATGGTCGAAATGGAGTTTTTCAGTGAACGGCCCTGAAGGTCGTATGAAGATCAACTTTATTTTTTTTAATGGAACCCCCATTTTTTATTATACTATCATATTCTTTATGAGAAAATAGGTAACTTTTGTTCGAATGATTTTTTCGTTGGTCGTCAACTTCCAGAGATAAACCATTAAATATTTAAGAGAATGTGATGGGTAAAAGCACGTATAAGAAGCATTGTATTTATAATCGCTTTATAATTTTCAGCAAACATTTTTATTTATTATTTAAGAAGGTGCTCAAAATGCTGACCACCGATCTCGAAACATTTTTCAACACGTTTAATGAAGGACTGAGTTACAGTTGACAGAGTTTGTCTGTTGATATTTATACAAACTTTCCTGATTCTCTCCTGCATATTGGTAGGGGTGGTCGGAATATCTCGATATTCCCATAAGAAATAATCGACATACGTGTTTTTTACCCATCACATCCTCTTAAATATTTAATGATTTATCTCTGGAAGTTGACAACCAACAAAAAGATCTTTCCGACAAAAGTTACCTATTTTCTCCGACAGAATATGATAGTATAATAAAAAAATGAGGGGTTCCATTTAACCCCTTCCCGTGCTTTGACGAATCTGACTCGTGACGCACTTTGCAGCTCACATGTTACAAATCTCACTCGCACTGTCAGTACAGTTGACTTTTAAGTATAATTCCAACTATAATTAAGATAACAAACTATTGTTAAAGGTGTAACATTTCAATTTTCCTCCTTTGTTTTAATACTGTAGCAAGAAATATTTATCCGTGTCTGACGCACCTACCAAAGTAATGGCACGGCAAAGGGTTAAACAAATGAAGTTGACCTTCATACGACCTTCAGTACCGCTCACTGAAAAACTCCATTCCGACCATCCAATTTACCCCCTGACACATGACAACATTTGTCTGACACATTTATTCCAACAATGTGTTGTTTAGAAAATATTGATCTGTATCAAGATATATGAACCACCCTGTATAATGACGGATCATAAAGAAACCACCCTCGATACAATTTAAATCGTTTGCGGTCGTATATCTGCTCCCGGCCACCATATCTGCCATATTCTACACCATATTTTATAATTAGTTTCTTTATTAGAAATGTACAATTAGTTACGTTCAATGTAAAACAATTTCGACCAGCAGGGTTTCCGCACATTAGCTAGTTCTAACCGTAAATATTCTTCCCGTGAATTCTCAGTAAGTCTAAATTTTGTAAATTAGACGAAGAAAATGAAGATTTCAAATGTTCCTAATACAATGGCTCTCTGCTGTATCGATACCGTTCATTTTCCACGAACGACAGAGAAACGTTCACCTTGTGTCGCGGATCAAAACACATGTTAGTCAGCAAAAATCTAAACGACAGGTCATTCATTTTGCGAAAGAGAATCCAGCGGGAGGCAAGACTCGATGCCGAGTATGTGGACAGTTGACGGCGCGTACATTTACCTGGTTGGTAGTCCCTACCACCACTTTCTTTGGTCAGTTGGTGGGCACCGTGTTCTCGTTACCGTGGTCCACGCTGCACCGCTGTTCTACTATCTCCTCATTCACTTCGCGATTCGACAAGATCCAAGAACGCGCGAGTACCGACATTCTCGATTCACCTTCAAACCTCGAATCGAGCTATCGGTTCGCCATCCTCGATCGACCGTAACCCTTATTCGTTTAGTGCGCGGACTACGATCATCACCATTTCAAGTCATTCGACATTCTTCAGAATTTTGCAATGCGAAAGTGATCGACCCAATGGAAAAGCTACCTTCGTCGTAATCGTTCGTGCAACACGCATTGAACAAATGGTCATTATTCTATTTATTTATTTATTTTTTTAATAAACGGTGTACCAAGTTGAGTCTTTGCAGAAAAAAAAAATTGAATCTGAAAGTTTCGACAAATAAAATCCGAACCTCCTAGATGACCACGATCGTTTACTACCCTCCTGTGTACGAGCCATAATTGAAAAAAGAATGATATGAAGAGGAACAGACGAAACAAGTAAAGCACTGATGCAGAGGGTGAAAATACGAATACTGTGATTAATTGGTCAGTGTCGAGAATAACGTGATAATTATAATAGGTCGGACCACGAAGATTGTATAAAGTTAATCGAAGAAGAAAGACTTCACGAAGATAAACGTATAGTGATCGAAGGAAACGATGATCGTATAAGTCGTAATAAAATACAAAGAGGAAAACGGTGCGTGGTAGCACTTGGACGATAGAGAAACTTGCCTCGTATGCTTTTCTTTCTTCCATACGCTCACCTCCACGAAACTGTTTGTGTTACATAAAGACGGATTTTACTGGCCAGTTAATGAACCCGGTCGTGCGAGCATGTAGGGGACGTCTGTCGGCGATCTTACGTAAGTAATAAATATGAATTCTTATCTGAAAGTGGCGAAGAATGTGGACATTACACAGGATCAAGCCGAGAATACGATCGGTGCGCGTAATACCGTGAACCCCTAGGTGACACTCGCCCTCGTCGCTTTAAAATAATTTTCGTTGCAACGGACACCTGTATAACTCTCTAACTCGTCGAAAGTCTACTAATAGGGTTTTCGATACGATAGATCGTTGACTGAAAATTCATTAATGAACCTTCGATTATTATTGCTTCGTCCATGACTCGATTGAACTGATAAAAAAGTCAGGTGCACTACGAATAGGAAGAAATTGGAAATAAGGGTTATTTTTCAGCTAATTTTAAGTTACAAAGCGACGAGGGCTTGTTTGTTTTATTTCTAAATAGTAAGTAATGTGAAATTCTTGGAATTACAGATGATTTTTACCGTTTAAACAAAGCCGGAATGTTACACGAATTTTGTAGAAGATTAGAAATAATTTAACTTTTTGGATGGTTTTATTAGTTTTCTTGGACGTCTCGAAACGAGGAGAATCGATCCAAATGGCTAGTATAATTTTCTACTTCGACAGAGAATTATACTATCCTTCTTATTTAAAATATTCTATCAGCTACTTTTTCATTTTTTTTAAAAACATACGAATTAACATTTCGTTTATAGAATTGTCATTCTTCACGAGAAAATATTCCAAAATCACTGTAGATCAGAGCTTTTGAAACTCTTTCCACCTTCGACCCTTTTTCACCTGAGAAAACTTCGTATAACCCCCAGAAGTACACATAGATATAAATAACATAAATATACAAATTAAACGTTAAGTAATAATAAATGAATGAATTTTTATATAAACGATTCTTTTAATATTTTCTGTATATTGAGCCATGACCCACAGTTTAAGAAACTCTGCTATAGATCTCTATTTTTTGACTCATCGATTTCTTTTATCCTTATACGATCATAAGAATGAAATCCATTTTATTGATTTATAATAGAATTGTTTACTTCTATGTATATAAAATAGAAGCAGAGAGATGCCAATTAATTTAATTGATACAAGCTATTCGTGTCAGCTTGTACGAAATTCTCTTATCCGATTAATTGTTTATTGGGAAGTTTTTAAATTGCTCGCGTATGTTTATCGTTTACTTTCAACAATATCTTCTTCCGTATTTATGTTATTCATCCCGAATTTCATTTTATTTCCCTATGCAAAAACAACGTTTTCGTAACTTGTCAGGGAACCGAGTAAATTAAAGTTCATACAGTAATTGAAGATATTTTGAGAAACTGAGAAAATATTTTCTTCCTGTTGGAACGATTGAAAACATATTAAGTAATGAATTCTTCCAAATTTATTTTTTTTTTTTATTGTACTTGCTATGGAACACTCCTTTCAGAATTTGAAATATTAGAAGTCTTTAATTGCCTGCATAGGATTTTCAAACAATAAAATTAATCTCATATTGCCTATAGATTGTTAATGAACAAAATTTTCTACTATTTTAGGTTTTTTAGATGTTTCGGATGTATTCAACCAGATACTTTTAACATTTCGAATCGAATATTTTCAAATTACATTTCTTTTGTTAGAAATATAGTTTATCAATTTTTTAGAAATTTCTAATAGAAATTGAACAAAAGTTAACATTCTTTTAAAAAGTTTATTCTGCTATAAAGTTTGTTGTATTATAGAACGTTTATTATACTATTTATTAGAAAATATATCATAAAATATTTACTCTACGATCGATAATTGGAAATTCATTTGCTTTCAAAATATGCTAGTAAACCATAGCTTCTACTTTATTGTAATAAGTTACATACTCTTCAAAGTAAATCTGAATTTCGAAAAAAAATGAAATTTGGAGCCAAGTTTGTGATACATCATGATTGATTGCAACGAGTCACGGCATAATAACCTTTCACCTTAACGTGTACGGTAGAGTTCAAGTAAAATTTCTTCTCGTTAACGAGGTCTGCACCTTCGTTTCTAGAATGGTGTTAACAGAATTTCTACAAACATGGCGAACGTGTTAACTCAAACAAAATCGCTTTGGAATTTGTTAAATCATCGTTAATTGCGGCGTAAAGTGCCAAAGAAAAACTGAATGATTTATTTCGAGTGCACAAATCGTCGCGATAAAAGTCACGAACTTGAACATACTACTATTGTATATCAATCTTATAGTGAAGTGCCATTGAACGATGAATGAAAAAATTACAAATGTTTACTAAATGCAGATAAAAATATTACTCAATTAAATTTTTACCCACAATTTTTAATACACTGAAACTACTGAGAATTTCATTGAATAATACACTTATCGTTATCAAATTTTTCTGTTCTGTTCATTCAATATTTTATTATTTCTGTTATTTATATTTTCAAATACGTAACACGAGGATTTCTAATAATTAATATACGATTTCTACGGAAATTCAAATGTCACTCGTCAAAGTGTTAATTACAAAATTTTTTTACTTCTACTAAAATTTCGAAAGTTTTTATTGCTTGTAAAAAGCAGGTTTCACGCCGATAAAAAAAAATAACTACTAGTATTCTACTTGTTAAAGAAAAAGAAAAATGGTTCGACTAAAAATACACTTTTAAAATTCAGCAGACAATCAAAGCATGTGCTGAAATTATCGACTCGTTGCTCATAACTGTAAAATGAAAAGGATGCGAATATTAAAGTAAATTTATTACACTTTCGTCATACATGAATTATTTAAGAAACGGTGATGAATAAGTGGAAACGCGATCTGTTAAACTTTTGCAAGTTTTCGTAATTCAGTGGCATCCTACTGTAAACCTTCCTTGATATTGTATCATCGGAGGACAAACCAAATCTATCATTGGGATAAGTTCAATCGTCTAGCAACGTTGGTCGATCATTGTCGAACGTGCAATCTTTATTGTAAGCCACGATGTTGATATCGACTACTGACCACTTCATTCCCAAATTATTCGATAATTATTGGAAAATAATTTTTTCAACTTTTCCTTTATTATAAACACCGTATCGTTACTATTATTTATCTACTTAAGAATCTTGAATATATTTAATTATGTTATTTAGAATAAATATTGTGCACAGATTTGAAGAATTTAATAATTGTTAAATTGATTTGGAAAATAAATCTTTGAGACATGTTAGCAAGAAAACTATGTACAAATTGGATTTTTATAAATTAATCAAATGCCATCTTAGAACTTTTGGGAATAGAACATTTTCTGATGTGAAACAAAATTACACGCGAATCGAATAATTTGAAATAAAAGTAATTTAGAAATAAAAATCGCAATCAAACTGCGTGATTCACTCTGAAACGCGTTTCGTAAAGACATCGCTTTCTCCTTATGAACGCAAAAATTTTGTTTCGTGTCGAAATCTGGCCGGCATATTTCGAAAATGGATTAGACATAAATATGGTTATTGTAATTTACGACCGTTTACTACACTGTCTTATTACACCTAATAACTTTGGACGTAAATTACGATGAAGTTGTAACTTGATTTTGATTGGTTTGACTCAATGTTAGAAACTGTTGCGAGTTTCACTCCAGTTAATAAAATATGTATTACATTTCTTTGACAGCAATTTAGAAATGAAACATTATTTTTATACTAATAGTAATCAAAGAATATTTGAAATGAAATTGATTACTTTTCAGCCTGTCGTTAAGTATTTTTATTTAACAATTCAGAAGGCAATTTTTGTTCACATCTGAAACATTAAAGAACATTGTGACGTTATAAATGTGATAAGACTGAATGATAAATATATAATTTTTCATATATCTAGTATTTATATCGATTGATTAACACTAGAATTACCGGCGTTCGATGTACCCTAACTTCTGAGTTAAAAATAAATTAGAAAACAAAATAATTACGATATAAAATGTAAACTTACGTATACAATAATTCTTTATCTTGATAAAAGCCAAGGTACCACTCGTCAGAAGCGTTTTAATCAATTTTCAAAATTAAAATAAGAAATCTGAAGTAAGTCATTTTGACCCATTTGGTAGTTCTAGTGTTAATAGAAACAGAAAATACTATTTAATGGATCAATATAGTTTGACCTATATGTAATGTTCAAGTATAATAAATAAGAAAGATTTTGCCATAAATCACCCACATAACTTGTTTGAGAAGACTAAGACAAAAACACAGAAATGCATCTTCTCTGACGCATCATTCTGAAAATTCTAATAGCGAACAAAGGTCCCAGTAGTTACACGCACTCGTGGAAAGTGCCTTTGAGGAAACGGATCCCGGATACCTTGATGCAGTTTAACTCGTTGTTAAAACCAGTTGGTATTTCTTTGAACAACCACGGACGTCCTTTCTGACCTGGTGCTTTTTATACTCTTTCGTTTCACCCACCTATATGATTTATGTTTATGGGGATGAAGAAAATTACACCACATCGTATATTTTGACTTCCGGTTTTTTAAATTTTACCACTCTGAATTATTCACATCAACTGCCGTTTTAATCATTCATTTTTTAACCCTTTCGGGCACACCGTTTTGTGTGTAATTAAAAATATTTTTTATAAAATGAAGTTAAATGATACAACTTAATTGCAAATAGAAACTTTATATCGCCGCTAATGACCTCGAAGAAGACGAAAAAGAAGAAGAAATTTTATACATTCATTGATTAACAAAACTTGCATGAAGCAATTTTGTTCAATTTGAAATTAAATAAATGTGAGGCAGATTATAATGTACATAGGATTTGAACGGGTTAGCAACTTCTGGTGAAAAATATGCAAATCAGATGGAATCAAGATGAAACAAGATTTACTGTTTCCTTTGGGACTCACGTTTATACATACGTGTATTTTTAGAACTGCACGTTATACAAAAATAATTTAGCAAAAACAGTGTGTAGTAAAAAATTACTCCATGATAATTAACCCTGCTTACATTTCAAGTAGGCTTTTAAAGCAGTTTCTGTCATCGCTGATTAAAATTACCTGATTGATTAGAAATTAGAATCAAGATGATTTCATTAATATAAGTCACTATTCAGAAAAAAAAAAAAAAAAATATATACTGATCAAATTGAGTAACCTCCTCCTTTTCGAAGTCGGTTAATAAACCTCGTTTGAGGTTTCAAATGCTTAATAAAAAATAAAAAAATGTGGATATTACAAATATCGTTCGTTTTGTTAATAACAAAATATAGTGAGAAACAGAAATATAGTATTTCGAAGCCTCCAAATTTATAGAAATATGATATTGTGTTTCCGAGTTCCTAAGATCATAATATTCTGAAGTTTCCAAATTTCTAAAAATATAAAATTTCGAAATTCCTAAGTTCCTACGAGTGTGGTATTTCGAAATTCCTTCGAATATAATATTTTCAGCTAGAGCGAAATGTCAAAATATTATATTTGTATAAATTTGGAAATTTCCAAGTTCCTAAAATTGTAATATTTCGAAATTCCTGAAAATATAATATCTTTAACGTAATATTTGTAGCCAGAGCAAAATTTCCAAATATTATATTTCTATCTATTTGAAAATTTCCAAATTCCAAAGATCATTATATTTTGAAGCTTCCAAATTCCTAAAAATATAAAATTTCGAAATTCCTAAGTTCCTACGAGTGTGGTATTTCGAAATTCCTTCGAATATAATATTTGCAGCTAGAGCGAAATTTCAAAATATTATATTTTCATAAATTTGGAAATTTCCAAGTTACTAAAATTGTAATATTTCGACATTCCTAGGTTCCTAAGAGTATGGTATTTCGAAATTCCTTAATTCCTAAAAATATAATATCGTTAACGTAATATTTGTAGCCAGAGCGAAATGGTCACTGAGAAACGATATTAAACCCACGTGTACAACTAATCCGTAATATCGAATTGTACGCGTGCGCAATGATCGAAATAATTTAATTTATCATGAATAATACAACATGCTTTCCATACACTTTATAAAAGGAAATCTCGATCTTGGCCAGCATTGCAACGCAGATAGGTACAGCGAGAGTTGTGGTATTGAGGATACTTACGAAACGCGTTTGCTTTCTAGAAAAAGACCATTTTGTTTCCTATTGCAAAGACACACAAGGATCAAATGAATTGCCCCTCTGATGAAAAGGATCATCGATTATACCGGAATTTCATAATACAGACATTTCTGTCGAGGACATTACGAGTCGGTGAAACGAAATCTATTTCGAAAATTTGATTTATCAGCGATGTGAAATGAACTTTCGATATCAATACGTAACAAACATATGCAATTTTAACAACGAATATATACGTTCTGTTAGTACATTCAAGATTTTTCGATCTCGTACGTATAACTTCAGGCATTTTTTATTTTTAAACTAAGAAACATCTTTTTTTATCCAAGTACTGTGATCGATCGTTGATCAATTTGACAAATTACACTGGTTTACAGCCAAAATGTACATTCAATGTCACTATATTTTTCTTATATATTTTGGCCCGACAAACTGGAAAATCACATTGAGAGAATTTTTTATGGATAGGTTTTCCAAATATGAGTTTTTTTTCTAAGATAGCTTCACATTTTAGGCCATATCCCAAGTTAGGAACGTCCGATTGTGTCGCACAAGGTATCATATTAAAGGTAATCGAATCTTCAATAATCGCTTCTAACATTTTTTTCCAATCGGTTCAGTGGTTTAAGTGTTACGGTTCAAAATATATGAGAAACGTCGATTTTTTAGGCTAAAATAAAAATCGAAAATTCACTCTATCGCCATACAAAAATAGCAAACGTCATATTATGTCCAGTTTCTTATTGTTTACGCATAGATCGCACTTTTACGAAGAAAACAAGTTATTGATGAAGAAAATCTATGGATAAATACCAAAAATTCAAAACCATAAAATCTATAAAAAATTTGCTCAATGTGATTTTCGAGTTTATCGGGCCAAAATACATAGGAATGATATAGGGGCATTAATTGTACAAAAATAGTTTTTCATTTTGCAAACCATTGTTATCAGTTAAAATCAGAAAGGATCACCTGTTTGCGTTACTCGATTGAAATGTTAGACTTCAAGATTTCACTCACAGCAGAATAACAAACGACAGGTTAAAAAGTGAGTTTCATCTTGCCATTAACTATGTATCTTGCTAACGGCACACTGATGATACGAAAAAACCGACGACCTCCTCGGTAACAGTACTGGCAAACCATTCTGTGAAAATTGCACAACGTTTCCCCCAGTGTATTCAACTCTTCATAAATACTAGCGAAACTAATCGATTACCGTAACATCGCGTTCCTCTTTTTTTTTTTAACTTCTTTGAACATTACATTGTAATCAAACGTTCCGTTGCCGCCTTAACATACGAACAGAGTCTATCGCTTATAAGCACTAGTACTGCCGAACAAATCAAAAACGAGTTGTTTCAGGTTTCTTATATTTCAATTACAAAATTTAGTAACACCTTGACCGTCACAATGGAAACATGTTGAAATTCTAATTACACCTATCCCCCGATTTACACGGTACTTTATTTACACGATTTTGCTTTTACGCAGTTTTCAAAATATGGGATTTTAAAAAAACGAAATTTCTCCAGTCATTTTTTAACTCCGTTCGCTTAGTAACATATTGGCGCTTATATTTCTAGTAATTTTTTAATTCCATTTATTCAGAAGCGACCGACTTTCTAACGTGTATAAAGTTCAGGGTTTTAAATTAATTTTTAACTTATTTTTAAAATATATTTAGTTTTATTTGACGTTGAAATAAATGACTGAATTATGCACATTTTAGTCTGTTTTCGATTTACACGGTTTTCTAAGGAACCTATCGTCAGTGTAAATCGGGGGATAGGTGTATTAAAAACACGAAAAGTTTCACTCTATATTGTTAGTTTAATGGTAATGCTATTCAATTTTTTCCTCTTCTGTTCTTAAGTATTTGATTACGTTACATTTGACCAACGTGACAAGAATGACCAGAAAATTTGGTATATTATTGAAATTTATTTGCAGAGAAATTTTGTGATGGTATATACGCGGTGTGATCCTTTTCATTTTCAATTAACAGATGTTAATTCGGTCAAAAAGTACACATGTGCATACATTTAACATCAATCGGAAGGAATCGACGGCAAATAAGAAAAATCAAGTTAAAAATGTTGAAAAGTGAATGACAAAAATTCGATAAACGCACTTCGTTGTGCATAAAATTGATAAACAAGTTTTTTTCCCGAACGAAACCATAAAATAAATCCAACCGGCCATCAATAACATTACAAATAGGATAATCATTGCGTTTCGATGCATCACGTACAAAATTGACGCTGACAGAATATAAAAAACGTGAAAATGTTAAGCCTGCCTGAAGAGAGTTTCGTGTCGGTCTTTTCCATAACATTCTTTATACCTGGAATCCTGTAAGTAACGCGTGTATCTTATATGTATACGGATCTATGTATATGCACAGTCACTTTTGATTTAAGGAAAGAAGTATCCTTTCGCAAATTCCGAAACGTATTTGTCCGTTTATGCCAGATTATTATTGTAACTTTGTGTACAGTTTACGTTAAGGATGATAATAACGCAAACGAATTCCGATGCACCGTGTAAATAAAGACCTTCGATTACGTCGGCGTGAGGTGCAACGGCATAATGGATATTGATTGGAAAATTTGCAATTTCAAGAAAAAAAGCAATTTGTTCGTTTCGGTACAAATTGCCGGATTCCAATCGAAGAAGAACCCGAAGATAACTTGTTAAACAAGATCCTACAAAGAGATGTCAATATTTGAAAAAAGAATTACAGGTTTAAAAGGTTTCAGTTTAATTTGTAAATCGTGTGAACATCTTCGGGAAAAGTAAATTATCCGCAGTATTGGATTTAAGCAATTGTTCGTTAATTCAATAAATTACAGTTTTCAATTAAAACAATCGCCATTTAAGTGAATAATCTTTTACACCGTGATCGAATTTCAGTGATTTTGAAAGGAAATTTGAGGAAGGCCGTTGACTTAATATTGGATGATTGCATAAATTCGTGCCAGATTTAAAAATGTAGTTTACAGGGTTAAATTTTAAAGAATACAGTTTTATTAATCAATTATATAGTCACCATTTTTCTTTATAATTGTTTTCCAACGATTTACAAGCTGGTCGATTCCAGTTTTGAAGAAAGATCTTGATTTCTCCTGAAAAAAGTTCGTGAGGTATTTTTTGATAGTGCTTTTCTTCGCAGTGCTAGACCACACGTCGCCCAATAGGCGCTACAAAAATTGCACGAGTTACAATGGGAACCTCTGCAGCACCCACCATATTCTTCAAATATGGGCCCTTCAGATTTTCATCTCATCCGGTCTTTACAGAATAGTTTGAATGGAAAGAATCTCAATTCCGAGGAAGCTATCGAAAAGTACCTTTCGAACTTTTAAAAAAAAAAACCAAGATCTTTCTTCGAAACTGACATCGACAAGCTTGTAGATTATAGATCGTTGGAAAACAATTGTGGAGAAGAATGGTGACTATATAATTGACTAATAAAACTGTATTCTTTAAAATTTAACCCAGTGAACTTCATTTTTAAATCGGGCAGGAACTTATAATTATTATATGAATAATTAAAAAACATCTAATAGTGTAGTTATTTTATACAGTTATAATATGTATTTATTTATTTTATCATGCAAGCATTTCTTGAAAATGAATATTTTTCTTCGAGATGTTGACTACCGCAGTGAAAATAGCCCTGTGCAGTCAGACATATTCAAACTCAACTTATTAAGAATACGAGTAACCAATTTTCAAATTTAACGCTTTAATCTGGTTTAATTAACATTACCGGCATAATGGTACATAATGCTATTTAAAATATTTTGTTCGTGAGCTCGAAAACCGTCGGTAATCAAACTAAATCTATAAAAATTCGAATAGATAGATAATTTTGAAAGGAAAGGCCATATTTAATACTATGTGTTTGAGGCATTGGCTAAGTTAAATTTTGATTTTGTACCTAAATTATCGCTATCCTTAACAATTCGTGATATGTGTTCAAATAATAAAATTTAAAATTCTACTTTTATTAGAATGTTCAAATTTTTATTACAGGAAACAATCGGTTTTGTTTCACAAACTTAAGTTTATTACCTTACGTTCCTAATACATAATCTATGCTAAAATCGAAGAAAATCCTTCCAATCAGTCATTTTGTTTATGACAAATATGATATATCATTTTTATAATATTTAGATTCCTCATTTGGACAAACTTTCAAGTATTCGATAAAAATTGCTCGAACTAAAATTGACAACAAATACATGTAATAATTTTTACGCCGCCCAAATATGAGCAAAATGGAACTGAAAGAATTAAAAAGGATTCGTGGTATCGATTACCAATAGCAGTAAAGGCGTCAATTTCATTTCAGATTCCATTGTTAGCCTTTTTTGATATTCAAATTATATTGAATCTATGCATTGTACATATGTATGTACATTTATTCAAAGGGATCTCGAGAAAGCACTTGTAGCTAGCGCGTCAGCTTAATGGTGGCAAATAGAGTGACGATTGTTAAGTAATTATCGAAAATGCTGAGATCATGTACTGATTAATCAGAGTTCGATTACTTCTTTGATTGGCACTTATACAGATAATAATAAGCAGTTCAGAAATTAATGAGTTCCATGAACTGGCCACCGGGGCAATTACTAAAATACATTGAATTACACTGTAATATCATATATTTCGAAGCCTTCATTGATGTTTCTATATCGCATGATATAAGGAAGCGATGATAATGGAAAATTTTTGTGATCTTGGGAATCCCACGGCATTTTCAATCCCCCCTGATTCCGCTAAAATTGTTTCCGTAACCAAGTGACGTTTTTACTTTTAAACACCATTATATCGTTGCTTGGTACAATTCAAAAAATTGTAAACTTACTTTATGTCTCCATTTTTATCGTATAAAATCAAAGATCTCAATAATTAATTAATAATTAAAGAATTATATTCCTGGATATGTATAAACATTCTAAATGATAACTCGATTTCGATCATTTTCAATAGACTGATCCTGATTATCAGTCAATTAATCTCCAACGTAAGGGGTTAATCTAATAATGGACGGTGAACGGGTTAGTACTTTACACGATAAGGATCTATAATTTGGTGAAATTATTGTTACAGTAGCTGCGGTTGGTTAGACGTTTGTGCGTACACAGCATGCCTGTGATTTCACTTGTTTCGGAAACGTCAGAACATTGTGAAAGCCCGATCTGGTTTAAGTTCGCGGTGCAACAGTAGGAAATGCACGTTGTATTTGTTTCTATCCGTTCCCACCGCGGAGCAAGTGGAAAGTATGAAATCACGAATCCCCCTTCGTAAATAAATAGCCTGTGAACTCTATGTCGACTAGCCCATTCGTCCTTGCGGTCATTATATTTCCGCACAGTTGGTAACCAACGAGCAAGTATAACAATGCAAGAACATAGTACATTATGGAGCAATGTATGCTTTCGTAGAAAAACAGCAATATAGGGGAAGAAGACTTCATCACTCGTCTTGTACTTGTAAAGTTACTAAGGATTTATGTCTAGGCACGATAACTAATTTAGCCCATCGTTCCCTATCAAATTACTAAATTACTAAATTACTAATTTAGGGGTAGTATTATGTAATTTAGATAATTTAGTCATTTATTAAACAGTAATGAGTAATTATTAAATTAGTAATTTAGTAAGTTGGTAACTTAATAATTTAGTCATTTAGTAATTTTGTAACTTGGTAACTTGGTAACTTAGTAATTTAGCAATTCGGCAGTTAAGTAATTTAGTAACTTGGTAACTTTTTAGTAATTTAGTAATTTAGTAATTTAGCAATTTAGCAATTTTGCAGTTTAGTAATTTAATAATTTAGTAATTTAGTAATTTAGTAACTTAGTAATTTAGCAAGCTAATAATCTGGTAATTGAGTATATAATTTTAACAATGAGATGCACCGTGATTTAGATAGAAATTCTAACATCTTTAACACTTTGGCTGCCACTCTGAGGCTACTGAAAATTTCGTTAGACAGCAATTTTATTTTTTAACAAATTTCATTTCTCAATACTTCATGATTTCCATTATTCATAATTTCAACTTGGTTTAATTATCCTGATATTCGATAACAATGAAGATTCGTTATTTATAGCAATTAAAGTAGACTTTATCTTTGGATCCCTACAAAGCACACGTGACATTATTAACACGTTGACTGCCACAGTGAAAACGGACGTGTGTAGTCAGACACGTTGAAATCCTTATTATTCAGAATATAATCAACTAATTTTCATATTTAACCTTTCAAATCGATAGCTAGCATTATTAGCTTAATGATAACGCTATCCGTGGTTTGTTTCGTCATTCCTTTTCTTAATTATTCGATTGTAAAAAATTTCGGGTGCCGGTCACCGGTGACCCCCATGGCAGCCAACGTGTTAATTCTGCTTACTATATCGTGGAATGTGAGAAAATCTTAGATGGGACATTTTTATTAAAAAGGTCAGAGTGACTATTACGAGTATTTCTAATTAAATAAATTCAACAAATTTTAATAATATTGGTAATGGATTTCTATGAAAGTTAGGGTGTTACCCAGGTATGTGTGCCATGGCAGTCAAGGTGTTAAAGAATAGAAGACACGAATGGATAAAGGGTCATGTCACAAATGAGCAACCTCGACAAAATAAAATAAAATATGTGATACTTTAACAAGCTATAAAATATTAACAGTGAAGTAATTAATACTACCCTATGAATATTTGTATAAGATTATAAATATGCGTTTGAAAGCTTGATAGTATAACAAATAAGGAATTGCACAGATATTCGAACAATTATATCAGCACGCATTAAAGCGTGCTTAATTTGAAAATTTAGACAGGTGACGCTGCGACCCTCATAATCTTTCCTCAGATTAATGACACAGTTGATTGAATAAATGTGTCAAATATCAAGTTTCATTAACGTTATACCGCGGCCGGAACAGAATGAGTTGTGGCATTGACCGTGTATAACACGAGCTACTCAGATGTGAATAAACTTGTGGTGTTATTAACCTCGGTGTCCTGCTTACCTATTACAGTGGTTAAATCATTCTTACGTGTGCTTACAATACATTCTCTCACAATTATTCATCGTTTCGCTCGCTTTGACACCATGACCAACAACAACTTCCAAACAAATCATTTTTTACCTTCTTCTTTTTTTCTCTTCCTTTCCTTTGGAGATGTTGAAATCATCCCAAAGAAATACTTTCGATTTTTACCAGTATTCCATGCTTCCTTTTTACACGATCATTTTGGAAATTACTTACTTACTTACTTACTTACTTACTTAATTAATTACTGTTTGCGTTCGTGTCGTCCACAAGCATTAATCATTAATTTCATTTACTTATTATATTCTGATTTTTCAAAATGAATAATAATTATGAATGATGTAACTCTTCAGCTTCAAAAAAAGGTTTCCTATGTTTTTTCTTTAAGAACGCAAGTTTTGTAATGTAAAAATAAATATAACGACACGGAATGACATAAAATATCATGTAACGCAAAATACAAGTAATACGAATATAAGAAAGAACAGAATTTCAAACGAAGGACCTTCGAGTATTGTAAAATAATGAAAGATTGCAAATTTATGACGTGCATATAATCTGAATACAAGATATGTCATAAATAAAGTTTAATTTACTCCCTGCTTTTTTTTTTGTTTTGTTATACAACCAGCTAAGAAACAAAGGCAAGGATGACAGAAGAACAAGGTTACTTGTTTCATTTTCTTTCTTTTATTCCGTATAAGCATACTGAAGACACCTTCGGAACGTGTCATTTATTTGACGAATGCACTAATGAAATTTTTTGTTGATACACCAGCAACATTTTTTCTTGTCATTGTACGTCTCGATGATATAATTTATACTATCAGGAAGAACACACCGACCATACTTTAATGATCATCGTTTGCAATTGTAGCATTTCAAATCAGTATCGCGTTATAATTAGTACGAGACTTTACAGGCAATAAATTAGCACAACACCTACCTGTTATTATAAAAAAATAGACATTTGTAATGAGATACATTTAAAAATAACTTTCAAATTTCAATCTTTTAGTTTGTTACTTTATATTGTTAATCCTTAAAATTCATACAAACCACAAACATTCATATCATTTATAACTAGCTGACCTCACAGACGTTGTCCTGTCCAAATTTCAATAAAGTTGTTTATGATCGTTTTGTGAATTTGTGAAAAGCTTTTTCTAATAAAAATTCGATTCTGAAAACTTTTCCAGGACCATAACGAGCAAAAGCAAAAAAGAATTAAGTACGCATATCTATCGTTCGACTCGTGAGATATGGTATTGAATTCGTACGAAAATCCCATACAAAAAGCACTTTCATTTTTTTCTAAATTTTCCATTTTTCCGGGCAATTTCTCCAATTTTTCTTTCCCTAAAAACCTTATTCGGACTATTACGAACACTTGTTTTTAACAAATTAGCCAAATCGGTCCAGCCGTTCTCAAGTGATGCGCTTACCAACGAACAGCATTTAATTTTTATTTATATAGATATTAACAATATAAATTATAAAGAAGTTGGCAATATTAATATTAATTTTACCAACAAAATTCTGAAAGTTATAATGAAAGTAATAATTTGACAACCCTCTTATATCAAATAAGGATACATTATTATTAAAAATACTTTAAAATTACTTTAAAAGTATTAGTATTTCAACACTTAAAAGATAGGATAAAAGATCGAATAATGTATTAATCGTAATATAAGAGATTAAATATATTTGTATATATAATATTTTAAAAGTAAATTAAATTTTAAGAAATTCCTATCATTTACATTATCGAAATACAATCATAACACTGAATTTTACTAATAGAAAATGTTTTTAAAATAAGTTTGGTGGAAGAAACGAATCGGTTATTTCATCTAGTACAATAATTATATTTATGGTGTACATAATTCTATATTTTATATTTCTTTTGAAGTTGGTGTTTTATATTTTACTGTTAAGTATAACTATCATACTGTAATTAATCAGAGCTATAAAAATTGATTTTACGTTGCTAATTGTAAAAGTCAATTACCGTTTCAGTATATTCTATGTATACATAAAATATTGGGTTGGCCAATAACTAATGTCGGATTTTTCCAACTGCATGGAACCCAAACATCATATCTCGGTACCATACCAAGTTGATACAAATGGTTTTCAACGCTGGATTTCGAAATTCCTAACATTTAAACAATCCCACGCGTGGTACAACGTGGATTGCTTTCAATTAGACTGGAGATCTGATCTTTATCAATACCGATTGGTCTGCCAGAATCTTTTCCTTTGAGAAAATAGAAAAACATGATTGCACAAAAAAATAGACTTTCTCGTCGCTCATTTTCAAATCAAAATAAACACTGAAAAATTTAATCACTCACGATGAATATTTCTTTTAAATTATATGTTGAAATCTTAGCTTTTAGATAATATATACGTTTTATAGATTATGAATACTCTTTTGTTTTAAAAAAAGCAGCGACGATACCAAACGAAAAAATCCGATCTTACTTATTCGCCAACCCAATACAACTGTTTTCATTTGTTATTCTAATTATCACTATTTGATTAGAAATTTTCAATGCTAAACTGTTAGTATGTGCGTTAGTGAAATCAATAATTTCGAAATTATACGGAACGTTGCACGAATTCTACCATTTCTATACCTGTTCATATTTGCCTTCTACTTGAAATTTAGGAAAGATTGTTTGTCTTTACGTTCGGAATTTTAAGTGGTTGTCATCGACAAAACTATTAATACTGTCATTGATTTTCTAACCATCTTTTCGCCTGAAGACCCATCCAGCAGAAGCTACAAACACTGTTTTTTTCGTTTCGAAAAATATTACTCAATTAATCAAATTAATTAATCAAAGTTCAATATTACAGATAGAATAAGATTGATTAGAAGAGTCAATATTTTTGTTTCAACCGAATGCGAAAATCTTACAAGAATTTTAAGAAATATTTCTATAGAAGAAAAAACTGCGAAAGTCACAAGTTTAATTGCCAACCTAATATATTAACATGCTAGTAACGATTCAATAATAAAATAGAGCTAAATATTTGTATTTTGCGCAAAGTGTGTTTCACTGGTTAGCAGTTGTTTTTTTTTTCTTTTTCGAAACCGCCACTTTCTATTTTTTCGCGTAGAAAACTATAATTTCATATCCAATTATATCCAAAACTATATAGCTTGTTCCAAAAAAAGTTTTATTCCAAAGATTTTATCCAACGTTGAGCAACCAACGTTGCACGTATAGCTATCCTAAATTGTAACTAATTATTTTTGTTGTATCCCAGCAGAAGTTAAATTATCTAGGAAAAACAAAAATAAGTTTGATTTGAAACACTTTTAGAAACTTCAAATGGGTCACCCTTTATGTCTATCTGGAATTTGAATTATTTCATTGTAATTTTGATTCCATGCGCTGAAACAGTTTTTAGAAATAATCATCTGAAGATTACGCAACACAACGCGATATTTTATTATAATGAGTGAAATGAACGTTGCTGCTTTCTCAGATGCGGAACCATAAATGTGGTACGTGAGCAAATACCAAGTACACGTGTTAACGAGTGGTGAAAGTGTAAGTGCCACTGGTTCCTTTTTTTTTATTTCTTAAATTCGACGGTGTGTTTAGAATTTCATTTCGCTCGACCTTTAACCTTGCTCTATTATACCCACATATTTCAGCCGAAATTTAACTTTCCTTTATTACGAGAAAGTTATTCTTTTCTTCTTTTTTTTCTTTTCTTTTTTTTTTGTGAAATTATACTTTTACTCCAATTTTCTTTTATTACGTATATACAGAATGTATTATAACATGGTACATGATACGTGGGACTTACTTTAGAAGTGGACAGGAACCATTTTTATTATACATCCAATGTTGGCAGCTCTAGTATATTGAATTTAATTTTTGATATATTTTGATTCGATAGTTTGTGTATTTGTATCAAGCGTTAATCAGAAATTTTAAATGTGTTCGAATATTAATGCAACTTTTAATATTTTATAGAATTGGCACAAAATTATCACGAATACTTGAACAATCTTTCGATCAACTCGTTGAATCCAACAATTATAACTTATAAGGTAGGGGAAAGGGGGGCATGACGGGGTAGCGAGATAAGATGGGGTATCGTCCTTAAACGACAATCGAAAGATGCTAGTCACACGATGAATGCACCAATAGCGAGCCATTAGTTCACAACAGTTAGATCGTCATCTACAACAAGTGGGAGAGCACGTGTTTTTTGTTTCTATTGATAAAACAATTCGCGTGGTACGTTGATCTTATTTCCTATGAGAAAAAGATTCGTAATAAGTGTATATTTCAGAAAAGTAAGTCCACTATTTTTGTCGTATCATAGTCTTCATTTTATCTACTTTAATGTAAGATACTTAAGATTAAGGAATTTTGTTATTTATTGGAAAAATATATTAGTTTCTGAAAAATGATGGTTTGAGGCAAGATGGGGTCTCTGATACGGGGAATAATGGGGTACCCCATTATTCTATACTATAATTGTTCGTATGAGATTAAGCAACATTTTCGTTGTCTATTATAATTTACTTCAAATAAATTTCGTAACTCTTAGCTTGGACTTCAAAAATGGTCAGAACTTATAAGAAAAGAAAAAAAAACCAGAAGAGGAGAATGGTCTGTAGAAGTGATGAAAGAAGCTGTAAATAGTGTATTGAGTAAGAAAATGGGCTACAATACATATTTGCATAGATTGTAATAGTACTTAGAACAAACCATTTGGCCCCATTTTCGATACCCCGTTTTGCCCCGCAGTAGGGGCAAGACGAATTTTCTCTGATTTTTTTTAAAAGATTAATAACTTAGAAGTCTGATTTTATATTGACGAAAGCATGTGCCAAAGATTACAATATTACCTTATAACTGTCTTATAATTCATAAAGACTTAATTAAAAAGTACGGTTATTATTTTAATTGCATTTTTCCTTAGCTTCCCCATTATGCCCCCCTTTCCCCTATAAGATTTATCGAAGATTTTGACAATGCAACGAACGATCGATTCGATATCGAATCTTATGCTGGCAATGATGTAATCAATGGAGAATCGACGAACCTTAAAGATCGTTATGTAATAAAAAGGACAAACAACTTTCTTTTTCATACCGAAAGTCATACGTATACAAGCATTTCTATCATTCAGAAATCATTTCGTGGGTACATATATCCTTTATTTATTCACGCCTAGATGATCAATTGATACTACACGAGTAAATAATAACTCATAAAGTTTTCTTCTTTTTCCAATCAACTGTAAAAATATACCTAAACGTCTGATTATACAATGTGATATTTATAAAAACTGACTCATTAAACTTTTGTTATCTTCGATTAACATAAAGAAGCCTATAATTATCTTTTCATGGAGATTTCAATGGCATTTCGAAAACATCAATTTGCATATATTTCTCAGGAACCTCGGTTCAATTCAAAATTCCATTTAAAATGCATATCACTGCTTATAGCATTACGCTAGCATAAGCTCGCCATCTTAAATTTCAATAAAATGCTCGTTCGAATTTCATTGACGCATGCAATAAACGTAGCAACTTGACCAGATTCGAAATTCTGAAATCTACTACACACCTCACGACTTTAAGCATCTTATTTGTGAAATAAAAAAAATGGAAAAAGAAATTTGATTCACCGATGCACAAAAGACAAGCAAGGTGCCCCTTTTATATTTTCTAATGTTTATTTATTTGTGTTGCTATTTGAATGAATGTATAGACTGATAAAAATTATTAATTGTAACTCGAAGAATTATTATATTAAAGAAAATTTATACTGTATTATTAAAAGTATATAGATTTTACAAATACTTAGTATTTCATTTATATTTTAACAAGAATATAACAGGTACCAAAGGATTAACAATAGAACTATCAAAATAGTCAAAATGACTTGGTTCAGATTTCTTATTTTAAGTTATAAAATTTATTAAAATACCCAGATAAAGAATTATCATCGTCAGTTATTTTTTTTAGACATTACGTCAATATTAAACAAATAATAGAAACTATACTTCAAACTGTAATAAAAATGAATTAATATATTAATTTATTATATAATTTCAATTCTAGTAATGCAATTGTAAAGGTGTAACATCAGATTTTTCAAATCACACGCCCTTATTTATACATTTGTTTTACTTTATTTACCATTTTAAAAGTTGGTAACTGCACCGCCACTTCCTTCGTCCTTTTTTTTTTTTGTTTCATTCGTTTAGTAATTGTATCTTGTTTTCAGTGGCAATTTAAGTGAGGCTGATTTATTTATTCGTGTTTCAGAAAACGACAACCTGGATATTTCGATTCAACGCACGGAGTTCGAACGAAAATTTTTCGAAGGACACCAAGCTTGAAAAAAAAAAAAATAAAAGTGAAGCGAGTTTTAGGCTGGAACGTGGGCGATCACGATAGTCGGAACCTGTTGCACTTACGAACAGGAGGCGAAGCGAAGAAAGGAAGAGAGGAATCAGGAAAGGAAAAGTGAAGAATCAATATCGTTGCCAGTTAAGGAAGAAACGATGACCATTGACGGTGGTTCAAGAACAGATGATTCGTGTCCCCGGAAACAATGCAGGGAGAAGTGACGTGAAATAAATACTTTCCAAAGTTAACACATCGTAGATTAATTGTAACGATATTTCTACTGTGCAGTGACGACAAACAGAGCACGAAACGTCCAATTAACAGTCTAATTAACGTCGAACGATATCCAGCAAGATATTAATCTGGCATCGGTTAAAAACCATATAACACAGAAACCCCTTTTGCAAGAGGATCGCAATTTGAAAGAATCGAAGAAATTATTCAAGATGAAGTTCATAGGATCGTTGTTTGGGATCAGGTCGCCCAAGAAGATGGGCAAGGAATACATGAAAGTGGGAAGAAACGCTCTTTTCGGTGTAAAAACGAGTCAGCACGATCCATTGTGTACTGACAAAGTACCCAGACCTTTGTCGTTCCTTATTTCGAAGAACGGGAAACTGAAACACGGTAAGATGATACTTAATTGCATTATATTAATAACGTGAATTAATCCTGAGAAACTTTTGGACCGAATTCTTTTTGTGGTTCGATTAACATTCGATGTTCAAACAAGATTCAGCCGAGTTTTGTACAATAATTTTCCATTCTGCGTGCCATGCAGAAGAGTCCTTCGTCGCCAGCACCGAAATCGCCATTTTTCGATCGTCCGAATCGGTATTCAGAAATGTTAATCGACAAACTAAAATATATACCATGAATTGTTTTATAATTTTTAATTTTTTCTTAAAAAAAAAAATGTAATAATTCGATGCAGGGAAACTATAGATTTAACATTGATAGAGTCAAATTTGACGTTACCATGATACCCGACGATTAAAGTAACACCTTTTTCTGTAAGAATAACGCAGTGTTGTTTCCGCGTTTGTTAATTAAAATAGAGACACACTGAATAATGTACATATATAGCTATATACTTCTCAGGAAAAAACTATAAATTTAACGATACTTGAGGATTAAAATACAACACTCTTCTACATATTTTTAAATTTTGTGCAGAAAGAACCTAAGAAGGCTACTATTAAAATTAATTTATTGCACGATTCCAATTGTAAGATCGCAATAAATTACCGAGTAGAAATATCACATTTTTTAATATTACGAATTATTTTTACAACAATTTCATTAATCGCACTAGAATTTTGTAATTGGAGTCCTTCTTACATTCGACGTTTACATAACACAGAAAAGCACAGTCTAGGGCTTCTACCACAAATGCAGTTATAACCTCAATCTCAGGTCGAAAATTGCATTTTTCGTTTTGAATGAAGTTGAATATCAATTACAGCTGCAATTAGGGATGGAATCCAAATAGTAATGAACATTTAACTTCGTCGCAAGTTTTCAAGTGTATTCGAGTTTCAAGCTTCTTCACTAATTGAATTGTTCAGAACAACAGTGATATACTCCCATTATCAATATTTCGAAAAAGAAACAACCTTTCGTGAAATTTAAAATTTTCTTAAACACGTGTGATATGATTATTGTTTTTGATTAAATTTGAAAGTCTCTTGAAAATCTTACAACGATACCGATCCTTGCAAATGAAGATCCTGAGACAGCATTTAAATTTAAAATCTCCATGAAAATTGTACTCCGTGCAATGTGATCACATCGTGTAATACTGGAATGTTATTCAAACGTTATGATAATCACGTTACTGTAGGACAACGGTTTCCAACCTGGGAGATGACAAAATTTGTTAATAAAAATAATGATTTTCCGTAATATCTACAAATAAATAAAACTTCATATCGTAACGCTCCATTGTCTGGAAGTCTGGACATTCGACGGTCCGTCGTGCATTATGCGTCGTCAGGACAACGGGGAGTCGCGCGCGAAACCGTCCGAGCCTTAATATGATAATTTATTCGTTTCTTGACCATATAAGGCAGACCTGTGTAACTTCTTGCTCACGAACAAATTTTCCCTCCCGAGATACCACCGCTCCGAACGGAACAATGGCGCGAAAAGTGCGATAAAAGGACACGGGAGATCTTGGTCGGAGTGGGAATCCCTCAGGAGGGGAAATTTGCTCGTGAGCAAGATATTACACAGATCTGATATAAAGCCATATCGACGGGTATCGACCGAAATAACAATCAAGAATTAGAGAACAGATCTCCTGATATAAGGTGTGCGAGGCCACGTGCCGCGGCAGTCTGTATCTGTGCCCGAAGCTTGTACGAATCGGTGAATAAAACTATTCTCTTTATCGCAGTTTATTGTGTAATTGCAAGAAATAATATAAATAAAGCGATCCACGAAATAATTAGCACTTTATACCGACACAAAAGTATTGGCATATTCATCATTTTATAAATTTACATGTAGATCGATTGTCTATAGATTTTCTTCTTACATCAATTCCTATAGATTTTTGTGCACTGAATTCGTGTTGATATAAAACAATTCTACGGACTCTCCCGAATAGAATGATGTAACTTATTAATACATTGTCACCTTTGTTTAAACAACGATCAAAGTGGAAAGGACACCCAAAACGTATCGGTCTTTGCTGACATTTTCCAATTTATTTCGAAAATCAAGACTCTAAGAGAAAATGTAAGGATAGCACACGACAGAGGAAACATTTCTATTAAACAAAAAAAACATTTCTATTTTCAATCTACAAGCCTATACTAACAATTTTGCATAACACGCGGAAACGGAACGATTAAACGACATGGCAGTCGAGAAGATTTGTACGCGTTGAGCACTGCTGTTGTGGCCGCGTGTATCGTCATATGTATGCATTTCGCTTCTTTATCGGAAGCGAACATATGACGACGATACGCAGTGGCGACAGTAGTGCTCAACGCTGACAATCGTCTTGGAAATACTATGAAAACTGTAACACAGACATTTTTTAGTCACTAACATGTCCTTTTTATCATTTATCCGTGAACTAACAAAATTGTATTCAAAAGCATTCACAAATTTCTGAAATTCGGATAATAATCCAAATTTTATATATTTTATAGGAAATATGCAAAGTGGCAAGTTGAAAAAATAGGAAAAAATTTGTGTCACCTTTTCTGATGCTTTTGTAATTAACAGCAAAACATGTTTGATCGTTATAAATTACTGGGAATAATAATTAATTAAAATTCAACAGGTTATCTGTGTACAAAGTGAATTAATAAATTATTAATATTCGAATTACTTTCAAGAACATTAAAACCACAAGGAGAACCTGTTTCATAATCACAATAACTGTTTTTTTAGACATTTGTTACCTTGATTCTACTTAACAAGGAAATACACTTTTTTACCCCCTAATACGATAATAATTTATAACAAGACAATTAAATTATGTAGCCTGTGTGCAACGTCGTTCTCGGTAGACAAATAAATGAAAAAAAAGGTTTTTTTTTTAGAAGTTCATTTGAATTTTAAAATAACTATAACGGAGAGCACTGGTAAGAAGACTATAATTTGTGCATGATAACAGTAAAATTTTATCTAATGATTTAATAATCTACAATAGACATCAATCGAAGAATAGTAATTTATAAATCAATGTTCAGAATATTTATAATTCTAGGAAACAAACTTAATGAAAAATTTCTACTCATTTTAGAAACAGTATAACGTACTCGTTGGATTGTTTCCTCGTTTTCACTGCAAAGTCAGGAAGAAATTCTTCGCTGTATCAGAGAAACCTGAATTATCATAAACAGTTCATGTTAATTCATGTTATTCTCTTTAAGCTTAACCCGTCCAATCGACAAACAAACTTGATGCATAACGTGAACTGGAAACTGTCATTCAGCGAGACGATAGGTGAAAAGAAATTTGATCATTCGTAATGTTCAATTCATATTGAATACACCATTCATATGGTGTAGAGAAATTTAGTCTCGAAAGGGTTGAAAACCACCGAGAGACGAAAGAATCCATCGTTCGCTTGAATCACCTTAGAAAGATGAACGAAAGTGTGCAGGAATTGAATTCCATCGACGGCATCGATTTAAGCCGTCCCCCTCAAGTTCACCGAAACCTTTCTACTTTTTCATATTAGAGCCAGCTGTTGCCGAGAGTTTCTCTCGGTACCGATTGAAAGGTTCCGAGAGAACGGTCTACTGCTTAACTCGCCGTTTCAAACTGGTCTCTCGTAACTGTACAGTGTGTTGGCGATAGTTAAAACATAATCAGAATGATGCGTAACATGCAATAGTAGGACAACCTGTTCTCTCTATCGCTTGTTCCACTAGCCTACTGCACCACGACCTCCATCGCTCGATTATACCTTGAAGAGGTATTGTTTGCGATAAGGGTATGCGAAAGTTTCCATCCTTTCTAACCCTTACCGTATGCACCGTACGTGGTGTGACACACTCTGCGTTTAAACTATTTATTACTTTTAATCCCAACAATTACTGAATATTCTTTGGGATTAACAGGGTTTTCTTTTAATTGGAATTTACACGCAGTTAGTGTACTGTAAAGGTTCATTCCATGGGACGGGGAAGACACAATGAACACGATATCAAAAGTTTACATATATTCTCTGGGGCGGTTTTAATGAAACACTTGTTTAATTTTCGATGAAACATTAAGGCACCTTGCAATATTTAAAAGTTTATTCTGTGGTATCAATTTTCAACCACCTTCTGCCGGAGCTTAGAAATTGAAAATTGACCCTATATTTCTATAATATACAAACGGCACTGTTTTACAATTTTTATTTCTATTTTCTTACTTTGACATATTTGTCAGAACGTTTTTTACACAAAAAATATAATAACACCCTGATCCTGATTAAAAAAGACCTATTTATATTTTAAGATATTGAACCATAGAGTCGAAAACTAATCGTTATATGCTGAAGGTAAATATACATAGAATTTCGAGTTTAACTAAATTCCTCGTAAACAGAAAAATGTTTATTGTAATTTAATTTTCGATACCCACGAGTAAAGATATTTGCTAATGACCTATAAGAACGTGAATTTCAGCCTTACAATTATTGTTAGTTGAATGATCACCGTTTCTGTAATATAACGATCTACCTCGTGAATTACGAAATCATAATTTAACAAGCCAATTTTGCAATATCGTTTTTTCATGAATGTTTTCGAATAAAAAAGAAAAGTTGAACATAGCGAAGAATTTTATTATTTCATAAATTATTATTTCGTAATTCCACGTCGTTTAGAAATTGCAACGATTTTTATTGAAATACGGAGTATTTTATCTAACTTGCCCAATTCAATTTTTTTTCCGTCATTAATGGATGAATAATCTTCAAAATTTATAATAAAAAGAAAGGGATACAAAAAATCAAATATTATTGGCTCGTGCGAATAAACATAAGTGATACCTTTTACTTTGACAAAACAAAGAATCTTTGAGTAAGTAATTGCAATTAATTTATTAATAATTTATCCTTTATAGTAGGTAATTGTCTTCCATTTGAAGGCAAATGTCAGAAATATAAGTACGTCATTTTAGAAAAATAAAAACATTTCCTTACTTTTAATTTTCTGTCTTCAGATTATAAACATTACCTAAGTTCTTTGTCGAGCTTACGCAAATATTATATTGAAATTGAAAATAATATTTTTTTGTCACATTAAATACCATACCATGTTATATTCAAATCGTGCATCGAGAGTAACGTGTTGTAAAAGGCTTGAATGTACGAGCAATAAATTCATAAAATCGTTCATAAGCAGATTTCATAAGCATAGAAATTTTTGCTTATAATTAATGATCTTGCAGCAAGGTGAATTACTTAATTTGCACCTAATCATTCTAAGAGTACACCGTCTCGTTCGCGTTGGAAGGTAATTATGCTTAATTTAAATTGGCTTACTGCTCTGCATGGTGTCTGTTCAACTTTCAGATAAGAATATTCCTGTTATACACAATCCACTTATGAAACCTGGTAGGTCATAAATTATAGTAAAAAAAAAAAAAGAAACAATCTCCGGATTTACATATTAACGACAAAATTGACCTCGCTTATCAAAGTGTTTATTCCATTAAACTTTAGTACACGGAACGACGTATTGCTGACAGTTTATCATTTTCCTTTATCAGTTCAAAATAACAAATCCAACAAAAAGATCGATCAGTCGATATTAATTCCTTCTTCAAGAAGAAATAATGACGTATGTTTTCGAATTCTTAGATGTCTAAATTGCAACAAGGATTAACTTTTGACTTAATCCTTAATCTTCCGACAGAGGATTACTAAAGTAGCAACAATTTAAATTTTTATTTTTCCAAATATGTCTTTAGATACTTTTTGCTATGGCAACTTTTACCACAAGACGCAAATAAAATAACTTTCCCTATCAAACTTTATTTACAACGTGGTATTTTTACAGCAGGTAATTCTATATTTAATCGTCGCTTGAAAATTAGATCCCCACTATTTTTCTATTTCTCACGTTTACGTCAAGCAACATTACTCGCCATTAGTAACGACAGGGTTAGGCATGGAGTCAATGTTATTCCTACCCAAACCTTTATATTACATTTCTAATAATTCTAAACCATAATAATTAACTCTTGAGTAGCCGAAGCTACCCTGTTCAAAGATCATTTAACAATCCGTCCGTGGTGCAGTAAGACACACTTTTGATAGAAAAATTAGCTCAGAGGTTACGAAAATTTCAAGATGAATCACAAATTATTCGGGATACTGCTATCAGCCAGCCGTTTGATGATTAAAAATGAAAAGATCATAGAAATTGAATCAATTCTACAAAGTGTCCAAAGAAGAAGAATCTGGAACGATTATCTTGCGAAAGGGGTAACACGTTTTTCGTTAGCAACGAGGACGAAGGGAGAAAAAATTGAAACACGATCGACCCAGACATTCGGGAACGCTGCGCTGGTAAGACCCGATTAACGACAAACCCTTCCGCTGGAATGCAGCCAGGGTTACAAAACAGCACCTGTCCAAACATTTTTACGCGGCAAGTTGCAAAACGTAGCGACTGCTATTTATGAAGTATAAACCGACGGCTCGTACACCGAAACCAAGGAGATACAACGCGTGTGTGCGCGTATATACAGGGTGGCCCACATAACTCTTAACAGCTCAATATCTAGAAAACTATGGCATCGATTTTAAAGTTCTTGGTCTTAAATTGCATGGATCTGAAGGGCCTTTCTAACCCTCTGTCCCTTTAAGGGGGCAGGGTACCTTTATGATTTGAAATTGAACCCCCTACAGAAAAAAGCAAGTGAATTTTGTCCGAAACATTTTTTTGTCAGATATTTCCCTGATCAGATATAACAGTTTGAAATTTCGATTTGTAGGTACTTGAGTCCTTTGTTTGCTCGTGAAGCAAAACTGTAGTTTATGTAGTTTATGTAGTTAGAAAAGCCCTTCACAATCCATGCAATTTAAAACCAAGAACTTTAAAATCGATTGCATAGTTTTCGAGATATTCCGCTGTTAAGAGTTACGTGGGCCATCCTGTATATGTATGTACATATGTATATTGCTCGCACTCAAACAATTTTGAGATCACTTTCACTCCTGACCGTTCAGAGAAACTCTTGGAAGAAGCACGGTCCATTATAACTCCGCGGACATTTTTGGTCCGGTCGACCGGCTCTGTCGCGTCTTCGTATATTACGTGTTTCAATGGCCATTAAGTAACCGTACCGATGAGATAACAACCACCTCTAAAGTTCCATGGATGATACAACAAATACCTCGTAATATCAATCTGTTCGTAAAACATGAGAGTATTTTTTTGTGTCGGTGGCAACTGTAAGGTCTCTTTCAATTCCCCGAACGGCGAAAGCACGCGTGTTGTTGTCCAGACATTTTGCAATAGTGGGTTGTACAAAATTGTTTACGAAACAGGAAATGTAGACCGATTCGATGTGAAGGTTGCGTGCAACGAAATGAAATACGAGCGATTTATTGTACAAGAATTCCTTGAATACGTTGCCCCTTATTCCTGTCGAAAACTTCCACACTTTCTACGGTCGCTGGTTTCTCAATGTTTTGCGGTAAATCGCTTACATGTTTGACAGAGAATCAGCAAGCAAAATATCTGTACACGAGATTATTTACTTTTCTATTCGTTCACCGTTTACAGGAATACGAAAATTTCTCTTTTCAAAAGTTCGTCGCGACCGAAGAATTTCGAAAGTACACCCTTGATTTCAGAGACTTCGACTGTGTATTATGCCGATATTTTGATACCTGATGTTAACGTCAAGAATGTGGACATATAAATTGTAATAAAGGGAAATTTAACTATTCTTCTCTGAAAAATTTATTTTCATTCTTAAGGGGCTAGGGTAGTCACGTGACTTTTGCGATTTGGCAGGTCGGTAATTTTAATAGTACTATATACCTAAAGATGGAGCTACTTACGTTGTCTTTTACAAATTCTGTTAGAAATAAAAACCGTTCCCTGAATCATAAAATTGAATCCGTGATTTGTTTTTCTGAAACCTCTAATGCAGCTTGCGCGTTCGCAGTGAACATCATTATGAATGCGAATGGATATTCTTATGTTTTATGTATTGCGCGATACTTTTAAAAATTTTAATTGAAATTGGACTCGTGCAATCGCAAAAGTCTTATTGTACATTTTGATAACTCGAAAGATGCTTATACTGCATCATGATATTTTGTAAATACTAAAGAATTATAAATGAAGATGAAGTATTCGTCGCGACGATTTTAGGCACGGAAATAAAAATACGCAGCTACAATAAACAACAGATTTGAACTTAACATAATCATTCATAACTGTCGCGATAATAATACGTTCAAATATTACGTTTCTTAGAAAGATTTACTACAATTTTTTTATTTTTAGCTTTCTCACGAATTACAGAGCCCTTGGAAAATTCAATTTTACAAGTCACTGATTTTTTTCTGATAAATTAAAAGTATATGTATGAAAAGTAAGCAACCAAAACTTTTAAAATTATTATTGTATAATTCTGTTTGCAATATATTTTTGCCAGATTTAAGCTGAAAAGTTTTACATTGGAGAATATACAATTATACAAAATGCCCCAGCAAATAATTTACAATATGCCATATAAATAAATGACAACATAGGACAAACGATAGGATCAAACTTCACTCAGTTGCCAGCAATCGTAGCAAAAGTAGCTAATATGTATGTATGTATGTACATACATGGAAATATTACGATTTATGAGAAAAAAAGTACATGTACATCTACATACAGGGAGTTAAAAAAAAACCATTCAATATTTATATGGTATACAGGATGCACTTTACTCTGAGTGAAAAAGCCTCAATACACATACATAGGTCGAAAAATCAACCGTTTCTGAAATACATATAAACATTTTTGTTTGGTAACATTATGATTAGCATTTACTGACGTGCTTCCATCGCATGCGACGTTTACTTAATTATTTATGTATCACGTATTTTTCACTTTTCACTCGGTAAGAGAAAGATGCCAAGCGTGTATAGGAATGGAGGGAGGACACGTGGAAAATCTTGTGTAAATATCGAAAGTCCACTAATAAGTAAATCATGATACTCGCAAGCAAAAATGTTTATATGTATCTCAGAAACGGTTGACCTTTCGGCCTATGTGTATTAATTCGGCTTTTTTACTCACAATCAGTAAAATGCTTCGTATATACCATATAAATATTGAATGGTTTTTTTTTAACACCCTGTATACATACATACCATATTTACTATGATCTGCGTTTTAACCATTTGCGGTAAATACTAAAGAGTTTCAATTCTTTAAGTTATTAAAAAAAGTAATTAATTAAGTCAAAAATTAATCCGTACACGTGTCTAAGAACTTCTTACAAATAATCTACACATCGGTATCGTCCAGAAGAAAAGAGAAAAGAATGTGTAACGAATAACAAATAAAATAATTTTATTAAATATTACTTTAGTCTTGTTATTAGTGTATTTCAAAGTATGTGTTCTATAATATTTTCTTAAGAATGACACAAAGTAATTATTCATTTATGCTGGGGCGTTTTGTCACATTACCTAACGATTGTGTTGTAGAACATTCCATTTACGGTTAAAAGAAACGATTATTTACATTCGCTGTAATTCTGATACAATTATTGTGAAGAGTAAATAACAGTTTATGTGATTTGGAAAAAAGAATTAAACATTACGAATAAATAGTTGTTTTATTGGTGTTTCTTTAGAAGTGGGGCGTATCACCCGATTTTCCCCTAATAAGTTTGCCGCAATCTCGAATCACTTATTAAATACTGTGCGTGTTCTCTCTCGCCCGAGAAAAACTGTATAATTTAAAAATGCATCATCACTATCGGTGGCAACAAAAATAAAGTAACTGACAAATAAATATCATCAATAAAATTGAACGTACTATCGTCAACGGGTTAAAAAAAAAAGTCCATTTTTACAGTACGTCAATTTAACGGGAAGTCACGTGTTCAGAAGTTTTGGACAAGAATGATAAGAAAATTAATAATTTTAGATACAAAATGTTCAGCAGCCAAGTCAAACGCGAGTCGCATGAATTTTGTTACATACATATGTATATGCATGTAGTAGAGCGTACATGCATGTACGTATGTGTCAAATTACATTACGATTCCACATCGGAAATCTTTATAATTAGACGCTACCTGTTTCGCAACAGGCCAACTAAACTTGTCACGTATTTTACCCTGTATTGCCGATAATGTGACTAAAAGGAATTGTATGGCCGTTGTGATACAGCTATACGGGAATCGACTATTTGACTTTATTTCAGATAGAATCAAGACACAACCTATTTTAGTCTATAGTTAAACATTAAATCTAGCGCGCTGAAGAAGAATAATCTTTCAATGACAAAAAAATAGTTTAATTTGACCGATGTGTAATTGCCGATTTTTGCTCAGTTTCTAACACTCATATTATTAAATATCAACAAAATCATATTAAACCACGGCTGCCGCGCGCTCTATTTGATTATCGTCTTTCCAATGAGCCCTTTTACAGGCGAAAATATTCTCACATAAGGACGAAAAGTCGATTCCCGCTAACCTATATTTTGTATTAAATTTGGCGGTAACGTCGACTCTCTACCTTATCCGAATCTAGCCCCACCAAAACTGTACGAGAAAGTCTCGATCGTTTTTGAGATAATTCCTTTTACTAGTATATCTTGCTAATCTCTTCGTCGGAATAACGTTGTTTTTACTTTTAAGTTTGATCAAAACATGTTTGACAAATTCTTATAATAGGTATTTCGGTTTGCGAAATAGGATATTATGTAGAGAGTGGATTTCCCATGAGCAAGCATATTTTGTTATCGAATAAAATGTATATACAAAATGAAATTTCGTGGAACATGTAAGCGATCCACCTGGGACAAACCGGATAGCCTTCTTCGCTAAATATTTATGCAATTTTCGTCATCGAAGAAAGGATGTTATTGAGAAGAACAGTGGTTCTTCACGACATTCATTTCTGAAAAATGTTGATTAATACGTTGACTGCCGCATCACCCATATTCGGGTGACACTTGAATTTCCATAGAAAGTCACTTACATTATTAATATCCTTTCAATTACTTAATTAGAAATCGTCGTGTTAAGTAGTCCAAATTCTGAATAATAGAAATTACGAAGAATTGTAATTATAATAATAGGTAAAATTTGGGAGAAATAAATGCTTCGTCTAACGAAGTTTTCAACGTCTTTAGCGTGGCAGTCAAGGTGTTAAAAAGAAAGGAACTTTCAAGTTTACACTCTCAAGGCAGCTCTTTCAGGATCTTTATCATAATGTATTTCTTAGTCAAGAATCCAATGACACCAAAATGTTTAAAACGAAAAAATTGTAGGTTTCAAATATCTCACTTTTTTAAAAACACTCACTATAGTTATTCTAGACTTATTTTATAGAAACAGTGTTATTTTATATAAAATTGTAGCGCAACATGGGGTAACTATGCTCAAGGTGGTCTATTTAATCTTTGAAAATTTGCATAATCTTTCTTCTCGAGGATGAAAGGATTGAAATTCAAATTTGCAAATGGGAAAACTGATACTCAATCATTTTTTTTTTTAGATTATATTGCTGGCATTTTTAATCCGCAATAATAACACTAATTTTACTGCATCGCGTTAACTTTGAAAACATTCGTAACTTTTTTGGAAATAATTTGAAAGCAGTCTAATAATTTATTAGATTTGAATACATTAGGTAATCACTTTATAACATAATTGTGTTCCCCTAACAATACAGTTTCATCCCTAATTAAAACAGTTGAGTGAGAAGATCACTAAAAACTCAACGATACCAACTGACAGTTGAATAAAGAAGATTTCATCGTACGAACTGCTTCAAATACACGGTTAAGGAATGTATGACTATTTTTTGTTTGCTCTACTAAAAAGTAACGAAAATGGACTTGGATTAGTCAGCCACAGAATATTCAAAGAGCTGTGACAGACCAATTAAAGGCAATGGTACTAAATGTCTCTCGACATGGTTATAAAGAACAGGGACATCATCACTAACTACTTCGAAGATGATAACGCGATTTTCTAAACTTCTTCCAAACATTATTTTTCTATTAGGCCTAGTTGAAAACCCAGTGGAAGCTTTTACAATACGTTTCACAATGAGGATTACAGAAATAGTGATTTTCAGACCGTAAATGAAAAATAACACAACACGTTGCGTCCGAGCTGGCCATCCGATTGTTCCACCTTCTCGTATGCTTGAATTGGTTTAAAAGAATATTTCTTTTTAATCAAACAACCTATGTAGCAACAATTAGGGATCGTTAAGAGGAAATTTTGAAACGGCGATCAACCCTCAGCTGGGACACTTAACAATAATTACATATTTGAAACATTGACCGTTAAAAAACACAAGAGACCTTTCTTAAAGCTACAGAATTATTATTAGTTTAGCGAAGAAACAAGTGTAATGAATAAATGAAATTAATTAACGTCTATTTACAGGGTCTGGTGGACCCAAAGTAATAATATTCAGCAGTTATTTTAAGACAAATTATATTACAAAATAACATATTACTTTTTATAGATAATTTGTACTAGTTTCTTTTTATACTTTTCACCTTTTAAGTATCCTTTAAACAAAATAGAAATTTTACCATCTCGAAGCAACGTTTCTGGATCCACCCCCGAGCGTTTAAGAATATGCTATTGAATTTTCTCAATCAAACTTGAAATATATTAACTTTCGAAGCCTTTCGAGCAACGGATGAACCTTTGAACTCGTTTTTCTCGAAACGTCCTTTTCTCAATTGGCGGAAGTAATATGAAAAAGAAGGTATAACTACTTGGAGGATATTCCTCGTTAAATTTTTTCCATCGGAAAGTACCGATATCAAAGTTGACAGTAAAATATCAGCTTATTGCATCCTTACAGATAACATTCTTCCGTTCTAAATAATATCTGTGATCGCATTTATTTAATATGTATTAATTAGGTATTAAGTTTAGAATGTGATCAGATTACTTGTATTTACACATTACACTGTATTAACTTACTCGTGAAAAAAAATTCAAATTTTAGCGAAAAATAATCATTTGCTTCAACTGATTTCGGATATAATGAAAAATTTAATTTAATCAATTGTAAATGCTTGTGCAGAATAAAAAGTATAGTAAGTTAAAAATCTTTATGTTGCAGAAATGAAAAATTATTGCCGTTCAATGAAACCTTTCTGAATATTAAAAACTAATTTTTAAATAAGCTCAAGCACGTGTTATTATACAACTTAAAAATTCATTAAAACTCATCGTTATTACTCGTACATATGGCAATTCTATTAACAAAAAAAAAAGAAAAAAAAACATACAGTGTTTAACTCTTTCCCCCATCAAGTAGAAAATGTAATATAATTTTCTATATTTTTCTTATACAATAACATAAAAATACTTCGACAATCCCGATACTCTTGTACCGAATACAATTATATTTTATTACGCAAGAGAAGAAAACCAAAAATCTTAAATATTTCATTTAACGCAGAAAATGAATTAACTACACTTTCATAGCAAACGACTCATATTCTAACAGAGTGTTAAAGATCCAAGAAGGACTGAAATTAAATATGCTAAAGCAGGGGTTTCTCGGCAACCGGCCCGCCATAATTTATTTTGATTACATTGTAAAATTTACAATGTAAGTAAATCATACAAAATAATAATCAGATGTTTTTATTTAACTACCAATTAAGAAACACAGTAGCTGTCATACATAATTATCCTAAAAACTTAGAATAAGTGACATGCCCCGATAATTCACATAATGAAATTAAACATTATAATTATGATTAATAAAATGTATGTAGCTGTAACGAAAATTTTTGTTTCGTTTTTGTTTTAGAAAAGTTATAGTATGTTGGTACGGTGTGCTAGATCTTGGCCCGACCGACATTGTGAAATAGTCAGTTTAGGCCCTTGGCCTAAAAAGTTTAGAGATCCCTGTGCTAAAGGATTTATCGCGGATCGCTTTAAAAATTAGAAATAAGGGGGAAAAAACTATACCACGCACAGCATTTGATTGTGCCGTGTGCTGGCAACATTACCTTTCACATATTTTCCTAATAACGGCTTTGAAACAAATTGTCGAACATTCGACGGAAAACGAGCCCCAAGAACTTCCTCTTTACAGGATCGTGAGTTAACGATCACACGTGTCACAGTTACGCATTTTCCCTTTTTGCTTCTTTTATTTCGAAACCTTGGGAAACCTACTTAGAAATGTAGTTCTTGTTGCACCGGATGGAAATACCTGAAATCGAGCACTGGTAAAGAGCGAAACGCCGTTCGCCCAAATTAATTACCAAAGTACTTAAGAGGTAATTTATTGAGAACGATCTGTCCAGGCAACTCTTGAATGAGTTTCTATCTTAAAATTTTGACGCTTGAATAATTGGTCTTTAAATAATTGATACTTCAATGTACCAGAATTTTGAACGGTATTGAAAGAAGAAATAATGACAAAGTGAGAATAAAAAGCGAATTTAAAAACCAATGTTTGTTATAAATAATTTAGTACGTCATTTCAAATTGACTTTTGCAGCACATCACAAGGGAAAAGAAGGAATGTCTGAAACGTAGAGAAACTAATAAATATACATAGAACAGTAAAAAAATATATGAGACTAATCGTAGAAAATTCCTCCCCTACAGAATTGATTTTAATTGGGCATTTTTTAACTTAAAAATTGATTAAGGCTAGTCATTATTGCTATACTTAGAAACTGAAGAAACTTTAGAAAAGCATGTTGATTCAATAATGCTAAAAATTATTTAACTACAATAAACTACTATTAACTATATTAGATATATACATGTAGTATTACATTATATTAACTGTAATAAATTGTTACTATTTGCACATTTATCATATGAACCATTTATTATAAAAGTGGGACAATTTTACCTAAAAAAGAATATATAATGAAGTATTTTTATTTGCCTGAATACTGTAGCAATAAATACTGAGCTCCGAATCGGATAACAAAGAGTTACATATAAACGAATTGTTCGGGTAACTTGTTTTACATAAACCACCCTATATGTAATTTATGATATACTTACTGTATAAATGTGCTTTATTGAGCAACGAATAAAATCTATTTCAAGGTTCTAATTATATTTTAATATACGTAAATTAAATTTGTTTAAGCATTTGTTTGCTGTATTAATAGGCAGTGAAAGGTAAATTATTCCGCTGCTTGATTTCAAATCGATCGATTTTAATTTAAAATACAATACAGTGGTTTGTATCTTACCACAGCAATAAATAATAGTACGTAACGCAGATTTATGTGGCGTACCTAATTATTATAAATCTCTATGAATTAACACATTCGTATACGCTACTGGCCAAAGATGTGAGTAGATATCTACTTATACCTATTTAAGCATACGCAAATAATATCATAAGTAAATAGTTACAATATTAGTGTACTTATTAATATTACTATACTATTACTATATATTGTAATATTACCATTACCAATACTATATTACTCAATTTAATGAATAGAGTAATATTATACTACTATACTATCATATTGCTATTACTATAATATTACTCTACTCGTTACATTAAGTAATGTAGTAATATTATACTACTACACTCTTGTACTATAATACTACCATATTACTATTACTACAACTATTACTCCACTTATTGAATTAAGCAAATATTTATCTTATTTATTTTTAATGCTTGTTAGTGATAGAGAATATTGTCTTGAAAATAATATATCTCCGACTTCTGAGAATTAGTAGTTTAACGTTCCTTCGGATTACGGTGAACACCGCGGCCACGCTCCAAATTTTTAACACGTTTTAATGTGCGTTCATATTGTTTGAAGATTGATATATTCTTCTATTCTTTCATTCAGTTTTTTAATATTACCATGCAAATTTATTTGCACCCACAAATTCCAGTAATAACAGCTTTAGGAAACCATCTAAATTTAAAAATGCGAAGAAGAATTAATATCAAAGGTGAATGGTGACAACTCTGAATGGCATTTTTTAATTGAAATAAATGCGCCCAATTTGATTGCCACAAGGGGGGAAAAAAGGAATCATAAAAATGCGAATAAACTGTAAATTCCATTCCCGGGAGATCATTGCCCTTATACTACACGCAAGAAATGGTTGCAACCGTAGCTTCCATTCAACGATCCTTGACGAATAAGCAATTTTTTTTTACACCATCACGACTGCATTCAATTTGATCGTTATTTTTGAATTCCACAACGTGCGACAACCTTTGTTCCCCTTCCTATTGTTCATCGCGGAATCGAGGATAGCTAAGCAAAAAGATGGAAATTTACAGATAATTTAAATTTTATAAGATATTCATTCCTTCACTGATAACTGTTAACGAAACTGAGAATTATTCGAGAACTTTAGTCTTTTGATATCTTAAAGACCATAAATAGTCCCTGGTAATTTTCAATTGTGGCTCTAAATATTTAAACATTTCCAGCGTCGTACTAAATAACAGTAACATTCCAGGGGTGAAAATTTAAAAATGAATACCCAACAAATCTAATCTTTCGGGGCTGTGCCTTAAGGGGTTAACACGTTGACCGTCGCAGGGGTCCTTAATGACCGGCACACCAATTGGGAAAAGAAAACTGAAAATTTCGAGTAGCGTATTACTATTTTACTAATATTGTAATAGTAATACTACTAAATTTATAATAAAATTTTTAATATATCATACAAAGAGGACATATGATTCGATTTTATAATTAAAAAAATTTCTATTGGTTCACAAATTAATTTAAATCAATGCACATCAAATATTGCATAAATAAATATAAATTCCTATCGACGCGTTAATATTGTATAAATTAACACTGTTCACACCTGATAACGTGATATTAAAATTCATAGAAAATGCTTGCTATGTTTAAGGCACATCTTTTATGTAATAAATATCTTTGTTACCTGTTCTCGATAAAAAAAAAAAAAGCAGATTGCTCCACACTTTATACTGAATTATTGATATTATCTAACATCACAACCACATAACATCGAATTACTAATGAATTTATTAGCGTGAGAGAAAGTGAAATGATGAAGCACATTCGAATCATTATTACTTGTCTACTCGATGATCCTGAGACATCACCTATTAAAACTGTTCTCCACCAGCGGTACAATGTATAATGTACAAATCCACAATCACTTGTTACTTTGCAATAACATTCGTTCAATACTTACATATTTTTCTTAACACATTCATTTCTATGTTGATACTTGCTACAATATACAAAATAAAATAAACAGAAGTACATGTAAATACTTAGGATCTAAATAAAATAAAGATACTAGAAGTTTTCCAGGACAAAGATACACAAGTAGAATAAATGATATTAGAAAAAGAAATGTGCAAGTTTGGATATCAATGGGATAATAGTATTACAATTTTGGAATTTTAATCACTATCACATAACAATCTAATCAAAATTAAAGATGGATCCGAAAACTTTGTTTGGAAAAATTAAAATCTAAGAAAATTAATGTATTAATAAAATATAAAGTAATTTTGTTAAAATCTCACAATTCTTAGTGGGGGTGATAGCCCTCCATCGTCCTCCATCATGTATCCTTCATTATTCGAAATTCTTTCGAGTTTCAAGTTTTTTTTTATAAAACCGTGTCGTTTTGAAACTGGGACTTTTTACACGAACGCAAAATGGAATAATTTGTTCGATAATGGTTAAACGCGTGATTTCTTATGCGCATTTTCAATAAATAAGTAGCGCCTATTTTCTTTTCCGTTTCATTTTCTTACATCTGCGATGTGTACGTACACGGTGATTGTCGATAATCGCGCGTGAATTTTTTTTCTCTCCCATGGCACTGTGACGGTAATGAAAGTTGAGAAACACGAATTACCTTACCATACATAATCGAGTCTCCTGTACAGAAATACGCGAAGCTATAATGGTGCTAAAAGCTGGGTAACGTTGAAACGTTATTTTTATCCAAAATCCTAAGACTTTCGTTAACCATTTAACGCCAGACGATTCTTCTCAGGAAGAAAATTATTTCTTGCGGTTAATTAAAATTTATACGCCGCAACAGCGTTACGGTACTTATGGTACTTAGCACATCAATGACTTTATCTCAGAGTAATTTATCGAATGAAACAAATTTAGGATATTAAATTATTCAATACCGATTTTTTTTATACACTAGGCATCGAACGGTTACCAGCAGAATAAGGTGTAAAAAACACGTCTAATGTTACGATTGATCGACAGATTTTCACGAAGAAAGTGAATTTTTAACGAAGCTGGTAATTACTCACGTCCGAGAAAAGAGAGATCGTAAAATTATGCAATGGATTTGGTAATTTATACCGTTCATGATTAAAGAACACCGACCCCAGTACATTTTCGAGCAACGACTCGTTTTGCATTTCTCGGTCGGCAGTATTAAGTTCCAACGAGGAACAACACCGAATCAATGAAAACCATCTTCTTTTTCAGACAATTATTATTTATTTATGGTGAGAGGGTAATAAGTATGTAAGAAGTGTTTTTTCCTTTTACGTCACTCCGATGATCTTCTGCATCGTTACACGGAGGATACACAATGACTCAGTGCTAAACAAACTTACCACACACTCTCGAAATTCTGATTATGAGTCAAGAATGTCGGGAATGTCTGAGACATAAGAATCCTCTGTTGACTTTCTCACGTGGCATTGAAGCTAATGATTAATACGTTATTCGCTGCGTCACCCGGGCTTTCTTCTGTGAATCTCTAACGAAATCTTTCGTATCATTGATCTCGTAATGCGTAGTAACTTGAGGCGGGAGACCACCCTGAGAAACATAAAAATAAGCGAAGTTTCCGAATTTCTTTCAATGATGATTCCTTAATGAAAACTTCTATTTTGCAGATTTATATTTCACATTTGTTTTTAGTCAAAATGTTCCAAGATGATAAAGTTATTCGTTCGTTTCAAAACTGGAATATATGAAGTAAAAATTTCCAACCGCGTTCGCAACAGAAATGTATGATCTAAAAAGTAGCGTAGGAATGTTAATAATTGTCAACTATCGTAGAAATTGCAGCTGTTTTCAGCAAAGAAGAAGTAAATGATTAATCAATTAAGATATAAATAATGTGCCGTGAAACATAATAGTTTCAAGAAAAGTGTGAAAGGATTCTCATGAAAATGTATACTGTGTCTCATTCAAATATTAATGGTACAAAAATTGGGGATTTAATTAAATGGATGGTTGAATGTGCAAGGAAGAAAGATCCCTGATACGGCTAATTAACAACGTGTCCTTGACACAATCTATCCCTCAAACCTCTCAAAATGTCCTGATCGTTACGTTATTAACCGAATATTATGAAATCCAAGGTTATTAAATGGCTGTTAAAAAAAAAAAAAAAAAAAAGAAAGAAGAGAAACCTTTTGTGTTCGATGAAACGCAAAAAATGTATACTGTGCCAATTCGGAACGTGTTTCAGTAGAATTTTTGTCGGCTGACCCTGAAGTGAGAGTGAAATTCTCTCGGGGACTGATCGAAAAAACGAGAATCCGGTCTGTTATAAAATCTAAAACCAATATTAGGTAATCTCAGAAGCACCGCATTTGCATGCTATATTTGAAACAGTAATTAATGGTCCGTCTATTCATTTGCCTCTTCGTGTATCTATGCATATGTATAAATAATTCATTCGTCAGAGATGTTCCACACCGTGTAACGATTTCGTGTCTGTTTTTCATTAAACTCTTCCCGACGATCACTTTTACCAATTTAAATACTTATTCGATATAAAATTTCGTAATCATTTCGTGGGCGATTTGATTTGAAGCTTTGTGTGCTTATCAAATTATCAAAGTTAAATTTATAACTTTTTAAATAATCCTTACTATTTAACATATTATGTATCTACCGGTCCATAACGAGAAATTACGCTCCATCACTTTATAACTTCGAAGTAATTAAAAATCGGGGTTAGTAACCCCTATTTTCAGTTTATCCTCAATCGTAGCACATTTAACTTTCATTATCTCAGCAGTATTATAGCCTAGAAATTAATAATCGCAGGGTTTACTAATCGATTTTTGGTTAACAATGGATAGCATTGAAAAACCTATTAATAGACTTTCGGTAAATAAAGTATTTTTAGCCGAACAGTATTTTGTAGCCGAAAAATTAATAATCGCAGGGTGTACTAATCGGTTTTCGGTTAACAATGGGTAGCATTGAAAAACCTATTAATAGACTTTCGGTAAATAAAGTGTTAATTTATACAAATTTTCATTATTTATGCTCAACATACTCGATATCTTTTTTAAATTTTCGTAACAAAAAGTAAGTAATTGATACGTAAGTTATTAATCTTCATTTTAGAGAAAAAGAGCGTTCTTTTAATGCCTTTTTCAATTTCTTAATCTACACTAATAACATTATTCTTACTACAATCTACAGAAAGAATTAAATTAAGATAACTGTAGCTAATAATACCCATATAGATTAAAATTAAATTTTTGAAAGTAGAAACTGATGAACATATATTTAAAAGGAAATTAAAACTGATCCAATAATTTAGGGCACCAAAGATAGGTGATTAGGTCACTAATTTTATATACAGGCGGCCCTCGACTTTCGCACATAATTGGTTCCTGAAAATACGTGCGAATGTTGAATGTTCGAAAGTAGAGAGATGTAAAATTTATTTTACAGATGTAAGATTTATTTATCGATAATATATTTAAAATGTTTATTTATCAATATACATTGTATATTATTAGGATAGGAAGAAAATGTCCCTCTCCTTGAATTCGAGTTAAATTAAAAATGACCATGATAAATAGTTTCAAAATGCCTATCAAGGCCGTCAAACAAATATGTACATAATTAACTTAACGAGGCGTGTGCAAGGAAGCGAAATTTTTTTGCATTATCGACAGAAGTCTTTAAAAAATTGAATTTTTAAAAATATGCAAAATAGAGAATTGTGCGAAAGTAGCATATACGGAAGTCGAGGGTCACCTGTAACCTTTTCTAAATTTAAAACGGTTAAAGTTCAATATCTTCGCTTGATTCGATTAACTCTAGCGTAACAGAGTCTAGTATTATTTTGATTGAAATGGTAGCAAATAAATAATATCAACAAACATGTTACTTATAAATGAGCACACCAGGTCAATGAATTTACATTGATGAGCACTAATGGTATACTTTCTTTATCCTACTTTCCTAAAGATTTTCATCGACTTCATAACAATATTGTTTGAGCAGCTACATCCTTCTCTTTAATTTTCACACAGTACCGAAAGATACCTTTGTTGGTATCCATAGACTGGCATAGACTATAATATGGTGTTGCGCCACGGATGCGCCACAACGCGACGCATCACACACTTTCTTACGGAATATCATTACTGTAAAAATTATTCTCAATAAATTAATAATTATGACCTTCTCTCTCACCCCTTGAAAACTTTCTATCGACCTACGAAACACCCTGTATAAACCGATTCTTCGAAACGTTTCACGTGACAAAGTATTAAGTTTGAAGTATCTAAAGATCCTACACTTAAAAGAATAAAAGAATAAGAACATTATTACTGTTGTATTATGACCCCCTCGACATTGCGTAACTTTTGTTAATAAGCTTTTCTCACATCTTGACAAACAACAAAGATAATTATGCCGAGCAAGTTAGGTGATTAACCCTGTATATTCTTGTACGTTATTTTACATATAAAATCTTTTTATGCCGTGTAATTTCTTCGTATTATTAACGATACCTCTTCACAGTTATGTTAACATATAAAAAAAAGGAATCATATCAAGTAATTCCGGTCATAACACACATAACGTATCTTACGAAAGCTTAAACGCGCTACTCTAATTTGTAACGCACGTAAAATCCGTGTTTGCTTAACTGGCGAGAAATTCTTATCTTGATCAAAATCCTTCGTTATTAAACAGCCGTATAAACAATTGTTTATCTCGCATCTGAATGTCGTAACATAAGAGCTTCAATGTATGATGATTCGGAGATTTCCACGTTAGTGAAATGCTTTTACTTTTGAAATTATTATTTTTTTCTTTTTTTTTTTTTTTTGAATTTGTTTCTTTGATACAAGAAGAACGAACTTGATTATAAGATACTGAATAATAATAATTCAACATTATACAGGGTCTCTTAAAAAGAAAAATGAAATGCAGATGCATATTTCGTTGAAAAATGAACTAGGCTTTCAAAAGAATGTAATTCGTGAAATATTTCGAATTAAATAATTGATGATTCTTAATTTTTTCATATTTCAGTGTGTTTGTATATTTCTATACTTGGTATCATATAAAACAATCGTCGGTTTAAAACTGAATATAAAACTATTCGTATTAAACTAAAACCGAAAGTCCACTTAAGAGTTAAACAAAAACAAAAATTTATCACAATATTTAAATATTATCGTCGAGAATGCATTCATCTAATGGCAAGAAATTAATATGAAATCTTAAAACTTATTATGTGAATTGTAAATGCTAAACCTTATTATAGTTGCTAAAAAATATAATTAATCTAACATTGAATTCCTTTTATATTTTACAGGTAGACTGTCGGCAATTATTATAGGAATCCTAACGCTAGTGATCGGTATTATCTTAAGCAGTATACCTTGGGTTGATTACGTTATATTAAAGGTAAGTGGAACAGCATTCATCCATTGCAAAATAATATTATAAAAACAATTTCCATTTATATATATATAAGTTTTGTCATACCAGTTGTATCGTGAATCAACAAAATTATACGTATGGTAATATAACTAATTTTTTATTTAAATTCGATTGTGAATATTAATCGGCATACTTCTTTTCTGAATAAAATTGCATGTTGAAATCATCAATTTCAAGAAATCCTTCGGGGTTTTCCCGTCTTCCTTGTTTTTAATTTGTCAAGGGTAGCCTTCCACGGCTTTTGTACGAAATAAAATTTATTCGCTGTATTACGTCCCCGTCCTTAACACGTTTACTGCCACAGTGAAAACGGACGTGGGTAGTCAGACACGCTGAAATCCTAATTATTAATAATACAATCAACTAATTTTCAAATTTAACTTTTCAATTCGATAGCTAGCATTATTAGCTTAATGTTAACGCTATCCGTGGTTTATTTTATTATTTCTGTTGGTAATTATTTGATTGTCAAAAATTTCGGGTGCCGGTCACCGGTGACCCCCGTGGCAGCCAACGTGTTAAAATTTGCTTATTTTGTGTTGGATGCGTGCACCCGGTTTTAGTCACGAAAATCTAGAAGTTTCGAGACCAACGCGAAGCAAGGTACTAATGTAAGTACTTCCCCATCACTCTTTTCCTTTTGATTTTTTTGGTATAAAAAGAGTAACGGCGAAGGCATTTTGGGTTTAGTTAAAATCTAAAATGGATTCGTTACACGTCTGTATGTTCTCTTACTATCATACTTCGCTCGAGCGCAAAGGGTTAATACTAACATTTCCTGCGGCTTCCTACGTTAGCCATACGTAGGTTCGTCCGCATATCACTCTCCTGAGGCCATACATACTTAACAAAAGTATGATATAAACATATACAAACTTTCAAATTAATTCCACTCTTCCGTTTTTACAAAAATGTAAAATAATCGATATTTTTCACGAAGAAAAAAAGAAATCCTCATAATGAGCATATTGGACAACGTATACATACATATACGTATTTCATAGTCAAATGATTAAAAGACATGAGAAGATAATGGATGCTTTTATGGAACTAATATGGTGGGTAAAAATAATAGCTTCCATTTTATCGGCACTTAGATTTTCGTTCGTCTTTATTAATCACGGAATATCACTTTCTACGGTCCTTAAAGCATATACTGTTCAATCGAAACGTGAAAGTACAATCCCGTTTCTTTTTTCTTCTTATCTCTCGGATAAAGGTGTCGTTAAAGCTGACATTAAACAATAAAGTTTAATTACTTTGATGGGTGATTAATAGATATCCCGAGATCTGTCTCGTATGGTGAAAATAAACGTTCGTCACGAATTACTGACATTAGCAAGAACCGGAAACTATTTTCTCGATTAATTTTGCACTTTCTCAAAGAACAAGATACGCAATTAACGCATTACACTCGCGGTATTAGTCTACAATTATATTTAACCAGGTTTCTATATGCCAATATTCCTCGTCTTGCAATCTGTGGAATAACGTGAACGAGAAACAAACAAAATCTTTGATCTCTGATCGTTTGAGGGAAAATGTTGACGAATTAGGTTTTTATTTATTTTAACACTTCTTGGTGTCCAGTTATTATTTCTTAATCTATTTGACTACGTAAAATATTTCTAAATAAAATATTTTATACTAAAAATAAGCATTTTTGAATTAAATATTGCGCAATAGGAACGATTTTATCTAAATCCAGCTTCAAATGTATACATTCAGACAGTAAAATGAAAAATAAAGCATTTTCCAAATCTTATATTATTTTCATATTAACACGTTGGCTGCCACGGGGGTCACCGGTGACCGGCACCCGAAATTTTTTACAATCAAATAATTACCAAAAGAAACGATTAAATAAACCACGGATAGCGTTAACATTAAGCTAATAATGCTAGCTATCGAATTGAAAGGTTAAATTTGAAAAATTAATCGACTTCACCCTTAATAATTAGAATTTTATCGTGTCTGACTACACACGTCCGTTTTCACTGTGGCAGTCAACGTGTTAACAGGCACAAATAAGAAAAAATAGAAGTATTAATTACGCCACTTATACTGAAAAATAAATACCTAAGTAAATACTGCAGTAAATAACTAAATACTTCATAGCTTGTTTAATTCACTTTTTGACATAATATATTTAAATACCCAAACACTTAAGTACTTATGTAGTAAATAAGTAAATTTTTTTGGCTTGAAAAGTACCTTAATGTCTTAAAAATGAAATGCCAAAAGATTATGGGTGGGAAAAATCTCTAAGTACTCGAATTTCGAAATCTGACGCAGCAAGCTACAAAACAGACACGAATCAGCTTGAAGGCGCTCAGAAAAGAAACGTAGGAGCAGGACATTAATCTGGAAGGCCAATTGTATGGCACAGGTATCGCAAATTAAAAGTATAGATATAAGAGTGGTCTATAATTTTTACTACTGAAAACTTTAAACGCGTTTCTCCCGACACCGCACTTTTCAAACTGAGCGGGCTCATAAATCAAACAAATCTTCACCAGTCTACTTGAAAATTTAACTGTATATGCAAAAATAAATTCTTTACCGAACTACGTCGGATTTTTTCATTATATTGCGTAGTTCTTTTATTATAAATAATTTTCTGGCAATTTTTTCTTGACATTATAAACTTGAAATTAAAAACGCGTTATTTGTGTAAAAATAAATATATCAAAAAAATCTTACGTACTTCGATATCTGTTCTCATATAATCGAACAAATCTTGGTTTTTTATCGTAAGTTAAAAATTGCAGGAGCTGCTGGTCCGCCCGTTTACCCTTCAAAAAGAAAAGTGTACAGCCTCCATTTTGACTTGAATCATTACACAAAAATTATTTTTTAAAGTTTTTTAGTTGTACAATAAAGGCCTATTTACAGAATTTTGATTTATTCCATCATTTTGTTAAAAAGAATTCCCAAAATATGCCTACTTTTTCTTGCTCTAGAGTGGCCTAACCCATTAAAGTAACTAAAATTATGCACTAATTACTTATAAATAACTAAGTACTTAAATACTTATGATTAGTAAAACGATTAAAGAACTGGAAAAAATGAAAAGCACAACTATAAATCTTATGGTTCTCATAATGAAAATATTTATTTATTTCGAACAAATCTGAACGAAAATTCGATTAATCAAGTTTCAAACTAAAATTAAATAACAAACCGATAGTTAATAGATTATTACAAACAAGGACGATATTTCTTCTTTTTAATTTTTGTCATTTTTTTATTGTATGTTTTTAGCAACTGCGATTGTGGAATGGTTCGCTTTCTTTTCACTACTGGCAAAAGCCTGGTGTAGTTCGATTGACCAAAGTGTACATATTCAACGTAACTAATCCCGAAAATTTCTTGCAATATAACGAAAAACCAAAATTACAGGAAGTGGGTCCTTTCGTCTATAGGTGAGTATTATTAATAATAAAATACACTGTGTGTATCTAAGAATTGTAAATCTTTTATTTTCTTATAGGGAAGATATGGAGAAAATAAATATCGTTTTCCATAACAATGGTACCGTCAGTTATCAACACAAGAAAATATTGAACTTTGTACCAGAGATGTCTAAAGATGAAAATCTTAAAGTAATAGTACCAAACATTCCATTATTAGTAAGTATTTCAAAGAATATTGTAATTTATTTAAAGCACCTCTACCTAATTTACGATTTTCACAACATTTACACTGAAGGATGGATCCAGAAACCTTGCTTGGGGGGGAAAAATTTGTAAAACCATATTTTCGAATCCTATTCTAAGGATCTATAAAACCTTTTTGCAGCTTATTCGCATCGATCATTTGTGCATTATTTTATTAAAAAAAAAAAATAAATAAAAAAAAATTATTTATTGGCTAGAAAAATTCACAAGGTACCAATTCGTAATTTAATTTTCATAAAAATTAGAACTGACAATCAGTATTGTTCATTACTTGGCTGTATGGAGTATTCAAAAATCCCTTCATATTCTAGATCTTTAATTTTGTAATTATTATTATTATAACACAAGAAAATTGCCTTGTATTTTTCAGACACTATCGACGCAAAGCAAAAGTCTACCTCGATTTATTACTCTAGGCTTATCCGTATTTTTGAGCGGGTTGCACATGCAACCGTTTGTTCCTGTGACTGCTCAAGAATTGGTTTTCGGATACGACGATCCATTAGTTAGCATTGCTCATAGATTCTTTCCAAAGACAAGACGCCCCATGAGTCGAATGGGCCTTCTTCTTGGGGTGGGTAATGGTTGAATATCTGTAACTTGGTACAAAAAGCGCCAACGTAGTGTAAGTAATCAATTATCAAAAGGATCCGTCATTTTACCGCAGCGCAATAGAAAAGTTTTGCAACTCTTTGAAAATAATTGGCTACGCCATGTATTACAAAATTTGAAAAAATTAACGTTCAAAGGATTTCTGATACAGAAGTTTCTACTGTTTCAAATTTCTTTTCTAATACAAAAAAAAAAGCAGAATCAAAGTGATTTTTTTTTTTACAAATGTCGGGCCCATAAGTTGTTGAATTTATTCTATGAAAAGTTTTGAAATTGCCATATAATATACGAATACCGTTATAGTCATTTCTAGATAAAGTTTGGAATTGTCGTTTTTTATATGTAATATACAATTGTCTACAAACTCGAATAATTTATTTTTTCAAAGATATTACATTGGCACTTCTTGCACCAAGCGACAGACATGAATCATATACTGTTTATTACACACAGTATCGATAAATCTTTTGGTAGTGGGAGAAATAATTACCAAGGAAGATGAATTATTGCGAATTACTGTTAATTTTTAAGAAAGAAGATTAATTATTTCAATTGCAGAGAAATGGTACACTAAACGAAGTTTCGACTATTTATACTGGGCATACAGATATGAAGGAATTTGGTTTGATTAATCGCTTAAATGGATTAGATCACTTGCCATATTGGCCTAATGCGCCTTGTAACTCTATTCGTGCCTCTGAAGGTAAATATCTATTATTAATTACCTTTGAATATATTATTTTAACGTGAGGAATTACGTAAGATCGTATTTTAATTTAAAAAATGTGAAATAAAGTTATAGGTACGTATTCAGTGGTTTAACATTAAAATGTCTTTCATTGAAATTTTCAGTAAAATGTTAAATTCTCAAATTTTTACCCAAAATTCTCAACGTAAATTGAACACACCAAATATTATCAGAATTGAATTTCTTTAATTGTTAATGTATTATATCTTAATAATGTTTTTTCCTAATTTCTATGCAACACATACTTAATCTTTGTTCAATTCTTTTGCCATATTTCTGTTAATTATAGGATCATTTTTTCCACCCCGTGAAAAGACTGGTGCTGACATCGTTCATATATGGGACAAAGATATTTGTCGCACCTTGCCCCTGAAATATCGTGGTCCAAGTGAAAAATCGGGAATCAAGGCCGATTTATACACCCCACCTGACGTTGTATTTGGACGACCAAACGAAACTACCCCCGAAAATGAATGCTTTTGTTCGGACGACCTGTCCACTTGCCCATCGAATGGGCTACAAAATATTAGTCCTTGCCAGTATAGTAAGTATAAAGTTGATCAATGTGCTTAATATTAGAAGGCAACAAAATTTTGAAATATTTCTATCACCCTAGTCTTTAAACATATCAGATTCTTATTAACACTGAGAGAATTAAAATACATTAATATAATAATAATACTAATATATTTCTTTAAGTTTTAATTACTTTAACATCCATTATACTGAAATTGTTAAACATTCAATAATAGTACAGTAGATAATATGGTAAAAATATTAGTATTTTGAAGTTATTTAAAAAGTTACAATTTAGCAATCATTTACAAGTCATATTTAACAAATTTTTATACTGAGCTGGAAGATTACGTTCGTAAGAAAGCAGTCATTTAATACAATATTGATTGCAGTTTCATGCTTTTCATAATTGCTGGATTTTTATTTCCAGGTGCACCTGTCTATCTTTCTTTCCCTCACTTTTATAAAGCGGATCCTAAATTATTGAACGCAGTTCACGGGTTAAAACCAAATCCAGACATACATGAAACGTATTTTAAAATACAGCCAGTAAGTATTCTTAAACACGAAATTTAAATAACAAGCTGCCCGTAGCCCGATTGATGGATATCAAATTATAATATTATTTAATCTTCTTCTCATTTGTTTTGTTCTGATTATTCTAAAGAAGGAATTTGTCGGAATGGCCGAACGTTTGAAATGTTTTTTTTTTCCCGAGAAAATCGACTTTGAATTTTCGCCGGATACGTATGCACTTGATTATGAATGTCATGGTTGAACTAATCCTGACACGAACACCATATTGGCCAGCATTTTTAACAATTTCTCCATTAATAAAATAAATTCTTAAATATTACATGCTATATTATTAGTCATAAACCTATGACATAAGATTTGTATCGAGATCCATTCAACCATGACACAGTCATTTTCGCGTACTTGGAGCAAATTCAAAATCGATTTTCTCGAAAACAAAGTCTCGTATGAAAAAATTTTATTCTACATTTTCGACTTATTTTTCCATGTGTTATCACCCCCTTTTCGCTGGTACCACCAGTTACCGAACACCCTGTATATAGATGTTACTATGTTTATTATCCCATAGTTTTATACCTACATATTTTACCATATAAAATGGCCAATAGTATAAACATAGACTAAATACAATACATCATTCAAATAAAAATGGAAAAAGAAACAGAATTAATTTAAAAAATTGGTATAATGGTTCTGTACAAAAATACGATTATACATTATTTTCGTCCCTCTTCAAACACATTTTGAATAATTTTTTCCTGTGTCTTTTAGAGCTTAAGAAGCAATTTCACGAGTTAGCAATAGTAATTCAATAATCATCAGTTTGATTCAGTTTCAACAGCCATCATTTCAACCATGAAGACGAAGAATAAAAGAACTATAAACCTACCTTTCACAGACTGATTTCTTCTAACAAATCTTATTAATTGAATAATAGTAATAGAATCAATATAGACACGAAAAGTAGTTTAGCTTCAGCAGCATCCCGCTTCAACCACGAAGGGGATCGATAAAAACAATAAGTGATATACTAACTTCTACAGAATGATTTCTTCGCTTTACAGAAACTCGGTGTACCACTGGAGGGGAAAGTTCGTGTGCAATTAAACTTGAAAGTTGAACATCAACCTCATATCGGTGTTGTATCGAATTTCCCTGACATCGTGTTCCCGATCATGTGGATCGAAGAAGGTATCGAGGAGCTGACACCTTCGATCCGCAGATGGGTTTATTTAGCTACCACGTTCAGCGACGTTGCTGTGCCTTGTACCTCGTACGGATTAATTCTAGTCGGTATGATAATCATAATCACCGTTTTCGCGAAGGCCTACAACAACGCGGTATTCACCCACGAAGCGATCGAGTTGGGTAAACGGACTATCAGAAGAGGTTCCACGTTGCTAGTGAACGGACAACACAAATTGTTAACCCGAGAATCGTATGTTCTATTAAATAACGATAACAAGGAGAAACCTGAGAGGATAGAGGTCTAGCTATTAGTAAGACTTTTTCGTTTAAGTATATTACACTTGGTCAGTTCCGTAATTAACGAGACCACGCTTACAGAATTATTCTCATATTGGGGGATAGTTTCTGAAATTAAGAGGAACATCAGTTTTACTTCGTTTCACTTTCATTTTCCAGACTCTACTATTGCCAGAAATTATCCCCAAATGCGTGAGATCTTTTTATTTAAAAATTTGTTTCATCTGACTTTGAAGAAATGCTATTATATTTTGAATGACAACTGGCCCGGATATTCGAGGGTTAGGGAATTGTTTATAATAATTCGTCAGGAATCTGATTTATAAGGTAGTCTCATTAATTTGGAAACGAACCGCGTAACTTTGCGTAGCACGAAATCAAAGCGTTCTTGCAAAGCGTACGATCAGTGTACACCAAAGTTTTCTTTCCAATTTGTACGAAGAGGACGTTGATGCAACACGAATCGCAATAGAAGGTGCTTGGCAAACATTACGAACGATAGGGTAAAGTACCCAATATTATTGGCACCTTAAGTAGATTTTTTTTTTTTTTTTAAATACGCTCTTCTAAAATATCAGTTGCAATTTCTATAAAATGTTACTTGTATTATAAAATTAAAGTTATTTTTATTAAAATTATTTTCTTCGCATAACTGATTTATATAAAAATATGTACAAATCCTTAATTATTGGCAGCAAACCCCAGTAATTGATTGTATGTATATTATTTCAATTATTGGGACACTTATTTTATGCAAAGGAAAAAGATAAGAGTAAGTACAATTTAATTTAAACTCTATTATCAAGTAAAACTAAAAAAGATGCCAATTATTAGGACTCTCACCCTATTCGTTGTTTCTCTGTCTGTGATTTCATCTGTTTATTTATATCCTGCCAAGATGGATCAAAAGAGAATATTTTAGCATGAAAAAACGATCTAACGATAAGTACAATTGTACTGTACTTAAACGTTTACTGTAATTGTATATCAGGGACGAATAAACTTACTCGGGACTTTCCCTTCATCGCACAAGGACGACGTTTTGATTCATCATAAAATTTATCTTCATGGCACCATTTAAGATAGCCCAAAATCATACATTAATTTAAACCAGTGGTTTTATGATTAAGAAATTGTTTACTTTTGTAATCATTGTCGTTGATTTTCAGGGGGATGGTTCTTTGCAAAATGTTAAGCGAATGGAATCTTACTTTAAAATAAACATTAATGTAAAAGATTTTAAATATTGAAGGTTCAATGAGTGCCGCATAAAGGTTGATACATTAATTCATTATGTTTGTCATACTTTATAAAAAATTATTGAGCATATTTTAAAAGATATTTTAATTTTAATATTGTAAAGTGGTACTGGTGCTCTGATTGATAAGCAGACACGTTATTAAATCATTTGAAAGTCAACGAATTATAATCACGCATAAAATAGTATAGTAGAATTCAATGTATTATCTGTTATCATTTTATAGAAACAAATTGTACCAAGTTTCATTAACACGCTCGTTATCGCAGCACTCGTACATGAGAATTTCTTTCACTTATCTAATTAAAAATACTCCTTATTAATTGCTTGGAATTATAAATAACAGAAATAACGAAATACTGTGAAAATAATAGAGAAGATTCAGTAAAAATTTAAACGGGAAAATTCTAAAGTAAGATTGACCGTCTCTGCTGTACATATACAGGCTAATTAAAAAATGGATTTCTAACTTCTAGGATAGACATTACTTGCCAATTAATGAAAAAAGAGTCCTAATTAACATGGATCAAAAATTAATATTTTCAAAGCATATTTAGTACTAAAGAATGAACATTTAAGAAATATTGTAACTATTAATTAAATGATAATAATATTAATAAATATTTAGCAAATGAAAATTACATTTTCTGATGTCTAAATATTTTCATAACACTTACATTTCAATTTGAGAAATTAAAATAATACAATTGATTAAAATAAAAAGTAAGAAATGCGGATCTCACCAATTTGTATATAATTGTTTGAACACAAAACTATCAATTGAGAAAAATCAATACTTAATCATTATATAATCAATACATGTAATGTATGCTCACTGGCACGTGTTCACTTAATGGTATATCTATTCTATGAGGTGTTTTAATGTGAAGGTATTGTATCAGGCGTGTATGGAAATGAAAGGAGGAGATATAGAGAATCTTCTGTAATCAAAAAAAGGATAAATAGTAATGGGAAAACTGTGTTTGTTAAAACTGTTTTTTAACATTTCTATCTACCCCAGAAGTCATGAACCCCTTTTTTCTCACACTGCGCATGAACAATTTATGCAGGATCAAAATCTAGTACGATACTAGTACTGTGTGTTAGATGTAAATGATTGCCAAGCAAATTGTTATATAAACTAAATATATAGTCGACACTTTAGCTAGAGTACAATACATACATATTTACGATTTGTCCTTGTTTTTAGACCTTTGACAAAAAAGAGGAAAACAACAAACTTTATAAGGACCATGATTGAATTTCTATAATGGTTACAGCTTTTTGTTGATAATAGTTTATATAAATAACGTATGTAATATAGCATATTCTATAAATGATGACGAATGAAAGATCTACTTTATTCAAATATAAAATTTGTTTAATTGAAAACTTTGTAAAAAAGACAAAAATATGTTTTAAATATAAATATAACTTTCATATGAAAACAATAATTAACTGAATCATTTTGTATATTATTTAATTCTTTATAAATTGATTTCTTCACAACGAAGATGACTTGACAATTATTTCTCATCATTAGAATGTGTTTACAGGAAGCTTTAAATGGCGATCAAAGTGTATAATATCGATATGCGTATCTTCAATATATTATAAGTCATTTATTATGTAAACGAAATACTATTACTTTGACAATAAAATTTATTATTATAATTTACAGAAACTTTCTATCCTGTCGGATTAAGGGGGTAGACACGGGTAATGCAGTGAGCTGTATACCGACACAATTTGGCCCAAAACATAGGTTTTACAAAACAAAGACAAAAATAATACAAATTAGCGAGCATAGTGACATTAATAGTTCCCCTCTTCTATGGCAGATTTACCGGGGCTCTTCAGCATATAGCTTCTTCTTTCTTCGGCTAAATAAGCCTCACAAAAATATCACTCGCGAAATTTTACATCCCGCCTAAACATTCTTTACTCTCGTCAAATAAAAGAATAAGCAAACATTAGTGAATTTGAAGTATTAAATTAGTAACTAAATTCGCGAATAAATTTGACCAAAAAATTCAATTTATTGTCTCGTAAAAATTAATTTTGTTGGGAAAAGATATAAACATCGTAAATCTAATTGCCAATCTAATATTTCAGTTTTTACGAATGTTTGTTCACTTCATATTTCACAAAAGTAAAAGAATGTTCAAGCATAAAAATGTATTTGTTTAATTTCACACTTCACTTCAATTCACTGTAGTACTTCATTTTTATAATCGGGTCTAGTACCACGACTACGTCTTACACACTAAGGCTTGGCCTTACGAAAAATCGAGACTAAGAACATTTAAACACAATCAATTTGCATTTGAATATTTTCATTCGATTTTTCGTTTTCTTCAAACCCAAGATACAAGTTTCTTGTGTATTTTACCAAAATACAGATAGAAAGCTTGCTCTGGCCCTGCCTACTTAAAAATTAAGCTCAATCACACCAGAAGTAAACTACCTGCCTGCCTGATGCTATATTTAAAAAATTGGCAAAAATCATGTACACCAACACAAACGCTCCACGATTCTCAGACACACCACCCGGGTGCAAAAAAGCCTAAACCTAAGGAGAACGTCCCGGGACGTCTCCGACACCCGAGTTCAAATTTCCACACACACACACGCGCTAAATATATTCCTGAAATCGACCAACAATCGGTAGTGAACATCGTGCAAAAATTTGAATTTAATGAATTTCCGATCTAAGTTTCTCAAATATAAAATAAGATAAAATGATTTTAAATATAACTGAGCAAATAATTTGGTACCTTGAAATAAAGAGTTGTTTTAAACACACACAAGCTCCGCAACCTAACCACTCACACACATATGTGAAACTTGGGAGATTTTTGGTTCACTATCAGATTGTCAGTCGCAAAAATATTTTAAACCGTGCCCACCTGCCCTCGCTCATGCGAGTACATCTAAGTACCCGCATGAGTTTCAGGCATAAAAATGTACACGGCCAACAGAATCTGAACTTACTGTGTTTCTTCATGTTTGCTGAAAATCCTAAGCTAAAATTATATGATTAACAACACAGAAATAAAAGAGTTTCGACATCAAGAGCGATTTCGATATCAAAGTGAATGATCTAAATATAATCAGAGACATTCATCCTTGGTACTTTGATATCAAAAATCTACTCATCGCGAAATTCTTGTACACATGGTTTGTTCAATCTTTTGACTCGAAATTTGGAGGTAAAAAAATGTATTCTGAAATCGGAGGGTCATCCGACTTCTCTACATTTTTGTAATTAAAATGAATTAAGTGTACAAGAAAACCCTAGCCTGAACTAACAAAAGAAAAACAATCTGCACAAATATCGTTGTATAATTTTATACAACGATATTCGTGGTTACTATGCTCGCTTCAAATGATAAAATTACAACCAGTCCCCGTGTCGTTTCGGACCATTCGTCCTACGACATGATGGGAACTGGAGGAACCGTAAAGCATGCGACTCACCAATCGCAGAATCTCGTTACAGCGCCCGATTCACCCAAGATTTGACCCAGGATTTGACCCATAGCTGACCAGTCTGGCTTTTGGAAGGTTGTGGGCACCCCTTTCCTTGGATATCGCCGGAAAGACACCCCTCGTTGGACTGAACCACAATCTGAAATTTGAAATCGCACAATTTGAGGTTATTAACTTATCAATTATTGGCAATTATAGTTAAATTCATGCAATACATTTACGAACACGCGCAAGTAAATCGTGAACTCATAATAGTGTGAGAAAACGTGTGACTAAATATGTTAACACATGCATAATTATATCAGAATCTACACCAGAACACGTATGAGTGCATGCACAATCACTCAAAAAGCGTGTAATTAAATATGCCGGCACATGCACTACCACATAAAAAGACATATGAGCAAACATGTGGACACATGCACAATCACATAAGAAACCACACCAGGGAACACATTATCACATATGCTACGTACATGTCCAAACACCTCAGGTGTCACACCAGTAAATGTGCAAACATACCAAAAAACACGATAAAACACATACGGTAAAACACACTAACCTCACGTGAGATCGGATGTATGAATCCTCCAGCTGTCAGCTCGGCTATCGGTACGTGTTCGATATTAGATGTTCACCCCGACGCGGTTGTAATAGAACTGACAGGTAGTCCTTCTCAAGTTCAACGACAAAAACAAAAAATGCTCACAGGGGCTGGCGTTGCCTATTGACTCGATAATGCTCATTACTCCGTGACGCTATTGTATCGAAATCTATTGACATTGGGTTCACGCTTATTTTATTATGTTTTTGTTGACTTTTTGTTGTACAGTTGTAAATATTCAAATGTTTATGACTTTTATATATAGATATAGTGCAAGTATTACTTTCGAATCGATATGGTTAAAGTTTTATTTAACTTTTATGCAATATTCCGTATTTTGTTATATAATTTTTTTATTTTATTATATAATTTTTAAATTACGCATACAATCGATTGTTAATATTTGACATATGTATAAGCTACTTTTAAAATACAGTTATTATATATTTACCTGTTTTTTATTTTTAACTTGTTAAATGTTATCTTTTTTTAGGATCTTTATTTCGCCCCCTTAACTTGAAAGCTTCTAAAATGTGTTACATTAACAATAATTAAATTAATTAATCATTTTGACCCCGAAAATTGTGATGAGATACACTAACAATTATCGTAAAATTAATTCAGAAATCGGAACACATTTGTATGAAGCATATTTCTATTTAATAGCAATATTTGTTCCGTACAATTAATATCATGTGAAAACGTATACAATAATAACTATTGGAAGAGAAGTTAGAAATCCATTCACGCGAAAAATTATAAAAATAACAAATATGATAATAATTTAATTAAAACATAGTATTAACAAAACTATAACAATTCGTCCAAAAGTATGCATTGATAATTGAAAAAGAAACTCAAAACCCATTCACGCGTAAATGTTACAAAAATAACAAATGTGATGAAGATTTGGTCGATAATTAAGAATGATGTCAGAAGTTGCATTGAAACAAACTTGACTAGGGTGATCTCACGGTCGGGTTCAGGTAGGGCAGTTATGCGTGGCCGATAAGCCGATGAGGTAAACAAATCGCCGAGCTCCTGGGTCCTTTTTTGTTATTATTTTATCTATTAGAGAAAGATGATACGTAATTAATCAATAAAATAATAAAAATGAACTGAAATTAGAAACATAAATTGGTTTTATAATATAACGTAACATAAATGTAAATGCTGATATTTTTATATAAATTGATTTTTCACTCGAAAGTAAATTGTAAATCCTAAAAAAAGATAACATTTAACAAGTTAAATATAAAAAATGTGTTATATAATAACTGTATTTTAAAAGTAGCTTATACATATGTCAAATATTAACAATCGATTGTATGCGTAATTTAAAAATTATATAATAAAATAAAAAAATTATATAACAAAATACGGAATATTGCATAAAAGTTAAATAAAACTTTAACCATATCGATTCGAAAGTAATACTTGCACTATATCTATATATAAAAGTCATAAACATTTGAATATTTACAACTGTACAACAAAAAGTCAACAAAAACATAATAAAATAAGCGTGAACCCAATGTCAATAGATTTCGATACAATAGCGTCACGGAGTAATGAGCATTATCGAGTCAATAGGCAACGCCAGCCCCTGTGAGCATTTTTTGTTTTTGTCGTTGAACTTGAGAAGGACTACCTGTCAGTTCTATTACAACCGCGTCGGGGTGAACATCTAATATCGAACACGTACCGATAGCCGAGCTGACAGCTGGAGGATTCATACATCCGATCTCACGTGAGGTTAGTGTGTTTTACCGTATGTGTTTTATCGTGTTTTTTGGTATGTTTGCACATTTACTGGTGTGACACCTGAGGTGTTTGGACATGTACGTAGCATATGTGATAATGTGTTCCCTGGTGTGGTTTCTTATGTGATTGTGCATGTGTCCACATGTTTGCTCATATGTCTTTTTATGTGGTAGTGCATGTGCCGGCATATTTAATTACACGCTTTTTGAGTGATTGTGCATGCACTCATACGTGTTCTGGTGTAGATTCTGATATAATTATGCATGTGTTAACATATTTAGTCACACGTTTTCTCACACTATTATGAGTTCACGATTTACTTGCGCGTGTTCGTAAATGTATTGCATGAATTTAACTATAATTGCCAATAATTGATAAGTTAATAACCTCAAATTGTGCGATTTCAAATTTCAGATTGTGGTTCAGTCCAACGAGGGGTGTCTTTCCGGCGATATCCAAGGAAAGGAGTGCCCACAACCTTCCAAAAGCCAGACTGGTCAGCCATGGGTCAAATCCTGGGTCAAATCTTGGGTGAATCGGGCGCTGTAACGAGATTCTGCGATTGGTGAGTCGCATGCTTTACGGTTCCTCCAGTTCCCATCATGTCGTAGGACGAATGGTCCGAAACGACACGGAGACTGGTTGTAATTTTATCATTTGAAGCGAGCATAGTGACCACGAATATCGTTGTATAAAATTATACAACGATATTTGTGCAGATTGTTTTTCTTTTGTTAGTTCAGGCTAGGGTTTTCTTGTACACTTAATTCATTTTAATTACAAAAATGTAGAGAAGTCGGATGACCCTCCGATTTCAGAATACATTTTTTTACCTCCAAATTTCGAGTCAAAAGATTGAACAAACCATGTGTACAAGAATTTCGCGATGAGTAGATTTTTGATATCAAAGTACCAAGGATGAATGTCTCTGATTATATTTAGATCATTCACTTTGATATCGAAATCGCTCTTGATGTCGAAACTCTTTTATTTCTGTGTTGTTAATCATATAATTTTAGCTTAGGATTTTCAGCAAACATGAAGAAACACAGTAAGTTCAGATTCTGTTGGCCGTGTACATTTTTATGCCTGAAACTCATGCGGGTACTTAGATGTACTCGCATGAGCGAGGGCAGGTGGGCACGGTTTAAAATATTTTTGCGACTGACAATCTGATAGTGAACCAAAAATCTCACAAGTTTCACATATGTGTGTGAGTGGTTAGGTTGCGGAGCTTGTGTGTGTTTAAAACAACTCTTTATTTCAAGGTACCAAATTATTTGCTCAGTTATATTTAAAATCATTTTATCTTATTTTATATTTGAGAAACTTAGATCGGAAATTCATTAAATTCAAATTTTTGCACGATGTTCACTACCGATTGTTGGTCGATTTCAGGAATATATTTAGCGTGTGTGTGTGTGGAAATTTGAACTCGGGTGTCGGAGACGTCCCGGGACGTTCTCCTTAGGTTTAGGCTTTTTTGCACCCGGGTGGTGTGTCTGAGAATCGTGGAGCGTTTGTGTTGGTGTACATGATTTTTGCCAATTTTTTAAATATAGCATCAGGCAGGCAGGTAGTTTACTTCTGGTGTGATTGAGCTTAATTTTTAAGTAGGCAGGGCCAGAGCAAGCTTTCTATCTGTATTTTGGTAAAATACACAAGAAACTTGTATCTTGGGTTTGAAGAAAACGAAAAATCGAATGAAAATATTCAAATGCAAATTGATTGTGTTTAAATGTTCTTAGTCTCGATTTTTCGTAAGGCCAAGCCTTAGTGTGTAAGACGTAGTCGTGGTACTAGACCCGATTATAAAAATGAAGTACTACAGTGAATTGAAGTGAAGTGTGAAATTAAACAAATACATTTTTATGCTTGAACATTCTTTTACTTTTGTGAAATATGAAGTGAACAAACATTCGTAAAAACTGAAATATTAGATTGGCAATTAGATTTACGATGTTTATATCTTTTCCCAACAAAATTAATTTTTACGAGACAATAAATTGAATTTTTTGGTCAAATTTATTCGCGAATTTAGTTACTAATTTAATCCTTCAAATTCACGAATGTTTGCTTATTCTTTTATTTGACGAGAGTAAAGAATGTTTAGGCGGGATGTAAAATTTCGCGAGTGATATTTTTGTGAGGCTTATCTAGCCGAAGAAAGAAGAAGCTATATGCTGAAGAGCCCCGGCAAATCTGCCATAGAAGAGGGGAACTATTAATGTCACTATGCTCGCTAATTTGTATTATTTTTGTGTTTGTTTCACATGTTTTATCTCGTTTCATTTTGAAACGATACCGCAAAATTTCGAGCTCGACATTTTTCGAGCTCGTCGACCATCGAACCACTATTTTCTTTCGTGTTTTTTTTTCTTTTTTATTTTATTTGAATCAATTTAAAGATTTTCATAGGTATTTTAAAATATTACACTGTGTATACATATATTGTTATTTTGTTCATTTCTTTTCTGAAATTATGATGTTAATTATATTTTCTGTTTCAGGATTTTGTTATTTAAGTTATCATTTCGTTCATTTTCTATTTGATTATCATTATCAATTAGCTTTTCCATTTCATGGTTTTATTCGAAATAAGTTATTTCGTTTAATCCTTCCTACATTGTGATGCTAACGTTTTACATTTTTTTACAGCTTTATTTCAAATAAATTAACTCATTTATTCCTTCCTGCATTATAGAGTCAATGTTATCCATCTTTTTACAGCATTATTTCAGATAAATGATTTCGTTTACAGATACACAATTATCTTCATTGACTGATTTATATTCGATTAAAATTTTTTATTTCAGCTTATACACTCCACCATTTTGTATAAAATTCTAGTCTCGCATATTCTAATCTAATAATCTAATCATCGAAACTTGCAGTACCCCCATTTAGAGATACGATCCCCCACCGTTTATCAATTTAATTATAATGTATAATCATCATCCGAGTCGAAATGTTTCACCGTACGATAGATTAGTTTTAATTTTCTGCATGTATGTATATGAATAAGAACGAATAAAATAAATCGGTATATATGTGAATGTATGACACAGGTTCTTTATCCAAAATCAGTACATTTTTCTGTATAAATGTATGTATACCGTGCGTGAGAGGAAGGGTGGGCACGGACCGCGTGTTATTCGCCATGATGTTAAGCATCCTGACGGATAACTTGCGTTAAACTGTGAGTGCTTGTTATTCCAACTTGCACTGATCTACTCGATGATATCCCAAATTCTATTTCGTTCTCGTTAAAGTAACTTTAGTTTTACATAAAATTGATCAAGTTTTTTCTTTCGGTTCGCTTTCATTCAGTATCGTCTATGTTGGACGCTGCGTATCCACTCGCGTGTAAGCGCGCTGCACGCGGGTAATAATCGGTCATCCAGCAGCTCCGTGGACGTAAGACATCTTCCACCAATTAGTATCAAATCTGAATAGTCCAAATGGGGTTGATCGTGCAGTGGGCATGGGGTGGAGTTGGGTTGAGATGCTGGCAAGTGCCCGTTGCGTGTGTACAGCTCTTGCTGTGGCAGTAACAAGACTGTCCGGTTTGGGTTGTACGCGCGTTGCTCCTACTTGTTGGTATTCTTGATTCGGTTCCATTTCATTTCCACGTAAGCCGCGATTCAACCACCCTTTGGCGTACGAGGGTGGGGTGCTGTTGATGAAAGGTGCTGGCTACGGGGTCGTTGAATGGCCGGGGGTACGTAATGTATGCAGGGAGATACTCTCGAATGAAAGTGAATTATTTTATTTTGCTTTGCTCGCGTTCTCTCGTGTTCCTCTTCAAGTCTGTACTAATTCTGTAAGACCCTTGTACTTAATCTGCATCGTCATAGCATGCCCAACGAGGGAAGCGTTACTTAGAAATTAGTTTTAAGTAATTTATTGTAATGTGTGCCTGTGTGTGTGTATGGGGGGGGGGGGTTGGAAGATAGACGCGCCGTATGTCTATCTTCTGTACGTGAAAAAGTAGAGTCAAAACTCGTTTATCCGGTTGGCAACAACTTGATCAACGAGGTATTTTACGGAGGGTGGTTGGGACTTGGCGTTAGGGCGGGTCACTGTAGTAGCCACCTCCACGTGGTGTGATCTGGTAATCGATATCGTATTCAAGAAATCTTCTAAAAATCATAGTCTTTACGGATCTCTTGAATGAAATATCGAGCTAAGGGCTATTATATTGTATCAATATGTGAATTGTATCAATATTGTATCAAAGTGAAATGCAACAGCTGATAATTTTGTTCCGCATTCTGAATAGAATATGGCAATAGTAAGCAACTCCCTCTCGCTTTCATCAGGCAGCCGCGTATCTATCGGTATTACCATTTCTGTTGTAATATCAACCTGCCAAATCAGCGAGGTCACGTGCCATATTTAGTTACTTAAGTTAATGGATCTTATTAAAATTAAGTAAGTAAACTTTACACGGTCAATTTTAAAATAAACTTTTATTTGTAGCATTAAAGAAAATTAACTTATTTACTTATATAGACAATTATCGTTGCTTATTAAAAATTAAATTAAAAAATATACGTTACAAAATCAGTTGATAAGTTCATACTTTTGCTGCGTTCGGCGAAAAATTTCATACCCGACAAACTGTAGATTAAATAATTTATCTTATAAAAAAAAGATTATGTAAAATATGCTTGATTTGAGCAGAAGTACGCGTTCCAACAAAATGCTATTAACAGTATCACATTTTTAGATAAAGCCCAGCAGTTTGTAATAACACAAAAGTAATGTTATATATATATATATATATATATATATATATATATATACATACATTTTTAATCGATAATCTTTATTCACTAAATTTCATTGTATTTATTATGCTATGAACTATACAAAGAAAACAACTTACGGTGCCTTAAATTATGTTAAGTTCCTAAAGGAATATAAATAATAATAAATTTCTTAGAAATATCCTTTTAATACGACGGTTAAGAGTATTAGCATGAAAACAATATGCGTACTTCATACGATGATTCTGAACATAATATATAAATATTCCCGAATATTAGCAAGTTAGATATTATTAATCATTTATCTGATATATCATCTTTATCTTGTTTTTGCAATTCATCAATTCAATTGGTATTTATAGCTTTAATTATTTACATACACAGATATTTCGCGTACATGCTTCAATGTGTTTGCTGCGTTAAAATAATATTAATAAAGATATATCATTTCTACCAGACACATTCAATTTTATAGCCGTTTGAAGCCAAGCATACGCGCAAAGTGTTCACACGTTTGCTTTGCTGTTTGATGCTTTATACAGAATTAGAATACTCTACAAATACTTAAAGATACATTTATGAATTGCAATTAATACAATACACTTTCCTTTTGACGGTCTTTTCTTTTAAGATTATACGGTAAATTCATTTGATTTTAAGGTTAGGGTATTTAAACCGAACGTATCAACGACACCTGGATAAGATAAATAACTTTACCTGAGAGGACCCGTAGCTAGCAACGGGTGTATAGAGGTTAGGGAAGCAGGCTCCCGTAGATTCAATTTATGCAATTCTTCGTCTGCTTTGTTGTGTTTCAGTTCTTGTTGGGTATATAAAAATTTATTCCATTCGTCGATTCTGGGATGCGCCAAATGCTATAGTTAAACAAACGGATATGTTAGTAAGCAATTTTTTAAACTAAAACAATAATATACAAAGATACATGTCACTCAGGATAACAGGTGGTGCATCTCCAATTATATTTAGAAACAAAACAAATTTCAATTTACGGAAGCTTGTTTTTCTCGAAAAATCAGCAACGAAGGTTACACCACTACTGTTCTAAACCACTCATATTGTAAATGTATAATATGACTACCTCGGCAACATCATACACCCAAATCTTTCCAGTATCATCGCCAACGGTCACGTGCAACCCGCTAGGTGTCCATGATACTCTGTTAAGAGCTGGACAACCGTCGATCACGACACTAGCCGTAGGCACTTCGGTATCCTGATTAAGATTCCACAGATCTAATCTTCCTGAATCATCGACAGCAGCAAACAAAGCTGGATGAGTCGGTGACCAGGCGACGTCGTAAACGTAGTCGCCATTATGCTCGAAGGAATACAAAGGTTTGTTCTCTTTGAGACTCCACAATTTGATCGTCCAATCAATGGATGATGTTAAGAATAGATGAGAGAAGTCTATGCCCCCTTGTACGGCGTGTGCGCTAATTCCAGTAACTGGTCCTTGATGACCCTCGTAGGTTTCTAATACTCCAGCTTTGGTACCATGACGGCAAGCTACAACACAACGGAAAATAGAAACATATATGATAAAAATATCGTGGAAGGCTTATTTATATTACAAATCTTATTTACCGGAATAAACTGTTCCATCCTCGCTGCCAACAACGAAATTATTAACGTCGCCATATGGAAATGCCAAACAAGTAGCGGCAATCGGTTTCGATTGCTTTGTATGAAGTTCTAGCGTCTCCAAGGGTTGCGATAACATTTCTAAACTCCAAGAGCACAGTTTACCGTCGGTTGAGATACTTATTAGATTGTGTGCGTTTTGAGCTCCAACGATGTTTAAACAATAAACAGGGTGCTAAAGACAATTGTTATTTCGTACAGTTATTTGTATTGTGCTATTAACAACTTGTTTTCAACGATTATTAACCGTCAAACAACGAAGCCAACTCAATCATGACCCAAACACCTTGCAAGGCAATTAAATATTTAATCGCAAGACTGAAAATAGTTGAAAATTCCATATAAATTGTTAACTCTCTCCATGGTCCGTTGTCCAAGGGTTAACGCGTTGATTACCACAGTGAGAATAAACATAAATAGTAAAACACACTAAAATGCGATCGATTATAATCGTTAAATTTAGCTTTTCAATTTAATATCTTGCACTTTTAGCTTAATATTAACATTATCCATAGTTTATCTTACCACTTTCTTTTTTACTGATTATTTGATTATACAAAATTTTGGAAATCGGCCACTGATGACCACCGTGGCACTCAACGTGTTAAATAATCGTTGGTCATCAATCCATCATTTTAATTTTTGATGCAGCATCATGATACTGACATTTTGTAGATGAAGTATGATTATTTCTGTGTTTTACAAAATTAAGACTTACAGTGTGCGCACTTGCTGACAGTGGAGTACGTTGAATGGGAGATCTTTTCTGCACTCTGTTATCCCAGAGGACGATCTGGCCCGAATAAGTACCACCTAAGATTAAGTTAGGGTGAAATCTTGCAAAGGTAGTCGACATCACCGGCGACTGACAATGGAAAATGAATTCTGGGGTGGTTTTCTTGAACTTCGTGTTCCAAACTAAACAAACCCCATCGGGATCGTTCGGAGTGTCATCGTTGTTGTTATAGGAAGCTGCAAGAAGTTCCGGAAACTGTGGTGACCAGTCCATCGATGTCACGCAACGATTTCGAGACCATCGATCGCAGAAAAACGATCGATTCAACCACAGACGTTGATGGCTTTTCTCGTCCCTAAAAAAAAAATATATTAAATTTGTAATTATTAATATTTAACACTTGTTTCCGTAGCTTTTATAGTTCTGAAAATAATCAAGGTTCCAATAGCTAATTTTAATGCCAGGTCTACACTGCTGTTCGCGAACAGTTTAGGAATAGCTCGCGGACCATGTTCGCCGGCAATGTGGACCCTTTTGCGAACAGCAAGCAGGTTGAAGCGAACTCGTCAGCGAACAGCGAACACTGTTCGTTAACACATTGAGCGCGGCGCCGATTTTACTGTCCTTTCCGTTCAGCCGGCAGCGAGCGAGCACTTGACAGCGAGCGCTCAATTATACTATATTATATTATATTACAATATTTATTTTTTAACCTTGACACTGCCGATCCCACGCACCGACACCGCCCATACGAAAACTTTGAACTTTGGAAATTTAAAATTTAGAAATTTGATATTTGGAAATTTGGAAATTTGAAATTTAGTAATTGGAGATTTGAATGTTCGAAATTTGGAACTTTGGAAAATTAAAACTTAGAAATCTGATATTTGGAAACTTGGAAATTTCAGATTTGAAAGCTCGAAATTCGAAAATTTGGACATTTAAAATATATAAATTTGAGATTTGGAAAGCTGGAAATTTAAAATTTAATAATTTGATATTTGGAAATTTGGAAATTTGAAATTTAGCAATTGGAGATTTAAATGTTCGAAATTTGGAACTTTGGAAACTTAAAATTTAGAAATCTGATATTTGGAAATTCGGAAATTTGAGATTTGAAAGTTCGAAATTTGGAAATTTGGAAATTTAAAATTTAGAAATTTGAGATTTGGAAATTTGGAAATTTGAAATTTAGAAATTTGAGATTTGGAAATTTAGAAATTTGGAAAATTGAGATTTGAAAGTTCGAAACTTGGATCTTTGAAAACTTAAAATTTTAAAAATTTGATATTTGGAAATCTCCAAACGAAAAGTTCCGTTCAGCCGGCTGAACGGAAAGCTCGAGAACTGTTCGCGAACATTTCTACCCAGCGTAGACCCGGCATAATAATTACTTAATTTCGTATAGTAGAAATTTCTGTTGAAAAGTACAATTCAAATTTGGCACTCACATTCCATCTTCGCCATCCATGTTACCGGTATAATCGGTATAAATGTCGACAGATTCTCCCAGCGCTCTTTCCACAATTCGACTGGTGCGATCAAGAAATCGTTGGAAATCTTCAGATAATATAATCATCTGCTTCTCCTCTTCGCTAAGTTCTCGAACTACAAATCGATATATTCATAAATAACTATATATTCAAAATAAATTTCCGAATAAGCATACTTCAACATAACTGAATTATTTAATTGTTATGATTAATCTTCGAATGAGTTGCCTTTCCTAACTTCTATACTATTTCTTTAGACGTTATTTCCCCAATACATGAATGTCATTGACAATTAAATATAAAAAGACCCGAAAGGATAAATCAACCCCTCAGTTATAACTAAAGTAATTCAAAGGTTTTGATAACAGAAATGAAAATTGGATTTTATTCTTTAAATACAGAATTTGTAATAACTTAGTAGATTCTATTGAATTTGCGCCTAACATAAAATCCTGAATGCGCTACCGATAAAACATAACGCGCTAGAAGATTTAAAAATGAAGTATATAATATACGAAATATAGTATAGAATAGTTATTGTTAAGTAGATCGATGTATTAAAAAATCACCTTCTTTAGGCTTTTCTTTTTCCTTTTCTTGCTCCACTTGCGTAACAGCTGGCTGCACTTCTTTAACTTGCGGCAGACCATGAGGAAGAATACCAGGCGGAAGTTTGCTTTGGAAACCATCCATATGCGGCAAGCTGTTCTCTTCATCTTCGGCTTGGCCATCATCAAATGTCAAAACTGTGGTGAATAAGCTGATTCCGCCACGAATACCCTAACTTTGATACATCTATCTAACTCTTGGCAATTGCCCTATTTCAGAAATTCGATGCTCTACGTTTCCTCGAAATAAAATCAACGCTACGTATTAAATTTCATTAATATTCTTCGCAACGCAATAATTATACTAGCTTACATAAAAAAAAAAAAATAAAAAAAAGGAAGGAAACAGTAGGCAAGAATAAAAAGAATAAATAACGCGGAGCATTCGAATAATAATTGTGCAAAATATGCAACGTTTGCACGAATTGATTTTTACATGTTTTTTTTTTTTTCCTAAATCGTACAACAAAATTGTTCTTCGTTCGGCGTAAGTAGAATAAATATAAATGTTCGCAAATTAAATTGTGGAAGCGTCAAGTTTAAACGTAAGGGATGCAACTCTCTTTGAAAAGCTTCCGTAAAAAAAAAAAATGAAAGAAAAAAGAGAACTGTTCGAGAAATAAACAAACATACACAATAAAGCATGCATTGATATTAGTTACGTATAAAAAAAAAGGTGGGCTGCTTGTTGGTGGGACTGTACAGATAAAAAAAAAAATAATAATTTTCTTACAAAATATTTATGATCGTCGTGGAAGTAATCTAAAATGGTATCTCTCCACCCTTCGTACGTACAGGGTGAATCACCTTAATTTGTCTTCGTTATTTATCAAGATAGTATAACAAAAGTTTAGTAATAAAAATTATACGGTATCTAAAGGGTTACAAAAAAAGTACTAGGTTATGACGTAGAAAAGATCAACATTTTATAAAATATTTTGTATAAAAATTTGAAATGTCTCACGAGTTATTTACTTTTTCGACCCCTGAAAAACAAAGTACTAAAAATATTAACCCTTTGCACTCGAAGTGTTTTTTGATCGGATCAAGTTGAGTTTATTTTGATAGCAAAATTCTTGAAACACAAAAGCTCTATTTTGAAATGAAAACGTTACCTATGTTTATGAATCCATGCATTTTTATTTTTATTACTAATTTACTGTATTCTAACGCGAATGAAGTTTGTAATTTTTATTTTCCAAATTCTACAGTAAATTACATATGTCCCTCCAGAGGCACCAATCGAGTGCAAAAAGGGTTAACCCATTGCGGATGGTCGACACAAATAAACGTCCAAACAGAATCGTTATAACTTGCAAATTTCTACATTATTCTTGATAAACATTGTGCTGCGTTCTTGACACAAGTATTCCTCGAATTACAACCCTCCGATTTACAATATTCCATACCTATGACCGTAAAAAAAGATAATTTTTCTATTTGTTTAAATAATTTTAATTCTTCGAAAGTATATTTCCTTCTCGGTGAGTTTACTGAAAGCCGTATGCCGTAACTCGAGAAATACCTAACTATAATTCGAGAAAGGAAAGTATTACTTATTTCACTTTAAATAAATAATATTCTGTGCATACAACGGGTCAAGCTTAGAATTACTTTGTCCGTAAAGGATTAATTAACCATTTTCATATCTTGATTAATAACGGTGATCAAATTTGGTGAACCCACTCTGTATATTAGCATAAAACATAAATGAAATGAAAGAATGAGCCGATTAAAGCGAAGAATCCCGAGTCGATATTTCTTTCTTTCTTTTTAAACAATATACGTTCGTTGCGTTTTGTAATTCAATATCAAGTAATAGAGTAACTTAATATATTTATTACCCATTAGCGCAATAAAACTGTTTATTTAACATTATACGGAATGAAATAAATAAAAGTCTAAAAATTGAATGGAGATCGATGTATTAACGCAACTTCCCAAGTCTCATGCAGCATTTGCTAAATACAGAATTTTCATTTAATGAAAATAGATGAAGAAAGGAGAAAGAAGAAGATACAATCTATAGTTTTGAAAATAAAGAGATACTGTTTAAATATAATACGAAACAGAAATGGATGACAGTAGGTTTATAGTAGGTTCATGCATAATGAATGATATATTTATAATGAAATTACGAGTACAATATATACTATCTATGCATGCGTGATTAACTAAAGCAAAGATTTGCTCTTTTTCCCTATTTTTATTTTTATACAGAGAGACTAACTAACGATTGAACGATTTATCAAGCAATTTTTAGTGTAAATCCATCGTACAATGTTCCCTCCTATCGATGCATATACACGTGTGTAGGTACGATAATTAATTGAAGATATACGAGAAATTAAGTGATGAGTACTTTGAAACAGTGACGGATCCAGAGTCGGCAGATAGGGGCGACCACCTTCTAATTTTCATTTTAACTTTGGTACGCTATATAAGCCTACATTTATAAAATTGTCTCAAAACTGAAGTACTGAGATACAATATATAAAGTAATAAATAACGATTCTGATTATACTATTCTGATTATAATAGGTAAGACCACCACCCAATATTGTCACTACTTTGAAAATTATAATGAAAATGCAGAAAAATGTCTACCGACTCAAAGGAATGTGAATTTAATTATTTAAGCTATAATATTGAATTGAAATACTAAAATATAAATTAGAAGAAAATCGTTAATTTTATAAAAGAAGATTAAAAAATATACTTTGCGTATTTTCATGCCTTTCAACCCCCTTTATCTTAAGAAAAGCTCACGGATTCGTCATTGCTTTGAAATGCAATCTTTCCATGAAAAATGAATGTAAATTTGATGTGTTCGTAATACGATTAGGTAGAGTAAATCATCTCTAGAGAGGATTACCTACCTGTAAATTCGTCCTCCCATTCTAAACCAGGATTTAGATTGTACTCGTCTTGAAGGAGGGAAAAGAAAATGTCAATCAATCTTGTGTGTCATCATGTTAGTTGTGTTTATTTTCTAATTTTATATCTCTCGTAGAAAATTATTGATGTATATCATAAAGATGCTATAGAAATTACTAACCCTTTCGCCCCTGGAGAACGTATATATACGTCCTTATAAAAAATAAACGCTCACGTGCAAACTTCTGAAAGTATGGCATTTCTCTTTTCAATTGCTATTAAAAAAATATAACATTTCTTTCTACAGCTTCTATGTAAAAATATAATTCCTCTTTTCTTAATTTGTTTTTTAACTTTTCTTAACCCTTTGACTGTGGCGTTGCTTAATAGAAACGCGACGAAGAATTGAAGTGAAAGCTAAGTTAAAAGTTGTTTGGAATCTTACAATTTATTGGACTATAAGAGCTTTTTGCAATCGAAGGATTAATTAAAACGAAGTATTTTTAGATGAAGCGAAAGGATTAATGCTACTATATTAAATCGAACCACTAAAAATTTCGCTTGAAAATGTATCTACCTATTTATTAAGAATAATCTCAGTTATAGAAAACCATCTGTTCGTTATTAGTTTTCTTTCACCATATAAGATACATCAACAATTAGCTAAAAAGTGTATGTGTGTATGTATATATATATATATATATATATATATATATATTTAAACATGCACATAGTAATACCTATTAATACTACTATGTTGATCGATAAGATTAAATCGTTAAAAAATTAATAAAAAAAGGTGAAATCTTGTTTTTCAAGATAAATTCTAGATCTGACTTTTTAGAAATTTGTATACGGGCCTGTCAAAATTTCAATGCTTTTAGATCTTTTAATAAATATCATTAATGTATATTTACTGCATATTTTTCAATTGAGTTTTGAAATTTATCGAATTTATTGTATAAAATAAATTTATCGTAAAACGTAATCAGCAAATTTCAGGAAAAGGTCTTAAAAATAATAATTAAAAAAAAAAAAAAAAGAAAGATAAGGAAGAATTTACAACATTTAAATATGTTAATATAAGAAACTGACATCACCGACTACTAATTTATATTACAATAAATTTTAATGGTTCGAAATTTGATTATTTAGAACAGATGATTCAAATTTTTCACAGAAATATGAAAGAAAATAATTCTTAATCAAATCTAATTTTATCAACTTTTAGATACAAAATTTCTGTTGGAAAAATACATTAATATCAATGTAAAGTAAACGTGTACAGATATTTCTTTACATCGTACTTTTTGCTAATCATTTTTATACAAAAAGGAACCGTGCTGTTAAAAAGCAATATTTGAAATATTGTATTCATATTTCAAAAATTGTTTCAGGCAACATTTAATTGAACTTCAGCGACACTAAAAGCTCAAGCCATTGTTTTCTTTGTCTATATCAATGAAAAGTTTGCTTATGTTTACTGACCCCCAACACCATAACACCCGTTCCCATGTTAGTACATTGTAGTATCCCAAAGTATTATGGAAACAATAACCGAGCCGAGAACTCTGGAAGGTGCGTTAAGTTGTGACAAGATTTGCCAATGGATATTCGTACGTAAAGTATTCTCTATTTTCAGACAGTCCCATTCTCAAACAACATTAAACAATCTAGCAAATTTCATCAAAATATTACAAATATTTCTCTTAATCAACAATACTTTTGCATTACATACTTATTAAAGGAAGAAATTACTTTGAACGAAATTATCATTAATGTGAATAAAATCATGTATAAAAAATGTCTTCTCTTAGAACTGAACTTTTGTTTCTCAACGAACAATTAAATACTCCAAAGGTAGTCTGTAAATACTAAAAATATCATGCTTATTTAATACTGATGTAAAATAATGTATTCTAAATTATACATTCAGTATTTTTATACGTACATCTTAAAATAAGGAGAACTTTATTGTATTTATTCTACGGAAGAGTATAACTACGTTAAGCAAACTCACTTCAGAAATACCTTCTGTACATATCTCTTGCACATAGTGTTGTGAGTATTGGTTCGTGTTAAATACTTAAAAATATGTATTACAGTTACGTTTTCGATTGCAGTGTATATGATCTGCATTTATTGTTTCTACACAGCTTCGTAAATGTGTAAAAATGCCGAATCATTTCCGTTTTAAAAGTCGGGATGTCAGATAAGTACTTAAAAAGTAAGACATACAGTAACTGAAAGTAAACACACCCAATAATAAGAAGAACATAAAAATTAAAAGAGCCAAAAAGTCCAAAACAGTTCATAAGATAGCAGAGATATCTTAAGTTCTGGGTGGAGAGTTTTAGGACACCAATAAATTTTATTTGAATTTAGAAAATAGTATTTTTGCTTACTTCGCTATCCAAATTTTGAAGAAAAATAGCAGAGAGTGCATTCTCTAATTAATCACTTTTCATAGAAAGTCAACCGATGCAATAATTCCCTTATCTTAAAAAATAACTTTAATATTAAAGATTTTGAAATTTAATTCAACAATTATAGTTTATAACGATCATTTATGTTGTTCTCTAGATTCATTGTATATATTTTATATGTTATTAATCCTAAGTAATAAACGAAGTATAGCTAAACCTAAATCTGAACCTAAAACTTGTTGAAAACCAAGAGAAATCATAACTTACCGTAATAGTCGAATGCATGAGCTGAGAAGGGGAGGGAAAAAAATTGTACTTAGTTACAATCTCATAAGAATGCACTACACTAATAGTACCTCTCTACATTCATGATATGAAAGAAAAGTCAACTACAAAAGCACAATATCTCATACTATCTCATATAAGAAGTGTTCAATTAGAACTTTTTTAAAAATATAATTCAGTGTTACTACTACTCTGCTTTGAAACATTTACAACATTCCTTCTTATGAAGCTTTCTTTCTATACAAAATTTTTTTGTTGTAACTTAAAACAAAATGCTTCGACGTACATAAAAATTACTTGTTTATTATAAAAGATAGCTATGATAAAAATCAGAGAGATCTGAATCTATAATCATACAAAAAAAAACATAAACAAAATGACTTTTATCGATTGAATGTAGTTAGGTGAGTATAGATTTGTAAATTTTTATATTGTGTGGTGCTGTGGTCCTACATGTAAGAGGAAACATACATATTCAATGCTTCTTACATCATCGAAATACGATTCAACTAATATAATTTCAGTCTTTATCGTAATTCAACACTTTCTCTGAAATACTATATGTAACATAATATAATTAAAAACATTTATCTAATATGACTACCAATGGATGCTTATTCATAAACAAGAATTAATATCTCACTTACATCACTTGTCACACTTATGCCCACCCCCCTAAGTTTCTCAAACATAAATTTCACTATTTATTTTAAATTTAAGCTTTGTTAAAACGTTGAACATGTTTACAATGCACTACATTTTGCATTTTATAACGAATAAATGGTATGAAAACACTTTTCAATATCGTTTTCCTTCTTAAATATTAAACAAAGTATCAAAGAACTGGATCTCTAATATGTTGGTATTGCAATTATGATTAAAGTAATGTTGCTGTTTACAAATATTCGTATTCATAAATTATTAAAACTATCAATGGTAATTAATTCATATGTTTGCCAAATGTAACACTAGCGCACATGAGTCAAGGTACATTGACTTTTTGTTGCAAAAATCTTTGAATTTTCCCAACAAACAGGACGCCTATAGTTAAATGTATTGTATAATTTCAATTAACTGTTAGTATATTATTCAAGTAAAGTATGTAAAGCATGTTAGAAGCTTATCATTTATGCGAACAAATAAATGTTGCATATGGAAATAATAGATAAAGTGTATGTCACCAATAACATAATTAAATTGTGTAAAAATTCAATTTTAGTATTCTTTCAAAGTTCTGCTCACCTTTTTCTATAACACATTTAAAATTCTTAACATCTCGATACACATACCTATCACCACATACAACACTTGTAGCGTAACTGAAGTTGTAGAATCAAAGAAATTTTCATGGATTATCCCATTTTTAATAACACTCAAAGACATAAAGAAGCTACACCATTGAAGTTAATAAAAACGAGTAAAACTAAAAGTTCCAATGAATATTGATTCTACATCTTTCTGCTTTTAAACATGGATACCAGTGTATCTACCTCTATCATATATTGTTGTACAACAATTATAGCAAGGATAATAAAAAAGAAGACAGAACATACATAGGTAGTTTGGTGCAGACCCACCTTTCCTGGGACGCCACCAGTCAGCCTCAAAGTAGCCTGCGGAGTAAGAGTGAGTTGGTGTTGTTGTCGAACAGGAGTAGATGGTGTATGCAGAAGAAGATGCGGACAGTCCTTATGTCCAATACCGGTTGATTTGACCGATTGTATAGCAAAGACAATGGAATACGATATACTTAATAATGCCGCAATATCAGTTAGGTATCGAGATACGCATGTAACACGTATTGCATCCCATATATAACATTAAAAATTTATAGAAAAATTTTAATACTGATAAACATATATATATTCAAGGCTGTAGTAAAGTAGGTGGTATCAGAAACAGAAGGAGCTAAAAATTTGTAATATGTTAGTTTCAAATATATTTTCATATTATTAAAATAAATTAGATAAATAAAAGTTTTTAAATCATATTAAAACTAACTGAAATTGCGGATTAATAAAGTAGAAGTATAAAACATAAGAAATAGAGATTCCACCACCAAGAAAAATGATATTCATGTCCACAACCTCTTTGTATGTTAGGTGTAATCCATATCTACTAATACTTAGTCCAAGTTTGCAAACATAGGTACTAGAAATTTTGTTATTTCACTGTTAGAATACTTTGCTCAAAAGCTATGTTACGATTATGTAAATATTTGACAACATTAACATTAAAATTAACCTCCAAAAATACATATTTTCCCTTACTTGCAGACATCTGGTATCTGTTTCTTACAATAGACACAAAAATTACTGTTTCTCCAATCATACGATATTAAATCCATATTACTATCGATATTAAAATATACAAGATAAGACTTTTAAGAAAGTCACTTTCCTATAATTATAACTAATTCATTCATTTAAAAAGTGTTGAAAACTGTTGAAAGCTTAAGTTGATGAATGTTAACACACACAAAAAAAATAAAAAATTAAAATGACAGTAGTACTAAAGGTAAGTAACATGCCACTTTTGTATAAGTGTATTTTAAGAATATGTAAGTTTCCTCATTAGTTAAAATTAATTATAAAACACAATATAAATCAGTACTGTAACTGTGACTGTTACCACAATAAAACTAACATTTGTGCATTATATGCAACAGATCTTATTAATTAAAATATTGTACAAGACCACCAACATTTGATAAGTGTTTTATAAAATTATTAATGAAGTGATATCATTAAAAACATATTTTCAGATAATGCATTTTTATACACCACCCACTTTACTGTACTCAATCAATGTTTCAATATATAAGTGACCTTTCGAAACACTTCAAAACCTTTAATAAAGTATTAAATAATGATTCCTTTAATTAGTTAAGTTCTCCAAGTATTTAATAAATATTTCTTTATAAAAAGATGTGAATTTTTACTAACATTTATTAAATTTTATCCAAAATTCAATCAATAAAATGAATTATAAATTATAATAATGTATATCATTAAGATATGTACCAATTATATTCACTTGTTCAGTAAAATTAAAATATTCTAATTTCATAAATTGACATTAGTATAATGCAAGTGCTGATATTTTTTCAGTAATTAAATATATTTTTAACTTCACAATTGAAAAGCAACACTGAATGCAGATGAATATAATGGAAAATGAATATACTAACTCACCGTCGTGCGATGTGTGTGTTGTTTGAATAGTTTGTGTTTGTTTACTATAAACAACTGGTTCTTTCGGTGGAATATTGGTATGCGCCACAGAAACAATTGTAAGTTCTCGATTCTTCTTCCTTCCAGCACTACTGTGAACACAAAACATACATCATAGCATGCACATATCATTTTATATTTTATAGCAAAATATCAAAAGCTCTCTTGAATATAAATACCTTTGAGCAGAACTTATACTAGATGGTTGTAGACTAGCATCGGGAGTAGCATTAGCACTTTGTTCTGGGGTCAAAGAATTCATACTAGATAAACTAGACAATACATCTGTAAACAAAATACATATATAACATAACATTAATTGAGAAATAGATAGCAAAACTAAGGTGAAGGAAATATATACCTGATACTGGTGCTACACCCAAAGATGATAGCATAGCATCCAATTCTTTACGGTGATCTTTGTCCGCTCCTGCAGCACGAACTGTGGCTTCCTCAACCTTTGAGACAAAGTTATAAGAATTTAAAAATCAATAAACAATAAGATTTAAATAAAATAGTCTTACATCTTTTTGTTCTTTTTCTCGTCTGCGTCTTTCCTTTTCTTCTCTGATAGCCTGAAGCTTGGCTTTCTTTCTTTCAAGTTCTGCTTTTCTGTCAGACATCATTATCCTATTTTCTTAATACCTGAACAATATTTATAAATACTTCATTAGTAAAATAATTTGAGAAGCACAGTAGTTAGTTTACAAAGCATTGCAGAAATTATAAAGCTTTTAATAGATGTCATGACACTTATTAACGGAACTTTGTCCACATTTAGTGCGATTATTGATTTCTGTCCGGTGACGTCAGTTTCAGGTCAATTTTTATGCCGCAATAGATGTGCATGCAATAAATAATTTTCGCAAATATTAAATAAAGAAATATCATGTTTTTCAAACAATATTAAATATATACTAGAAGTGCAACAATGAACATATTTGCGTTAAAATATTTAGTGGGAGGCTTCGTCAAGAATGTCCATCTGTCATCCGATAACACCAACACCGTAAACTGACTCAAAATCTTTTATTCTTTTTACAAGAGACGTATGAAACATTCACCTATTATCGTGAAAAGTGTTTTACAAGTAAGAATGCAAAAAACTGCAGTAATTTCGATTTTCTTCTACATCTATTCGACCCGCCCGCATGCAAATCTTTTGCATCGCGACAACAGCACCACCGTATCGATATCTCATACTAATGAAAATGCATGGTCGATTTATGTTTCGTAGAATTTCCTGTGTACTTGTTGAAAATCCATTCAATAGATGGCAGCAATAAAACATTCTTGCAGTGGATTTTTCTTGTCAAAATTCAAGTTATAATTGATCAAACTCGTTTGAGGTCCCCACTTGTGTATTCATTTCCTTTACATAATATATTTATATTTAAACATTTTTATTTTTTCACTTTATTCACAAATTTTGAAAATGTCAAAATACATTAATTTTTTAAGTAAATCAATATTTTTAATTTAAAAACATTCTAATAAGCCGAATAAATTCTACCACTTCAAGAATAAATTATGCAGTACGTCAATATATGTATTTTCTTTAAACTATTTTTACTTTTGAATTATATCCATGCAATCAACCAATTCCGTACAGTGTATATTCACCTTTAACATTACATTAATAATTTTTATGTCAACACTATCATGGAAATGAGAGTTAAAGGCTTAAGGATGCGCAGGAGGTAAAGTGGCACCTTTGTCGATAGTTGCGGAAAAAGTAGGAAGTTCCCAACAAGGATAGATAGATCCTTGTCTTTCCAACGGAGCTGTGACAGAGAGTGTTACATCAAGAGCAGGAGAGACAAAGACAGAGTGATAAGCACAGCATGATTCTTTCGTGTATTTAGCTGATGCAGTTTTATGAAGCGAAGAAGCAATATTTGCTCATAATTTTTTTTTAAATGTTCGTAGTATCTTGGCGCATGCCACTGTACGGGCGCTGTGGAATGGTCAAACGAAAATTTCAAAAAGAAAGTCATAAGAAAATATTGCTTCATCCGCACAGAGAGTAGCATAAACTTCCATCAGTAAATCGCATCATTCTATCTTTGTCTCTCCTGCGATTATTGTATGTACCTCTCTCTCTGTCTTTGTCCGAAGCTTCTTAGCTTATCCGCGTGGGGTCTCCAAAGTCAATTTGAAATTTCGTTCTGGTTCCTGTAGACCCTTCGCAATATACACATTTGAAAATTTTGTATAAGTTTAGTTTAATTTAATTTGATTCATTGTTCAAAAATTTAAATTATAAAAGGTGTCATAAGTATATTCAGAATCTGTAAACTGACATATACTGACATGTAATATATAATGTATAAAGTAAGGTTAACAAGGAAACTTGATACAAATGCTTATATTTGCATCTCAACTTTTCAATAGTATCGGTGTCCTATAATTTAGAAAATTGTAGTAAATGTCTAAAGAAATTATTAGTACATGTAGAATAGAAAAAATAATACAGTCTTTTCCAAATTGTTACTGTTTGTCGTAAAACAAAGTAAGGTGAAAGCAATAAGGTTATGTTACCTTACAACTTTTCGAAAACAAAAGAATGCTTAAAAAGACGCGCAAAAACCGAAGTACATAAATTAAATAATCATTATGATGAGACCTGGAAGGATGTTCGATAGTCGTGAAATTGGAAAACGAATACGACGATTAATCGATGGAAATTATTCCTATCGTAAGATACTTATATTGCTCGTCATTTGTGGTGGCATATTACTTTATTTTGGTCCGTCTTTTGCACAGTGGGTTTTCTCTTCCACTGGTGAATCCATACAAGGTAATAAGATTAATTTTATCATTAATGGAGTAATAGAATTGTTTTATTAAAAACATACATATACATATTCTGTATCATTATTCTGAATAGCCACTATAATCATGTTCAACACAGACAATTTAATTCCAATTTATATATTCTTACAGCATTTGAAGATCAGTGTATGACTGAAAGGCTAGCTGCATTTCATTTAGATTCTGAAGAATATAATGTGAACATTCTTCACAATCCCCCAAAAGAGAATGAACACCAATATTTACCATATATTGGTAATGGAGTATTTGGAATTCCTATTGAACCAGAGGCTTTAATATACATAAAACGAGGAAGAGCATTATCATTGCCCATACCATGGCAACCATTAATTTCTCAGCCTTTATTCGAAAGCACTTCTTATCGTGAGGCTACAGTTACTCATTTTACACATGGAATTGTCTATCATTATCAATGCCTGAGAGATGGATATTACGCAGAATTTCAGTATTATGCCCATAGAATATTTGATGCAATATTAGTACAAGATATCAAAATAACTAACCCACTTTCATTTTCCCACAATGTACCATTGAAATCCCAAATGTCTATGCATTGGAGTAATTCTCATACAGAATCAATTAAGTAATTGTTAAATTTAATGTATAATTTTGTTCACTATATTTAAAAATAGTTATGAATACAGTAATATAATTGAATTTATTTTTAGAATTCAAGTAGGTGACTTTATGTATGAATACAATTTAATTTCGGGTTTTGTTCCACTGCCTAATACAAACAAAATTGTGGCGGTATCAATACTGTATAAAGTTCCACCCAAAATGTTACAAATTAAAGCAAGGAGTTCCATGAAATTAAAATTCCTGACGAGTATACAGTATAGTGAACCTATAACTACGGAAGAATACCATAACCACTATGAAATAACAAAAAAAAAAGCAATTGAGGTATGTAAGTTAAACAGGATTAAAATATGATATTTCTACGTTTATTGAATATAATTTATGGCAGGCAATGAAGAAGGCAGTTGGCATTCAACAACAAAACTTAAGGGATGATCATGTTAAATTTTGGCAAAGTTATTGGCACACAGGTCTTAGAATAAGTGATTCCAAAGCTAATGGTGTTATCAATGGTCATAAAATAAATTCCACCATATACTACGTATTATCCCAAATCTCAAATGGTATACCAGATGTGGAAAAAAATGTAATCATGAATGAAGGTTGTTATCGTGGACATCACACTTTGTGAGTAACATAAAGTTCTATAAACATTTCCTTGTGGAATTTATATCTTATTGTGTCATTTCAGGGATGCACCACGCTTATGGAAAGACACATCAGCTATTGATAATGTGAACAATGTTGTAGAAGCATGGTTAGTAACACTAGAGAAACAGGGATGCCACCATTTAATGACTGGTGATCCTGCAGCAGTGCAACAAGCCATTGTTTTAAGTCTTGGTAGTTTACGTTTTAGTAATCAACATCTTGAATTTAACATTGATCCACAGTATCTACATAGAGACTATTTATTTAGGTACTACGAGTATTTTTGCAAGAATCGATATTTGAAGATAATAAATGTATAAGATAGTTCTTGTTTCAATATTTTTTATCAAAAACTTGTACCTATAAAAAATTGCAAAATCGTCTTTTTACTAACGGGACTTAATGTTTAATTTCTAGGAGAATAAGTTACGGTAATGTAACTCATTTAAATATATCGGTAACTGTTGGAGAAGATAATCGTGCAGTTTTGAGAGTAGCTTTGGATAAGAGTGATAGTGTATATTTTGGCTGTGATGCAGGGTGTTTGGATGCGCCTATTTCTTTAAGCGAATCGTATACAATGTTTCCAGTAAAATTAACTAAACCATTGACAGCTATATTGTATATAACATCTGATTATCAACATATGCAAGATCTGCGAAATGCTTTACATGTACATGCCATAGATGATGGTTAGTACAAATTTCACATTTATATACTAACAAAACATACTATTTATAATTGTTTTAACATCATACATCACTGTATACTTTTCTTTATAGCTCCAGCACATGATCATCTCGTAATGGCTTTACATAAACATGGACACCAATTAGGAGGATTACCAGCACTATTTTGGGTTAGTATATGTTTTCTTATCATTGTATTTCATTTGTTTCTTTGCAAGCTTATTATTAATGAATATTATGGCCATCAAGATAAACAAAAAATGAGGTACAGTAAACTATAATTGTTTCGTACAATTGTTTACATTATACGCGCGAAATTAACTATCTTTATATCATTAAATGTTATAATATGATAATCTATGAAGAATCTCGTCTTATAAGTGTCATTAACATTACCTCCTAAGATATTGTATTTTTATATCTTACAACTTAATATGAAACTTAATAAGACATGTGTTTATTCATTTTTACTTTCAATTCACCACAAATTGATGAACCTATAAATATCACTTTATAAGCATTTTTATAAATCAAAAATCGAAATGTATTCACACAAAACGACATGTCTCTTCGTTAATACCAACTATTTTTTCAGTTTCTATATTTTGTTAGTGAAAGTAACATCTTTCAAATTTTTGTATTTATATAAATTGTATAAATTCTAATTTGTTTGTGGAAAATATATTTGTACATAGCAAAATATTTTTAATGTAAATAAAATATTAATATAACATTAACAGAAACAACCAGAAAGTAAAATTATTTTAATGGTATATAATACGATTTATAGTATTCATAATTGATGTTCAGTACTTTTTTGCGATATGGTAATTGAAAAGTAATAACAAAGATGATGGTATGAAAAAGGATAGGTTGTAGATAATATATAGAATGAATATGTATAAATAAATGTGCAATTGCCGATAAAGTAAGTATCTGAATTTGAGTTGGTAAGATACGAAATTCATTTAGAGAATTTCATATTTTAAAGTTGGCGCTATTCAGTTTTGCTGTCCCCCAGACTAATTTATTGCTGCGCCTCTAGCGGAATAATATATCATTAAATTAATCACAGAGGTGCCTCCTTAATTGTCGTAAAATTGATAGAGGCGACAGTTAATTAGTAGATGTTGCAGTTTCTTGCCATTGTTGAATTAAATATGTTTGTATAATTAACTAAGTTATGATTCTTAAATTTGGGTTATTCGCAATAGAATGATCAAGATTTTGTAAGTTACGCGTTGTTTGGTAAACGAACAATCTATAGCAAAAAATTTGTTCATCGAAGAGAAATAGTAAATACCGATATACTAACCATGCCACCACCTCTTCAACATCGTCTCGCTCTTAAGAAGATCCTACAGGATCGAACGTTTGTCACTCCAATGGATAAAAAATTAATTGACACGAAGTCTCATCGAAATTCACGGAAAGAAGAGATCACCCTCGGAAAACGTCTGGAGATTCTCCAGAAATTAGAAAGTGGTGCAAATCTTCATGACCTTGCCACTGAATATGGTATCAATAAGAGAACTATGCAACGGTACCGTAAAAATGCGGCAGCAATTCGAAAACTGTCAGAAAGTTCCATAGACATGGGTATGAAAAGAAGGAGAGCATCATTGCACGAAGATGTATGTATTCGGTTACATGCATGGATTATGGAAAGACGAGCACTGGGAGAGACTCTGACTGATAGTACATTGCAACAGAAAGCAAAACAGTTGCATGAAGAAATTGGTGGTTCATCACATTTTGCAGCAAGCCGGGGCTGGCTATGGCGTTTTAAAAAGAGATACAACATGCGTTTCCTAGGTAACCATAAAGAGAAACCTGATGAAAATGAAGTAGGTGTAGAAAAATTTGTAAAAGAATTAACAGAGTTATTAATTAAGGAAAATATTGATGAGGAAAATATATACAATGTGGAAGAAACGCGTTTAATGTGGAAGGCTCTTCCACAAAAGTTATTGATAAATGAAGAAGAACGAATGAAGGAGAAAAGAAAAGATCACATCACTGTTGCATTTTGTGCTAACGCCACTGGCACATATAAACTGCCATTACTTGTAATCAATAAATATTCAAATCCCAGAGCTTTAAAACATTGCAAACATCTTTTGCCTGTAATATATAAAAGTGAAAATAATAGTGAATTGGATGAAACTATTTTCAAAGATTGGTACATCAATCACTTTAAACCCAGTGTAAGGCAGCATTTGCCTCAAAAACAAGAGAAAAAGGTGCTATTACTAGTTGACAATTTTAGAAAACATATGCTTCCTAAAGAACTGCAAGAAGATTATAACTTTAAAGTAATGTTCTTGCCATCCTATACGTCTTCAAGTATTCAACCAATGGAGCAGGGTATAATTGAAAGATGTAAAAAGTTGTTTCGATATAAGTTACTACAGCGGGTGTTTAAGTATGATGGTGAAATTAGTCAGTTTTACTCAGATTACGATATAAAGGATTGTATTGATTTGATTAATGAGTCCTGGAATGAAATAACAGTAGAAAACATTAAAACTTCATGGGATAAACTCCTGAATCGGTTGCCAATGGATGAAAATCCCAAACAACAGGATATAGAAATCAAAATAGAAGAAATTTCTTCCATAGAAAGATTAGAATGGATTTCAGAATGCGAAGAAGCAGAAGCAAACATTGAAGAAGCTACAGAACAGAAAGAGGAAATGAATACGCGACCGGATTGCCTGTTAGAAGAAGAAGAAATTTACCGCATGTTTCAAAATTTAACAAAATGGGCTGAAACGGAACCTGAATTTGTTAAATTATACACGAAAGTTTTAATAAATTATTACAATAAAAAATAAAAACGCATACAACGAAATTAGAATTTTTTATAAAACATATATTTTTCTTTGCACAGGACAAGTCATATTTTTTATATACAATATTGTCTTCTAAATCGATCGCATTTCCCCTTATTAGTGATAACTATCCCCATCAATTTTTAGAATTAACTTTGTGGAATAAGCTTCCGGCATTGTGTATCTAAAATAAACAAACCTATGTGAGTCTTGAACTAAATTTTAGAGTTCAATATTTCATAATGGGTATCTGTACATATTTTAGTCGCACTCAATGGAGAAAAAGTGCAGTACTTCCTGCTTATTATGCAAATTTTTACACTGATTATTATTCACAGAGCTATTCCTATCAATTCTTGGCACTCATCAATATGTCCTTGTTCTCACTGTGTCCCATTCTCTCTGAATCTGTTGTTCTGATCTATGGCTGAGAGCAGGCGAATCGACAAAAAGCAAGCTTAAACCAATTCCTGAAACGTTTATTTCTTCAGATAATATTCACCACGTGGACCCATTTTAGCAAATAATAAGCGGAAAATACTGTATAATAGTGTTCGAATATAGGGCGCACAATGGGACCGAAGGACGTCTTATATCCAAGCAGGAAGTCGAACATGATACCCGTATTAAATTTCACTGTCTGTGTGGGCGAGTATGGATAGGAGTAAGTGAAATGCATTGAAAGAAAATGAAATAGAATACAATGAAAGACCTCGATGGTAAAGTATAGTGGATGGTTGTGATGACTACATGCCATATAAGCGGGCAGAATTTGCATTGTTATATCCGAATATTACTCTACTTAAAATTTGCTGAAACTCTACCCCTTTTGATAATAAGCTTAATAGATAACTTGGACTCTCGACAAACTCAGATCTGCAAACAATCGGTTCTAAAAACTAGTGGGTATACTTTTCCATTTATTATTAAAAAAGAGCGCCATAATCTTGAAACGTTACAGCCATCTATGAGCAAGCGGTCGAATTAATCGAAGCGCTTCCATAAAGAAAGTGATATAAGAACTTTTTGAAAGTTAAACATACATTCATAATAAGTATATAATATTAGACTGATTTGTACTAGTAACATCAACATAATTTATAATTGGTACTGATAGTAACAAAATAAAAATATTTAGGACAGTCTTAATTTCCATTTCAAAATTGATTTACATTTAAAGGGTAAAAAAAAAAAATAAAAAACTAAAGAGTATATTTACATACATATATTTTTTATTTGATGTAAATAACGTTAAAAGACTATGTATCTTTTTAATTATTTTTACATAGCACATTAAATGTAGCATAATTAAATCACATTAGTATCATTAACTATTTTAATTAACAAGAGTTTATTATAGAATTATATAAAAGATAATATAGTATGATTTTGTCTATCACTCTTTAGCTACTTTGCAGTTACTTATGATATAAACAAATTAATTTGCCTCTACGAAGCTTAATAATTACCAAATTTCTTTTGATAAATACCAACTAAAAAGATAATAGAATATTACATGTGTGCGTACGAAATAATTTATTTGTAATAATTTATGATGGTGTCACAACGTCATGCATTGCATATCTCCATGTCCACGCCCTGGCGATTTCATCGAATCTTTCACGATCGTTCAAATACATTTCCCCCAATTCTGGTTCCATACAAACCTATTTTACAAACATTTATTATTAGTACAATACATAAAACTGTTTATTAATCAAGCCATGATCAAATATTTTTAACTATCCAAGATTTCGTGTTAAAGATAACAAATAATAATGATGTGATAAAATATATGTATTTAATGTACCTGACAATATGGATCCGTAAGCAAGCTTTGAACACTAATTAACACCTTTGAAATTGTTAACGCTAACGACCAATTATGATGTATTGAGTCTATACCGACATCACCGTGTCTGGAAACGTTTGGATGAAGTATTTTTGTAAGAAACCTTACTATTGGTGGATACAAAGGATAACTGTAAACGTTAAAAAAAAGAGTTTTAGAAAGGTATTAAAATAATCCTTTTTCTATACTTTAGAGCTCAACCTACACTTTTTTAGAAAAAGGATTATATCTTAGCTCTCTTAGTTTATTTTTAAAGATACCACATGTAACAGTTTGTGATTCACCCTGTATATTCTATATGTACTAAACTGTATCTATGTAGTGCATACAAAAGAAAAGAATATTTTTGTACGTACCTGCACGGTACTTGTAGATACAGATAAAACAAGCCTCCTTCATACGGACTTCCTACAGGTCCAGTTATTGTAGCCTGCCAATGGCAACACATTTGATCCAAAGGTGTTGCTTCAATACCTTCAGGAGGATCTATTCGTAAGCTCTTAAGTTCACTATGAAGTCGATTTCTTCTCCAAGAATTTTCTTGGATTCTCGGGGATCGTGATCTTAAACAGGTTTGCGCCAAACATGTTCTGCAAGGTGCTGAGGAAGCCAAAAAGTCATACACTTTATACCAATTCTTGACAGATCCTATAGGTTTATATAAAGGCCATCGTAGTTTAACATTTTGTTGCCATTGTTGTGGTGTTACATGCGTTGATAATAAGCCACACCATCTGCGACAAACATTTGCAGCCGACCAAAGGCTAACATCATCCAAATGAGAGAAAACAACTAACAGAACTTCTGGCGGTAACCTTTCCACCAAGCTTGGTTCAGAAACAGATTCATGTTCAACATGTTTATAGTTTGTTAACATTTCTAATCTTTCAGATAAACTATATGATCTTGATGATTCTCCTACATCATCGTGTGCTTTATGATTCCATTGGCAATGCTGATAATTTTCCAATTCTTTAACTCTCTGAAATGGAACTATGCTATGTAGCTTCCTTTCTGCAATACATTGAACATTAAAAGTAGAAACTTTTTCCTTACAGCTTTCATTGTGAGTATCATTATTTCCATTTATCACATTTTGTACATTACCAGAGTGTACAAGGGGCACATTCTGAGGAATAACTGCTACACTTTTAGGATTATATGGGTTTATACTGTAATGTACTTTCTGTGTTGCTGAAATATTGTCATTTTGCATGTGAATACGTTGAGATATATGAGAGCTAGGATTAGAAATATTTGATATGTTTGGTACATTTGAATTGGCATTTTGTGGAGAATTTTGTTGTTGCTGACTGGCCCTTCTTTCATGACTATAATAAAGTTCAGTTGGTTCATCGTTCCCTGAATCTTCATCATCTGTTTTCTACAAAAACATAAAAAAATGTAAATAATAGGAGAAGTTATTGTTTGAATGTAGTAATTGTATAAATACTATAAATTATGTCCTCTATAATACTGAAATAAATGAACTTCAATTGCATGCACAAGTACACAAACATACATAAGTATAAAGTAACATACTTCACTGAAAATGGGAACTTGTAAAAGACCAACATCATTGGGAAATAAAAATGCATGACATGTTGCACAAACAGGTTCTTCGAAACATGGTCCATAATATCCGTTACAAAAACAACAAGCTACTGTCTGAAACAAATATATAAATTAGAAAATTTGAAGGTAATACATAAATAAGTATATTCTTTTATATATCTATATATGTATATAAATCAGAAAATTTAAAGGTGATATATAAATAAATATATATATATTTTTTTTAATCGTGGACTAAACTATGCATTTCAAAATATATTATTATTTCGAAATATTTAATATACTTATTACTACGATTATTACACACTATCACATTATTGACAAAAAGAGGAAATAGAAATACAGTAACCTTACCGAAAACTGAAATTCAGGGCAAGGAATGTATTCGACGGGTTCGGTGAATTCATCGTCCAAATTTAAATTTATGTTATAAGCACCACCCTGATGTACTTTTTCTTTATTTACGAGCGATGAACCACCGATTACTTTGTCACCAGCCATGTTAGTATTGTAACAAATGCTACACTCTTCGTTCTATAAGAATACGTTATTTCGACTCACGTACTTATACGTATAATTTATATTCATTGCATGTATTTTTACTTCACCAATTTCTGGTAGATATTATTTAAACATACACAAAAGCAACATTAAACGCTACTATTATGGTTTAGCAGAACTTGTAATACTTGATGCATATAAGTACATACATATACAATTTTCATACAATCATAGTCACCTTCTACAGTTAGAAAGCAATCCAATGATGATTCTTGTCTTATAAGTGTATAATTAGTACCTTTTTTTTTTTTTACATAAATATTTCCTTTTTATCGCTATATCTACTTTTATTTGAAAAACAGTTATGGGTATTTTAAAAGATCAAATTATTTTTATGTATTCGTTATGAAGTACATAATATTTTATTTTTATTCACATTTGTTATAAATATATATTTGGTTTAATTATCAACACCGATTTCCTGTCATTTATTTGTTTAGAATAAAATTTGTTGATACATATGATGTTTTTCATATACAAAAGTGTGTAAGTATATAAATATGCAATTAGGATGCATTTTATAATTATTAATAAATATAAGGAAAAATTGTTGAGTTTACTTCTTTAAAAAATGTCATTATAATATTTTTAATAAATCAATTCCTAATTTTTATTTTTTATATATTTTTTCAAGAAGGACAATCTGAACTATATACATATTTGCTATATCTGATATACAGTTTTATTATATTTATTTATATTTTACTAACTAGGAAGCATATGTATATGTATTGTATATACACTAGGTAGAAAAAGTCTGCCCCCTTTTGAAATTGGATCAAATGATTGGAATCTTTTTGAGAAGCTAGAAGAATTAGTTTACTAGATGAGTTGACAGTAAGTTGTATGTATACACAAAGTTTCATCGAAATCGGTTAATGCAGCTAGAAACTACAAGCAATTGAAATTTACGAAAATCGCAGTTTTTCACCTAAGAACGTGAATAGTCATGATCTTAGGTGAAAAACTGCGATTTTCGTAAATTTCAATTGCTTGTAGTTTTTAGCTGCATTAACCGATTTCGATGAAACTTTGTGTATACATACAACTTACTGAAATCTACGAAAAGTATGTTTTCAATTTTCATTATTGGCTGGGATAAAAAAGTTGAAAAAAGAGATCCTCACTGTATCCTTCATAATTACAACCGACTGGGACTTTTTCACAATTTTTTTTTTTGTCATCTAGTAAACTAATTCTTCTAGCTTCTCAAAAAGATTCAAGTCATTTGGTCCAATTTCAAAAGGGGGAATTGTGTTTTAAAAAGTGTACGCAGACTTTTTGTACCTAGTGTATGTGTATGTGTAGTAATGCCATACTATACATCGTTACTTCTTATTTTAAACAATTGCATATTCTTGTAATGATTTTAGTCTTTATTACAATAAATGTTGTATTTCATTTCAATTCATTTTTAATCTATCTGCAATAACTTTTAAGATATTATATATTGTTAACAGAGCTTGTATGAATATTATTAGATAAAATTGTTCGTTTTATCGTATTTTAATTGTCACCAAATTCACGAATCATAAATGACCGACAAGTAAAAGGTTTATTTTTGATTGGCTGAATATTTTCATTGGTCGAGTACTCGACTTTTGTCATGTGATCATTCCCTATTTATGTTAATATCAGTGATATTGTCTCGAAATCTTGTGGCAAAACAATAACAAACTGTGTTTTACGATTGGATCGTATGAATTTTTGGTGCGTAGCTGAAGAGAGTGGTGCAGAAGTAGATTCTAACGTGTATTCTTTCTTTCTAACATCTTTTTATATGCGAAAGAAAATTCGAATTTATCGAAAACTGACTTGAGGAAATTTCGCGAGACAATGTCCTCGTCCAGAAAAAATATCTGCTGACGAAAGTCATGGTTATTTCATTTGAGGGTAGTGAATGTACTATGTAAGCGTGTAGATTTCAATCATCAATCTATAATACCACGAAATATGCAAATGGATGAACCATTGTTTTAAATTTCATGATTTGCTATACTTGAACTGTTAATCGAATACCGTAAGCGTGTACAGTTTTCAATTTTTGTTTTTATCCCATTTCGCTTTAATTTCGGGTTAAACATTTTGTATTTTGTAGTTATTTAGAAACTTAAAAACAAAATATTTGATGCTTTACATCATTATACATAGTAATTGACTTATTAAAAGAGAGAAGAAACTGGTGAGTCATTTCTGTATTAAATATTTAGGTAATTGAGTTATTTTTTTTTAATTATATAGTGATCTAAATTATTTAATTCAATTCATTTTAAAATTGCATTTGTTAGTTGGAGAATCTGGGTATTCTCAACTATTTTTTGAAAATAAAATCAGCCCAATGGATGGAATAATAAAGCAAGAACCAACTCAAGAAATGGGTCCATCATCGGCATCGGTACCAATACCAGGGGGACATAGGAACATCAGGGGTGTATATGACCAGTTCTCTCCATCTCCATTGGCATCAGTATGGCCAAACAAATCAGATCACATGGAATCTCAGTTCAAGATGGATTCTGATCAATTGGACGATTTCTTCAAGATGGAAAGATGGGAGGATGATGATATCCTTCAAGTGGATAAAGCAGATCTTATTCAAGGGCCTACGCTTGCCGAATTAAATGCAAATGATGATACACTTCTTGGTGATTTAAATTTTGATGATTTACTCTTACCGGAAGAAAGAGTTCAGCCATTTAAAGTAGATGTTAATGTAGCTCAACCGGTTGGCCCACTATTTAATGATAATAGTGGTTTTGCTCCAAGTAGTTTTCCACAATCAGGATCAGCATATCGTAATGTCTGCCCTACATATATAAATACGCATGGATTTAATCTGAATATAAACATTAATGTTGCTGATAACTTGGAAACAGTTAGTCCCAATGCTTTCCCCAGTCCAGGAACCAGTAATATTGCAGGTTAATATGCAATTTTATCTTTCTATTATATACAGGGTGATCCTCTCACTAGTGGAGCCGAAAAGAATGCCACTTCAATAGAATAAAGAAGTCAAAATGCCTTTTTTGTCATCATTTACATGGAAGCAGGTGTGATAATTAGAAGACTCTCATTTAAATGCTGTGGAAAACATATTTTCACGCACACATCCATCTCCGCTGAAGGGGTCAAGTAAACGATGACAGAAATGGGATTTTGGCTTCTTCATTCTATTGAAGCAGCATTCCTTTTGGGTCCACTAGCGAGAGGATCGCTCTGTATGTATTATGTAGTGTTTTATAAATGCATAATTTTTTATGAAATTCAGATAATTATGAACAAATCGACTTTTTAAAGCTATTAAGATCTTTAATAATTACATTTTAAAATGATATTTATATAATATTTAATAATTAATTCAGTAATTTATTATACAAATTGATTTGAGTGGATAACAATGTTTCAAAATAATTCTTTTAAAGGTAGTTCAACAGCTAGCTCTTCGACATCTCCACATCCCATGATCAGGCCTAACGGGCAATCCGCTCTTCACGAATTGTTAATGAAGCGATGTGAAAATTCTTTCGATAATTCTACGTGCGGACAATTAGATATTGGATGCGCAAATAATAAGTCCAAAGTTTCTAGACTATCGATGTCTGCACCGACTAGAACAATGGGATTAGAACAAATCTGGGCTCGCAGAGAACCGAGGCCACATTTATTGAGCACTAGCAGTCTTGGAGTTGTCGAAGCAGGTTCCACGAGTAGTATCAGCACCGGGGGTGCGCTTAGTCCGGATCCACTTTATCATATTGATCACCTTAGTCACGATGAAGGCTATGAGGATAGCGACGATGACAGCGATCATTATGATGATTACAGCAGTGATAATGGTACCTTATTGTTTTATAAATAAATATTATTTGTTATATACATACTTGATCATATTTTAAGGTGAAAGTAGTTAAAAGATTGCAACGAAGTACATATTTTTGTAGATACGGGTGGTAGCGACGGTGAAGATCAAAATAGTGGAAATAGAATAAGCAGCGGAAGCGTAGATTCAAATCGAGATAATAAGCATTCGAAAAAGGAACGATACTTTTGGCAATATAATGTTCAAGCGAAAGGGCCAAAAGGGCAGAGACTTGTTGCCAGAACGCGTCTCGAAGATCCGCATGTTTTGAACGAGGCCACGGATCCCGTTTTCAGTCCGCATTGTGCACTTCGTGGAATCAAGCATAGCGGAAAGGCACGAAAGGGAGATGGAAATGATCTCACCCCGAATCCGCGGAAACTGCACAGCATTGGTCGTGAATTGGACAAACTATCTCGCATTATTAATGACATGACTCCAGTCTCGGAATTACCCTTTACAGCAAGGCCTAAAACACGTAAAGAAAAGAATAAACTCGCTTCCCGAGCATGTCGTTTAAAGAAGAAAGCTCAGCATGAAGCGAACAAAATAAAATTACACGGCCTTGAACAGGAGCACAGTTGAGTACTTATAGTTAGATTTATACGCAGATTAATTAATTTAGTTACTAGAACATGGTTGAACGTTTTTAGGAACGTAACAAACTATTTTTTAAACTATTTTTTCTTTTTTTCTTTTCTTTTTTTTTTTATTATTAATAAATCATTTGAAAATGGACAGTAATATTAATACTTAAATAATTATTTTTGCAGGACGATTAATCCATGGTATTTGCCAGGCTAAACAAACGCTTGCTGCAAAATTAACAGAACCTAATCCTGAAAATCAAGAAGAACTGACGCGTCAGATGGAAAAATGTTGTAAATTAGCCACCAGTTAGTATTATTCGACTTTTTTTTAATATTATGCATAGACAGTCGCAATGCTTTATTATTTGACTCGGAAAATTACACCTCTATTGCAAAATATCGAAATTTCATTTTTATTTTATTATTAAAAAATTTATAAAAATAGTTTTAAAGTATGATTCATTTAATTATTCTACACTTCTTTAAATTATACACCGAATTTATTGAATTTACGTGAAGATTTTTGAATAATTTTTAGATATGAAAAAATAATGAATATATGTATATTTTACTACTATCTTTTTTACAGAAATAAAAATAGCAAATCACTCGACCGAATTTGTCAACAAAGTATTGGAAAAAGTACGTGCCGGTGTTCCTGATGGTGGTATCGATGATTTTTAATATGCCTGAGATTTTTTGCTAAAAATATTCATACATGCGCATACAGAAATGCGAGGAAGAAACGGTGTGTTTACGCCATATTAAGCTTATCATAAATCATGAACCAGAATATTTGATACAGAGATCGAGAATTAAGAATACGATTTAATTCTAAATAATATATTAGACATACTATGCAATCTAAACATTTAATCAAAATTGATTAGTAAACGGTAATTTTATTCAGTATCAAATTGTAGGCTATCCATTTTTATATGCAAAAGTATATTACATTTTAACAATATTTGGTTCTCGATTTCGTCTGTGATATTTCAATTGATTTATGTGATTATCGATTAGTTTTTAGTAGAACTCGTTCATGCCAAAAGAAATGTAAAGGGTTTCAGATCTTTAATGCACTACTTGCATTCAGATTTAACAAAACGTATCGATTCTCTCTCGCTAAAGCGCTGCATTCCTATTTCTCATTTCCCTTTTTTCTCCTCTTTTGTTTAACTTGTACATATATACATATGTATCTTGTGTGAATGCGTATGCGTGAGTGTACGTGCGTTTGTTGGTACGTGTGCACATATGTTTGTGTGTAAGATAAGAAAGATGCACCGAATAACGCAGTATTGTTCCATATAATAAGGAAAGAAATCAGAGTAGTTAGAAAGTAGAATGAGAAGTACAATAATTTTGAAGACATGCATAGTAAATAGTTTTATTCTTTCTCGTTCTAGTTTTGTTATTGTATAAGAAATAGTTACTATAATAATTTACATATTACCGTAACTAATGAGTTTTCGTTATTCGACGAATTAATATACTTTAATGAAAGTTCACAAGTATAATGCAATACGAGATATTTAGAAAGATTTATACGTTTTAAACTGTTATCTTTCAATTCATGATCACGATCCACGTTAATTATTTAACGTTTATATATAGTTTTTAAATAATGTAAATGGAAAACAGTTGATCATGATTAAAGTTTTTATGTTAATATGAAATAATTATTAGTAAGTACGATATTTTATAATTGGTTACAATGATGTACGTCTTATGTAAGGCTTCTATGCGTTTCTTTTAACATTTCAGTATGAAACAATGTTGCAAATTTGGTTGCATTATATATTCTTACTTATGTGCATATGCATACATGGTTTACTTTGTATATAATTTTTTCTTTTTTTTTTATACACATATATTTGTTTTGTTCGCGATAAAAGTTATAATACATGTGGATATGAAAAAGTACTATTTAATGCAATTCTTGTTAACAGTTAAAATAACATTTAATATTGCTTATCAAGAAGGCGTCATTTTTTTTTATTATTATTATTATTATTATTCAAAAAATACTACATAATAATTTCAAATAGTTATTGATCAAGATGCAATATAGAAGTGATAAATTTGGTTAACGATTGAAGTTTTGATAAAAAAGGAAGAAAAATTTATTTTTAAAAGGTTATTTACTTTAAGTTATCTGTAAATATTATTTGAAGCGTAAATATAGTTAGTTTCTTATATCAGACTTAGACACTTTTTTACGTGTTACACATAATATAACTTGTAAAATGCAAGATCGCTTATTATTTATAACAAGCTTCCTTAATGCTTTACACAAATAAGTACCGTATATCGAATTAAACTTACTTAATATGACTTTTTTCATAGGTTTTTGATAATTTGTGTATGTGATTATTGTACGGTGTACAACATATATACTGCGTAAGATCGTTACTATTATCATTTAAAGTATTGTTTTAATTTTTTTTTTCCATGCATATGAAAGTGAAACACTAAACGTGACAATTAAGTTTAATATTAACAAGTACGCGTTTCTATGATATTCAAAAAAGTAGTCCTTCTCCAAAGAGCTATATAAAATGTTTCGTTTTGGTATTAGACAGTCTTTATTATCTGTTTATGGTTGTAATTTAGAGAATACTTCTATGTGAAATTACGTCAAAATTGATAGAAATGAATTTAACAAAAAAATATATATATTTTTAAAGTTTTTATATAATCAATTAAAATTAATACTTTTACGAACGGTTGTACTTTGACGTGAATGTTTATTAGTGTTTAAAGTAAATTCGTGAAAAAAATAACTATTATATATTGTACGTGTAAGTGGATGTGTGTACGTATGCATGTGACTTTTTGTATCTGGAATGATTTTATGCCATTTAGACTTTGTGTTAAACGAAAAAATTACAATCAATCGTTATGATAAAGATCAAATTACAGGATAGGGTATTTTGTTTAATTAGGTTGATTTAAAATTGTTTCCGTTGTTCTTAGCGCTGCAAACAAAAGTGCCTAAGAAAAGAAAATGTTTGGTTTTGAAGAATATATTTATTATCATATTACGCGTATGACTAATTGATACGATATATGATTGAAATTTTTAATGATATTTAAATTTAATATTTATAATGAAGTCATTATTATAGTTGTAGCAGAGGTAGAAAGTGCATATAATATATAATATATTTGATTTTTTATTTTTCATTGAACGAAAGAAAATATGATGATTTGTACTGGCTTGAATTCATTTTGTTTAAAATTCTGTACATTATTTTGATCCCATTAAAGTTATCTCATTTTCTTTAAAATAATACCCGTTTATAATAATGCCAGATGGTCTTGTAATATTAGAACTTGATCTTGAAAGAAAAAATGCCATATATATTTTTTCATAGTACCAAAAGCAATGGATAAATTTAAGGGATTGAGTTGAAATGAAATGATCAGTAGATTTTTGTAATTTTTTAAATTTAAGTGCCTTTAAATTCTATGACACACTCGACATACTTTTAATATTTCAAATTAGAAATCTTATTTCTAAAATAATGGGCCATAAGTACAACGCATATAATTTTTTCTACATGTATATGTATATATTTCTTAACATTTACAACATTGATATTTAAAAAAAAAAATTAGTTCCATTATAGCATTGTAAACTTTACGAACTATGTTTTATTAAAATTTTCAAGAATATATTTTTTTTTTTTTAACTTGTAGGTGACCGTAATTTGCCATATGTTTAAAAAAAAAAGAAAAAACTCAGTTGTTACGTTATAAACGATACTTTTAATTATTAAATAATTTTTTATTGAAGTGAAGGTGTTAAATTATCAGCGAAATCAGCTTTATTTTTTATCGCATTGATTGATGACAAAATTGCTGCTTTTTTTCTTCAATAACTGTAATGATATCTTCTTATTTTTTTGAACCACAACGAATAATAAAATTCGTTCAAAGAGATTTGGTGTTTACAGTGTCTAGAAATGCGTTTTTATGAATATCTTTGGCTAATTTTATCTACCTCAAATGCGAACTATTATACCTAAGCTTAATTTCTAAAACAATATGATATTTATTTTGTTACATGATATATATATATATATATATCATATCATATCATATCATATATGTATATGATATGTATATATCCCATAGTAGTATAAATCAGATAACCAAAACAGTCTATGTTTTATGTTAATAAAAGATAAAACAAGATAAAAGATTTAATTAATAATTCGTTTTATACTACTCTTTTTCTACAGTATTCTTTGCTGCATATATGTTGAGATGTAATAATATATTTTTTAATAGAGAACACGTTTCTAATAACTGTATTTTATTCTTAATTGTAGAACTGAAAAAAATGTAGAATAAAAGTATATGATAATGTACGTAGCGCCATATACTGGATTGTATTGCTCAAACTGCTGGTGTAATTGAAATTTCTCGATGCTTTCTGTTTAAATTGTCTTATAATCAAAATATTGTGGAATAATTTTTTATGTAATAGCTTTATTCAAGTACGATTTTTAAGGAATATATTTTTAATATTAAAATAAAAAAAGGGTTAAATAATAAAAATGATTTTTTTATTTGAAATACAGTCAACGAAGAAGAAATAATAAAAGTAAAAGAACGTAATATGTTATGTTACAGAAAAACGAAAAATCTCATGCTGTGAATATAACGATTTTAGTTACTAATTTCAGCTAATATTGTTTGAAAAACTATCATACGTATTGTCATGAGATCCCAATATAATTCAGGATGAAATTAATATCAAACAATAGAAGCACAAAATACCAATAACAGCATAAAAAAAAAAATTAAATCTATTTGTCAAATTATAACGATCAATGTAACGTTAGAATGAAAACGTTGAAATAAATATAAATTTAACATTTTTAGATATTATAATATAAGATTATTCAGATGTTATATAATAGTTTATTAAATAGAATCTGATAAAAATTTATAAACAGCTTTATAATCACTTTTTAATATTTTTCTTTAAGAGCGCTTTCCGCTTTTTCTCTAAAGCCTCCATACGCATATCTTCTAAGTCTTCCATAATACCTAAAAAGAAAAATATAATTGTGTTTAATCGATTATTCAAAGAATTAAAATGTAAAATAAATTTCGTAATCGTCTGAATGACATATTATATACTTTACCTATTTTAGTAGATACATATTCTTCTTTAAGCTGTTGGGCAAAACTGCTTTCCATGGCTGCATCATCATCAATGTCCACGCTTCTGTATTTATTTTTATCGTAACCAAATATTTCACTAATGTATTTACTATAGTCCTCGGTACCATCTTCTACATCATCATCAATGAAATCATCAAGTTCGGAATCATGTTCCTCATCTTCGTCCAGTATGCGACCTAAACGTTTATTATTATATGTATAACTTTATCGAGTGCAAATGTTATCATTTATATGTTTTTAAGGTGCAGAAATACTTACGTTTGTTAACAGCCATTATTTTTTTGGAATCCCTTGAAGGAGGCAGATGCTTGGACTTGATCGATTTAAGATCAGCTGGTGGAAATTGTTTTACTTTACCATTTACCATTTGAGGTGGACGACACTTTGTTACGCTTGTCGTTGGACCTGGTTTTGGTGCGCTCTTCAACGAATCTGGTTTCTCTGGGATTTTCGGTTTAGTAACTGTCTTTTCTGGTTTCGTATTTTTAATATCTTCAATCTTACTTTTACTTAATTTTAGCTTTTTCTTTTGCTCCTCGATAGCTTGTCGCATTTCTTCCAACTTCTTCCTTTCCATCTCCAACTTTCTTCGTTCCTCCAAAAGTATATCTTTCTCTGATTTTGTTGCATTAGATTTGTTTACACTGGGTTTGTTTTGAACAGATTTCTCAACAGGTTTTTCGACGGGTTTTTCAACGGGTTTCTTGGGTAGTGATTGTACTCCAGCTGTTATCTTCGAAGAAGGTTTACTCAAAACCGAAGACGCCGCAGTTGGTTTTTCAGGTGCTTTAGATGTTTTGTTCATACCATTTACATAAGATTCTTGGGATTTGTTTGGCTTATTGGGTGCAGTCGAAATTCCCTCTTTACTGTTCATATTGTTGGCTTTGTTTCGCTGTTCCTTTCGTTCTCGCCACTCTTTCTCCTTTGCATATTCTTTCATTTGTTTTTTCGTTAACAGCCTTTCTGGTTCCTCAGGTTTTGGCTTCACTTCAATTACGATCGGTTCATGTTGTTTCTTTTCAGCGATTTTAAGCAATTCGGTAAAATCGATCGGTGGTGGCATAGGTTTCTTTTTCGGCTTTGGCTTTTCATCTCTTTCTTTCTTATCTTCACTATCGTCTCTTTCAGTTTTTACATCTGTTTCTACTTCTGCCTCTTTCATAGACAATTTCCTTTTTCGACGATGTCCCAGAGCTTCTTCTACTTCTTGTTGTTTTAAGGCTTGTTTTACTCTGTCCTGAAATCACATTTTAATTACTTCAAATTTAAATCTTTTTCGTGAAAGTCACAATAGTAGACATTATTGGGTTCAAATTTTTTGAAAAAATGTCAAGTTAGCATATTTTTTCTTATACTAACTTTATTAATTCATAAATTTTTTATATGCATCTTCTTAAAACTTACATATCTAACATACATTTTCGTACCTTTGTAGATGCAATATCCTTTACTGTCCTTTTGCGATTGTCATTGGAAGTTGTTTTTTGTGAAGGCATACTGTTGTATTTACTCATTAACTGATTATAAAAGGCAGATGCTTCTTGGGATACATAACCATAATCATCTTCATCAGGTTGAGATGGACCTATAAACAGAAAAAAAAGTATCTTTAAGTACTTGAAATTTAATAAATTTTTACATATTATTTTCGCAACTTCGTTACATGTAATTCCATCTTATTTTACTTTCTCCTCCAAATTTGTCACCAATACTATCAACAGTATAACATTTACATATAATTTATCTTCTTGTATTTACCAGGAGAAGAAGAATAATCTATCTTTATCTTCTTCTTAAAATTTCAATATGAAATATGTTTTTTAATATTTAAAATCGATATTCGTAAAATATTTCAGAAAAATAAAAACTAAATATCTTTTTTATCTACAGTTTCAAAAACGTAATTTTCTATAAAATAATGTAAAATTTTAATTTAGAAAAACTTTTAGCCTTTAATACAATCAAATACGTCTTTTTTTTTCTTTTTTTTTTTAACAAAGCTATTATAACAATTCGTGAAAAATAGACTCCCCCATTTGGACTCAAAAACCATGGTTTTCGATCATTCCTTTTATTGATTCTGAAGGTTTAGATATCATATCATGTATCTTTCCTTCTTTTCTTCATATCATTTGACAGTGAAATTGCACCAGAAGAAAACTCCCAGAACAGGAAGTACCCATAGTGAAGAATCTTTGGGCCTGAGTTTATATCTGTTTCAAAAGGCAATGTCTAACAAATGATAGTTTAGATATAAAGAAGACCATATTGCCCACATCCACAATACTGAATAAATTTTAGTGTAAATTAATAACAAAATAAAGTAAGATTTAGTTCCTGAGATCAAAATTAGTTACTTGAATAATACTACCATTTTGAACTTTACATAATTAACATAAGAGACATTTTGATCAATAAAAATAATCAATCTAGAGTCTGTCCTCTAGACTACTCTAGAATTATATTTACTCTGACCTTAATCGCTTGGAATCCTCAGCCATGTAAATCCACAAAATCCCACTGCCCTGTTGGACCGTGGATAAGTAAGAAGGCATTGCGTTGATTGTACATATTCATACTCAATTACCTGCGGGCAAAAACACTGCCCATTATGGATAAAGACTGGTACTTCTAAATACTCGTTAATACGAAGATCATTGATCACACACAGCTTTGTATTAATTTCTTCAGGGATTACAACCTACACTCGTCTTGGTTGTATTTAAAGATTGAATTTATAAGCTATAAATGAACCTCAACTTTGTAGCAACAATTATATCAAAAGAACAAACTAACGATTAAACTTTTTCATACAACTAAAGTATTTGCATCTCCAACTGTAATAAATTTTATTAATCGATTTTAATTGAAATTGTACACTACAAATTAAAATTTATAAATCCTTCATTTTTACCTGTAAAAAAAAAATAGTGACCACTACAATTATAACCGAACTATTGCTTATGACAATATATTTCAAAAGAATGAAATTTAGTAAACAAATTTTGTTGAAAATTGATATGTATATATCATATCAAATAAATAATAGTTATCGTTTTAAAAAATCCTGATACTCTTTTTTCCAAAAACATACTTCATAATTTTTACTTTTTAATTTCAATAGTACATGTTTTCAATATATGGAATTAAATATTATTTCACTTATATAATACTATTCCATACCTGCCATTGTAACAGCTGTATTCTCATTGTCAACTGCATCTGCCAATACTGATTTATTTGCTGCTTTGCATACTTTCAAATGTTTATTTATCCGACTTTGTGCTTTATGATCACGTAATGCTAATAAATTCTGAAAACAAAAATAAAATAAAAATAATAATACAAAATTTTAGATTTACATACAGAATAAGAGTATACAAATTGATTATAGTTAATCAAAGGTATACCTCTCTTTTTTTCTTTTCTTCTAAAGCTTTTTGTTTTTCTTCCTCTTCCTTACGGGCTAGAAACTTCTTTATATTATCTGATAGTGTTTTAGCCTGCTTGTTTGGTTTTTTAGGTGGAGCAAATTTTGTTTGATAGCAGGCAATTGGCTGTAAAACGATAAAATCATTTAATTAAAATGTTATAGATATAAAATAGTATCACAAAAGATATATAACAACCTGCTTGTTGTTTTCATTTTTTTGTGCTACGCTCAACAATGTACCAAAATCCATTTTTTTTGTTTTATGAAAGGATGAGAAATACACCAAACATAAATTATGACGTGTCTCTCAATTCCACTTCTTGAGCATGCATTTTATTATCAAATCTCAACTGTTTAAACGCATAATTTACTCCACATATAAACACCTTCAACGCTTATATTTATAACGTGAATTATTCACATAAATACTTTCGAACACTTGTTAGAAATATGTCCTCGACGAACAAGGAACGTACAAGATAAACTACATTATGTGTTTATGGAATAGACTTGCAAAATCATACTATTTTTCGCCAATAGATGGGGCATATTTCTGAATTGTATCGATAACCAAAGTATCGATATGCAATGACGTCAAATTTTTGTTTACGTTGAACGAACTATACATTGTATTGTATTGTATACAATTGTATACAAGGACATGAAATTAAAAACTGTCATTTGATTGAAAAATTTTTTACCTGTTTTATCAAACTATTCTTTATACACGCAGTTTGTAATATGATTTGTACTAAGGAAATCAAAATTCAGTATGAGTTATTGTTCGAAAACAGGGAAATAACAAACAATTCAATACAATTATCCACATAAAATATCAAAAGTTTATTTCTTATAATGTGATAATAACAATAAGTTTTTTAATATTAAATCTCTATCAGAATGAAGACAACCAATACACATTTTAAGAAGTTGAGAAACATTAGACAAAGTATCAATATTACCATATAATGTTAGTATAAAACTGTAACGCCATATTAAGGGTTCTAAATCCGTGGAAAAATGAAGTAGTAATAAAAATAAATTTCTAACCGTGCTCCAATTTTTTTGAATGGTGTGCGATTTCATTTCAGAAAGAATTCTGTGTTTTGAAAAACTCATGGAATATTGCCTTTCGCTTTTCTTATAGGAATGCATAATTTTACATTGTGTGTATGTATCTTGAGATTTCTCTACTTTTCCTGTTTTTGTTGTTTTTTGTGTTCCATCATCTTCTTTCAACCAAAGTAACTCGATAGCTTGATTCTAAAAATAATTAAAGTTTGAATAATCATATTAGAATTTTGTAACATTTTACATACCACTTTTTCTCTTTTAATCTTCTGCATCTTATATACACCTTTTTTAAATACTGTTTAGTTATAATTTCATACAATACTTCCTGTAAATTCAGTAAATTACACTTTAGTACAAAATGATATTTTTTATATAGTTGTAAAAAACTTTTATAGTTAATTAAATAAGATCGTAAAGTTTATTTAGATTTTACAACTTGGTGCAATAAATAGAAAATATTGTTACATTCATTGTGCAAAAGTAACCTTATACATACCTACACAAAAACATTTGTTTTTACATTTCATTCTCTTTTGTAATAATTACAAACCAGAAATCTAATTCAAATAGAATATGTTAATATTCAATGACAGAATAGTTTATTTAAATGTTATCATTAATATACATTTAATTTCATTTTAATTCATTTGTTCTTAATTAATTATTAAAGATATTGTCAATTACTAACCGTGTTGCGTTTAAATCATATTGATGAAATGTATTATTGGGTATAAAACATCATCCAATCAGTGAAGAGATTACTTATGTTAGCCATTGAATACAAGTTTTCAACAGTTTTCAGGTAAGATCCATCAAGTATGTACACATGTATACAATATTGTGTATATACATTTACTTGCTGCAACACACACACATATATATATAGACATTCTTTGCTATCTTTTTCTTTTGTTGAATATTGAATATCTAATTGGTACACCAATTTCGCCGATGTCGCTGTGCTAATTTCTGAATTTTATTACAGTTTATACAAATAGTATAATTCTTAACATTTATATCAGTATGTGTACTTCAGTAAAAAACAAGAAATATCAGGTAACTAAGTAATCTAAAATTTTCAATTTTATGTGTATAATAAAATATTAAACTTCAATTGCTATTAAACTTTTATCAAGAAACCTTTACTTGTAAAAGTATAACTTTAATAAACTTTTGTATGTATCTCTATTATTTTTAATAATATTATTGTTTTATTTTTTAGAAAAATGATAAATGCAAAACAATGTTTGAAGCATTCAAAAATTTATTAAAGCAGTTTTTAAAGTGCTTAATCATTCAGTTCCATACAATATTCGACTGTTTGATAGACCTTGTCTTTGGATTCTACTATAGTAATAAGTCACAGAAAGTTCCACCAATAAAAAATGATTTACTGTTGAAGAGTGCATCAGAATTAGCTGAAAATATCAGGTACTGTTTAAGTTATTATTCAGATTTTATGATTTAATATTATTAATTAAGTAACGTAAAATATTTTGTAATATGTTCTTATAAGTCACATTAATAGTTTTCTAAAAATAATTTTTATAAATATTATAATTATAAAAAATATCAAGGCTGTTTAATACTAAAATATATAATAATTATATAAAATAAAAATGTGTAAATATTTTTATAGAACAAAAAAGGTATCTTCGTTGGAAGTTGTTACAGCATTTGTAGATAGGGCAAAGGAAGTAAACAATATTATAAATGCTGTAGTTGAAGAAAGATATTCTGAAGCTTTGGAGGAGGCTAAACAAGTAGATCAATTACTACAGAAGTCAGAAAATATTGATATAATAAAGAAAGAAAAGCCTTTCTTAGGTGTACCATTTACGACAAAAGAGAGTAATGAAGCTAAAGGTAATCCTCGATTTTTTCTACTACATACTTTGTTTTATTTAAATGGCAGTAATTTGGAAGTTACTGATATACGATAGCTTTAATTGAAATAATACTACCATGAGTTTTACTTCAATTAAGAAAATATAATATTATTAAGAAATAGTTTGTTTATATGATAATGATATATTGATTAAATTCATCTCATAATTGTATATTGTGTTTAACAAAAATAATTACTTAGGTATGCTTCATACAATGGGTTTAATAAGCAGACGTGATTATCGTTCTCAAGAAGATGCTACAGTAATACAATTTGTAAAGAATGCTGGTGGAATACTAATTGCAAAGACAAATGTCCCTGAGCTAAATTTGTGGACCGAGTCAAGGAATAATTTATATGGACAAACTTGTAATCCATATGACACTACTAGAAATGTTGGTGGAAGCAGTGGTGGTGAAGCAGCAATAATTGCTGCTTGTGGGTCTGCATTTTCTGTTGCCAGTGATATTGGTGGATCTACTAGGATGCCTGCCTTTTTTAATGGCGTTTTTGGATTCAAACCAACTTCAGGTTTTTATAATTTATATGAAATGACAACAAGCTGAATAGAGAGGCAATTTTAATATCCCTTATATAAGTAACCAAAAATATAACAACATAGCGTTAAAATTAAGAAGCAAAAGATATAAAATGAATAAAAGATATTTAGATATGTATTGATGGCTATAATTTTGTCGTTTAATTGTCACGTGGAATATTAATAAAGTTTCTTTCAGGTTTAACATCATTGAAAGGTATTGGACTTCGACAAAATGATTTTCCTACCTCAATGGCACAGGCAGGTCCAATCTGTAGAAAAGCAGAAGATTTAGCACCCATTTTAAAAGTTTTAATAGGAGAAAAGGTATCACTACTGAAACTGGATACGATAGTAAATATGGAGACTCTTAATATTTTTTACCAAGAGAGTTCAGGTGATATGAGAGCAAGTAAAGTAAATCCAGAAATGAGAGCCGCTCTTTTAAAAGCCGTGCACCATTTTAAGGAAATTACTGGATCAGCAACAAAGGTATGTAAAAAGTTATTAAAAAATTATTAAAAAATGATATAAGTTTATGTGTTACATGGTATTTCTTATTTATGTTATTATAATTTTTATTTTTATACTTTGGAAGTTCGTAGTATTTGTTTTCGTATATTCTTATTTAATGTAAATATACAATATCTAGAAAAATGTTAATTTAAAGAAATTTATGATAGATATATATTATAGATAAAGATACCAGGTTCTGAATACAGTTATCGACTATGGAGGTACTGGATGACTCAAGAAGGTGTAAATTTTAAACTGAATATAACAAATAAAAAGGTATATATGCTCACTTGTATTCTTTCATTGAAACTAAACACTAAAAAATATAACCAAATTAATTATGACAAAATAATATTTTCTTTAGTATTGTGCAAGTGCCAGTACGGAAATCATGAAATTATTAACTAGAAAATCAGAGTATACATTGGCTGTAATTATGAAATTAATCGATGAAGATTTATTTCCTAAAGAAAATGCTGAATGGGCAACGAATATAACTGAAAATATGAAACAATATTTGATGGTGAGTTCTAATTTAAAGTTTTATGTTTTGAACATAAATTTTATTTTTTTAATCTCGGTGCTAGGTCAGTTCTGATCTAGACTTATGAAATACATATATCAGCTAAAATTAAGCACTTAAATTTTTAAATGAAAAATTTTCGTACACTGAAAAAAATAACGAAAGAAATAATCTGAAATTTATAAAATGAAAATGAAAAAAAGAATATGAACATAAATTTTAATTATTGTTGTTTCAACAGCCTGCATTTGAAGATTAAAGCAATTAAATGCATAAAAATCTTTTCGTTTGAATTAAATTTATAGTTTTTTAATTATATTTATTCTGTGAAAATGTAAATCAATTTGATTTTTATTATTAATTCGGTTGATAGTTTTAATTGTTACAATTTAATTAAATAGTATATTTTTGTTTTCAGGAAAAATTACAGGATAATGGAGTATTGCTATATCCATCATCACCTTTTCCTGCCAGTTATCACTATACAGCTTATGTTAGACCTTTTAATTTTGGTTACTGGTGCCTTTTCAATATCCTGAAATTCCCAGTTTGTCAAGTGCCCCTCGGTTTAAACAAGGAAGGTTTACCCGTTGGCATACAGGTAAAAATATCAATTTGTTCTTTAACTTTTATTATTAGTATTATTCATTTTATCTTATGTTTAGAAATAATAAATCTGTTACTTTCAATTTTATACAACAGTTCTTTTCAACATCGAAGATTATTATTTCATATAATAATCCTTAAAACTGTCTTATAATAGATTTTACTTGTGAGGTGATTTTTTCAAAACTATTTATGATATTGTTTTATTTAAGGTTGTCGCAGCTCCATATAATGACCACTTATGTATTGCTGTAGCACAAGAATTAGAAAAAGCGTTTGGTGGTTGGGTTTCACCATCTTAATTATAAAAGTTAAGTGCATACAGTTTTTCAAACTGTGCCAAGAATACTTGGTTAATAACTTATAACAATAACTGTTATAATAATGATATAATAAGTACTTTGTTGGGAGTGTTGGTATAATGGTATTTAAATTTTTTATCGTTTTTACATTAGTTGTTTATACCTTATGTCATATATACAACGTATATGATAACAGACATTTCGATTAAGTTGTTGCTATATTTATGTTGAATATATAATTATATAAAAATTATATTTATTACATGGCGTTTATATTTTTAAACTACTTTGTTATACATTAAAACACATAGCTTCCTAATAATAAGTTATGTAATATCATTCCAGTTGGATTAATTTAAATAAAATTGTACATGATTCTGGTGATGATTGCGATCGATCTTTTTGTTCGTTCGTTTTAACAAAAGTGGTGAGAAAAAAAAGAGGGAAATCGACACGTAGCGGTAAGGGAATGGTCGTTATTTGGATTGAATCGGTTAATAGACGGTTTGTTGGCGGTAGATACGTTTTTACAATTCACTAAAATTTTGATTATACTAAAAATCATTTATTTACACTTTTCGAACGCATGATGTATCGAATAAGTGCGGCGCCACATTTCGACGCTATATTGATTTCGAATGTACTTAGCATATATGTACGTATACACAAAAAAAATTATAAATGTATATAATAAACATAATTATAATTATAATATAAAATTGTTGACGTTAAAGTTTTGTTCAAGGTGTAATAATAATTTTATCTTAGTTAGAATGTATCGATAGTAGAGAGTAAAAAAGGTATCGGAAACAGCAAGCGGAAATAAACTAAATTTTCAAACTTATAGCGGTGGGCAAGCGGGCGCGCGAAAATTGAAAGTACAGTGGATAAATCGTGTAACTCGATCGAAGCGGACACCATTGAATGGATCAGGAGCGGGTAACAAGCGAATGGACGAAATGAGGATTGTCAGCGTTCCGGTAAATCAAATCTTTCATAATCTCCATGTCCGCTCGACAGACCGTTTTATTTTTTCCAGGGTCAAATAGATATATTTGTTACAAATGCAAAAGATTTTCTATATTACAGTAATTTTTTCGCTTATAATGTTTCTGTATAAATTGATGTTTCATTAGAAAAAGAAGTTATTGTACCACTTTTAAATGTTCAAATGAAACAAAAAGAACAAGTGGGGCACGAACGAAATAACGAAGTAGTGAAAAGATCAAAGAATCACGTATAATCCCGTATACATCATTTATTTATCCGCGATTCAGCTTCCTTGGTCGTGGCCATTACTGCACGTGACGACATTGTTTGCTCGAAGACCCGTAAGCCAATGGTGGGGGGTAATGACGTCGTAGCTCTCGCTCGCTCCTGCTCGCTCCATTCACTGACCGGCCGTCGCCGCGAGTAGTCGTTTGTTCCATCCTGCTTTCTTCTGAAGATCGATACCGTTCCAGGATCTAACGGAATATCCCGGAAGCGTGCATCAGCCTTTACTAATCCTTTGTGTTTAAACTTTTTCGTACGATTTCCGATTAAAAATCACTGTTGCCCTTGGTGGAAAGATTGATTTCGATCGACGCTTTTTAATCAGAGCCTGGAATGTATTTGTGAAAGCTACTTTAACTGTTAGCCTGTCTCTTTCTCGCTCTCGTGTTTTTGCGTTGTGTGCGCGCTCGCGCTCGCGTGTATGATTTGTGTACATAATAGTATTTGTACGGATTCGAGAAGGTCTTTGGACGCGAAAGGATACGATCGATTACGATTCGTGGAAGGAGATATGACCGTCGCCGGAAAGGTAAGTTACGATGAATTCTTACGATTTTCGGATTTTTATGAAATTCAATTAAACCTGTCCAGAGCATCGGCGTTTACTGTTACAAATACATATATCTTGATGGTCGCTTAAAGGTAAACATCACTTGGAGTTTCCTCACTGGTTTTACTACATTCTTAGAAGTTGCAAGTTAAGAATAGATATAGATTATATACATATTTCTAGCTTTGACATTGTTTTTGTTGATCGAAAGAACTTACGAAATCTACTGTAGTTTTAATTGTGTCAAACAAAAATTGTTTTCGACTGTGTATAAGCCATATTATTTGATTGTTACTATTTATTATTATCTGTTATGCATTCAGTACAATGTCTGGTTATAAAACATGCTCTTACATCACATGTATTTTGTAAATTGTGGTTGCAACATGTCTTTTTGTGTCTTGTTTATAAACTGTCGCTTTACAGTGAGATCGCGACCTACATCAGAACAAGAAAATACAACGATCGTATTCCTAACTTTCAAATAGAAAACAAATTTTTTTTGAAACTACAAAATTTATGATGTTGCATATAATTTTGTCGATTTAAATAATTATTTAACCCTTCTGTTATATTCATGAAAACTAACATTAATTGCATGACAATTACGATTGTCTTTATTTTGGATAAATGAAATAAAACTTTTTTTTTCCGAGCATTCAAAACGTGTAGAAATAAAGTGAGTTTAGCAAAGTTTCATTATTATTATTTATTTAGTTATTTATTTTTGTTATTATTTTTTTTTCTCTCAATAAATCGAGTAGATTTGATTATCATTTGAACTTGAAATAGTCTATTATGATTCTTATCGAATATCATCGATTGAGATCTGAACCAAAGATCTTACGAATTTATGATTATTTTTATATTATGATTGTATAGTTTTAGATTCATCGTAGATCAAACCTAGTAAAGTTGATGAAAGTAGTGTAGTGTATACAGTGCTAAGCATGTAGTCTTCCCTAGGGAAAATGGCGATATTCAAGAAGGAACCTCCACCATTGGTCTTACACTTGAAAATTACTAATCGTTATGCGTAGACACGGTAATTAATCTCTTCTATCGTTCTTTTTACTAAATTACCGAATTACTATAAAAATAGGTAAATTAGTAATTTAATAATGGATGATGGGCTAAATTAATTGTTGTACCTACGTATAATCCTTTAGTAATTTACTAATTCAATAATTACTAATGACTAATTAATCAATTTGTCAATATTTGTCTCTTTTAACTCAATCCAGACTTAACCTAGGTTTAATGCATAATAATGTTTGAATATTGAGACGCGGGTGATGGGGTATCTTTTCCCTACAGCACCATTCCCCCTAGGAAAGGCTGACCTGCTTGACACCGTACACTGTCGAGCATAATAGGCTTCCCTAGAGAAAATGGTGATCTAGGAGAAGGAGGACTCACCATTTGTCTTATATTTGAAAGTCACTAGGGGTTATACCTTTACCTATTTACTTAGTCGAATAATCATTTTCATCCGATTTTGAGCTTTAAATTGATATGCCATTAGTGATATTTTGATGTGCTTTTATGTCATCAAATTGTGTCAGACTTCGTATATTTCAAAAGTGACCATTGTTACAATTAGCAACCAACCGTTATACATAAAAAATCTAAATTGTTAACGAGGAGTTTATGTAGCCATTTTCATCGAACCTTAAGCTTTAAACTGATATGGTAGAAGTGCTATTTTCTGGTACTTTTATGTCATCATACCGTGCCAGACTTTCTACGTTTCGAAATCCGTCATTTGATATGCAGCAACTCAATAGTTACCAGCCAAACCGGAACATATAAAATGGTCAATTTTAAAATTGAATGTTAAAGAAAGATTCATTCACGAGAAGGTTATAATAAAATGAAATATTATATTATATTTTTGTAAAATATAATAATAATAGTAATGTTGCATCAATATCTCATCATATTTGTGGTATATACCGATAAACACCATAAGCTTCCCTAGGGAGAATGACGCTATTAGGAAAGAATGCCTTTACCACACGTCCCAGTACTCTAAAAGTACTATGTATTTCGTAATTGGATTAGTATTCATTTCAAAGTGAGTCGGTTGATTTAGTAACTAAGTAAAATGGACGATGGACTGAGCAAATTATCGTGTCAAGGTACAATCTTTAATAACTTACGAGTATAAGACGATATCCCTATATCACCATTTTTCTTATGGAAGTCAACGGTGCTCGCCGGTGTACATATAATTATCAATTTTTTAGGTTAAATATATTAAATAAATTATCAAAATTATATAATAAATTGTTGGTACCTACCCTGTTTCAAAAGAAGAAAAGATGCAACCGGATTATGAACATACTGCTATGCTTGTATGTCTGCAAGTTTTTTCAGCTTTCTCGTAACTTCTAGGGTATGTAATTATCAGTTCAGATTCACCATAATAGCGAGGATTATACTAGGCAAGATTTTTTTCTTTTTTGTTCAAATCCAACAAAGAAACAATAACAGTTGGGCAACACGTAGCAACCTAGTCATAGTCATTAGCTTTCTCGAGGGAAAATGGCAATGCAGGGGAAGAAAGTCCCGCGATATTATTTATACGAAAGTTACTAGACATTATACCTGGGCGCACGATGTTCAATCGCCATTTTCCCTAGGAAAGGGTAACGTGCTAGAAACTGATAGCAGTCTTACAATTTCGATTATTTTCCTCAAATATGGAATTACGTGTATTACAATTACAAGGAAATTGAAAATGAGTCACTTCTTTCAATGTTTAATTTATTATTATTAAGTTATAAAGTGATAATACTAGTTCATTTCTTCAGCGAGTGATAGGTAAATGTGTTAACATTCGTCGACTTTCTATCAACTTTCTTTAAAATATTTGCACCACGTTATACTTACAGCTATAAGATTAGTTTTCTGAATCAGATATACTGAATAGAATAATAAACAATAAAACATTTTAAGTAATATTACTAAATAAGCTGATAACAAATTTATAATAAAAGTAGTAGAACTTTGAAGAAAATAGTTCATTTAAATATTTTGATATTTTTTTCTTTTATTTTTATTTAATTTTCTTTTAAGAAGAAATTTCTATTCAAATAAAAAAACGTAATGGATTACAAAATAAAATTAATGAAATAACTTTACGAGTTTATTTAATTATCGATGAAATGCATTGAAAATTGTATCGAATTTGCATGTATAAAATAGTATTATTATTAATTTTTTTCCGTTTAATTAGTGATTTTCTACTTGTAAAGTAGGAGAGTTCAGAATAAAAGAACAGTATTTGCCGCGTCTCTTTACTTTCACCTGGATCTTTGCTAACAGTCATATCCGGTAACCTGAAAGAGCTATACTTCATTCAAGCTAACTTTATTTCTCTTACAAGGATTTTCTCATAAAATACACGAAATTGTACTTGTAAAGAATGTAAAACAAATTGATCGTTTTTAATTCATTAGTAGCCATTAGTAGACTAACGCAAAACCCATTGCTATGGGGTTTGTTATAAACTTTTGTTTTTACTTTACTACCTATTTATGTTAAGTAAATGTTTGTAATATTAAAATTTATGATAACAAGTAAATATTTGTGATATTAAAATTTATGATAACAAGTAAATATTTATTTACCTTAATATCTTGAATATCGTAGTAGGCACCCGTGGCCTATATCTTCAATTTCGTATAACTTAATAATTAGTGGAGAGGAAATAAGAAACAATCTTTAAGTAATATCAATATTGAATTAATAACGTAACATACTAAATTGGTAATTTAAATTTGCAAATTAATCAATTGTATCTTTAATAATCGTTAGTTTAATGTATCCGGTTTCACTGCGGCAGCTATTGTATTAAAATACGGTCCCGGAAAATAAAGAATATGAAAAATTCAGAATTAAATATCTAGAAGAAATTCTGGAACGAAACGATTGTTCATGATGTCGTTTTATTTTATTTTTAGAAATACGTGGATTGTACTATTTTGGAAACGGAAAGCAGCGTTGACGCAGAAGATTCTTCTTACGATAGCGATTACGAAGTCGAGGATCCGATCGGATCCACCAACGTCCATTCACAAGTGGAATTACAGGTACTGCTTATTATTAAATAGAGCTTTTATTTTTATTATATGTATTATTAGATAGTACTAGTATGTTGTTAAATACATTATTAAATAATAATTACTATATTAATTATGATTAAAATAAATTAACAAAGCATTTTCAAAATTGTCCTTTATTTCACTACACTTGATTCTTAATTAATTTTTTCAATCCTAGGATAATGAAGATAAATCTTTGCTGATCCATAAAGTATAATATCATTTAGAAATTAGATTTAATTTTGCTTAATTTTGCTTAATTTGTCGTTCTCTAAATTGCTCAACTTATGTTTTGTTTGGAAATTTATTAACTAGTGCTAATTAATAATCTGGTGTGATATTACAGGTGACTGCTTCAAATCATTCAGATGTGTCCAGGACCACCTCAGATACCCTGGCTGCAGAATTTGCGGAATATGTTACTGTTCAAGGAAGTCCACCTAATCAGAGTCCAGGTAAAAAGATTGTTTGTAAAAAAGAATGTAATGATTTGTTTTCAAAAAATAATCTTAACTCTAAAGCTATTAATGCAAATTGAAATATGTAACAAATACGAACATCTTATTTTCTATATGTTGCGATTTTATTCCTAAATACGTTGTCAGTAACTAATGCACCTTCTAATAAATAATAATTTATATTATAATGTATGATGTAAAATTAAAATTGTGTATAAGTGTTAATACTAAAACTAAATTTATCTTAAAAAGAAAAAGCTTTGTACCAATCTGTGTGGAGATCAATTATAGGTTTACAGTGCTACTTAATGATTCATTGGACATTATAAATTGAAACATTTCCTTGCAACAATATAATATCATCACATATCCTTAAACCTTTCTTTTGCATTCAATGTTGATCAGTCATGCACTTTGAGGTCATCTTTAAATTTTGATCACGTCATGCTCGTACCTATCACAAATTTCTCTAACATTTTAGGGATTCCTCCCCTCCTGGCACTGATGCTTCGTGTGTCTCAACCGAAGATCCTAAACTTCTTTATGTGACAGGCCATCATACATATTTGAGTCTATTCGAGGTCGGGTTTCTTACTACTCTCCTCGGTGAGTTGTCCTCGTTCACCTGCTTCTTGTACATATTTATTTTACCCTCTTTCTTACAAATTTCTCCCTGCTAACCAATCGATCTTTTATTTAACTGTTAATTTTGCTATTAATAGTCGCTTGATATAATTCTCATTACATTTTGATATTTACAGTATGGTTTGAAGGTATTTGGTTTTTCCATGCTGATCATTTTACTTCTCAGTTTAATTTAAACCTTCGTTTCAGCCTTGAGATTGTCCTTAAGATGTAGTTAATTTAATTACCTTGAATCTTATCTTTTCAAAATTATTTTCAGAAATGTACTTGTCTAATTTGATTGGCATCGATAATACTACTGCAGTGATTTTATTTTATAGACACAGCAGATTAATTGAAACACGTGCACGTAATGTACAGAAGTTTTTGATCTCCACATGGGCAAGTACATAGCAGTATTTTTCACAGTAAGCTGTGAAGTATCCAAAATATTGGTGCACAACAGGTGTCGTCAGTTTTAATAATTTAAATATTCATAATGGAGGGATGGGCATCAAGTTCATTGGGTTAAAACTGGTCTGTAGACCAGGTTTTCAAAGAAAGGCAAATGTTATCATAAAAATGTATGTTAATTTTATTACTAATGAATGTAAATTATTATTTTTTTCAGGGTATATGGCTAGAGTAGAGTTTGCCCTGAAACTTGGTTACACTGAACGTTTAGTTCAGACGGCGTTGCAGAAACTGGGCCCGGATCCAGAACAAAATGAACTTTTGGCCGAATTGATCAAACTCGGGGCCAGCTGTTCCCAAAAATCGATTGATACATCAGAAGAAGGGGACAGTATCTTAGACAATGATTTAGTCGCTAATGAGAGTAGCGGATGCTCCAGCCGACTCAGGCCTGTGGTAATCGATGGAAGCAACGTGGCGATGAGTCATGGAAACAAAGAGATATTTTCCTGTAGAGGAATCGAGATCTGCGTGAATTGGTTCAAAGCAAGAGGACATAAAGAGATTACCGTATTTGTGCCAAAGTGGAGGAAGGAAGCTTCCCGAATTGATAATCCAATCGCCGATCAAGAGATCCTCGGTGAATTGGAAAGAGATCGTTTGTTGGTTTTCACCCCATCCAGGTTTGTATATCCATGTATAAATTATTGTTTACTTTTCTTTTATTATCCATGCCTTCCAGTTTTGGATCACTTTCGGTTATATCTTCATTTGTGTCTACCTAGACTTAGAAACAATACCGTAAAAAATATTTTTTTTATGAAACGGTTTCGTATATTGATGAATGATATGTAAGATAACAGTAGAAAATTTGGAAAATGGAGATAAAATATAGGGAAAAAAAAGAAAGTTCATACTGTTGCTGTTTCAGTAGACAGAACAAAAAACTATGTTGGTAAAGAAATTTTCAAATTTCTAATTGCAGATTGATAGGTGGTAAGAGAATGGTTTGTTACGATGATCGCTATATTTTAAGATTAGCCGCAGAAATCGATGGGATCGTTGTCAGCAACGATAATTACAGAGACTTAGCACAGGAAAGTCCGGAATTTCGAAAAGTTATCGAGGAAAGGATTTTGATGTACACATTCGTGAATGATCGTTTTATGCCGCCAGATGATCCGTTAGGTAGAAGCGGACCTACTTTAGAAAATTTTTTAAGAATTTCTCCTAGAAAATCAGATCCAGCGCCTCCTTGTCCATATGCAAAGGTATCGCTTCGTGCGTGCATCTTAACTGCTAAAACTATTGTTTTATGTACACTTAATTTTAAGTAGAAAAATGCCGCAATAATGCTCAGTATGTTATTTATTATAGAAATGCACCTATGGAAATAAATGTAAATTTCGGCATCCGGAAAGAGGTCCCCATCCTCAAAAATCAGTCACAGAAAAATTAGTAGAGCATGTGCAAAAGCACCTTCAAGCAAAAGATCCAAGTCCGAATGTTCTTTTACCAACAAATATATCATCCAATGTGCCTCAACATCAACCATTGTGCAAGACTAGATCAGCAGTAACCGCTAGTGTACAACGATTACCTTCAGTTACAAAAAGTAAATCTGTAGAAAATGTTGCTATCGAGCAACCAAAAAATTCGGGAGTACAAGGAACGCAAACAACCTCTGCTACAAGTTCTCAAGGTAATAATGTACACGTTGTTGGGATTGAAAGGGTAATAATATTTTATAGTAATATTAGTAATACTATTTTTAGTAATATAAGCTACTAATAATTAATAATATTAAACTAGTAATTTATATACTGACCTTTACTCTTTTATCCCCCCAATCAGAAATTTAATGGAATAATTTCTGTATCGGCACAATTTTTATTGGTAGGTTATCATTCCTCCGGTTGGTCAGCAGGAATAAATAAACCAGTACCTAACAAATCAGACACGGAACCACCAAATATGCACAGAAAGCTTCAGAGACAATTGACATTGAATCCAATTTACGATCCTCGACTACGTCGATCAAGTCAATACCAGCAAGCATCATCAATGAATTCATTGTCACCACAATCTGCAGTTGTATCTTCTAGAATACAACATAGACCTTTAACCAGACATTCTAGTAATGAATCACCTTACAGAGTTGACATGAAGTGAGTATTTACTTTATTTTTAGATGAATATTTAGATTTTAAGGGTGCGCAGGAGCTACGGCCGAACTCTGAACTGATTTCAGCGACAGTTGCGGAAAAATTAGGAAGCTTCTGAATAAGGATAAATAGATACTTGTCTCTCTAACATTGCTGTGACAGAGAGGGTGATACAACAATAGCAGGAGGGGCGAAGACAGAGCGATAACCAAGCCGCTTGCTTTTGCGATTTAGTTTATTCCACTTTTGGAGCCGAAAAAGCAGTATTTTCTAATAATTATTTTTTTTAAATATTCCTTGTATTATTCCGCAGGGAAGTACAGATCCTTTTTTTGGAAAAAGTGCCCACACAAAAATTTATTCTATGAAAACATACTTTTATTTTTTATAAAGTTTCAAAAGCGAAGTTGCAAAATCGGGCTTTGTATTTCCCTTCGAAATGTTATAAAGAATATTTGAAAAAAAAAAAAAAAAAAATCACGAGAAAATATTGTTTCCTTGCCTCAAAAAATGGAATAAACTAAATCGCAAAACCTAACGGCTTAGTTATCGTTCTGTCTTCGTTCCTCCTGCTATTGTTGTATCACCCTCTCTGTCACAACACCGTTGGAGCGGCAAGGATTTATCTATCCTTGTTCGGGAGCTTCCTAATTTTTCCGCAACTGTCGCTGAAGTCAGCTCGGAGTTCGGCCGTGGCTCCTGCATATCCTTAATATGTAACTTGTCTTGTTATAATCTTGAGAAAAAGATATTTAATTAATACTTGAAGAAGTTATACGCAGTATTAATAATATTAAATAATAATAATATTGATGAGGTTAAATGTGAATTATTTTTTAATACCTAAATAAAAAGTTTGAAGAAAAATATTTAATTATTTAGCTGGGATCGTTTTGAGGGAAGGCAAGGTCATCAACATGTGACACGAATCGCTTCGGCGCCAGAATCTTATCGAGCTTGGTTACCAAATAATTCAAATATGGGTTCGCCTTCACCGTCCAATCAGCAATTAGCTGCCTCAGACAGACAATTAAATGTTTCTGTACACCCGTTATACGCGGGCATGCCTTCAGATATGTTAAGAGAGCTTCTTGATATCAGATCACATATACTTCATCATTTAGCGACCGTTTTTCCTGAAGAACACGTAAGGACTGCAATGTTGATGCATCCATTCGAAACGGACGCAATAGAAATCTGTATTGCAATTTTAAAGATGTATCCCCAATAACAGAGTAAGGATCATTCTTTTTTTCATTTATTTAATTTGTATTTATTACATAAAAAATAACAAAGTGTAACGATGAGATTAAAATTCGAAAAGTATTGTGATATATCCATTAAAATTTTTATGAAATAAACAAGCAAATAATTTCTTATATTAGTTAGGGTTTCTGTTTTTCTTTTTCAATGTAATAGCTTTTTGCAGAATCACGTAAAAATTCCTTCAAAATAGGACGTCATTTCAACGTTTTTTGGGACTTCCGGAGTATCTGTCATCCATGATGGAGCATCAACAAATAAAATAAATGCCAAGTTACAACAAAATGAGTAAAATGCAACTACACTTGAGTGATTTCTAAGTATCATCTAGATAGAACATATTAAGTTAAGGTAGCAATAAATGAGAAACAGTAACTAATAATAATTCCAACCACTGTTACTTCGTAATGTGCTAATCACGTTTCCGACCATCACACATATAAAACGTATGATTCTTGTAATTTTCATTGTCAAGAAAATTTTGATAGGAAATCAGTTAATTTCATTAATGATTTTCGCGAATTAAACTAATTTTATTCTGAAAAAATAAATAGATTCGTGTGGTTCTTCGGTTAGCGGCATCTGATGTCGGCGAAGCCATCATGGTAATAATATTATCAAGATGAGAATGTTCGAAACTTGGTAACCTCGTTTCCGTGAGTGCGAGAGAGAGGCTCTTATCCGAAACATAAAATTCGGTCGAGTAAAGTTGCCTTCCCTCAGCGGCAGCTAATAGCAGAACGAGCTGCGGCGTTATAGAGCCTTGCGGGCTCTATAGTGGCATGCGTCAAAATACAAGGAACATTTTAAAAAAAGAATTATGAGAAAATATTGCTTCTTCGTTTCAAAAAAAGGCATCATCAACTTACATGGAAAAATCATACTTCTTGCCTATCGCTCTGTCTTCGTCTCTCCTGCTATTGTTATATCACCCTAGGGATGTTCGATTCCAATTAGATTCTTTCGGTAAAAAAATCGATCTTTTGAATGGATTCTTTGGTATTCGAGTTTCCCCAGAATCGATTCTTTCATGTAAGAATCAAAGAGTAGGTATACCAAGAGGCAACACTCTGAGAGAGAAACTGATTTGAGAGAGAGATAAGGTATACAACCAATTTAAATTTAAATGCCTACTGGGTCCCATTGCGCATGCGTGGCTCATCACATTTTCGCTGAACTTCAGTGATCCACGCATGCGCGTCCAGCCCGACCCATCTAGCAGCACTGTTTTTGTTTTCGGTATACCTGGGTATACCAGGTTCTTTAATCAGTAACAATAATAGCAATAGCTTTCTAGAATTCAATTATTCACTTTATTATTTATTTTATTATTTCGCCGCTTACCGAATGTCGATATGGTACGGTATAATTCCTGATAAAACATTTTTTTCCACATTTCTAATCTAGTGATTTCGTATTTTCACTTCGACGTTACAGAATCGCGTGAACAAACTCATGTGAGATGAAAATGCGAGAAGTGAGTGAACAGGGCCCCCAAACCAGTGATGCCAGGACGTGGGATTTTCTCCCACGTGGGAGCCTTCGTGCGCATGCGCCTGCTGACGTCACAGCTCGACGGCGGTTGTTTTCATGGACGTATCTATGTGCAACAGTAGGTACGCGTAAGGGCCCCTTACTAAGGGACCCTTCTACCGTATTTCAATTGTCACGGGGGTCTAACGATACCCCATATTTTAGTGAAGTATATACGTTACTGAGGATTAGGTAGTGCGCATGCGTGGGAAAAATCCCACGTCCTGGCATCACAGCCCCAAACTACCGTATTTCGCCTGAAGCTAAATATAGTTCTTGTGCACCACTAGCAGGGAGCGCTGGTGTCGCTACTCACATATATATATCACGTCGGTGAAATACGCACACAATAACATGGTCCTATATAGTGTTTATACTTATAAGCAAAATTTATTTAATAATAAAAATAAGTTATGGCGAAAGGAAAAACAGTATTTACGAAAAGAATAAAATTTATTACAATAATATTATACAATTTCAATAAAAAAAGAAACACTTATATAAAATATATTAAATATACACACAAAATACACACAAAAGATATTAAAAGAATATACAATTTCGGTACATGTTTTCATTACAAGTTAATAACATATTCTATAAAAATTATACAATCAATTACCTGGTAAGTGATACATTGAAACCACATACTGTGACAGTCTTTTACACAGAATATATAGCTGTTCAAAATGTAACATGCCCACAGTCCTTGACCGCAGCTCTTCCAAAGAAATACCTAATAACACTGGCCTGCTGCGTGCTTCTATACACAGCAGTGCCTGTGGTCCTTAAGCAACGTAAACGTACATCTCCCTTTCGCGGTACAAAGTTTCATGCTGCGTTTCCTCCTGCTATTCCTCCTATAAGCATATATTGTACCGATTAGTTTATCACCTTATAATTGCAATGTTTGAAACACAATATATTAATAATATGTATATGAACACTTGTAATCAATAAAACATAACCATGTACAATCCTTTTTTGAATTTTCTATATTTTTATTAAAATAATGGGTACTACTTACTTCATTCTCATATCCTCTTGTTGATGCATTTTACAATATCTTACAAATCAAGCCAAACGATGGCAATGAATTGGCGAGAACGTGATTTCTTATTTTGTATTGCAATATCGGTCACCGCAGGTCACCGATATCGGTGATTCAAAAGATACATGTAGAGAAGCGCCGGTAGCGCTCCAAGTAGTGGTGTTCAAGAACTATTTGTTGCAGAATCGCAGTAAATTGGAGGGAACGTGACGTCACGATTTCTTACTTTGTGTGCAATATCGGTGATTCAGGATACACATGTGGGGAGCGCCGCTAGCGCTCCAAGTAGTGGTGTTCAAGAACTAAAATTGGCTTCAAGTTCACAAGAGTAGAGTTTGGGCACAGTATATACTGTGGTTTGGGCACAGTATATACTGTGGTTTGGGGGCCCTGGAGTGAACTCGCTTGAATTACAGAATCGTTCCCCTGATTTAAACTATTTTATTCCTTAGTCAAGCACTTAGAAAAGCAAGGATGCATTGTCATGACATGGAAAAGTGGCGAATTCTCAATTTATTAAAACCAGAGTTCATGTTGAGGGTTCATATCGCTGTTGTATTTGGTAATGTTCAGCTTCACTTTTTTCTTCAAACTTGAAATTTTTATCGTTGTTTCTACACAAAATGGCACAATTTAAAATTAAATTTTATTTAACAGGTGAATTGGACGATAATGCTTTAATTGTAACAGACAATGGAATGGTATATGCCATAGGAACAAATTCAAATGGATGTCACGGAACTGGTGATACTAAGAGTACTTTTTATCCAATTAAAGTTCAAGGATTAAGCGGAAAAGGCATAAAAACCTTTGCATGTGGCAAAAATCATGTATTAGCTCTTACAAAAACAGGATTGGTACTCAAAACTTATAAAATCATAAAATATTGTTAATAGTGTTATTACTGTAATGCAACATCGGTTAATATTTACATAAAAGGTATATGCATGGGGATATAGTACGTATAGTAATACCGGACAATGTTTGTCACCAACTCTTCTGGATAATAATTTATCTAACAAATGCATTGTTAATATATCTTGTGGAAGTTATCATTCCCTTGCGTTAACCAATAAAGGAGAGGTAAGATAATTAATTTTCTTTAAAACTAATTGAGAATTGTGTGTATGTTATATTATATATATATATATATATTTTTTTAAGCTATATGCATGGCAAAATGCTAGTATGCCAGACAGCAAATTCACACAGGTGGCTTCTGTGTTAAACAGCAACTATACTAGCATTACTTGTGGTAATGAATTTAGCATGGCACTTACCGATAAGGGGAAAGTTTATGGTTGGGGTCAAAATAATGTTGGTCAGCTAGGAGTTGGTGATTATAGTGATAGGCGTGTTCCTTGCAAAGTAGCAGCACTTAATGATGTAATTGGTAATATCAAATTTTCTGTAGCTCAATAAATTAAAATTTTTTGTAACTCTAATGGTATCTGGTTTTTCAATTATTTTTTATTTTTATTTTTATTTTATACATTCATTTATTTATTTTTCTTTTTTTCAGTAAAGGTAGTTTGTGGTTATACACATACTCTAGCTTTGAGTGCTAAGGGAGTTTTGTATGTATGGGGCGAAAATAGTTACGGACAATTAGGTCTTGGTAGTAAAGGGAATGTTTTTAGCCCAGTAAAGGTAACGTAACATACACTTTTGTTACAGAGTGTGAAATAATAAAGGTTTCTTTTGTTGAAGGTGAAAGAAATGGAAAAAGTACAGGATGTAGCTGCTTCATATCGTAGTCATATAAGCGTAGCTGAAATAGACGGAGGTATAGTGTATATCTGGGGACAGTGTCAAGGACAGAGCATTATAGTTCCAACGATCACATCATTGAAATGCTTGGATGATGCTTTTTCATATTATGCATGGCCTAGGGTGACATACCAGCCACTTATTTTTTATAAGGGAAAAAGTTCAAATTTAAAAAGCAGCCTGAGCGAAGCGTTTAATGATCCAGTATGTATTCCTCACAAGTAATGATATTTTTACTCTCTTTGTTATTCACAAAAGTTATTTGTCGTTTGAAGACCACTAGTGATTTCAGTATTGAAGTACAAGGAAGGTCCATTTATGTGCATAAAGCAGTTTTGAAAATACGTTGCCAACATTTTAGAACAATGTTTCAAAAGGATTGGGAAGAGAATTGTAAAAGGTGAGTCAACTTCTTAACTTCATGTACATACAATTTTATTAATGCCGTTTCTTATTGTAGCACGATGCAACTCGAAAAATATTCGTATGATGTATATAAATCATTTTTAAAATATTTATATACTGACGAGATTGATGTATTCTCAGAAGATGTAATAGGTGAATATTTGTACATTTTACATGCCATTTTCTCAATTTTACGAACTATATTTTTTCTCTATAGTGGAACTTTTGGATATAGCCAATATGTACTTTGCAAGTCAGTTAAAAAGACGTTGTGTACAAATGCTGGTACAAAAATTTAAAGTGAACAATATAGTTTATCTGTACAGCATATCTATTAAATATAATATTAAGGTAAGCAGTATTCTTTATGTTATCGTTTATAGTACAGTATTTTTAAAGCGCTCTCATGCATATCATTTACTTCTTCAGGAACTGGAAACGTACTGTTTCAAATTTGCATTGAATCATATGACTGCAGTGGTGCAAACGTCGGATTTTGTAGAGTTAGATAAAAGTATTCTAAGAAGTTTTTTAATTAAAGCTGCTGAAGCTGGTGCTTTTAAAACATAGCTGTGATGTTTGTCATATGAAACAACTGCATTTTTTGTGGATACATGTAATTTGTGTTATGTTATGACTGAACTAAACAAATTTTATATATTTTTATATACAATAAAGGAGTGCATGTTTGTAAAGAAAAATTCGGCGCTTCACAAGCAGCAAACCGCGTCCTTTTTATTAAAACCTTGGAACGGATCATAACGCGTGAAAATATTTCACAGATAAAAAAATACACGAAGCAATGAAATTTAAGTTTATATAGTATTTTATAGTATATTTTATCAAAGAGTAGGTATACCAAGAGGCGACACTCTGAGAGAGATGAAGAGAACAATCAATTTAAATGCCCACTCGGGACCATTGCGCATGCGTGGCTCATTGCACTCATTGAATTTCAGTGATTCACGCATGCGCGTCCAACCCGACCTATCTGGCAGCACTATATATAACGCATTATCTACCATCATTTTACTATATTTTCTCTTTTTCAACTTTTCAATCTCGTTAAATTAATGTAAATGTGTCGAGAGCCAATGTTAGTAATACACAGAAAATTTAGGATACAAATAGATGTCTAATTATTAGAGATTGAAATGAAGTAAAGATAGTAAATCCAAAGTTGATTTGAATTTCCCGCTTGCCTGTACAACCAATTTGAAGGTACGGGCAATCGGCCGACATCAAAGGTGCCGCCGGAAGTATCACCTTTTGGTATATCTCCTCTTTGCTTAGTGCCTATATCACCCTCTCTGTCACAGCACCGTTGGAGAGACAAGGATCTATCTATCCTTGTTTGAGAGCTTCCTACTTTTTTCGCAACTGTCGCTGAAGTCAGCTCGGAGTTCGGCCGTGGCTCCTGAGTGAGGATAATTCAACAAGTTTCATGTAAGTAACTTGTAGTTTTATTTAAATATCGTAATTGGAGTTTTTCGGTTTCAAAATTGAAATTGCAATGAATATTGAAATCAATCAAGTATTTAGAATTTGTTAGAATATAAATTATTGTTCTTACGAAAAATAAGGGAATATAAAATTTATAAAAAATTATAGCATTCCTTCGTTTAGTTATCGATTAATTTTGAATTGTAACTTATTGATAAATTTGTTGATCAATCACATTTAAATTATTAATTATTTATTTCTTACTTCCATTAATAAATTTATTACGATCACTTAGTAAAATTTAATATTCAAAATTGCAATTCGTCAAAACTGTTTATGAAATTAGTAATTTTCACTCGATTCAGTAAACAATAAAATAAACAAAAGAAAAGATACATGCATAATATACGATCTTGGAAATTAGTGTTCAGAAGAACATTATTTCATTATACAATGAAAAATAATAACATTCAATTTACATTTTAGGCAGTATGGTTAAGAAAACTATAGTTTATGTAGTGTATACACAATATAATTTGTACTTCAATCAATCGACAAAAATTATTGATTATAAGTTGTATTTAACAAAATTTTCATATCTTAATAAACATACCATGTATGTACAACAAATTTTTATACATCTATTTCGTTGAAACAAAATTAATGTTGAATAAAATCACATACTGCTGTTTCGCTTTTATATGTATTGAATTCTTTTCGAATGGAACTTCGCTTCTGGCTTTTTTATTTTACAGATTTTCGTAACAGAATCGAATGTTAGGGAATCGATTTATTTTTATCATATCTCTCTCTCTCTCTCTCTGGGTATATTTTTCTTTACTTTATGCAGAAAAGTCCAGATATTATCACAGTTTCTCTTCCGCGTTGAAGTACATACATAACTTACTATTAGACACAACATTTTGTTTCCTCCTTCCCCTGTAAACATTACAAGTCTAATAAAACGCTACTAATCATGGGAGCTACCAAAACATTATCCAGAATTACCATTATTTTCTTAACTATTATTCAGCCGGTCAAGTTAATCATACAAAATTTCTTTTTGTCAGAAATTCAATTATTTCTTTTTATTTTACGATGAAATAGTGAATGTGACAGAAAAATGTAATTATAGATTGTTTTTCGTACACTTTTCACAAATATAATTTAAAATATACATTACTTAACACGTGGAATGGCGCGTGCTAATGTTTAACAATATCAAGATTTAACAATTTCAAAATTCACTCTTTAGTTTATTCCTATTTAATCTTATGGTATATGTTATAAAAACTGCTACGGATAATTTTCTTAGTGGTCTCTTTTCCAAATTTGAGATTGCAAGATCAATCATTTCTAAGGATGTCGGGTACCCGAAAAGTCGGGTTCGGGTCGGGCCGGAAAAGTTCGGGCGAGATCGGATGGGCTATCGAGATTCCCGTATCGCTCGGGATCACGAGAGTTCGTATGCACGCAGGTACATTCGGGTTCTCGCCCGATCTCGCCCGATCCTGTCCGAATCTTTCCGTCCTGCCACTAATCATTTCCATAAAATGCACGATCGTCAAAGTGTCAAGAATTAATGTTTCAATCTTAGAAAGATACCTTAGTATGCGCCAATTCGCTGATATTCCTCTTACTGTTGGGTCTAAAGATCTCGATACCATACAATCATTTTATTAAAAAACAAACTGGTAATAACCGTAACTTAAGTACTTAAACGATTAAGTTTCAGTATTTAGATGTACCTGTTATTGCTTGAGGCAATAATGCAAGAAAATTGGCGTACAATTTCACGGAAAACGTTTTGGTAGCACCCATCTTATTAACCGGACAATTTCTAAATTTAAAAGTCTTGTCCTAAGACGAATCGTTCTGTTGGCCGGAAGACTACGCGAATACAAGCATGAGGAAGCATAAATGTTCATTTCTGAAGTTTTTCAGTTTCAAAATAGCATAAAATAGTGTAATGCGTAATAGCATAATAAATGTTCGGTACATTAACTTCTACTGGACAAAATCGAAATCCATTACGATTGTACGTTCGTTATGGAAATTAACACGTTGGCTGCCACGGGGGTCACCGGTGACCGGCACCCGAAATTGTTTACGATCAAATAATTAGCGAAAGAAATGATAAAATAAACCACGGATAGCGTTAACGTTAAGTTAATAATGCTAGCTATCGAATTGAAAAGTTAAATTTGAAAATTAGTTGATTGTATTGTTAATAATTAGGATTTCAGCGTGTCTGATTACACACGTCCGTTTTCACTGTGGCAGTCAACGTGTTAAACAAGTTTCATTTCACACGTTCGCTAGAATTCTCATTTTACTTGTCTGCGAAACTCGTTTCAACGTATAATACGATATAAAATTTAGTACAACGTGTGACCGTTTTTGATTCAATGTCAATCATTTTCATATCGTAAAAAAGGATGAGAGTGGACGATTGTTGTAAATGAGTTTTAATAACGAACGCGTTACATATAACCAGTTGGACGTACTTAGATATACATGTATACTGCCGATAAAAAGTTTGGAACTGTCTGTCTATCAAACTTTTTCTTGACAATTTTTTTAAACGAAAAAAGAAAAACACAAGGAAGTGTTGAAAATTGAGAGATTCTTCTTCGAGCCATCGATGATCTACAATCTACGTGATAGAAAACTAATGATGGTATATATTTTATGAAAAACTAGTCCAACTTTGGTGATTACGACACTGGTCTTTTCAATCAATTTTGATTACGTATCCTTATTTGATCAATTTTGCACTCTAGTAGCATTAGATCAGGTGCTCTTGACAGTCAAAGAACTAGTCTCCCTCTACTTTCATGGTAGCTTCAAATAGCAAACGTAAAATGTCACTAGCAAATACATTATTTTTTCATTTTTCAAAAATTTCTTTCATAGAATGTACTCGTACAGTTTAATAATTTAATTTTGAAATATCTTCTAGGATATGTACATATATGTATATCTGATAAACACAGAAATTGTCATAATTTTTAAAATACTTAAAAGATTAGATCTTGATTTTCTTTATTGCAGCCAAAATTGTATTTGAGTTCAAATGCTGTTTTCAAATAAGGCAATGTAACAACCTAATGTCTAGCCTACTGTGAGATAGTATTTGTTACAAAGCTATTGCAAAAGTATTAAAAGATATTTAAAGTTAAATACTTAAAACATTGAAATCTGATACTTCCACTTCTGCACCTCCACTGATTGATAATTTAGCTTTTTATAATCGATTGCAAAACAATTTTGCAAATCGGAAGTTACATGATACATTAAAAAATTGTATGTTGGTATAAAAAATTGTATACACTGTCCAAAATACTCTGGCAATGTTACTCACTTTGAATACAACCGTTTTCAGAAAACTAAAGAAAATGGTTTTAGTCAGCAAAATTTAGTCAGAAAATTGTTTATTTTTTGCAGAAGATACTTGCGATCTATCGCTTGTACAGTAGTTCCAAACTTTTGGCAGGCATCGATCACTTAACAATACAAACTACACGTAAAATTGACAGAAAACACAATAGTGCGACTAGCGTTTAAAGCGCGCGATATTAACACAAATCTACATATGTAAATGCATAAGTTTTGGAAGCTTGAAGCTCGAAAGCCTCGCTTAAACGTAACAACAAAGTTCGTTCGTGCCATAAATCGTATCTAGGCCTTACATTAGGAAATCAGTAGGAATCTGTGTAAATTAAACTTAAAAGTTTCACCGTGTAATAAAATTTACATAACAGAATTTTCATATATATATATATTAAATACTTTAAATAATTGTATATCTGCATTTACGTATTCGTGTATTGGTATTTAGTAATACGTATACACTATATGATAGTTATTCTCTATATAGAATTTTAAACGTGTGCTTCTACGCAACAAGTGATTTTTTTTTCCATTGATTAATCTGAGGTCCTATCACTCCCATTTCTCTATTCTTACATTTCACCTAATAAATCAATATTATACATACAGGGTGTTTAGAAGCAAATGATATTAAATACAAAATATTTATTTTGAACGTGTAACAACCAGCGAAATAAAATGAAAGGACAGCTGTTTTAAATGGACCAAATAATGGAAAACAGTAATGCTGGTGTTAATTCAGAAGCATACCGCTATACATGGAAGCCTTCTTCTTTCATTTAATTTCTTACTATTTGTTGTTTCTTTGTAACAAAGATATTTTCTTATCGAGTTAACACGACACAGCAACTAAACTGAACACCCTGTTTATATAAAATAATAAAAACTAAATAACATTCTTGAAATGAAAATTTCTTACGCGTGTTATAAGTTATAAAATATAAATGCTTTTAAATAACAAATAAATAAATAAATAAAAATTCTTTCCAATGAAAATCAGTGACACACGTTAAACTTATGTTATCGTCATCCAGTTTGAATTTTAAGATTTTGATCCTGTTGACAATGCATGTGTACTTATGCCTATATACTACTTTTCTATACTCGTTTATGCTCGAGTCCAATAGTTGAACGTCATTTAAAACATACATGTATAGAGTTCTCGTATGCTACCCTGTGCTTTAGAATCTATAAAGACGTTGAAATGCGAGGAAATTACGTTTTACAAAGTTCTTTAACAAATCTTACAGATATCGAATTTCCTTTTTTCCCTCTCTTAAGGTTTCCCAAACGCTTGAATATTCACATCGACATTTCAAATAGGCAGTACAGTTCAGTAATATGTATTTTGGTCTGTTGTGCTGGCAACGAGGATATCGCTCTAAAAGATAACATATAAAATATTCTTAAATCAAATTCTACAACCTACCTTTAATTTGATTGTATAATAATAATTGAAAATTGATAACTAGATCTACAAAGCATCTTTAATTTGTTTATCTTTTAGAAAGAATCCTCTTACTTTTCCATCAACCAAATATATTGAACACATTGGCACTTTAATTAATTAATTTTAATTAATTGTACAATTTTTTTATGTATTTGGTTTGTATACTACCGTCCAAAGTTTTAATTGTACTTATTAACAGTAAAACAAAGCTGAAGTTTATTGATGGATAACATCGAATATCACCACCATTGTAATTCTATATTGCTTTCAATTTTTGCTGCCATTTATACAATTTTTTTACTGACTCTATATTAACGTAGTTTAACAATTATGAAATACGGTTTGAATAAATATACGAGAAAAGTATATCTACATTTAAAAATATTCCTTGTGTTATTTTGATTTTGGTAAATACAATCAAAACACCGGATGGTACCATATACTTATACTTCTTCCGTTCACAAAATTCTGTGGATATACGTATTTATGATCCACAAATTGAGTGAGCAACTCTATTTCAAACGGCAATATACTCTGATAAACATGTAATATTTACTATGACAATGTTTCAACGATACACTGATTCCGTTTCATCAAATACTGCCAAATGTACTTTCCGCCTTCAATATCAGATATCACATTCTATGATTAAATTGTTTTGCTGACTACACCAAGGCTTTGATTACAGCTTTTCATGGTTCTTCTATCTATTCTACCTCGGATCCTGTCCGATAAGATTTGATATTCGAGGATCTTATTATTACAGTAACGTTTAAACTACATAACTATTGCAAAAATTATGATCTCTCACTTTATGAAATTCTTATTTTGTTATGTAACAGACTTTTAAAGAATCTACGCGTATGCAGTGTAAAACAAAAATGGCACCAGTCTTAGGATCACTGAACCGATTTTCCTTGTACATTAATTTTTGGATCTAATATTTAAGCAATATAAAGGACTAATAAATAGTTACCACAATATAAGGTGCATGTAAATAATTCTATAAAATTTAAAAATCATACAAAATTAATAGCAGTAAAAATCGGTGTAAATATTAGATTAAGAAGTTTGAAAAGGTGTACGTTCTTCAGAAATGTAAAGACTGTAGAAAGTGTTCTCCAAATATCTGCTCCAAAATTAACTTTTGTCAACTAGATGTATAATTTTTGAGCGATATAAAAATGATTCTGAAAGCGTGAACGTACTGCATTATTCTCGATTCCTACCATTTAAAAAGTTATTCATACTAATTATAATTTCCTTAATTAATTAAAATGCACTTGGTGCATCTTATTTTTTCCACTATCATAAGTTTTAATTACAATCATACTTTCTAATGATTGTAAGATAAATTATTGATTTATGTCACATTCTCAATGCGACATATATAAAAGGAAAAAAAATTGTATCGTTCGTTAAATTATTATACAATTTGTGCGCATGATTTATCTCAAGCGCGTTACTTTGAACTACGATTACTTTCAATCAATAAAAATAGTTGGTCCACCTTGTATAGAAAAGCTGTCCAAAATAGAAAACGTGAAAGAACGATACTACTTTGGCGCATAATATATTATGCGGAATGAAAGGAAAAGCAACGCTAAAGAATGATATTACACGTTAGTGGGTGGATCCATAGCACAAATGATAGATTTCATTACGCTAGCAGCAGCTAAGGACGCGTAGGGCTGCCATTCTTTGATACGAGAGCCATCTTTGTAATCGGAAATACCTCGAATAACGGCGAAACTTTCACGGCAATTACCCAAAATACTTTCAACCACGGCATCCATCTCTGCGTCGAACGCGAGAGCTCCGAAACGGGCCGCAAACTTCTGTCTAAGTTGATCGTCACGAGCAATGTGTCTACCAGATGCCACCGGCGTTAAATGGATCCGTGAACACCCATCAACTCTAAAACACGAAAACATTTATTGCTGTGTGATTAAAAAAACACCAATAAATGAATTATTTATAATTAATCAATTTATAATTTTAATCAATATTCATATCATTTTGACAATCAATAGTATGCGATGTTTTATATAATTCATAACTATAAATCATTACAATACTAAAAAACAATAAACTTGTTGAAATATATAGGGTGTTTCGTAAATGGTGGGCAAAACTTCAGAAATAGATTCCTACTGCTTAGAGAAGAAAAAACAGTTATATCAACATAGGTCCGGAAATGATTAATTTCTCAGTTATTAAAGTTTTTGTGCCACAATTCTCGTCGCATCGTCTCAGAGGAAATGTTCAATATGCTCGCCTCCTGTCTTAATACAAGCTTCAGCTCGTCGTCTCGTTGAGCTTCGAACACGCTCCCAAATTCCTGGCGTGGCGTATACCGTCTGAAAAGCTGCCACAATTCGGTCGCGGATAGTTTCATCTATTGGAGACGAATACACTAAAGACTTTACATAACCCCACAGAGAGAAGTGACGAGAACTGTGGTACAAAAACTAATCATTTTCGGACCTATGTTGATATAACTTTTTTTCTTCTTCTCTAAGCATTAGGAAACCATTCCTAAAGTTTTGCCCACCATAATAATAACCTTTTATTTGTAGCATCTGCAGGTGCAGTGGGATGTGCAACTTCGATAACATCTCTTTCACCAATAGCCATGTACAATTTATCAGATTCCGGTGGTGGTGCTTTGAAATCATGTTCCGTTTGATTACTTAAAGCGTGTAAACCTTCTTTCAGGTACATTTGCCACGGAGGATTTGGTTCGTTCTCCGACTGAAAAAATTGTAGTTAGTAACTGTTTAAAATTTCTCTGTTTTAATTGTAACAGCTATAGAAATTTACTTGATCTCTAAGATTAGCAGCAATTTCTTGAAGGTATAAATTTGGTGGGCAGTATTCTTTGGTTTCAAAATGATAATCGCCGCTTTCGTTCATCTTTGCACTTTCACAATAAACATAGATGTACTTTTTATTAACAGGAGCAGGATATGAAACAACCACGTCACCGAGTCGTACATGTTTATTGTAATCTGTATAATGTGGCACACCTCCGCCGATACCGATTAAAAAAACGAAATCAACCTTTTGAAATGTACCTGGAAATACGTTAATTATTTAGACTTGAAATTGCCGGTAGCAATGATTACAGAAAATAAACTGCTTGAATGTTACCTAATAATCTAGTAGTTGTATTTCCTGCTGCAGTCATTGCTTCTCTTGTATGTCCTACGGTTGGTAACTTTGTGCACACAATTCTGTGTGCACCAATATTACCTAGTGTATAAACATTTGATTCACCTATAACAAAAATTACCTCGTATTATATAATGAAAATTTTATACCACGAAAAATTCTGAAATCTGTGTATGGTACAAGTGCACTGTGCTACTATTGATAGACTGGTATCAAATCTGTGTTATATGTGATTAAATTGATTAAAAACAAATCATTCCAAATAGATGCAATTGTGTTCAATTATCATTATCAGATATGCAATTAAATTTATCAGTATCTCAAATGATTTTATTTCTTTTATCTAATTAAAAGATGTATAGTGCGAAATTATTAGAATATTTTGAAAACAAAGTTTATGAAATAAAATATTAGTAACATAATAAAATTAAGTCGTCCATTCTTCAACCGCCGAAAGACATAAAATAAATGCGCATTTAATAATAATAAACTCAATTAACTATACTAAAGAGAATATAATATATCTTCGTTTTTGATGTTATTAACCAGCTTTTTAATATAAAAATAAAAACAATTATTCTAAGGAGTTAGTACCAGTCATAAATAAGTTCACAAAACAAAAAACGAATAAAATGACACATAACAAAAGACATACAAATAGCAGACGTAATTTGCAATAATGTTTGTGCGACAGACATAATGTAATTCGTTAACATTGCTGAAAGAGTAAAAAATTTTAAACATGGGTACATGATAGATGAGACGATGTTTTGAACAATTCCATTGCAACATAACATACTATTATCTTTGCCGTATATTAAAATAATATTTTAATAAAAGAAAACCTATTAGTGTACATTTTTTTGCACCGCAGTAGCTCTGCAGTGTTTCTTAGAAACAAGCAATTTGCAAGCTATAACGTTAAACGACATTGAAACAAAAAAAAAAATAAAACTATATTACAGACTACTTTACCAAAACGACATGTCACTCGCGGTACTCCGTCTGTCGCATCAGGTGAACTTGCCGTACCTAAAGTTTCATGCGTAGTGAAATATATGTTCCCAATATTTTTAGCGCTTTTACCATCGATTACCACGCGGTATTAACACTTTACTGGCCGGGTAGTTGCGCGAGTAACTTTCACTAGTGGCCAGTATTTTTTTTTTCTTTCAAAAATTGACAAGACATAATCGATGCTCTAACGTAAATGTCTGAATATTTGAAAAGCAACAAGGTAAAACCAACCGATATAAATATATCAGGTATTCTGGTTTCTTTCCAACAAATGTAGCGTTAGTGGCTGTTAACACACGGAAATGACGCCATTGTGGCGTCATCCGCCAATAAAGTGTTAAAACTAATATATTGTTCTAAAAACTGATTTTCCACGTAACATATCATACAGTAAATGTTTTTCAAAATAAAATTGAATACCTGAGAATTTTTTTTACAAACATCTCAAAGTACATTTTACATTTATTATGTAAAGTATACTAAAAAATCAATCAAGTTGAAAAAAAAAAAAAAGTAATGACATCATCTTTTACGTTTGATTATATTGTAAGATGGAAACAGGCATCTATATTCTTAAAACAATTATTATTTCTTTTTTTGTCTCGTGAAGAAAGAATAATTATGGAATGATGATACAAAAAATATATCTTACCAACAGTTGTATAACGAACGAACGTCTCTTTGTTTTCAATCATTGAATCGACTGCCAACTTTTCACAATACTGTGCAGTAATAATGGCTATGGTCGGTTGTTTTGCACTTGCCATAGTTGGCATTTGTTTTACGACCTAAAATAAATAATAGAAATATTTATCACGGAGGTAGTTACAGTTACAAAAACAGAATACTTAAATAAAACTTACTTGAACTTGAGTATCTTGCTGTACAACTCTAGTAAACGCTCCATGCTCCATTGCTTTAACAACACCCTTTTCTTGTAATTCTTTTAACTTTATTTCAACAGCAGAAGGATCCCATCCATGTTCTCTACAGTTAGTATTTATAATCATAAAATATGAATTTTTTATATATTTAAAATATTGATTGAAAAATAGATCTAAAAAAAATCTTACTTTGCCATATCAGTCACTGTTACTGGATTTGGATAAGCAGACTCAATAAGTTCCAATACTTTTTCTAATGTCAGTTCAGGTATTAGACCCATAGCTGTTTCATCTGTTGACACTATAAAAAACATTAAATGAGGTGATATTTCCTTAATAACGCATAAATCTGCAAAAATCATAAGTACTCTGTGATAAGTTATATGAGATTAATTCCAGGTAACAATAAAATTTGTATAAATAAATAACTACTATGTATATTGTAACTGGATGTAATATATTAGCCATGTGTACCATATTACACATATATGGTGAAGAACTACTTTCAATTTAAAATAAGAAGGCAACTTGTGATACTAATGCCTTTTTAGTATTGCTGACACAGAAATTAAGTCTACATGTCTCATATGGCTATAACCATGGGAACAAGGTAAAACTTCCATTGGATGCAATAGCATTGTGCTAAATTAATTAAAAATAAATTTTGTAAGACAACATGAAATGTTTTCTAATAAAAACCAGTATTTATCGAAAATTTTAAGTGATACTATATTATTACAACGATTAGCTATATGGGTTAAAATTTTATACTCCATTAAATAAACAGTAATAATACTGCATTTATAGTCATGCATTTAAATAACAAGCATCACATACTTCATAAATAAAGCACATGTAACTTAAATAAAATAGTTAAGAATGAAGAATTTTTTTCTACTTAATGATCAAAAATAAAAAAAAATAATTATTATAAAATGTAATTATGAATGTAACTTTTTCAATTTACAATTGAATCGCTACAAATTTCAGTTTTAGTTGTTGACTTTCAACGAAGCAAATCATAAATATTTAACGTTTGTGTTATTATGTAATGCGAAAGCTAAGGAGCATGTAGTGTTAAGCCAATGTTGTTATGGTTACTACTTTGTTTTGTGAAGCAGTAAAATATATATTTACCGGTCAACATAAGACAAAGCTGTTATCTTTGAAACTGATCACATTCTTTTCGCCTAACTCTGTCCTGTAGATTGTTCGCTTATTTTAAAACACAAATTTCATGTAATATTTTATATTTCAAACAAAAATTTTGTAAATAAAAAATCTTTCTGTATAACTTTTGACCGGCAAATATTAAATTGTTATTGTTTTTATACAATAGCCTGCATATAAAAACAATGATATAAACATAAACAAATTGTGATAAAGTATGCAATTTTTTCAACATCTCCAACCTGATTTCCAAATAATTTTCTTATATGGAAGTAGTGTGAATTGTATGTGACCAGTATCAGCTGCGAATAACAAAGATTAAAAACGACATTTTTATTTGATATAACAAAAATCATACATGTATGAGGAAATATGCATGAGTAAAATGATCAATATAAATTTTAAGTGCACACTTCCTTCAGTTGTAATGTACACTTGAGACACACTCCGCCAATATCTTTCAATCAAGAACCATTTAAACCAATGAGTCTAATCAAATAAATCTTGACGCTACTCCCAACTTGAGGGTTATTTCATTAAAATGAGAAGAAACACATATCATTAAATGATAAAATCAACAACTGAAACTAGATTTTGATATCAAATTAATTTTTCATTATCTATCAACATATTATTACCTTCAACATAAATTAATTGACCGCAACTGCACAAAAGAAAAAGTGTTACTTACATGGCCTAGTTGGAAGAGTGATCGGTTCTTCAAGCTGTCTCAATTCTACTTCTATTTTTTTAATAGTAGGATACTTGTGCAACATTAATTTCATTATTTTCTTTATAAATCCAACATAATCTGTAAAAAAAAAAAAGTTAGGATTAATACATTTTTAAGTAATTTCAATCTGATACAAGAACTTAAGGGTAGGACCAACAATATACAGTTATACTGCTAAATTTAGCTAGTTGCTCTTTGGAAATCATATAAGTAACAAAACTTTTTCAATAACTATTTTACCTCTTGGAAATTCTTGTGGGCTGACTAATTCTCTGAAAAATTCTTGTGCCACAGTAGCATGTTCACTTTCTGACAGCGCATCCAAAAACCAAAATTTAAGAGTTCTTGATTCTTGAGTATGCTTTCCAGTTTGGGCACTCACCAAAAATACTCTGAATTGCAGACAAAGATGTGCTGGATGAACTTCACCATTTGTAACTAAAAAAAGTTTATAAAATTAATTTTTCAAGTATTGCAAATACTTTGATTCATTGAAGAGTTATAACACATATATATATGTACCAGAAACTGCTTGCTTATTAATAACTATTCCTTTGTGATCCCCTCCAGCGATATGAACATTGTTTTCATTTCCATTTTCTGCCAGCGGTTCTAAAACTTGCCTTTCTATTATAAGTGCTGTAGAATTTGCAGTTTTACTTTTTGGAGTCATGACAATGTGTTCTGGAAAAAACAAGTTAGCAAAATTGCTTAATATTTTGTAACTTCGTGTAGAAAAAAGTACCATAACAGATACATAAATTATTGCCATCTGTTCTATTAAAATGCAATATATATTTATGATAGGAAAAAAACATATTTTGAGAAGTTAAATTCTACTTTTAAAAACTTTATTTTAAAACAAATTAAAGTTATTAAATAAATGTTTTATACCAACCTGGTTTTTTATTATCCATCTCGGTCATTGTTTTTCTTATCTTGTATGTATATTTTGATAAGTATTCCTTTCACGATTTGAATAAATCAAAAACAGTTAATAAAAGTTTCACTGTAAATCAGTGAAGAGATACTTCAAGCACAGACTCGTCTGTTCAACCACCAACGGTCAGCCTTCTACTGTGCGACTTTTTAACCGCCTTTCTTTATAGTCCCACTACAGAGCACTGAGAGTACAGTGTTCGCGCCTGTCAAAATGAGAATTCTATGTAACCTCTTTGCTCTGTGTGATCATCATTTCCTCACGTAAACAGAACGAAAGTAATTATTAATGGGCAACGCATAGTAGAAAAATGCACTATGTGTATTGATATAGAAAATAGGCGACACTCAGCGATCGACTTGAACACTATCATTAAAACAATTATCGATCCAAATAGTGACACATGACACCGCCCTACGCCATACTTATATTTAAGAATGACGTGTATTTCAATTCCATCATCAATGTTTTTTGTGGACGATTAGATGCATCACAACTGGTATATTGTGACGTCAATATTCATGATTATAACTTATATCGTATGTAAGTTAAAATGCATGCATTTTGCATCAAACAATTAATATTGGTATTGATGATTTGCAAACAATAAAATTTAATGAAATTTTATAATAATGCATACAATAGATATGATTTATAAATGCAAATGCAACTCTATCGTGTAACGGTAACTTCTACTGCATTATACTCCAATGAACCATAAACATATAGAACAAGGTAATCTGTTAATAAATGCATTCAACCTGATAGGAAGTGATAACAGTATGTGTTACATACACATTTGCTATATTTAAGGTAACGTTCTAAAATAAGCAGGTTTTTCAATAAAGGGGTTGATTAAAAGTATATAAGTACATATATACATATATAATGTAAGGAAATAATTATGTAATTTTAAACCTTTGCTATTATTTAACATTCTTTTTTTTATCCGTATATTTTAATGCGTTTACAGCCGCGGTTTTTAAAAATATCTTTTTATTTAACGGTATACAGGACAAATAGTATTTTTCAATGTATCCCGTATTGAATTTAAATATTTGGCGGTATGAATAAATGTATCCTATAGTATTATAGTCAATAATTATTTCAAATGTTTTAAAATATTACTTTTTATGAAATTAAACAGTCATATTTGCGAAGTACTTGATAAATTTTGCAAAGTTAAAATCTTTGTTCAAAACAATTTGAATATTTTAAATATGAAATCGTGGTATTAAACAAACGTATTGAGAAAGTATAACAGTCAAAAGAAATCTTATGAGCAGGATTGTAATAGAATTATGTTACGTATGAGAAAAAAGAAAAAAATTTGTACATACATTGTAGACTGTAATAGACCTCTGTGTGAGGGAAAAGGAAATACACCCTTTTATGCATCTCTCTCAGGGCGCTACCATAGTTATATTTCTTTATGTTGGTAGACACGTGTGGTGCCCGCTAGTAACCAATTGTACCAAACCAAAGATACTTAGGAGTCCCTGTGGAGAGGGGAGAAGAATACTCCCACAGTATCCTCTGCTTGTCGTAAGAGGCGACTAAAAGGGGACAATAGTAGGGAGGGTATGGAGAGGAAGGAAGATTTAAAAGTATGGGAAAGAAGAAAGATTTAAAAGTACGGTAAAGAAGAAAGATGATAAAAGTACGGAACATTGTATAAGATTGAAATTGTGTGCGCCAGGGGCACCAACCTCTGGCACATAAATGACTATAGTTCGTTGGGCAGAAGTGGAAGTGAGTTCCAGAAAGCGCCGTCCCACGACTGAGAGGATGCGAAATGCATCCCGATACCGGCGTTAGAGAAAACTTGTTAGCATAGCATCTCCCTGTGGAGAGGGGAGAAAAATACTCCCGCAGTATAAATATTAGCAGAAGTATTTTTAAATAAATTTATTTCATTTTAAAGAAATACAATAGAAAAATAATAATATCAAGTTACAAAAAACTAACATAGCAACAATACGTAAAATAATTTTAAAATTAATACAAGAGTAGCTTTTATGAAGGCCGCGCGTTCCCCACCTCTGGCATAGATATTTGACTTTAGGAGTATTATGCACGTATATTAATTATACACATTTCATTTGTTATGAAAAGCAGTGTCATATTATCTGAAAAAACTATAACATTTTCTTGAAAAACAAAATTTGACTATTATATTTTTTAACATAATAATGTAAAAACAACTTATTTGCGCCTAAATATGTTTTCCATTTTATCATGTAATTTCCAAGCAAACAATTTTTTGTATAATCAATAGTTAATGCGGATACCATACATGAAGATGGAATAATAATGCAAACATATTTTCAAAAATATATATATATATATTTTATTTTACATCCTTACGAGTAAATATTTATATATATATTAACCACCTTCTTGTTACCACTTCTCCATCCCCTCTGCCATCGCCGTGGTTGATAATACTGTTGCTGTTGCCGCCACTGTCGTTGCTCTACTTGTTGCTGCTGTTGCCGCAGCGGTTGCAGGGCCTTGCTTGAACTCGAGCGACGTCTTCTTCGCTGAAACCAGCGACGTCTTGCGCGGTGTTCAGTCTGAAAATGATAAAATTGAATAAATAAAGTACCTTTAACACTTTCCGTCCGGGACCGAGTAAATTTACTCCCGACGAGATTCAAAGGAGGTCGAAAAATCACTCAATCTTGAAAAAACATGTAATTTGATTTGATGCCCGGCTCAAAGTATGCGCTCCTGAACGCTCGAAACATCAAAAGAGAGCCGCCTCCTAATTTATGATTTATGGCTTTTCCTTTTTATCTCGACTGAGTTAGATCATGTTACCCTAGGACTGAACGTGTTAACTTACCATATTTTGAGATTGTTGTGGCACTGATGATGGTTGTTGTTGTGACTGTGGTACTGATGATGAAGGTGATTGTTGTTCAGATTCTGGAAATGATGATGGCGGTGATCGTTGTGTTGATGGTGATCGTGATAGTTCTGGTGGTGGTGATTGTTGTTGTGGCGCTAGTTGAGGTGATGTAGGCAATGGCGGTGCCGGCAACGGAACAAATGGCAGAGTTCCATCACGGAGATGACGAAGGACCTCTTCTATTGGAATAAGTGGATCTTGTTTTGTCCATGAAACAAACGATCGAATGATTATTTGCATAAACATAAGTCGAATTCTTTCAACATTTAATTATTATAAATAACAAATATTACCATTAATATCCTTTTGAGCCATTTTTCTCTGAAATCAGACAATAAAAGAAATGTTAAATGTCATATTAAACTTTGAGTTAATGAATATTAATTGAAAATACTTGTATCTATTTATATTGGAATTTGTTAAGAATGTACTGATACTAAATATACGTAATAGCAATGTAAGAGTTAAGTAAAAAAAAAAAGAGTAATACTGCACAATTTAGACGTTATCACAGAGTTTCATAAAATTGATATACAGTGGCTCATGAAAGTGTTCGAACGCATACAAGAAATAAATGAAACAATGAAACGCAAGTGTCAGGATAATATGTACAAAGTTTCAAGCCAATCGAACAATATACAGTGATTCCTCTTTAATTGTCCATTGAAAATTCTCTTTAATTGTCCAGGAGTCATCCCCACCACAATTAGAGAGACTTAAATATCTTATTCGGTATTGGAGTGAAAAGTTGTATGCTAGGAGTGGTGGGGGGTTTGGGAGCGCGAAACCCCCGACTATATATCGTGTTTTTTACAACGAAAATTCGCTGTAGTAGTAAGGGTAGAGAGCGACATTTTTTCAAGAGGAAAAAGTTATTTAAAATATCGAATTTTACAGCGTGTATTAATTTCATGAAAATCGGTGACGACGTCCAAATAATGCAATATTACTAATAAAATGAAAAATTGTAGTTCAGCGGAAAATGAAAAAATATTTTTTTAGAATACGATAACTGGTAAACATAACTATGTAGGATCAGAAAAAAACGGCAGAGTAAACTAGAGTTATTTAGGAATGTTCACATAGCATTATCCTTCGCTAATATTTTTCAGTTTATTTCAAAAAGTGAAAGTCTAAGAAAAAGTCTAATCATAACACATGATAGAGGTAACATTTCTGTTGAGGAAAACGTTAAATTGGTACGAAATCATGTTTTGTCTCCAAGATTTTGGTTCAATAGTGTTGGGTCGCAGCAACAAGCAGGACAATGGCCATAAACGTCTGGTCCTAAAGTTTCAACAAATTAACAGATTTTACAACAGATTATCAATAGGTATAAAACCGTGCCGAGTCACTCTTTTAATCAAGACCCTCTGTCTCTCGTCGTCCAGCTGCAGCCCATAAAATAATCAAGTAAACCGGTACCGTTCCGACGCCGACGTCACCCGTGTACCTGAAGGTCAGGAAAAACCCATAGTACACGGACCTTTTAGTTTTCCCCTTCCGCAAGGTACTCTATACCCACCCCCAGATTCCACCTGGGTCTGTTCCCTTTCCTCCTTGTACCTTGAACCCCCTGTTTTTAAAAACTATCGAAGCTTGAGAAGCAAATCAATAGTCGAGTCGATCGGACAAGCTCCGAATTCTGTAGTAACTCAGCGAACCGTCAGACCTTATACAGTATACACTAAGCCTGTACTATTGTTTTTTAATATATTTGTTAAACTGTACACACTGTGCAGTTCTCGTTGTTTTATTTGGGAATCAATGACACCATTGACCCTCCCACCTCGCATTAAACTAAATGTGAGGAATTAACATGGTCCTTCGAGCCGGATACACGCATTAGTGAATGTCCAGTGATTGTCGAATCGGGTCATTGACGTCTTCGGGAGTGAATATCGAACATACATACAATATATCGAAACTGTCGCGCCGATAGCAAGTGTCGTGCTTTCTGGCAATTGTCGTAGTGAGTCACGAGTGACTACAAAATCTTGTCGTTATCGTTAAAAATCAAGTTAAAGGTGAACAGTCGAAGTGTTGTGAAATTTTCACCTTTATATAAACTGAAATTAATTCACGGTGCCGTCATTCGTGAGTGATTGAAACAAAGTGGGACCGTACAAGATCCTGTCGCAGCTGAACTACAGCTGCGGTTCTCAACGCTCAGAACAGTGGACCACAAGAGAGAGTAGACAGAAAAACTCTCCCGCGCACCATATCGAAGCTTAACTGCATATCAGGGGGAAGAAGAGGATATCACAATCCAGATCATCCCAGAATCAGCCGTTTGATCATACGGCGAACAGGGATCTGTCATCATCAACCAAGGTTCAACGTAGTCGCAGCACACAACCTCACAGATCCGAAGTTCATCGTTAAGGTAGGCAAGTTATCGTACCACCAATTGATCCCATCCAGTAGTCCATATCCTCATTATATCGTCGCAATAATCTATTTGCTCGGGGTTAACAATTTCTGACATCGCGAAAATGGCTGAGAGTACACAGCAGCTCAAGGGCAAAATCGCTAATTCGAAAAGAAAAATCACTAATTTTGCAAGATATGTCGATGGATACGTCGCGGAACGTGATTCTCCAAGCCTAGAGAAAAGAATGCATGACATCGATAGGGAATTCGTAGAGTTCGGAAAACATTGTACAGAATTAGAAGCGATTGTGGATGATCTTAACCTCGCGAACACGTGTACGGAATACGAAGAAATTTATTACACCGCGTATGGCAAGGCCGCGTCACTCATGAAGGAACTTTCATCGCCCGCGAATTATCTAAACGAAGAGATCCCTTCAACGTCTTTACAAGGCCTTTTACGCGGATCCCCTACAAGCATTGTCCAAACCTCTAAAAGAAGTCTCCCGCGAGTAAATTTGCCATCCTTTAGTGGATCATATGAGTTATGGTTAGGGTTTCATGATCTGTTTAAGTCACTCGTTGACGACGACAAGGAAATTCCGGACATTGAAAAATTATATTATTTGAAGGGTTGTCTAAAGGATGAGGCCGCGGAAGTCCTTGCATCGATTGAATTGTCGTCGGAAAATTACAAAGTTGCTTGGGGTCTGTTAAAGGAACGATATGACAATCGAAAGATTATTCGTCAAACACATGTCAAGGCGTTATTGAATTTAAAACACATTTCGAAAGAATTTTCTGTTCGCTCGCTACTCGACCAGGTGCAAAAACACATTAGAGCACTCGAAGCCTTAAAGGAACCCGTTGATCAGTGGGATGCTCTGTTAATAGAAATAATCGGTCAAAGGTTAAACAATTTTCTTCGTGAAAAATGGGAAGACTCCAGTTGTGAGTCGATGAATCCTACGCTTCAGGAATTGCTAACATTTTTACAACGCCGTGCACAATTTGAAGAGGTAAAGTCGTATCAAGATGTCGGAGGATCTCAGTTTTCGGAAAAGAAACCTTCTCATGCTCACACAAAACAGCGGTCACAGCACGCGTTCCCTTCGTCAACCATAAAGCACCCTTGTCCGCATTGTCAAGGAAAACATGCAATTTACGATTGCGAGACCTTTAAAAAATTATCACCGTCATCGCGTTTCGAAGCCGCAAAGGGGGCTAATCTTTGTATAAATTGCTTGCGGTCCAACCATCGCGTTATCGATTGCATGGGAGCACCATGTCGCAAGTGCCAGAAGAAGCACAATACTCTTTTGCATTTTGAAAGGCAGTCATCTGAGAAGACTCGCGTCGCAGAACCCGGCTCTTCGAGTCGATCCGTCGTCAATCTGCACGCCCAAGTTTCGTCAGAAGGGTTGCTAGCCACAGCTCTCGTAAATATAGTTAACACTCAAGGAGAATTTAAAACATGTCGAGCACTTCTAGATGCCGGAGCACAGGCACATTTTATAACCGAGGATGTGGCTTCGTTCCTAAAACTACCCAGAAAATTAGTGGATATTTCGGTCTCCGGTGTTGAAGATATTTCAACAGAGATAAAACACTCAGTATCAGCAACATTAAAGTCGCGATATAACAAGTATTCCAAGTTTGTCGAATTTCTCGTTTTAAATCAAATCACTAAAACTATACCCGCAATCGCGATCAATCAAACAAGTCTCGATATCCCGAAAAACATAGTCTTGTCGGACCCTAAATTCTATGAGCCGTCGAAAATCGAGGTGCTTATCGGCGTCAAATTATTTTATAAACTTCTATGCGTGGGACAAATTTCATTAAAAAACTTCCCTGACGCCGTCTTGCAAAAAACCCAACTCGGTTGGATTGTAGCTGGTGAAATACATAATCGTCCATCAAAGGGTAACGTTCGATGTCATCTTACAAGGCATTCAACTCCCTTAGATGCAAATCTCACAAAGTTTTGGGAATTAGAGAACGTTCCCTCAACCAAGGTATTGTCCAGGGAGGAGCAAGCGTGTGAAGCGCACTTTAAAAGTCATACGCAACGCGATTCAGAAGGTCGGTATATTGTCAGGCTACCCTTTAATGAGAATAAGGATAAATTAGGCGAATCTCGTTCCATTGCTCTTCGTCGTTTTCACTTTTTAGAAAAACGTTTTGAAAAAAATCCTCCGTTAAAGGAACAGTATTGCGAGTTCTTAGACGAGTATAAAGGCTTAAATCATTTGTCGTTACTAGAAAATAAAACCCCCAATATGCCTGGCTGCTACCTTCCTCACCATGCGGTACTAAAAGAAGATAGTATCACCACAAAGATTCGTGTTGTTTTCGACGGTTCCGCGAAAACTTCATCTGGCACATCTCTAAATGATACATTAATGGTCGGTCCTACGATTCAGGATGACTTATTCACCTTATTAACTCGGTTTCGATCTCGCAAATACGCTCTCACCGCTGACATAGAAAAGATGTACAGACAAATACGAGTGCATCCGGACGATGCTCTATATCAAAGAATTTTATTTCGTAAACATCCAGATGACAAGGTCAATGAATTCTGTCTCAATACCGTTACATACGGCACTTCCAGCGCTCCCTTTCTCGCTATTCGCACTCTTCATCAACTTGCTGATGACGAAAGTGATCAGCATCCCGTTGCAGCTTCCGTGCTGAAGCGGGACTTTTACGTAGACGATTTAATAACAGGTGCAAATACGGTTCAAGAAGCCTCATTTCTTCGCGATGATTTAATCGCACTCTTACAAAAGGGCGGATTTCCCATTCGAAAATGGGCCTCCAATGACCCTTCACTCGTGCCCGAAACCTCAGGCAATCCGACCAGCATACATATGTCGCTCGATCCAACCTCTGCGGTCAAAACTTTAGGCATTTATTGGGACTCTCGTGAGGACGTAATATTTTATAAGGTCTATACGTCGGATTCGTCAAAACTTGTGACAAAACGTTCAATTCTTTCGCAAGTTGCAAAGTTATTTGATCCTTTAGGACTACTTGGTCCAATTATCGTAAGGGCAAAAATCATGATTCAACTTCTTTGGAAGGCTGGAGTCTCGTGGGATGAATCAATTCCAGTCGATATACATACGGCGTGGTTGCAATTTAAAGAACAGCTACCACTCTTGAGTACTGTGAATTTTAATCGGCTCACTATCTCGCCTAACTCTGTCAAAACGCAAATGCATGGCTTTTGTGATGCGAGCGAAAAGGCATACGGGGCGTGCATCTACCTGCGGTCAACCGATGTTCACGGTAACAATTATCTTTCGCTAGTGTGTTCAAAATCGAGAGTGGCTCCAGTGAATCCGCTGACATTGCCACGTTTAGAGTTATGCGCTGCCCTTCTGTTGGCACGTTTGTACACAGCAACTAAGCTAAGTCTGCATCTTGAAATCAGTCAGGTTTATCTGTGGTCAGATTCCACGATAACCCTCCATTGGATTAATACAGAACCCCATTTGTTAAAAACCTTCGTCGCGAATCGAGTCGCGGAGGTTCAAAATCTCTCAAAATCTTGTGAGTGGCGACATGTGCCGACGCAGGACAATCCTGCAGATTTAATATCGAGAGGCCAAACGCCTCAAGAATTCCTCAATACAAAAATATGGAAAAACGGCCCTCATTGGCTCTCCCGCGATGAAAAATTCTGGCCGGAAGAGAAGGTTCACTTTAGCGACCTTCCAGAAAAACGCAATATTATCGCTTCCCCAGCTTCCATAAAAACGCCGCTTTTCGGTGAAGACGTTGTAAAGAGGTATAGTTCATTAAAAACCCTCAAACGAATAATTGCTTACGTGTTGCGTTTCGTCCATAATATAAAAAATAAATCACAAAAGCATATTGGTCCTATCACCACGATAGAAGTCGAGGCTGCTACTCGAATTATCGTTTTAATCACGCAGTCAACCGCCTTTGCAAAGGAAATTCAATCGCTAAATGTCAATGGGCGAGTTGACAATAAAAGTCGGCTGATCCCATTAAAACCCTTTGTAGACAAACAGGGAATCCTTCGAGTAGGTGGCAGACTGATTCATTCAGAACTGCCAGAAGAAAAGAGACATCAAATTTTGCTACCCTCTGATCACCACGTAACCCGCCTTATCATTCGCAAGGAACACGAAAGGCTCAAACACGCGGGAACCCAAGCAACCTTGTACTCCGTTCGCGAATTGTTTTGGCCACTCGACGGCCGAAATGTTACCAGAATGATTATTCACAAATGTGTTCGATGTTTTCGCGCGAAACCGCGGGGTATAGACTACATAATGGGAGATCTTCCACAAAGCCGCGTATCTAATTCTCGACCTTTCCTCAACGTCGGTGTCGATTATTGCGGTCCATTATACATTAAAGAAAAACGTTTTCGCAATCGCAACAAAATCAAGGTTTACGTCGCCATTTTTGTCTGCATGAGCACCAAGGCGGTGCACCTCGAATTGGTCAGCGATTTGACCACAGAAGCTTTTATTGCGTGCTTGAAAAGACTTTTCTCTCGGCGAGGAATATCAAAAACAATCTATTCCGATAACGCGACGAATTTTGTCGGAGCGAGCAGAGAACTTATTGCACTTTACAAGGCATTCCAATCGGCCGAACACAATAAAACGGTTCAGGAATTCTTAACGGGACAAGGTATTACCTGGAACTTTATTCCGCCACGGTCACCCCATTTCGGCGGTCTCTGGGAAGCGGCCGTAAAATCGTTTAAACATCATTTGATTCGCACTGTAGGAGACACGTTGTTGACCTTTGAGCAACTAGAGACTTGCATCATCGAAATTGAAGCAATACTCAACTCCCGCCCTCTCTCACCTATGTCTTCCGATCCCAATGACCTGCAACCGTTGACCCCTAGCCATTTCCTAATTGGTGGTCCGCTAACGAGCTTTCCACAGATGGACTTCACGGATACAGCTTCAAACCGTCTATCGGCCTGGCAACACGCACAAAAGTTGCGTCAACATTTTTGGCGTAGATGGCAAAAGGAATATCTGCACCAGTTAACGATTCGAAGCAAATGGCATTCGAATTCTACCCACTGCATCCAGCCTGGTCTTATGGTTGTCATCAAGGAAGATGACCTTCCTCCGCTGCAGTGGAAACTGGGGCGAATTATCGCCACCCATCCTGGTTCAGACGGCATCTCCAGGGTAGCCACCATCAAAACTGCGACGGGAGAGTATAAGCGCTGCCTTAAGAAGCTTTGTCCTCTTCCAATCGTGTCATCGTCCGAAGAAGACGACCAAAATACTTCATATGCACAGAACTGAGAGAATAACGCCCGACCGGTTAAAACTCAGTTGGGTGAACGATTGAACTTAAATTAATCTTATCCCTGCTATCGGCGTACCAACCAAAAGACTGTGTCTATTATTTTTTTGTGTGTCTTTATTCTTTTTTTGTTTTGTTTTGTTTGTTTTTGTCTCTGGTGGTGTGTGGTTGTCGGTGTATGTGTGTCAATATTTTCATATTGTTCACAATATTCGTATTTTGTATTTATACTTTATTTTTACTTTATTGTTTATCTCGTTCTTATCAATATCCGCATAGTATCCACATTAATTGCATCGTTTTATCAACTTGTATTATGATCTAGAGTAGATGTTAAGTTGTAATCTTGTATAGTGTATATATAATCTTGTGTACTCAGTTGTATAGCCATATCCGCGTTTTATCAAGTACACCGGCGTGCAGTAATTATTTTCGCGTTGAACGTGTCCGTTCAAGGGGGCCGGCATGTTGGGTCGCAGCAACAAGCAGGACAATGGCCATAAACGTCTGGTCCTAAAGTTTCAACAAATTAACAGATTTTACAACAGATTATCAATAGGTATAAAACCGTGCCGAGTCACTCTTTTAATCAAGACCCTCTGTCTCTCGTCGTCCAGCTGCAGCCCATAAAATAATCAAGTAAACCGGTACCGTTCCGACGCCGACGTCACCCGTGTACCTGAAGGTCAGGAAAAACCCATAGTACACGGACCTTTTAGTTTTCCCCTTCCGCAAGGTACTCTATACCCACCCCCAGATTCCACCTGGGTCTGTTCCCTTTCCTCCTTGTACCTTGAACCCCCTGTTTTTAAAAACTATCGAAGCTTGAGAAGCAAATCAATAGTCGAGTCGATCGGACAAGCTCCGAATTCTGTAGTAACTCAGCGAACCGTCAGACCTTATACAGTATACACTAAGCCTGTACTATTGTTTTTTAATATATTTGTTAAACTGTACACACTGTGCAGTTCTCGTTGTTTTATTTGGGAATCAATGACACCATTGACCCTCCCACCTCGCATTAAACTAAATGTGAGGAATTAACAAATAGTTTTGCATAGTACGCAGCAAGCGAAATAATCGTCTGCATTGAGAATAACGGTTACCGTCACACAGTCACACCACCGCGTGTTTTGTTTCCAATGCAGAAGAAAAATTAATGCGCACAAATAACTAAGGTTAGACTTTTTCTTAGTTATGCTTTTTGAAACAAATTGATAGGTATAATCAAAGGATGGTGCATTTCGAACATTCTTTTCACTGTGATTCTTATTTACAGATATTTAAGTAAAGATTTTGCAAGAAGTACAAAACATCTTCAAAGTTGAACATTTGTCATTTTTATTTAAAAAATTTAAAACAAACAACTCTTTTGAAGTTATTCATTAAAAATCCACTGGAAACAATGCCGAAAAATCTACAAATAGTCACAAATATGAAAAATTACGCTGCAAAATATTAGTATTATACAAACACGTAATTGAATTATACGTATGTATGTGAATACATATAATGTTTGTTTAAACAGAATTGGTATTATTTCATATTTTTAATTAAGAAACACGTACCTTGCCTTCGGTGTGCAGCTAATTTTATGATCAACTTAATATAGCAACACGCATTCAACGTCTTCTTACTTCTATATACGTTTCAACGTCTCAACTGTAACTGTCGGACTGTCGGAGAAAGCGAAAATCGCCTTTCGCTACAAGTGTAAAATATTTTCGTGATTGGCCAGTTCAGAGGAGAAGGAGGCGGACCCTTTTCAAACGTTGGTAGGATAATCAAGTGGAGAAAATGGGCGTTGCAGAGTTACTGAGCCTACGGATCATTCATCGCAGGCAAATCTGAAGAAGATATGTAGTTTTCTAAAATTCAACAAAATTTCACGGTTTGATATGCTAACCCTGTACAATGTAATCGTCAACGAATAAATGTGTTAAGCAGCATATATTAGGTTTTGATCGGCACTATTATACATATCTATGTATATTACCAGAAACTGAAGAAAATAATAGAAATAGTAATTACCGCATACTATTTGTATTAAGTTCATATTTTCAAGGATAAAAAATGTCATTGATCAAGAGATACAATCTTGTATTTTATTTACAATTATTAGTCAATATTAATTTCCGTACCCATTAACAATCTAGCTGTGCTAACACGGTTCCAATTTTCTGTCAGATTTCTTTTATCTCATGTTAATACGGTCCTACTAAAACTGTATTCCATAAATTAGTACAGAATTAAGGAAATGTAATTGTGAAGTTAAAATTTTTGTTTATATCAATTTTAGGTTTAATCCTTAGAATAGATGAATGTTTTAAATATGAAATCTTAGTAAATGTAACAGTAAAAAGAAATCTGATTAGTTCGATTGCAGTAAAATTACATTACATATAAGAAAATAGTAAATAGCTAACTTACTTTTATATATTTCTGTATACAGGGTGTCCCGTAACTAGTGTAGGAGCCGAAAATGGAGGTAGCTGAAACGATTCTGAACAATTTCCTTTGCAAAAATGTCGGATGGAGCATCGTGTTTGAATTATTAACAAAAAACGCTGAACCAATCAGAGCGTGCGTAGAATGCGCGCTAAGCCGTGATAGGGTAACTTCAAGCCGAGATGTCGGACTAGAACGAATCACGGCAAAGCGTGCGCTCTGATTGGTCAGCGTTTTTCGTTAATAATTTAAAAACGAAGCCCCATCCGACATTTTTGCAAAGGAAATTGTTACTTAGAATCGTCTCCCCTACCCCCCATTTCCGGCTCCCACACCAGTTACGGGCCACCCTGTATAGTAACAAATTGTGCAAAATTTGAAGATACACAGGAGGGATGGCCAAATTGCGAATTGACTTCTGGGATCTAATTTTTCTCATTTTGCATATATTGTACACAAGTAATACTTAATACGAATATTAATAATATGATAGATATTTCATTGCAATATTTTATATACATTATTGCATATAATAAAAAGGAGGCCACTTAAAATTACGTGGTAAAATGAAAAAGATGTTTAGGTGAAAACAAATTCTTTTGCTGTATTATTTTAACAGATATGATAATCAAGTTTTCTTTTTAAATAGAATGGCTGTCAGTAGTTTGGAATAACGTGGACACCATGAATGAAGGAGAGGTAAATCAAACGATACAAACATATCTTCAAAAATATGTATTTTTTTTTTTCTTTTTAATCTTACATATAAACGTTTACATTTTAAATTACATCCAATCGTCCGCCCATTCGTCCCCCTGTGCGCCCCCTCCCAGTCGCCATCCTCGATCACACCATGGTTGCTCTCTTTTTGTGATTTGCTCCTCTTGGATCGGTTGCTCCTGTTTTATTGGTTGTTCCTCTTGTATTGGTTGCTGTTGCTGCCGTTGTTGTTGTTTTTGCTGCTGCTGCAATTGACGCAGCAATTGTAGACTCAGTTTAATCTTCTGGCGACGCTTTGCTCGCCGGATCCGGCGCTGTTCGATCTGGAAATGATAAAATTAAATGAAAAATTAGTTTAAAGTGGTTATTTCTTGCAATCGGAATTATTCGCTATAGAAGAATCAGCTATGATCACTTTGATCTTGACATACGTCGCAAAGGACATGATTCTTATAGTTGTTGAAATATTCACGAAAAAAAGGTTCGCGTAACCTCTGCAAAATGTCGAATAAAACTTTTGCTTCGTGTGTTTATTGATTTTTTGTAACATTAATGAAAAATCATAAGAGACTACCAATTAACTTATTGGGACCTCAGAAACATACAATGAGCTACAAAAGCGTTTATACACACTCTAAAGCAGGATTCCCCTTTCTGATATTGGACCAAATGACTTGAAGTTGTTTGAGACGCTAGAAGGATTGGTTTATTATTTAGATTTCAGAAAAGTCGCAATTAATCGGAATCATGAAGAAAATAGTGACAGTTGTTTTTTCACAACTTTTTTATATGTACCTGTAATGAAAATTTAAAACACACCTTTCGTAGATTTAAATAACTGATATACATAGTGAAAATTTCATCGAAATCAGATAACATACAATCAGGAGTAGGAACAATGCGATTTTTGTTATTTTATCTATTGTTAAAATGATTAAAAATTATTTTTTAACTTACCACTTGAAATGGTTTTGGTGTTTCTGGAAGCGGTGGCAACAGTGTTTTTGGTGCTAATGGCAGTGGTGTCGGTGGTGGCGTTGGCAGTGATGTTTGTAGTGGTGGTGGTGGTGGTGGTAACAATGGTGTTTGCGGCAGTGGTGGCAAGTGTGTGTGTGGTGGTGGCGGCAATGGTGTGTGTGGTGGTAGCGGAGGCAATGGCGTCGCCGGCACCGCTAGCAACGGCAGAGTCTGGTAAAAGACGGGCTCCATTGTGACAACAACAAATCCTTGTGCTGCACACGAAACAAATAGTATCCAGTGATTATTAGCACAAAATATAAATTGTATTTTCTCGTTATACTTATAACTTTTAAAGACGTTATACAACTCGACGTTTTAAACAACTTTAGTTTTTCATGAAAATGTTGAACTTATAGTTTCCGAGATAATGACGAAACAATGATTCTTACCATCATAGGGAATTCTGCCAACATGCACGTGTCTGTGATCATGCGATTGTCGTTCTTTTCCTGTTTCTACAAATGCGTCATGGCAGCCGACAAACTGTCTGTATAACAAGTGAACTCTTTGAAACGTAACCTATAAGAATCAACTAGAAATATGTTATAAATTGACGATCAAATGAGAGTTGATTCAAAAACCTAATAACTCGATTGCACTATATTGTAAAACATTGATTGTATTAACCATTGTACTATATAACATATTTCTAGTTTCGTCTTCTGAGATACTTTTCAAACAGTTGGCAGTCGATACATAATGTTTGTCCGCTTTTATAATGCATTTATAGACTTGGTTGCCATAAGTGGAATTCTTTGCGGTGGTAAGGATCTTTTTTTCGTCCGCATACTCGGAAATCAGTACAACATTTTCGTAATAAGAAAGAGTTGTTTAAAGAGTCGAGTTTTCTGACATATTTAAAAATCATCAAAATTGATGAAGAAGTAACTAGTTTACAAACAAGTTCATCATTTTTTTTTACAACATTTAGTTACTATAAATCACACGTCTTACGGTTAACATATGTCCCTGCCATTCCGATCTGAAATGAGAAGATAAAAAAATGTTAAATTTCAGATTAAACTTAATTTCGAATTAATGAATATTAATTGTAGCTGCTGTTTTTACTACCGTTTTTGTATTGAAATGTTTTTAAAATACATTGGTATTAAATACGTACAATAAAAGTGTTGAGAACAAATGAAAAATTGTAGTTCATCGAAAATGAAACTTAAAATTATTCAAAATATGATAACTAGTAAATATAGTCTGCATTTTGGATCATATAGATCAGAAGAACAGCAGGATGAACTGTTTGATCGAATCTGAAGTTAACAATTTAAATTCGACTGATGAACTTACCAAAACACGAATTCAATGATCTTCTCAACTCTATGTCTCGTTTAAAACTGACGAGAAGAGCGAAAAACACTTTTTCGTTGGAAGGATAAACAGTTCTAGAGTGGCCCGTTCGGTGGGGAAGGAGGCGGTCCCCCTTTAAACGTTGGTAGACAGTCAGTTGGAGAAAATGGGCGTTGCAGAGTCTAAGGGGCCTGTAGATTCATGGTGGGTAAGAACTAGGGTAGCCAACTTGAGAAAACTGATTTGCGGGAAATCGCCAATTCAAATGCGGGACCCTTTAAAAATCTTGTATGACTGCATGTTTATTAACCACTTGCACTACCATTTTCCCGACAGGTGCGTCAGTCAGAGCTAAATATTTATTACTTCAGTGGTAAAACAAATCAAGGAAATTGAATTATTACATATGCTTCGTACTTGGCAAACATTAACTGTGTAAATTGTAATCAGAATTTAAGCTTACTATTCAATTGTGATCAAAGTTTGAACGACAGAAGCAATAACAAAATTTGAAATATGATTTTCTTAAGAGTAGTTAAACAGCTTAAATAAAAAACAACGAACCAGAGTCAGATTGTTTTTAATTAGTTCAATAAAACAAATAAAATGCAAAGTAAAATTTTTTAATGGTATTAAATTTAGTTTAATGTAACGAATAAATGGCGTATACTACATATAAATAAAATCTTTCGTCACATTCTTCATTTTTTTTTTTAATGTATATTTTTCTTGTCATTTCACGGATTTCAATAGTTTTTCATTTTTCAATACAAAATTGTAGAAGCCTTTGCACTGCTGTCAGAAATTAACTTTTATTTGTAATTCCGCCATGACGTGACCTATGCTTAATTTATTTCTTGCGTCTGTCCCCGCGTTTCCTCACAGTAGACAGTCAAATAATTCTGTAACTGAAAGACCAATCTGGTTGTAACCTTTTACATCAGTATAAAGGATTTTCGTACGGCGGTCCCACCTGTGAAATTTTGTCGACTTGTTTCTCGTAAACTATTATTATATTAATTTATTGCCATTGCTTAATTGCTAGCAATAAAAACTACCTTACATTGGTTCAATAGTATTGTTCTCCGTACGAAGAAGCAAAAAAGAAAGTGACCTGACTTCAGAATACGCTAAACCGTAAAAATAATTTCTACGTTATTTATATACAACAACGGCAAGTTAAAAAGTAAAAGATTATTATTATTTTTTTTTTGCATTTATATAAGTATACAACAATTGTTAGGGAAGTTTATTTATTTACTTGTTAAAATCAAAGATTGCATCTTTTAAGACTCTCAAATACAGATAGATATATAAAATAAGAATATTTGATAGAAATATCCGTGAAAGTTTAGCAAATATTTCGCGTGCATTAATTAACCCTTTGCACTAAAAAGTATTCTCTGATGTAACTGAGTCTAGTCTACTTTCACAGTAAAGCTTTTGAAAATCAAAAAGCTTTATTTGGAGGAGAAAAAGTTACAAATATTCATAATATTATTTATTGTTCGCCAATCTACTATATTCTAAAATAATTAAAGCTTGAATTTTATATTTTAAAATTCTTCAATATTAACCCTTAACGAACGAATGCCGCCATACTCGCGACATTATAAATTTTCGACGTGATATTTTAGGAAATCCGTCGATCTACTGGTCAATGTTCTAGAAAAATGCGCTCGTTCGTTAAGGGTTAAATTATTCAATACTGGTCAGTCGAGTGCAAAGTGTCAACCTTTCGAAACCGTGGCTTGAATTACGAATGCGTTACCGCAGTACGCGAACGGAACGTTAACAATTTATTGACGTATAAAACTAAATCCGTAAATTCTAAAAATTAGACGCAAGGAAAAACGGCATTTTTGTCGAGAAACGCTTATATTATTAAGCACCCTGCAATTATCCACCAGCCATCCCCAACACGATTTTGTGTTTCTTCAACCTCCAACCCCTGTGGGCGATACTCGATGATCGGATACAATGGGGCCATAAAAAATGCAGCACTCAGAAGTGAAAATCCCAAGTACCATATTTCTTATCAGATCTTTACGAAAGTGACGCCAATCGATTCCTTATAAATTTCTGATGAAAATGACACTAAACACGATATAAATCGGAGTATAATTAATCACATTTCGGGAGAAATATTTTGCATAATTGAAACTTAACTTCGTTAGCAACAGTCCGATTTACGTGATATCTGGTATTATTTTAATCGGGAGATCACCAGGAGTCCATTGCTACAATTTCTATATCGATATAATGAATAATAAACAATTTGATTTTATTCGAGCGTCAGTATCGTGTCTGGCATGTGCCTAGGGCAATTTGGGCGAGGATTGACAGTATTCTCACAATTAGACAAAGGAAGACGATAGCCAGCCACTCGAAGTCGTGCGTTTATGGCTGGGACTTTTATTGTCTGTAGCCTTTGACAAAGTGTTCGACTGCAAACATTTCAAGCTAACAATTGGACATCATGTCAAAACTGGTGGTCTGCGACGCACGTGACTATCAGGTGTCATTGGATTGATTCTTTACAGATCATAAGGGCAACGTTATGGTTGTCAGGCAACCCCGAGTTGTGCTGTTTAAAAATACGGATATTGTTCTTGAAGGACCTGGCCTTGGAATGGGGAAGGCAGCGACACCTTTTGATAGAGGGACTGATGACTTAAACCCCCCCCTAATTTCACATGGACTACAACATATTTAATTTAGAACAACATCGCCGATGGTGACGTCAAAAAGTGATCGATTTGGCGTGGAATGACCCGTCTGTGTCTTCGCTCGTAATTTCGCCGTTGTTCTTCTCACCGCTCTCTCTTTCTCTCTCTCGCGCACACGGCTGAGTGTGTCAATCTCACAGATTGATAAACCTTTGGTTATTAACACGTTGACTGCCGCAGTGAAAACGGACGTGAGTAGTCAGACACGCTGAAATCCTAATTATTAACAATATAATCAACTAATTTTCAAATTTAATTTTTCAATTCGATAGCTAGCATTATTAGCTTAATGTTAACGCTATCCGTGGTTTATTTTATCATTTCTGTTGGTAATTATTTAATTGTAAAAAATTTCGGGTGCCGGTCACCGGTGACCCCCGTGGCAGCCAACGTGTTAATTTTTCGCCTATAACACTGTTGGAATAATGAAAATTGAAACTAGGAATAAATTGAAACTAGGGGTTAACCTTCGTAATTTTTAATTACTACGAAGTTACAAAGTTACACAGTAGGGCTTACTTTTTCATTCTGGTGCGTTTGAGACTGCCACGGTGAAAACGGCCCTTTGTAGTCAGATACTTTAAAATCTCAATTATGAAGAATGCAATCGATTAATTTTCAAATTTAACCTTTCAATTTGGTAGCTTGAATAATTAACTTATAAATTATAAAAGGTTTCGAGTTCTGGTCACAAGTGACCACTGTGGCAGTCAACGTGTTAACAATTTACATTGTTATTATAGATTTGCGACACGGAACCGGGGATCAACTGTACAACAAATACGAAGCAAGGAACTTTGTCGACATCTACACGGATACAAAATTTACGACCTTTGCTCGAGGGAAGGTCCTCTCACAATCAGAGGGAGCGAGACAGAAACTGACGGCAAGCAGCTACCTGCTAAAGATAAGTCATTATAGAATAAAAACAGAAAAATGTTTATTTTTTCTAATACATCGACGAACACGTTGAAAACGGATAGGTGAGATTTTTCTAATGAAAATGAGTCCAAACACGACATCATTCGGGTGATTTTTTGTCGTGATTTTACTTGAAATAAATTTCGCAATCGGAATGAAAATAGTCCGAATACGGCCGTGTTTGTACTCATTTTTATGGGGAAACGCTCAGCTATTTATTAATGACCTTCTTATGAATGTATAATAAAAGATAAACATATTTTTATTTACGTTGGAGGATGACTCACTTTTGGCACTCGTCTTATCTTTATCAGTAGTCAATCGCCACTTGCACACTTGAATGAAGCCTGATAAATCTGGATTGAATCACGAATCTGTAGCAAGGAAAAACTAAAACATGAAACTAACGAACTTTAATCTTCGAACGTTAATAAAAATCAATTTACAATTTTAAACATACTGTTATTTAAAAAGTACTTATATGCTTTTGGCTTTTGCATATGTACATAGTCTAACGACGATGGATACTGTGGTTAGTCAAATCATGCAAAAACATTGTTATTCTTATCGCATCTTTCTGATAAACAGGCATTGTCGTATCACTCTGAAGTTGAACTAGAAGAGTAGAGCGTATAATAATTAGAGAAGACTGTAATTTTAAAACATAATTCGCAAAAGACTTGGTACGTCGAAATGTTGATCAAATTGTAAAGGCGACATACGCATCTTCTAGAGTCTAGAGAAAAGGCTGATCTTTCTATTGCTCTATTCCTGAATGTTCTACGACGAATCTGTCGCTCTCTAGAAACAGTTAAAGTCAAAATGGCCATTTTTGCTTCGATATTAAATAACTCGGTCAACAAAAATCGTACAGAAATCAAGAAACACTGCTTTTACACAGAAAGATCGTGGCTTTTGACTGATGTAAATGCAGTTCACCAAAAGAAGTTTGTTCGCCTCGTGTAACCTCACGAAGTTTAACAAATTTTTCTTTAATTTTCACGTTGGTCTTTGCATCGATGTAACTTTGTTGAACAGAAACGTAGCGAAAATCTGCGATAATCACACGAAAGTGTAGATTTCGTGCTTTCAATCAGTTTTTTACTGGTATCGATACGACCATTTTTACCAAAGTTATGGTCGCTTGAACATGGACTACATTTTCGGGTTCTCGGAGTGTATTATATAAATAGTAGTTTGATAAATAAATAGTATAGTAATGTATCTTAATTTACCGCAAAGTGACAGCCAGCATTTCTATTGGTGGAACGACAAGTTACATAACAGTACCAGTACCTTTCCACTTGTCGCTTAACTTTTCAAAAACAACTCACCAAATAATTTAGTGCTCATACGGAAGTAGTTGAAAAATTTTCTTTCGTCTTATTTTAAATCAAAGAATATTGTGGTAAATGCACCTTTCAGGAGACGGGATGCACCCAGTATTTTCTGTAACTTTCTTAGATGAAATACTTGTATATTAAGGACGCAAAGTTTTTCCGTTTTTTTTTTTTCGAGTATACAGGGTGCGTAAAAAGTATGGCAACTTTTTTTTATAATACAGGGGTAATTTTAGCAGCAGCTTATATATGCGTTAGATTCACCATTTTACTGCCTATTTAATGATATTACAAGATTTCTTTTAGTTTTTGTTTTTTAGATGTTTAGGAATAATATCGCTCTATCTGCAAAATAAGCATCAGGTCGAAATCGTTCGTTTGCTTAATATTGAAAAATTGCTAATATTCTCGAGACAAAGGTTTGTTCTAAGCCTCACAAAACGTCATTTGTTAAAGGCATGGAGAGAAATAGCTCCAAATACGGTGCGTGCATCCATAGATCAGTTTCCACGATGTCTAAAGGGTTGCATCGACGCCGATGGAGGAATTTTTGAAAATAATGTATTCTAACCAAAATTTGATAATATTCTATTGTCAAACGTTTTACGCACCCTGTACATCCATTATGTTATGAACTCGCAATATTTACCGATTACGAAGTGATATTATCACGTACAGATAGCTAACTTCGTTAATCCAACAAGCCGCGGCGGTATCATAACGTCATCGCATCGCACGGGTTGCGAAATCGCACAGTGTCAGCGTGAGCGACGCGACGCGGAGACAAAACGGCGCCGGGTCGCTCGTGTGCCTTGGATTTTATCGTTCCGTTATTCCTACGTTCGTGGTTAGTAATAACGTAATAATGATATGTTGTATTCAGTTTTGTATTTGTAATTCGCTGTTTGAAAATCTATATTTGTTATCGATTGATTCTTTCGCTAGCATTTTGATTATTTTGATATCGCTAACGTTTAATACGTTGACTGCCGTGTCACCTATATTCGGGTGACACTTGAATTTCCATAGAAATTTGTCGCCAAATTCTGAATAATAGAAATTATGAAAAATTGTGATAATAGTATAGGTAAAATTTGATCAAAATAAATGCTTTGCCCGATCAAGTTTTCAGCGTCTTTAGCGTGGCAGTCAAGGTGTTAAAAGAGAACCATTAAATTTTCATGCCATTAAAAGACATTAACGTAACATTTAAACGTCATATTATATTTGTTTCCGCCACTATGTATACTTCCGCTCGTTCCTTGTATAAGTTGCTCTTCTTATCTTATCTGCATAGGAAATGCTGTTGCATTAAAATATAATAAATTGAAAATGTTGCAGTGCGATTAAAAATTTCTAGAATGATCCTGGATGAGATATAACCTTGAATCACGTTGAACAGTAAGACTCCGTTCTATCTAGCGGAATTAACCAATCGCTTGAAAGACACTAGTAAACGAAACGTTCCATTGGTCAGATTATCCGCGCCATCTTGTCAATGGAACGCATAAGCCGTGTGATTTATGCGACGTACATACATTGCATTGGATGATTCCGAAGAGTGCGGATCGCGAGTCACTTCAGCGAGCAACGTGCAAAAAATAAAGGTATGTTTTTGAAGATGTAACATCGAAAAATATTTGATTTATACAATTCATTTTTATATTTATATTCGTTTATGTTGTTTATTTATTCGTATCGTTTTTAAATACTATTTTATTTTTGCATCACCAGTGTAAGTACTGTTATATTATCTTAACTGTGTTCGATTCCAAAAGTTTGATATCACGAGATAGTAAACGATATTGTAGACTGGGAATGTTTCTTAATTTGTCGCGGTGTAAAGTATCAGGAAGAGGTGTAATTTTAATTTTTAAATTAAAAATAATAATAAAATAATTTTATAATTTTATATATTGTTTTTATTTTTTAAAATATTATATTATATTATATTATTATATTATTATAATATATTATATTATTTTTTTATGTTTTATATTTTATATTTTATATTAAAAACAAATTTTAATTATTTTCAAATACCGAAAAGTTCGAATCTATGTATTTATTGTATTCATATGTTATGTTTCACAATATAATTTTAACACGTTGGCTGCCACGGGGGTCACCGGTGACCGGCACCCGAAATTTTTTACAATCAAATAATTACCAACAGAAATGATAAAATAAACCACGGATAGCGTTAACATTAAGCTAATAATGGTAGCTATCGAATTGAAAAGTTAAATTTGAAAATTAGTTGATTGTATTGTTAATAATTAGGATTTCAGCGTGTCTGACTACTCACGTCCGTTTTTACTGTGGCAGTCAACGTGTTAACTAAATATCATCTACATAGTTATCTTAATGCATATATTGCACATACATACGCCCATGAATATATATTTTTAATTTTTTAATGAAGCATTTAAGAGCCTATGTTTACATGACATTTCTGTCTTATTTTGGCTTGTAGAATATGTTGGTAAAGTTTGGCGGGAAAACACTGGGACACCTTCTATACAAGGTGTCTCATTGTAATCTTTCCACGCAATTACCTCGCAAAATATTCATTATTCGAAAAGAATGTTTAAACGAGACATGCTCTATCTGAAGGGGGACATTCAATGGTGTACACTGTTTTTTTTCTGGGTGGAGGCGCCTCCGAGATTTGAAGGTGACCTGTTTTTTTTTAAATGGAAACGTAGTTTTTTTTTCACGCTAGACACATAGCTTACCTCAAGACGAATCCATTGATCTACATTATGTTGACCTCGAAATGTCTTCAATGCATGTCCAGAAAATGTTTCTTATCTTCAAAATTCAAAAGTACGACCTTGGACATTTATGCAGCACCTGATTCTATCCCTAAATGACAGTTCAACTTGTTCTAAAGTTTCCCTAGTAATTTGCCTGCAAGCATTTATTAATCGAGATAATCGCGTGGAAAGATTATGAGACACCCTGTATACATATAAATTTAATAAGACACCATAAGCATCTTCCTCCGTTACTACCTTATTTATCTTCTTACCATTGAATACAATACACAGTAAAATTAACCCGAAGATGAGAAATCTTGATCATATTTGCAGTCCAATTTAATTCTGATTATAATTTGTATGGTTAAGAATATTTTACCGCAAAAACACATAATACTATGATTTTATTTGCTTTACGTGACATAAAGCCGAGTAGTAAGTGGAAAATTTTTAACGTCTGTTATCTGGACAACGTTAACAATATCCATGTTTCAGGTTTTACTTAAATACGGACGACCAGCGAAGCTCACGAACATTCAGAAATGGAGGAGGGTAATGCCAGCGTTAGAAATTTGGTGAATAATACTAACCCACCAAATTACGATGAATTAATGGTCGAGCAAAGGATGGCTTATGATCAAATATGCGAATCGATCACGCAAAAGAAACCTGCAATTATTGCGATCAATGCCCCAAGTGGAAGCGGCAAGACATTTCTTTTAACTACACTGGCCCAGCGTTATAGGAACACTGTGCAGTTTCTTACCCATACGACCTGCGAGGCGAGCAGCATATCGTCAAATTTGGCAGGTTACGAGGAGGTATACACTTACTCACGCTTTCACGTGAACTGTCTAAATCTATCCTACAAGGAAGCATGCAATCTGTACTGCACGCCCGAAGCAGATGTCACTGAACGTCATCGCTACTTAACACAACACGCAAAACGTTACTGTAACAACCAGACGAATATCATAATCATAGATAACTGCACTGTACCTCCGACAGCCATGTTGGTTCTATTACACATATTGTCTCAGGACCACAATATACACTTAATTTTTGCCGGGGACGAAACTCAATTGAGCTCTATGCACACATCACCACTGTACCAGAAAAACAATTTTGACTTTATCAGGAGCATTAGCAACATGACGATTACGACACTGCGTCCCATACAACCTCGCGATAACAGGATACAGGAGGTGCTGTTGCAATTTGGTAGAATGATCCAACAGAATAACCCGTCAATCTACGACAGAATGGACTTCAATTTTCGTTACTACCTGTATTGCTGTTTTCGACCAAAGTATTTCACCGCAGAGCGTTTCGACACTATGTTCATGGCTCAATTTCATCAGGTGATTACAAATCGTCTGTATCGTTTTATTGAGTTCTTAAAGAGAACAGAAACAAAGTACTTCGTCGAACCATTCTATGCTGTAGGATACAATGTGATGGAACCTATCTCTACGAGCAAAATAGGTAAATTTTTCTCTGGACTGATTCTGGCGAAGGGATACAAGTACATACACAAGGACCCGAGTGGGGCTCACGAAGTTGTTCAGTTAGAAGAAATAGAATTATTGGAAGATGGCAGCGTCGACAGCTTGAAAGTCCGTTCCTTGCGGGGTGGTCGCAGCTTCACTGTGAGACGCTGTATGCTAAATTATTATCAGATTTTAGCTGATTATCGTGAATGGTTGGCGCCCTATGGGGAAGAATTGATACAATTCCCTCTGCATCCGTACACGACTACTTATCACGCAGCAACTGGAAAGACGATGCAAATAGACAGTATGGAATTTGATACTAATTGCTCCTCGAACACCATTCAGGTTGGCTTGTCTTATGTACGTGATTATGATAATATCTACAAAATCCACGCTGAAGACGACCTACCGAGTTTCGTGGTGACAGACTACATGAGAAATGAGCGTAACGAAAATACGTACTATTACCGTTGTCCAACGTACCTTTCTGCCGAGGAAAGGAACAAAATTATGCTATCTGCGTGTGAGAAAGGACCAAATAATTTTATAGATGAAATTGATTGGCTAACTGTAGATACTGTAAGAAGCTTTGAAATGTTGCCGCGCTTCGTTCGTATTGAAGTTAAGGTATACCAGAGCTGCCAACCTCTACTCTTGTGAACTTGAAGCCGATTTTAACTCGCGCCCGACCCCATGTGCTGCGTTAGTGCCACTGCTTTACATGTCATTGAGTTCATACTCTGTATAACTTCATTTTATAGTATATGCGCCTGCCAGTGCTTGGACCCACATGATATGTTATGTCTATCCAACGACAATCTAATCCAGTCAGATATATTTTTATTTTGTATGTATGTATACAATAGTGTGTGAATGTTATGTATGTATGTAATGTGTGCGAGTAAGATTTATTATACAGTGTTGATGCAAATGTATGTTAGCGTCAACCCGTGTGCAAGGGTGAGATACACATGTCAGGTTCGTTGTATCATGGGGCTTCGACATACTTTCGAGAACCTAAGTCTGTCATCGGACGAAGGATCGGTGGTAACCGATAGCTAGTACCATGACAAGTTCTAAGAGTCGCGGATGTTATGGTTGGAGTTCGACGTCTTTCTTTTGAGGATCGCCGAAGCAACCGTGCCTCGTGGCCGATGACCCGACGTCATGGTGCTGCGTGGCGCGTTCAGGGTGATAAGGGTGTTCTAGAAGGATCTGGCTACAGAGTGGGGAAGGTGACATACCTTCTGGTAAGAGGACCATGATGAACCTCTTGGCACTTACCCCAGAACCTTGACCGAGAAAACGTCTCTGAATTCCATATAATTATCGTAATTTCTAACATGTACTTATATAAGCTTTAAACATTTGAAGGAAGCGAGAATCATAGTTTTGCTGACTTTAGATGTTTAATTATATTTTACATGTATTTTTGTTCAAAATATCAATTTAACTTTCATGTTATATAAGTAGTGCCTTTTTACTCTTGAATTATTTTTTTATTCTGATTAATTTTTTATATATGCCATGACTTTTTTCCGCGTTTTGACGATTTTATATCACTGTGCGCCGTTGTGTCTCCACGTCGGTGACACTCTGCGAATTCGTAAACGAGCGATGCGATAACGTTACGATGCCGCTGCGGTTTAGTGAGTTAATGAAGTTAGCTATCTGTGCGCAATTACATCATTTCGTAATCAGTAAGTAATGCGAGCTTGTAACATAATGGATGTTGTCATATCCTACGATCCCCTTCATCGTTGTTATTACTGTTATCATTATTATTAATTATTATTATTATCATCATCATCGAGTCGCTTAGTGGGTAGGAATCCCACATCGGAGATCTTAGGTCACCGAGATTTTCCGCAGCTTAAAAATGAAAAAATTATTATTATTATTATCATTATCATTATATTTTATAGGTAATTAACATTATTGTGTGTGTGTGTGACAAGAATGTACACGAACAACATAATCTCGTATACCTCGTATCTCCTCATCCCAAGGTTTCCTTATTAAAAAGCGTGCAGACCTTTGTTCTTTCAATAAATAATTAAGACGGAAACGCGCGGACTTTAATTTTCGCCAAGCTCCTATTAAACCTCGGGGTTGATTCTGTAATTCAATTGACTTCACTCACTTCTCGCACTTTCATCTCACATGAGTTTGTTCGCGCGATTCTGTAACGTCGAAGTGAAAATACTTGTAAGTTAGAAATGTGGAGAAAAATGTTTTGTCAGGAACTGAACCGTAACATATCGACATTCGGCAAGCGGTGAAATAATGAAATAAATAATAAAGTGAATAATTGAATTCTAGAAGGCTATTACTGTTACTGATCAAAGAAGCTGGTATACTGAAAAATATTTCGGACATCCAAATATTGATTATTTTGGTTATTACGGATTATCCACAGTATAAGCAGCCATATAAATTGCCATTTTTATTACTTAGTTTCTTATGTACTTTCGAGGGCCGCCCAAACACACAGGGGCTGGCAGTCTTTAATAGTAGCTCGTCGGTGTTTTAAGTCATCTAATCGGTAGATAATGTCTCTAGCTCTTGCAACTCCCTGTTTTGCTGGCAGTCAGCATCTTTGGTCGTATTGTTGCAACGCTGGGAATGGAATGCAAAATTTGATCGTCACTGCAAGCTAATCGTAACTAAAATACGGGAACGATACGAACGATGAACTAAGCTGACAAAGATCCACGCGGTTCTCACGGTGTAAATCCTTGAGCTGAGTGCAACTGCACTTGAAAGAATCCATAGTCAGCATTTTTAGGGTAGTTAAATTCTGAAACTGTTCTCTAAGGGACACAGTCGGCTAAACAGTCGAGAGGTGCGCGGTCTCTCTGTCCGAGGAATATAGTAATCCCGAATTTTTGAATGAGCAGAGTCTCGCGGGTGACAGATTCTCGCTCCTTAAGTAAAAACTATTATTTTGGTAAAATAATTGAAATACTTTTGTTTTGTTCACTTGTTTAACACGTTGACTGCCACAGTGAAAACGGACGTGTGTAGTCAGACACGTTGAAATCCTAATTATTAAGAATATAATCAACTAATTTTCAAATTTAACCTTTCAACTCGATAGCTAGCATTATTAACTTAATGATAACGCTATCCGAGGTTTGTTTCGTTATTTCTTTTGTTAATTATTGGATTGTACAAAATTTCGGGTGCCGGTCACCGGTGACCCCCGTGGCAGCCAAAGTGTTAAAAGAATTAGTCTCTTATTTTAATAATTAATAAATCGAAACCGTAATTAGTGTAAAGTTCCAGCCAAGGCGGCACCCCGTCATCTGTGTTGCCAACAAAAGCAGAGAGAGAGAGAGAAAGGGACAGCAATTCCAAATTTTTATTACTTTATCGTTCACCAGACCACATCTGTTCTCGGTAAGCGTTTAAAATTATTTAAATGTTTTGGGGCACTGGTTTGTGTGTGATTTGCACAGTAATCAAACCAACGTCGCATAGTTTTGGGACTTTCCCTCGTTCGATTACTTCAATCTCCATCAGTTGTGCCGACGTCATAGGCGGGGGGGCAATCGTCCAGGGAGCCGGGGGAGCTAGATCTGTAGGGAGCGCCGCAGCTCGGTGTTCCTAGTATGCGAATATACCGATATTTTCTCATTGTCTCATATGTTTAAAAAAATACAAAAAATAGAAAGAAAAAAAGAAGGAGCTACAAAAACTTTCTATGTCCACGTCGTTAGTTCTAGGTAAAGCTAAAGGAAAGTTCTCTGAATTCTCGTATGCGTTTATTCATTTATGTATTGTATATCCGTTTAGATGTTAGGAAAACTGCTGTCGTTTAACAATTTTTGCAATCTAACTATAGATTCATCGTTTGATATCATTACCTTGTCTTCTTTTCTTAAAAATTTTGAGCCCCTGAATGGGCGCCACGGTAATCTTGCCCACTGTCCACAAGCATAATAAATTATGAATGATTGAGGGTCCACGAAAGGAGCGTATTATCATTTGCTTAATTTACCTCTTTTCAATTATAACCAACAGATTATAGTTTCTCAGTTAACTTTAGGCTAAGGCTTATTCCAAGCAAACTTAGGCATTAGCAAAAACTTTCCAATGTTGTCGACTTCATTGTATTAACAGGTATAGGGTAATATCGGTCCGATGAGCCGACCATAATTAATAATAGCGAACCGAACTACGGCCTGTCTACCTGTTACGGTGCGTACCGGCAGTCTATAACTTTTTATTGCGACGTTAATAGGAAAACCACCATCGTGAAATTTAGATATTTTATAGAGAAAACATCGAGGAATAGGAAAATAATTTTTTCGGATTTTTAAAAACGCGGACTTGGAGCGATTTTTGCAAAAAAAGAATGTAGCAAGCGAATGATTGTTTGAATGAGGACGGAATGCCCGCCAAACAAGTGAGAGCCAATGGGATTGAGCGACAGGTTGTAAAGCGTGAGTGATTGGTAGGATGAGGTTGTATGGGTATCGCTCTGTCTTCGTCTCTCCTGCTATTGTTGTATCACCCTCTCTGTCACAGCACTGTTGGAGAGACAAGGATTTATCTATCCTTGTACAGGAACTTCCTACTGTTTCAGCAACTATCGCTGAAGTCAATTCAGAGTTCGGCATAACAATCATAAACAATTATCTTGGCTCTTTCGAAGCCTGAGCAAAATGATCGAGCGTAGCGTCCAACAATAACTGCCTCGTGCGTCCACAAACAAGGGACTATCGCAATAAACGAATGTTTCGTGTTTCAAATAGCAAGAAGAGAGGTGCCTCATAAAAATTGCACTTGATTCGACATACGCTTGTAGAATACTTGTATGGCTCTTATCCCCCTCCTCATGGCTACTACTATTTTTATTTCCGTCACTATACTTCTGTCCCTACTTTGTATAAGTTGCACTTCTAATCTTTTCTAGGAAAAACTGTTAATCAATCAGTGATTCATCGATAAAATGTATTCATGTTACTTTTAAGCCATTAATGTACTATTCATTTAATGTAGAAATGTTGAAATTGATCAATTAATGCAATTAAAAATTGAAAAAATGATCCTGGATAAAAGATTACCCTGGAATCACATCGAAGAATAAGAATATCTTTTATCTAACGGAAGTAACCAATCGCCTGAAAGATACGGAAAAACTAGTTATCTCATTCGTCAGAATGTCAAAGCAAGGCCACGTATACACGGCTTTGGAATAATGCAGCGCCCTCTCGTTGCCTCTCGGCAAAGAAACGCATTCACGCCGTGAATTACCCGATGCATTTGGTCGCTTAATTCCGAAGAGTGCGCGTTTCGAATCTTTTTCGGTGAACAGTGTGTCGTGACCAACAGCGTTTGTAAATCATCTTGGATTTGAATCGTACAAACGAATAAAGGTATGCTTCTGAAAGCGTAGTACAACATCGACAAATATTTCATTTGTACAATTCCTTTTGTGTATCTATATTCATTTTTGCTGTTTAATTATTTTTAAATATATTATTTTGACACCACATTGGTATACCATCGTGCGGTTTTAACTGTGTTCGATTCTAAAAGCTTGATACGACAGTAAAATATATTCTAATGATTACGCTGTAAAGTACCGGGAAGCCCCATGGTGTAGTTTTACTTCCACGACGCCACCAACGCGTTGTTGCACTATAGATAAATTAAAGTCTGATTTACACTGCACTGGTTTTTATATTATGTTGATACGGCATACGGTATACAATTCGAAAAGTACATTCGTCACCTAGTTCAAATATTTCTTGTCTTCACAGTTTGGGTTGAAACAATAATTAGTTTGCGAGTATTTCGGAAGATATTATAGGTGCAAATATAAAATTGTGAACCGTGTACTTTCGAGTAATAAATTTCTTTGTAAGCTGTATTTATATACAATTTTTTATTCCAATTGTATATTTTGGTGGTTTATTGGGTCGTTGAAGCTGAAAATTTATAAAGGATAAGACATTTATCATTCGTAAGTGACGTCATTATTTTTTCAAGATAGTAGAAGTTTGACCTTGTGCTTAGAACTCATCAAATATGACGATTGACTGATTGTTATTCCACAAGAAGAAAATATGACGATTGATTGATATACAATAGAAGATTAGATCCTTCTAGATCTGTTTAAATAATTCGTTAGTCTTCAATATTTGTAAATTTTGATGTTGTGAGTTTAATCGCTGTTAATTCGACCGCTTAAAAGTAGTTTTAATTTTTATATTGCTGTCGTGATGAATGACCATGATTTTCGAATTCAGTGATTCCAAAAAGCACGAAATGACATATTTAGGATAAAAATTTTACATGAACGATATTATAATTTATAGCCTTATTGTGTAAGCAAATTTTTGAAAAATTTATTTGACAACAAAATCTATTGAAAATTTATTTATTTTTGCAGCATTTTTATTAAAATTCGTGTACATAAACTATCGATCTAGGCTATAAATACAAATTAATAATTACAGTTTGTAGTTTTATATCTTTCAAACATTTGATAGCTGTTTTAGATTTGTTTGTTCTTTCTTTATTTTTGAATTGCTTTGTATAATCAGTTTATAGAAAAAATTCATCCATTTAATTACATATTGTTTCAAATATTTCTTTTGAGATGTTAATCGATTTTCATGAATTTTTGCATATTAACATTACATACATTAATACATTACATTATAGATAAATCAGAATTTTGAGCTATAGTGTTATACTCTCGCGTTCGGTAATTATATTTGAGTTTACACGGTTGAGTCAGGGATCAGTTTTTGTAACGGTATTAGTATACTAAACTATACCACCATTAATTGTCCATTGAACGGTGAAAAATAGTATCGCAGGTAAAAGACCCGAGTGTCGATGCCTGTCATAAAGGCTGCGACAATTATTATAAACCGCGCATATTATTTTTCGGTCAGTCCAGCTTCTAAAGGGAACTTATTGTAAGAATATGTATAATACATAACTTATATCAGCGGTTCTCGATCTTGTTTACCGTCCGGCTCAATATTTTTGTTTGCAATACAGTCAACTCTCCTGTAACACGACTTTTCGTACCGTATCTTGGGAATCTCAGTATTAGTAAATAAAAATGGAAACCGTGTTAAGCGAAACGCACTACATGTGAACAAGTTGATCTGTTTTGCGTTATACGAAAATTGTATATTTCTAATCAGTTTTATTGAATCTAACCACGGGACTTTACTATAAGATACCCTTTGATAATTTCTATTTTCATATTGTACTGTTTGATCTGACTTTTTAACTATGGGCCACTTTTTTGTCGTTTCGGAGAAATTAGCGATGAAAAATAATCCATTTTTACGTTTAAATTATGTATTTTCCTTAGACATAGTTGAATGTATGTACATTGGCGTAGCGAAACGGCTATGATACGAGACTTCAAATCTAGAGACTAGAGTTCAATTCTCGCAGAGATCAACAATTTCATTTACAATGCAAAACTTATACTGTATACGTACGTATTTCTGTGACGCTATAATATTTCTACGTGAAGTATGTATTTAAGGCTTTTAACACTTGGCATGCGGGCAACGTACTTTTACGTTTTTCGCAGTCTGTCACTGGAGCGCGGATCACGTAAAAATACGTATTTAGTAGATTTGTACTAGAGAGCGAGCATTGTATGTATGGAGTTTATGTTGCTAGGCAACGCTTTGTTAAAATAATCATAGAGTATATATTTAAATGTAAAATAAAAAAAGTTTCGTCGAGAAAAACGAAGCACTTAATTTTCGATTTATCGCGATTTGACTGAACGACCAAACTCCCGCGAGATTCACGAAAAAACCCCCGCTGCACGCGTAAGTCCGCGGCGAAGTATACCCGCATGCCAAGTGTTAATAATAAAAATAAAAATTGGAAGAAAAATCAAATTACGCTTGCGCCGTCAGTAATCCAGATTGCCTACGAAGGGTTAACACGTTGACTGTCACAGTGAAAACGGACGTGGGTAGTCAGACACGCTGAAATCCTAATTATTAACAATACAATCAACTAATTTTCAAATTTAACTTTTCAATTCGATAGCTAGCATTATTAACTTAATGTTAACGGTATCCGTGGTTTATTTTCTCAATTCTGTTGGTAATTATTTGATTGTAAAGAATATCGGGTGCCGGTCACCGGTGACCCCCGTGGCAGCCAACGCGTTAATTGTACATGAAGCGGTATCTCTGTTCGAAATTTTCTAAGAATTATTATAACGTTCGCGTTAGGGCCTCTTCATGATATGTTCCGAGATACAGAAACGGTAATGCGAGTACAGGAAGTCGCATTCTCGCTTCTGATCTTCCTTTGCACCTTTCAGCATTTGGATCGGTTTTTTTTATTCGGTTTAACGGCAATGATGGATCACGTCCTAAAGATAAATTTATTAACCGATTTGATTCAAGAAATTTTCAAAAGATACGGATGGTCGCGGTAAATTTTGTGTAAAATCCAAAATATTGGTTATAATGAACAATACATCTTTTAATTCAACCTTTTTTCTGTATCTTGTATAGTTTCTTAAATATTTATGATAATATAAAAGGGTGTTATCAGCTCTAAGATCGTTTATCAGTAGAAAATAAAAATTGTTCCGTTATTAGTATCATTCGAACTATGTTCGTGTAAAGTATCAATTTTCTCTTAATTTCGGGTTGCCCAACTTCCTTTTTCAGTAAGGGATGAGGTATTAACACCAGAACAAACCAACCAGTCATAGCGACTGTTTGAGGGTTTCTTAAATTAAATCACAAAAGGGTATAGCCCGATAAGATGGTCAAAAGTGCCCTTGAGCCGAATTCAATGTGTAATGCACCATTCGATAGTATGTCCAAAGAAAACATGTTACACCAAGTTTCAACCCTGTACCTCAACCAGGAGGGTAGTAATAGGGAAAAATCGAAAATCCAGTTTTAGCCCCATTTTCCCTATTTAATGACATGAAAAAATTCTGAAAAAAATCTGACACATTGCAGACTCAGCAGCGCATATTAGGGAATTTTTTCAGATTTTTTAATTGCAAACTGTGGTAGTGAAAAATAAAAAACCGTAAAAAAATCGAAAAAAATGCGATTTCGTATTAAAGTAATAGCCGTACACTTTTTATATTATTATGGTAACAACATATTAGCATGACTAATATTCCTGAATTTTTTCAGATTTTTTGGTAAAGTGCGTCGTAGTTAAAAAAATCAAAAACTGATTATTTCGCGTAAAATAGCGACTTTTACTTCGAGTTTTTATGTCATCTTTTTTCAGTATATGTAATAAGTAGTAATAAACAAGTTCACATTCACATAAATGGTATATGGATTGAAGAATTTGAATTAACATAATTAATTAATGCTTTCGATGTCCTTATATACCGTAACGTTAAAGAGTTTGTCAAGAAGGTTGTTAGCGAAGCGGTTTAAGGGCTTGCTGCGGAAACGCTGCTTATACTTTTAGTCGTAGGTTCGAATCCCGCTCGGACTTAGAATTTTTTTTGTTTTCTTATCCTAAAAATGAATAATGATTTATCCTGAGAATTATCCTTTTTATTAGATTTTTATCCTAATTGCTTGGTAATGAATGTTAGTTATTTACAAAATATTTTATTTTATGAAAATGATCAAGTAGATCTTTAATACTTAACATGCTTTTAGCCGAATAAAATATTTTTGCTATATTATTTAATGATCATGACGAATATAAGAATATCTAGAATGATAAAGGGTTGAAAAAATATTGCGTAGACTCAATCGTGCTTGGGAGACTTAATAATTAACATACAGATATATAAAACATCAATTAACGTTTAAAATAACATCGACAGTGCTAGATAATGTTGAGCAGAACCAGGCAGCAGTAATAGTATTATTTATGATCCAAATGTACATTATTCAATTAGATTTATACCTTCACTTACTGTTACAATAACAAACTGCTCCAAAATTATTATTGTATTGTATATTACAAGTTAAAAAAATCTCAAAATAAGTTTTAAATATTTTTTAAATCACTGATATTCAATATATTATATGCAGTTAAGATAAGATAATAATTAACATAAAAAAAAAATTCCAAGTCCGAGCGGGATTCGAACCTACGACTAAAAGTATAAGCAGCGTTTCCGCAGCAAGCCCTTAAACCGCTTCGCTAACAACCTTCTTGACAAACTCTTTAACGTTACGGTATATAAGGACATCGAAAGCATTAATTAATTATGTTAATTCAAATTCTTCAATCCATATACCATTTATGTGAATGTGAACTTGTTTATTACTACTTATTACATATACTGAAAAAAGATGACATAAAAACTCGAAGTAAAAGTCGCTATTTTACGCGAAATAATCAGTTTTTGATTTTTTTAACTACGACGCACTTTACCAAAAAATCTGAAAAAATTCAGGAATATTAGTCATGCTAATATGTTGTTACCATAATAATATAAAAAGTGTACGGCTATTACTTTAATACGAAATCGCATTTTTTTCGATTTTTTTACGGTTTTTTATTTTTCACTACCACAGTTTGCAATTAAAAAATCTGAAAAAATTCCCTAATATGCGCTGCTGAGTCTGCAATGTGTCAGATTTTTTTCAGAATTTTTTCATGTCATTAAATAGGGAAAATGGGGCAAAAACTGGATTTTCGATTTTTCCCTATTACTACCCTCCTGGTTGAGGTACAGGGTTGAAACTTGGTGTAACATGTTTTCTTTGGACATGCTATCGAATGGTGCATTACACATTGAATTCGGCTCAAGGGCACTTTTGACCATCTTATCGGGCTATACCCTTTATTAGAATGCTTGGCTGAACTTCAGGAGATCCAAAATTTTCGACCTTTTTTTCTTGATTTATAGTTTTTGATGTGTAGAATCCAAAAATGTAAGTCTTTAGGAATTCAGTGGATAAACAGTTATGAGCGTGTTTTTACTGTGACGCCATATTGGCTTCTGTCTATGATTTGTCCAATGAACGGTGTCGCTGTTAAAGTTTTCCTTGGGGGACTAAAAATGATTGACTTCTTTATAAATATTGTGATAGTATTCGTTCAGAAAAATGTTGGAATATCGCTCTGGGCTAGTAAATAATTTTATGTTTCGCGTTCAGTTAGGATAAGTTGACTCCAAACCCTGTTTCATCTTTTGTACATAATTACGCATACAACCCTTGCATTCGTTACTCATCAATCCAGAATCATACGGCTGACCCCTTAGTCCTATCAGCCCTTCTCGTCATCCCCACCACTTTCTAAACCAAACTACCGACTATTTAACACGTTCAGTCCTGGGGTAACATGATCCAACTCAGTCGAGATAAGGAAAAGTCATAAATCATAAATTAGGAAGCGGCACTCTTTTGATGTCTCGAACGCTTTGGAGCGGATACTTTGTGTTTCGAGGCTGCCGGGTATCAAATTACATGTTCTTTCGCACTATAGTGATTTTACGACCTCCTTTGAATCTCGTCGAGAGTAAATTTACTCGGTCCCGGACGGGAAGTGTTAAAAGGACTAGTAAAACATTTTTGAACAGTATAAAGGACGTGTTTATATTTAGTAGTCATTGGCGTATCGTATATACATGATAAAAAATGAGCGGTGACACAGCACAGATAATACAGATAATACTGTCGTTTATTATAAAGAACCTTTTATATACTTCGTATATAATGGAAAAAAAAAATCTGGATAACTCCTGATATTCGATCTGCGAGTAGCGTTCTTTAGTTTTATCACAAACAATTAAATGGGGAACTTCTGTTACTTCATGAAAGATATAGATTTTTTGTTACATTTTTGAGGACATGGAAAGATATAACTAACTGATTTGAAACTTTGTGTAGATATTTAATATACTTTCATTAACCCTTTGGGTACACATTTATTTGAAAATTTTTTTGCACTTGGAGTACATTTAATTTTGTGGGCAAGTAAAAGCAGTAGATTTTATGCAAGAATTAATTTATTTTGTATTATTCATTATATACATATACTTCTACATAATATTGAAATAACTTTAGGCAGTTAGTATTACAAAATACTTTTAATACAAATAAACTCTGGTTACAATAAATAAACCAGAATGACCTAGTTAAATCTCGTCTCAGTTTCAACGACATTTCAGAACGACATGTGCGTCTTTGCCCAAATAAATGCATGACGTTCTGATACGTCGAATGTAGCCAAAGGGTTAAGTTGGATATATTTTCTCAATTCGTTCTTCTCACACATACAATTTTTATCTACGGTAGACCAGAAAGTTCCGTGCAATTTCTTCAGTGGCGGTTGGCATGATATCTGTCCTCCAATTATACACATAATATAGTTGCGAGAAATGGTAACTATTTAAACCCAAATGACCAATTATATTAGACAAATTGTTGCTTAAAGAAAGTTTATGTAATCTGTCGTTTAGATTGCAGTTTTAACGATTACAGAACTCTTTTTTAAGATACAGTTAAAATTGCAAGTTGATTTTTAATCGTGTCAACCGGCTGTGAAATTTGAGGTGCAGATATTGAACAAATATCGATTAAAACTAATGAGAATAACTTCGAGAACATTATTCATTTTAGCTCCAGGTTTTACGCAGACATGTCTATAGAGTTAAATTACAAGATTCTGGAAAACAAAATCGATATTTTTCACAAAAAGAAAAAGAAATACGACGTCCCTTAACGTCTTGTCTTATGATATCGAACCATGCTCGTGATAGAACTTACAGTTTAAACGATAAAATCTTGAAATTTAATTCTGATTACAATTCATATGGTTAAGGATCGTTAAGTCTAAAATACACGTAATATTGCGACTGTATTAATTTGCTTTAGTTGCTCTCGTCATGGTGCTGAGAGTATTTTTGTCCACGTGGCATAAAGTCGAGTATTAAGTTTCCTATTGTATCGCATTTATCATAGTAATTCTCGGAGGAGTTATAATATTCAGATACAGTTTTCATTATTATATACAAAATGCAACAAAGAATATTATTCGAGCGAAATTTTTTACCAAATAAAATTCAACCTGACAGATTGAACACTAAATTTTTGTCAAATTGATGAGTGAATTTAGATAATGATGGTTCATAACGGTAATAAGAACTTTACGATACAGATATAAAACTACGCCTTACCGTTTACATCTTTATATTTATTTACTTATTAACAATTCCAATTTTAAGGCCAAGCGATGGACTTAATTTACAATTCAATTTTTCTTAACAGTAACCCTTATTGTGTAAACGTATTTATGGCACCCTAAATATGTAAAATGGTGGGTCTTTCAACACCTTGACTGCTACGCTAAAGGCGTTGGAAACTTGATCAAGCAAAGCATTTATTTTGATCAAATTTTATCTATTTATTATTACAATTTTTCGTAATTTCGATTATTCAGAATTTCGAGTACTTAATGCGACGATTTCTAATTAAGCAATTAAAAAGATATTAATAATGCAAGCGACAAATTTTTATGGAAATTCAAGTGTCACCCGCATATGATTAACTGTACGATGTAGTACAGTATTGCCAAGGCCTGATATACAGATTTATGTTTTAATTGCAGTTGCTTACTCATTGGAACACACGAAGGATACGAACAAAGTGTTCAAGCTTGTACGCAGATACAATTGAAGCAACAGAATTATAAAACGACCGGAGGCAGTGTCATTGAAGGTGAGAAAATGTCTAGGATCTATTATCTGGACCAGGTGTCGGCAACCCTTTTTGGCTGCGGGTCAAAATCAACTAAAATGTGACTATTAAGAAGACGATTCGGGTCAATGGGTATTTTCATTTTGAAACAGTCCGTTAATGACTAATAAGATCAATTTTAATGAGAAAACTGTGACAATATGTTGAAAAGGTTTTACCGTTTGAGTAATATTTGACAATTACTAGGGATTATTTAAAATAGGGGTATTTGATATCAGAGATTATTGGAACTAGGGGTAATTACGCTAGTAGATATTTACAATAGGGACTATTTTCACTAGGGATTATTGACCCTGAAGAAAATTGTACTGGGGATTATTTATACTAGGGAATATTGAAACTAGGGATTGCTGATCTTAGGTATAATAAGATTAGGGAATATAGACGCTAGGGATAATTATACCACGGAAAATTATACTAGGGAGTATTGACACTACGGACAATTACACTAGAGAGTATCGACGCTTCGGATAATTACACTAGAGATAATTGCACCAGGGTATATCGACGCTAGGGATTATTTACATCAGGGAAAATTGCACTAGGGAATATTGAAACTAGGGATTGCTGACCTTAATTATAATAAGACTAGGGAATATAGACGCTAGGGATAATTATACTAGGGAGTATTGATACTACGGACAATTACACTTGGGAGTATTAACGCTTCGGATAACTACACTAGGGAATATCAACATTGGGGATAATTACAACCAGAGTATATAGACGCTAGGAATTATTTACACCAGGGTAAACTGCACTAGGGAGTATTGAAACTAAGGATTATTCATCCAATGTATAACAAGACTAGGGAATATAGACGCTAGGGATAACTACACTAGGAAATATAGATGTTAGGGATTATTTACACCAAGGGAAATTTCACTGTGGAAAATTACACTAGGTAGTCACATTAAGACAAATACAGGCGTTGAACACATGACAATCCGCCTATGTTCGTTTCTGTAACTTTCTAATCAAACCAAAATGTTAATCTATTATTTACATTATCTCAAAGTGTTTGTTTTATAATTTATTTGTACATATTATACTTTATTTACGGAACTCGAGTGGATCACTTGGTGACCCGCGAATCATAGGTTGCCGACGCCTGATCTGGACGAATGAAAATTTTCTTAATGATTTTTCAAGAAATAATTTTTCTTCTTTTACTTGAATATAGATGAACGGCGTAGCTTCTGAATATTCGCAATTGAAAAAGATCGATAACGTCCTGAGCGACTCTGACATCGATTCTGAAGATGAAAGCGACAGTGACACGGATACTAGCGACACCATTAGCAATGCCGACACTGCTAATAGCAGCTTTGGAAGTTTGAAAAATAGTAGAAACGGTATCTTACCAAATTACGACAGATTAACAGTCGAGCAAAAGCGAGCTTATCATCAAATATGTGAGTTGTTCACGAAAGAGAGTGACGCGATCGTTGCGATCAGCGCTAGAAGTGGAACCGGTAAAACATTTCTTTTAACTACTTTGGCTCAGAATTATGCGAACGCTGGTGTAAAGTTCATTACCTTTAGAAGGGACGAGGCAAGCGGAATGTTTGTCAAATTAGGAAATAACGCTAAAACGTACACGTATATGTCTTTTTACGTGCGATGCTTGCATTTACCCTATTTCCGTGCAGTTCGACTATTTAATACGTCCGAAGTAAACGCCGTCGATCTCCTTTACAAATTAATACTATATGCGAAAAAATACAGTGACACCAATACAAAAGTCATCATCGTAGATTCCTGCACCATACCGTCGGCAACCATGTTGCTCTTGTTGTACATATTGTCGCTGAAGTACGGTATACACTTAATTTTTGCCGGAAACAAAATCCAACTGAGTGCTATGCACAAATCGTTGTTGCACGATCGAACCAATTTCGATTTGATCAATAAGATTAGCGATTTGACGATAAGAAAACTGACTGCCGAACGATCTACCGATGAAAACCTGAAGAGAAAACTGTCACAATTTCATCGAATGATCCAACAAAACAGGCCGAAAAACGAGGTCCAATTCTACTTCAATCTTCGTTACTATCTGTATTGTTGTTTCCGAACAAAGTATTTCACCGATGAGCGTTTCGACACCGTGTTCATGTCACAATTTCATCAGGTGATTACGGATCGTCTGTATCGTTTCATCGAGTACTTGAAAAAAGAAGGAAGAAGGTACTTCGTTGCACCGTTTTATGCTGTAGATTCGAGTGTGGTGAAATGTATCTCTACGACGACTAAAGGTAAATTCTTCCCTGGACTGATTCTGGTGGAGGGATACAAGTACATACACATTGACACGAGTGGTGTTAACAAGGTAGTTTTATTACAAAGAATAGAATTGAATAACGGCAACGTCGACAGCTTGACAGTCTGTTCCTTGCAAGATGGTTCCAGCTTCACCCTGAAACGCTGTGATCTAAATTATTATCAGATTTTACCTGCATATCGTACTTGGTTGTTGTCCCAAACGGAAATACAGCCGATTACACAAAACGCAAAATTGCGTCAATTCCCTCTGCGTCCGTACACGTTGACTTATCACGCTGCATTGGGACGAACCGTCGGCAAAGAGGAGCTACTAGAACTTAGCGCTGATTGTTCATTCGCTAACTCTATTTACGTTGGCCTTTGCTGTGTACGGAATTATGATAATATCAAGAAAATTCATGCTGAAACGGACCTACTGAGCTTCGTGGTGACAGATTACATGAGAAAGGTGCATAATAGAAATGCATACTATTATCGTTGCCCAACGGACATTTCTGACAAGGACCGGAACAAGATTTTGCGCTATGTGGACGAACAGGGACCAAATGATTTTATAGACAACCTCCCTTGGAGAACTGTAAGTAGTATACAAGAATTTGAAAGGAAAAAATTGACGTTCTACGCCCTTATTCCACGTGTCTTGTACGAGAAACCAATCAAGAAATCGCAGACCGATGTTGATACGCCTGTAATGAAGATAGCAGATTTTGTGAATGATAGATTCGACGTGATACAGAATACTATGGAAAAAGCGCCCTTCGAAGATATTGATAAGTTCAATAAGAAGAAGGATGTGCAGTATAGGCAGTCAGCGGCATATGTTTCTTTGAAGAAAGAGTATGATTATTGGTGCAATAAGGAAGAATAAATGATATCGACTGACAAATATACTTCAAAGAATTTATTGAATTATGTTTATTCTACAGGATGTTAGTCTACAGTTAAACGATCAAACTTTGTTATTGTAGAGGGTGGACAGATGATTAGTACCAGCTTAACACATTAATTATTTTTTTATCTGGTATTTTTTATTCTAAACAGAAATACATCAAATATAGGTAATCAATAAAAGCAATAATTTGTGACCAACTTCGGGTATCAATAGGTTAATTGTTTTAAAAATGAATAGAAGAATATTTTTCAAATGAAAGATACACTTGGCGTTTCGAAGATATGAAGCTTGCTTTGATTTTCTGAGTTTTTGCACAACGTAGATCAGTTTGTGAAAACGCTATTTTTTGCTTGACAAATATTCTATTACAGTTTTCAAATCAATCAAGATGGTAATAGTCACCGATCCACCTTATTTCGTTGATAGATATAATAACGACCATCCAGGTCAAGGTTCCAAAGATTGTTTTTTATACTTTTTTAACGCAGCAGACTATTTTTTGTTTACGATTCAACACATTCTAACGAAATATATTTAATATTTATTATTATGCGGCATATTTCGCACACGAGTAAACTATTGTTTGTAATGCGAAAAGCGGGGGTCAGTTTTGAATGACCGTTTCGAATTTCAGTTATAGTAACTTGAACTTTTTCAATAGTAGCGTTGCATTTTGTAGATTAATCAGGGAACGGTCTATTATTTGGTTGATTTCGATTATGTGTAAGTTTTATTTGAGATCCATACCTGTCTTATATTTTTTCAATGAACTTTATAGTTAACTTTTTTATCTCGATCGTGTTTAAAATAGCAGATTAAGGATATCGTAAATTGACGAAATTGATCAAATTAATTGGAACTTTCAGTATTGTTTAAAGCTCGTATGTTTCAGAGATGGTTGTGTTTGTAATGATTATTCAATTTATTTTTTGATACGTTTATATTAATACAATGTTAATAAATAATTAATTTACATTAAATTTAATCTTAACAGTATTTTGAAATGGAAAATTCAAAGTGATAATCTACTGTTATATGACATTTTCAATTAGTTTTTTTAATTATAGGATATACAAAGTTTGATCATTTAAGTTTCTTATTTTATTGTTAAGAGGGAGTGATTTATTGGAAAATATTATGAACTTCAAACGCGATATCGATAGAAATTATTTCTTTTTCTTTTTGTCTTCCTATCATATATAAATTATACAAGGTGTGTCACGAGAAGCAGGACTCTTGAATATTTTTGTTGGATTTAAAGATATGAAATATACTTACATATATTTTTTTAAATGCCATTTTTTCTCTGTATTTTCGAGGTCACCAATGTTTTTTTAAATAGAATTGCATACTTTTTTCCCTTGTATATTGTACCCGACATCTAAACGAGTTCAATCATGTAACACAATATAACTCACAAGTGCATCCTTCGCAACTATTTTAATTCTGATGGATCCATATTTCATATCTTTAAATCCAACAAAGATATTCAGGTGTTTTGTTTTTCTTGACTCATCCTGAGTTACAAAAAAAACCATTCAATATTTATATGGTATATAGAGCACACTGTACCGAGTAAAAAAGCCTTAGTAAACATAGGTCGAAAGGTTAACCGTTTCTGAGATATAAACATTCTTCTTTGCTAGTATCACGATTGATTTGCTATTGGACTTTCGATATTTATAAAAGATTTTCCACGTGTCCTTCTCCTCACTGACTGATTCCCGATGAAATCTGCTGTCCGCACTTGAATGAGGATATTTAGAACGTGGTTTATAAATACTGGAGTAAAGATCGCATGCAATGGAAGCAAGTAAATCAATCATGATGCTAGCAAACAAAAATGTCTATATCTCAGAAACGATTGACTTTTCAACCTATGTTTACCAAGGCTTTTTTACTCAGTACAGTGCGTCCTATACACCATATAAATATTGAATGGTTTTTTTTAACACTCTGTATACTGTTATTTAAAGAGACTGAAGTATTTTTTATATATTCGAAATTAATTGCGATAAGAAAATCGTATAATTAGCCCCTGGAAGTTCGACGAATTTCATAATTTGTTTTTCAATAGGTCACTCTGTACAAACTATTTTTATTAACTACCTATTTCATTTTCAGAGGTAGAAAAACGTATCCAAAGTGAAATGTACTTCATTCAATCTTTATCAAATATTTTTGGCACCATTCGAGGGATTTTTATTTTATTTCGCATTTGTTTTTATTTTATCGTTGTTCAGATTAAACAATTTGCTTGATTTATTTAGCAGTATAAATATAACAGGAAATTACTGAATTATTCTGTTCAGCAAAATAATTTGTTATATTAATATTTTTATCATATCTTATATGAAGTGTTATTGAAATAAAAAGAATATATACCTGTATTAATTTAAAAAAAGTATACCAAACGATGCATTTTAAAAAATCAAACAACTATTGCTTTAAATATCTTTTTCTACCTGTTGGTAGATTATAAATGAATTATACCTCTGTATTCATATACAGGGTGACTCGTTTAAAGTTTCGTATTATTTTCTCAGCTATACTTGGAAAATTTCATGTAAAACTGTTTCTGGAACGAGTTGCAGCTTAAGAAATAATTAAGTGCCAAATTTCAAATGAGTCATCCTGTACATGGAAAAACATTATGTGTTGGTGCTTTTCTGAACATAAAAGGCATGAGTGATTAATGTTCTGATACTATTGAAGTTTCGTAAAAATTGAATTTATTTTTGTTGGCATGTATTCAACAAAGAAGTTGTTTTTTTTTTCTTCATTTTGTTCCTTTTTTATTTGTTTATGTTGACTTTATATCACATTAAAAGATTATTATGTACTCGTAATATTTGTGTGTTTCCCAGACTATTTTCATTTTATATTTTCTTGAGAATACAAATATTACTTAAAGTATTTCGTATCTTTTTTATTTTATTCCGTTATCGAAGGTTGTATTTTTGTTATGTCTGTTGTTTAGCGATAGCTGCTTTCCTCTCCTGCGATACTTCTTTAAATAAAAGCTAAAGTTATAAAGTTTCAATTATTATACAAATTAAACAAAATTAACAGATCATACTGTACAATATCCGGTTAAATTGCTTGTACATACTGTACAAGATCCGGTATAAACTAAGAATAATTGCCAAGTACTTATAAGCAAAATATAATAGTTTCTAGTGTCAAGATCCATTCGTTTAAAATTTATGCGTTGTTAAAGTTTGGCATTTTTGGAGCACTATGCAAGCATAACTTGCTTTACTATAACAATTGGGTAAATTGTATTACATATGTATATGTATATCGAAATATATATTATGTGATATACAGGACAAGGCGAGAAAACCTACGAGAAAGTGTTTGATCCTTTCAAGAAAGTGCATCTTGGCGCCTGAACCACTTGAGATCTGTCGAACAGACCTACAGCGATATCTAGTATTCATAATGTCGACAAAGCTGACACTTTAATGGTCTACTTCTAATGCATGAAACACTATCCAGCTATGTATTAATAGTGTTTTTTCTTTAACACTAAACCTACCACGAGCGGTCAAATGACCGTTTTTGAAATTTCGTTCAGAATTTTCTGCATACGGCGTTATTATATCGCTATTTAACTTCACGACTTTTCTTATGCAAACATTAAAACAAATACTATTTATTTTTAAATATAAAAGAATATTTTTTTCCTTACCTAATTGTTCATAACGTTCGCTCTATATTAAGAAATATCTGTTTTTTTGAAGCGGTCATTTGACCGCTCACGGTAGGAATAGGTATACACGAAATGTCGGTAGAAATAGTGTTAACTAAAGAGTTAAAATCAAAATCATTACATTTAGCCTATATTTATAAATCATTATTAGATTACGCAAGAAAAAGTGTTGCTCCAAGATGAAGTTCGACCCAAAATTCTTCTTTCACATCTCAAATTGGAAAAAATAAAAGATTTATTGGATAGCGTTATTCGAACATCAGCCACAAGTGGTTCGTTCAAATCGAACTCACGAGCAGACGCGTGAGTTTAGGAAAACGGCGATTGCGGCTAAGCAGAGGAGTGGGGAGAGTGCGCGTGTTCCGCCGGGTAGCGTGAGTTTGACAGGACAGGGCAAGCGAGGGTGGCGGCGCATAGGATTATGGGGAGGGGGAATGTTCTGTCAGTGCTCCGCGAACCATCGACGAGTGCGGGTCGTGTTTTCTTTGTTCCTCGTTGCTCTCTGTCGTGTTGATCTTTGCCGTTCTCAATGATCTCTACGGTTATCCGATGATCGTATACGTTATCGGCCGTCGATCAACGGTCAACGATCATTGTCATTCGATCGACTCAAGCTTCGTCAGAACGGTCTGAAAAAGTCCGGTCACCGGTTAAACAACCGTCGTGTTGGTTATTGCGCAGTCAATGAAGTGTTTTTTTTTTCTTTTTCGAAAGAGAGAGATGCGATCGTTCGTGTGTAGGTGTATCGAAGTTAGACGCGAGCAGCGAATTTGCGCCGCTTCGCAGCAACTACGATCTCGTTGAGACGGCGTGACGACGATTGCAGCCAGCGTTATATACTTGGGTCGCGTGCACCGTTGAAACGCGAGTGAGTGGTAACGGAAAAGTGGCGAGGGAGACGGTATGAGCGCGAGAGAAGTTACCCTTGTTGGCGGCTCCCCTTGGGGATTCCGTATGCACGGTGGACACGACCTGCATCAACCGCTACGCATCTCTAGGGTGAGTTATATTCAATAATCTTTCGATTGTCCACAAACTCGAGAGTTTTGACCTTACGGCAGCGGTTTCCAATCTGGAAGGCGCGGACAATAAAATCGTCAGGGGAAGCGCCAAAATTTTGTCATAAAATATTAATTTTCATTCTACACGTTGTCCCCAAGATTTGATAAACTTTGTGTCAATAAATGTCAACAACCCTCGCATTAAATTTTGATGCGATAGATGTAGTTGGTTTAAATGATTATAATGAATTTAATATAAAAATAAATACACATGTACGTATATGTATATTATAGCAAAATTTTGTTATTATTCTGTTAATAGTAGTTTTCAGTTTTTTTTTGTTTTTGTAATAAGTTTTTATTATTTAAAACGTGTCTATATTATTATATCTATTAAACAAATAAAGGGTAGGGAAGCGCGGAAAACAATTTTTTTTTCGGAGAGGAGTAGTTGCATAAAGGTCGGAAACCGCTGTCTTACGGACAAAATAGAGTTTTCTAATGATTGACGGACAGCTGCAGTAAGAAGGCTCCACTTTCGCATAATTTGAGTCAATCAACGAAAAGCAATAAAATATTAACCACTTGATGTATCGTTTTCTCGGCAGTTGCGTCAGACGTCAGACGTAGCCAAATATTTATTGTTGTAACGTTAAAACAAATGAAGATAATTGAAATATAATTCAAAAAGTTATGAAAAATTGTTCTCTTAAAATCAAAGAAACAAAAATTATAGTCAAAGCTAAATTAATTTTTATTTGAAATTTTACAATTTACCGAGATTCATGATTTGATAGATTCATGAGGGCGTATATATACGCCCTTCGTAATCAAAGGGTTAACAAGACTTGATTATGCAAATTATAATTAGAATTAATCGTAAAATGTAGTTGTAATCACAACATGAAGGAGAAAAAGAAATTGAAGTGCAGGGTGCGTTACGAGTGTGACACGATATTGTAGGGCAAGGGGTTAAGTAGTGTTTCAAACGTCCTATAAAACGGTCAACTTTTATATTAAATATGATATCTGTATCTTACTATTTCCATAAATATAGTTTAAATAGTGGAGTTGTCTTCTGTTTGTGACAAAGTAGAAGGATACTAGTAAGTATCCAGAGATTTAAAGAGGGAATATATTTTATTGTATACATCACGTAATAATATAATGAAATATAAGTTTATAACGTAAAATTGTCCAAGTTTTATTATGTAGAACCACATTTGATTTTTTTGACGCAATTTTTTGCGGGTTGTAACATATATTTCTATATTTTGAAACTTTTTATTGGTAACAGTTTCTTGTGAATACTTTCACTATAGAAGTAAATGTTATTATTTTGATATAATATTTTGCTTTTTTATACGCAACTGAAGAATACATTTTTGTAAATAAAATATGAAGTATGTACAAATTTATATGGAGCTGTGCGTTCTTATTGCAGCAAACCTTTCAGTTTTGCTTAACACGTTGACTGTCACAGTGAAAATGGACGTGGGTAGTCAGACACGCTGAAATCCTAATTATTAACAATACAATCAACTAATTTTCTAATTTAACACGTTGACTGCCACAGTGCAAAACGGACGTGGGTAGTCAGACACGCTGAAATCCTAATTATTAACAATACAATCAACTAATTTTCAAATTTAACTTTTCAATTCGATAGCTAGCATTATTAGCTTAAAGTTAACGCCATCCGTGGTTTATTTTATCATTTCTGTTGGTAATTATTTGATTGTATAAAATTTCGGGTGCCGGTCAACGGTGACCCCCGTGGCAGCCAATGTGTTAAAATGTTCTGCACATTCACTACTGCAGTGGAAAAGGCCATTTGTGACAAGACACGCCAAAACTTCAATTATTAAGTATATCTATTAATTTTCAAATTTAAGCTTTCAGCTTAATACCTTGCATTATTAGTTTAATATTGACGCTATTCACGGTTTACCATCTCTTTCCTTTTGCTAAGTATTCAACTATACAGAATTTAAGGTGTTGATCACCGATAACACAGTCAACGTGTTAACCGAAACCAAACATTGTTCATTACCTTGAAAATATTAATTCTTCGACCCATGTTTATTGCAACTTTCTTTTATCATTTAGCGAATACCATCCACCCCTTGAATCAAGAATCCTTTTTTTCTATCACTCCCCATATTTTCCGTCGCGAATTTCTAGAAAGTTTTTCTTGGTATCAGACCGATAGGATGTTCTTATAAAAATGAAATTTTGAAACGAATATATCAAATATACAGGGTGTCTCGTAACTAGTGTAACATCGGGAAATGGGAGGTAGCTGAGACGATTCTGAACAACAATTTCTTTTGCAAAAATGTCGGACGAGGCTTCGTTTTTGAATTATTAACGACCCATCAGGCGCAAAGACCAAAATTGAAAATCGCCGTAATTCTTTACTGGTGCATATCCGGACACGGGTTCCTATGTTCAAAATACTTGCCTATGGAGCCTCTACTTACTCTATGATTTTTGCCAAAGTTATCGTTTACACCCTGTATAATTTGTATCAATTTCTATACACTGTGATACATGTATTATAGCAAAGACTTGTTGATGTTTTAATGTTGAAGACTGGTTTCGATATCTTTGCCGACACGGAAAATATTGGCACGCATCGTTTAAATGCATTCAGTTATAAATACCGAAGGATCGATGTTATCACCGTTGCCAATAGATTTTGAACTTGGCACGGATAAACGGGGAACACCGAGTTTAAGGCCAAATAATTCTACAGGATGTTCTATAGCGAGAGTTATCGAAAGCGGTTTGGCGCTTGGTTAGATTTAATGGCGCCTGATACCATTGTTTCATAAAAATAATTCACGTACAGTGGCGAGCATGTCAGCGTTTCCTAGGGGAAATGACGTTGTAGGGAAAAGAAATCCTACGATCCGCTTTATACTCGAAGTTACTAGATATTTATTCCTAGACACGATGATTAACCTAGCTTATCATTCGTTTAACCTTGTTGTTAAATTAACTTAGTTAGATAACTTAGATAACTTAGTTATCGTTTAACATAACTTAGGTACAATGCGTAGTAATTCTAAATTTTAGGGACATCTAACTTAACTTTAACGCATAGTAATTCTAAAATTTAGGGATATCTGACTTAAGGGCTAACGCCACTCTAGAGTTTTGAAAAAAATCGATTTTTTTTTTTTGCTGAAACGATGCTTTATTATGTGTAGAATATGAGAAAAAGTTTTAAGTGGGGGAAATTTTGACCCACATCCCTTTCGAGTCGAACGATTAATGACAGAGTAACACTGATTTAACACGTTGGCTGCCACGGGGGTCACCGGTGACCGGCACCCGAAATTTTTTACAGTCAAATAATTAATAAAATAAATGACGAAATAAACCACGGATAACGTTATTATAAAGCTAATAATGTTAGCTATCGATTTGAAAGGTTAAATTTGAAAATTAGTTGATTATATTCTTAATAATTAGGATTTCAGCGTGTCTGACTACCCACGTCCGTTTTCACTGTGGCAGTCAACGTGTTAAAGCTTCGTAATCTAGGGTTAATGATACAGATTTAACGATTTCGTTTGATTCAGCTCCTTCGTAAACGTCGTATTTTATTTTATTTTTACCTCGCAAATATTTCTACAAAACCGTCACGTTTCACAGGTCATCCGTAATTGGATTAACCGGTGTTTCATATTAAAACGAAACTGCTGCGTGCTGTAGCTTTCACACGCGTATATTAATTGTCATAGTGAATTTGCATGTTTTTTTTTTTTTTTAACTGTGAGCAAATTTTTAGTTTCTTTACACGCACAGTGTGTTTCAGAAATTCGTTTACACTCTCAAATTGAGTATAGGTATGTGTACATATATCGCTGGCATTCGTAAGATACTTTTTTAATATATTCATTTTTGTTATTTTTTAATATACGTCATCGATTTTAATGAAATTTTCAATATGTATATAACTTACTTAACACTTTTCGTCTGGGACCGAGTAAATTTATTCTCGACGAGATTCGAAGGAGGTCGAAAAATCACTAAATTTCTTTGCAATTAGCAAATTAATTAGTAAACTTATGATTATTATTGTTACGTTTGTAATTCGATTGAAATAGTGAAAGTTAGGTGTGCTATAGTTAAGAAAAAAAAAAATCTAATATTTAGGGACTGTTAAGTTATGAAGTAATTAATGTGTTATCAGCGTTTGATGATAATTTGTTGATTAAAATCTCCAAATATTGCATTTTGTCCATAGTGTCATTTGGGAAAATTTAATCTGCAACATATTATTCAGCCGTTATCGTGTCCGATCAGTCATTAATTGAAAGGGTATGAATACTTTTGTCACTCACTGTACGCTTCAACGAAATGAACAGATACCATCAACCACTTGATAAATTATCGAAATAGGGTAGATATTGATCTACATGTTTTTGACATTTCCCATGTTACCAGTTTGAATCGTTTCATCATTGGACTGCAATAAAGAAATATCGTTTCATGATTTATATTATCGTAATCGCGAGATTTTATTTGTTTATAGAGGAAAGTGACCAAACTCGGAGGTCCAATTGGTTTTTTGTCTAACTTTTTAAATGTTAATATCAAAATCAATTATTTAACGGCAAATGATTCTCTGATTGTTAGGCGTGTGTATGCATTTGCGGATGGTTGACGCATAAATGCGTAAGAGCAACTTATAATTATATGTACGTATATTTAAGGGGGGGATTGTCGAATATCAGCTCTAAAAGTAACAGACATTTATGAATTTTTTTAAAAGAAACAGTTTATAATATTGTATTAAACTTTGTTGTGGGTGGAAGAGGGCATTTTTAAGCCGAAGGAAAAAATTTTTTTATTTCAATATCCTTTTATTATTTTAATTATTTTTGCACACTTTCCATCGATGCCATCCCGGCCGGCGTCCAACGTAGCACCTGTCTTAATCATCTGATTGCAACAGATAAAGTTTTTTTTTTATTAAAGATAGATAGTTTACGCTGGAATTGAACCTAATTTGAAAAAAGAATTTGAAAAATTGCGAGATTTATAGTGTGTTAAAGGAAGTTAACCTGTTTTCTTAGAAAAATTTTGTTTTGTATCGATCAGAAATTGCATAGAAAATACAGGTACATATACTTTGTTGCGTGGCCGTTTGTTGAAATTTTGATAAGTAATTTAATTCATTAAATTGAAATGAAACAACTTTTTAGTAATCTTTTAAACTTTAATTAGTTGAACGTTCTTAGGCTGAGATAGGATTTTTAATGAATAATATTTAAACTTGGCTTCGCTTTTTATAGTTGCAATTCATCTTTTTTTTTTTAATTTCTTAGCAACTGAATAAATAATATTTCTTGACATTGCAGTTTGAATTTTGACGCATAAAATTTAATAAAGCGAATACACAATACGCAACAATTTCAAATGAAAATAAATGACTTGTATTTGTTAAAGAGAAAAGTTTGTTTTCTCTTTGTCAAGTTTCATACTCAAGATACTTTGCTCTTTGCTCACGTGTTTACGAATCGCAAAATTACACGTGTAATCGTCAGATAATCGTGTATCGTGCATAGTCAAATCGAAATTGCGACTGCAATGAATGCTAATTTCAGGTAGCTGTTTGAACGTCAGTCAGTTATAAAGGCCCTCGTAAAGCCATTGCGTAACTTTGTTACATTGCTTCGAGCAGGCACATGCTCGTAATGTTGTGCTTATATTAATACACAATTTATGGAAATATTTGAGATATACCGTTCTGTTACGCATTTACATTTACACCGTGTTTACAGGCGATCCGTCGCGACGGATGAACAAGCAAAGAAAATATAGTTATAATAACGTTGAGGGTTTGCCATCTTACGAACACGACACTGTTTAATTAATGATTACTTATTACCCCATTTTTTACTTAATCTGACGGTAATGTGGTAGGCTATCAGGTACTTTGATTAGTTTGAAAAGAAAATTTAAGCTACGCGTGTATAACCTTCTAATAAAGTTTTTATAAAATATAATTAAATTGGCAGAACTCATAGCCGTTATTTTCTATGGTCCGATGGACCAGTCGCTCAATAATGTGAAAAGGCGGGAATTAATAATAATTATTTTTATTTGAATTTATAATAATTGCACTAAACTATTGGAAAAAGATTAAAGGTCCTGTATACGACTAATAATATCAAATTTATCTTGTGTTCGTTCCGAATGCATCTGTGCATAAAATAATTAAAAATTGTTATACGTTACATTTTATGCATACATAGAATTATAAAAAAAAAAAATGGCAGAAAAACGACCACTTTTTAATTTTTAATCGGTGCATTAAGAGGTTAATCAGCGATTTTCAGGTTTAGGATGTTGATTGCCACAGTGAAAATAGAGATCAGTAATTATTTCGATTTCGAAATGTTACCTGTTTTAAGTCCCTGAATTTTGATGCAACATTCCTTGAAATTTATATTCTAAACGAGTTGGTGGTGTTTCTGTGCTGTTGCAACAATAACTTCTGAGAACTGTTCACGTTCCTTGATTTTTAACAGTTCTGTAATCGTCAGTTTTGATCAGTGACTTTCGATTTTATTTGACCTTGCGAAACTCGTTTCGTTTTTAACGATTTCTGTTCGTCATTTTAGCGACAATCTCCCATACATAAGTAATCAGATATTTCGTAACCTTTCGATTTTTGATTCATGTTATATTCGGTATACTTTTGTTTTCCCATTTTCATTTTAGATTTTGCTTGTATTTGCAAATTGACAAAATGGAATAATATTATATTTAATATATTATATTATATTAAAATATAATATATAATATAATATAATATAATATATTATATATATATAATATATATATAATATATAATATAATATAATATATTATATTAATAAAGTAAGGAATAATATGTTAAGTATATGTATGGTGTTGAATAACAAAATATTAATAATTAAGAATTGTATAATATTTTTATTTCAAGGAAACAAATAGTATTTGATGATCTTAAACTTTTGAAATACTCTGACACTTCAATTAAAGCTTCTATCCTGAATTTCTATATTTTTGTACTTTGATTGTAAATGATTTATTACAAATAGTCAGTAACAGATTATTATTAAAGATTCCATGAGTACTTTAAGATAGTTTCACGTAAAATTAAAAGTGTAAAGTTTTTATCCGTGGCTTAATAATATTGCAGTAATCTACAATTGTACAAAATCCTTTTAATTAGTGATTTTATTTTCAATATTTACGTGGGATAAATTTGGTACATCGTTTTTATAGTATTTTACTTTCTTGGTTGATTAAACTTTCAAGTATTGGAAAATATTCCTTGTAATTGACTAATTAAAATCATCCCTATCAATATAGATGACAAATTCTTATAAAAGTTTATACGTTATCTAGATATTGGGTGACATGATACTTGAAGTGTTAAATTCACATTTCATCATTTCTTAACTTTTGAACGAGTTCCATGTGATTTTAGTACCACAAAGGTGTATACATTAACTTTTCTTTAGCTGCAGAGGTATAGTTTTGTACATTAGAAATGAGTTTATGAAACGTTACGAAGTTGTTTTCCCCGTGCATATTTAAGAATATTTTTTTTATTAGTACATGTACCCAAACTTTTGGCTGGTAGTGTACATTTCTTAAGTAAATCCAATCATCACAATTAATGTCTTATATTCTTCTTAAAAAAAAAAAAAAAAAATTAATTACATCATTGTCCACACTCCATGATTGTGGTTTGACAGATATTGCACCCCAACGGTTCATATAATTTTTCCTCGAATTGAATCTTTTTTTTTATTGAGATTTTTCTTTCATTTTAAAGTATAAATGAATAATATTATTTATGCTGTAATTAACAATCGAATGAAGATCGAACGATGGTGTCTCTTAAAGTGAGTTTGAAATGTTTCTTTTTCCAAAGAACGCAACGTTGCTAATTGTCGTGAAAATTGCTCATAGTTCTTTTTGACAATGCAAGTTCTGTCTTTCGCCGTTCTTCTATTCGTTCTTTGTTTCAATGTCGCTTACTTTAGAGAGACGAACGTCAAAGGAAACAATGAGTGGCTTTCATTCGCACGATTTATCAGAAAGTTGAATATTTGTGTGCTGGTTGGTGTAAAGTTTTTTTCATTCTTATATCATGAAATCATTAATGATACTTTTTACCAGGATCGGATACAGAATCCTTGCTTTGGAGGGGAAGAAATATATTTTTATCTGACAGTCGAAATAATAAAGTTCATCTAAATTATTTATGCATCATAGGACACAAAGTAGTTACAGTATGTGTGATTAAAAAAGAAAAATTTGAATGGTAAAAAAGATTAAAATTTAAGAAGATTTTGATGTTAGCAATATTAACACATTGTGTGCCACGTCAGCCATCGGTGGCTGACACTGAACTTTCCACCGCTGGCTGACAATGTAAAATATGATATATAAAAATAAAAAATGTACATTATTTTAAGTAATTACTGACAATTTATTTAAAATTTATTTAATTTTTATTCATTACAGGATTATATTAAGGCATTTTAATGGATTTTATTGAAACACGGTAAACATAAAAACGGTTGAATAAATAACCAGCACTTCTAAGCAACGCGCGTGGTCTGACGTTGACTGCCACAGTGAAAACGGACGTGTGTAGTCAGACACGATAAAATCCTAATTATTAAGGGTGCAGTCGATTAATTTTTCAAATTTAACCTTTCAATTCGATAGCTAGCATTATTAGCTTAATGTTAACGCTATCCGTGGTTCATTTCATCATTTCTTTTGGTAATTATTTGATTTTAAAAGATTTCGGGTGCCGGTCACCGGTGACTCCCGTGGCAGCCAACGTGTTAAGAATTCGCGTGGCGCTCAACGTGTTAACAATTTTTTGTTAAAGATAGAAATTCCTGTAAAAGCTAAATTGTTAAACATCGAAATTGCTATAATAAAAATCGGTTTTATTTTGTAGTATAAATTTGTTTGTTAATTATAATTCGTTTGATCCGTCACAGTTTGTTGTAGTACGCGTGAGCGTAATTAAAATGTGCTGTCACGAAAATGTTCCGAAGTTTAATTGAATTCCGTTGTAGAAATTGTAAACAAGTTTCTTGCACGATACACGCGCAAATGAAATGATAAATATTTATCGCGTGCTATGTTTCGTATTCATGGTTGTTGCAGATGTTCAGACATTGTTGAAAAGATACTTGAACCTTTCTTTTTGCAAAATGATCAATTTCAAGTTTTTTAAATACACTTTTTAGCGGTAGTTAGTTTAACGAAAGATAAACTGATTTGAAGTTATAATTAAGTTTCTGTATTAACCCTTAACGGTCACACTGGGGTATGAAACGACCCCAGCCGATTTAACTTCAACTTTAGCCACTTTGTATCCTTACACGTTTCTGAATTTTTTGTTCATATTCAACGTTTAAATGTACTGAAATCAGCTGTGAAATATGTTAAAACAACGTTCAGAGATTATTTATAATTTTTTTTCAAGTTAAAACAATCAGTAGCTTCTTCGTAAGAAATATTTTAGTGGCTGGGGTCTTAAACGTCCCAATGTGCCCGGTGTGTTATTCTGATGAAGTGTGACCGTTTAAACCGTTCAATCATGGCATCTGTTAATTGTTGAATTAACGAAAAAAATTCATAAACGAATTCTTTTACTAATTTTCTAACAGATTTTTAAAATAAATTTTTTTCTAAAACGAAACCATACAATTTTTACTTTTTTTTCCACATATTAGGTTGGTGCATATGAAACGTCGGATTTATAATGACAACTTTAAATAAACACACATTTTTTAGATTAAACGTTAATAATCAAAATAAGAATGATTATAATCTATACATTTTTTCAAGAAATTACAAGTTTTCTACTTTCGTTTCATCAATTTTCGGAAAAATTATGATTATTCGTGCTTTACAGAAATCTAAGAAAGATACGTTTATACACATAAATCTTAACAAATTACGATGATAATTTATCACAATAAATCATAGTCTTATTTTAAAATAAAAGTCTTAGGAATCTGCATATTTTCTTCGACGAATCAAAGCGTTTTATGATTTTCCCAAAAATCAGGTTAAAACATATTTCATAAGAACTTGAAAAGGATGCGTAAATAAGGTGAATATTGCAAAATGAAAATCATCTGTGAAAGAGGAGATTCTAAGCTTCGAATCGATATATGAAACATCTCAAAGACACGAATATTTATCGAGTAAGCAGATTTCAAAAACTGATGAAACAAAATCGGACATTTCATATGCACCAACCTAATAGAATACAATACAAGTGCGATATTTACTTTTTCACGTAGAATACAATTATATCAGAAGATGCTGAGTTCTTTCAATATCTCAATAACGTCAAGAAATATCTTTTATTATTTTACCCATACATTTTCAACCAAAAGAAAAAAAAAACAATACAAAAATTACGAAGCTAGGGGTTAATACTCGAAATAGGTGCTTGATTGCATGTATAACGTTTATTGGTGATTTGTAACATTAATTTGAACAGGTTGTAATGATTGTTTAATCCTCTTTGTAAAACAATACGCATGATTAAACTAGCTAATTTTCCGGTTCTTAAATGTTTAATACTTACCGCTAGAATTGTCTGTAATTTATAGAATACGGAATTGAAGTATTCAATCATATTTATACTCATAAAACGTTTAACAGGTGATGTATTTTTAAATACTTACGATTGTAAGATGATCATAGCATTCCTTCTGAATGAGAAATACGTCATATTTGTGTGTTAACACTTAAACGACTGCTATCACGTATTCCGATACTTGATTCGTTACCCTATATTACTCTTTACAAAATTATGACTCATAAATTAATCATTTTAAATTTCACGCGAAAGGAAGTAGTTACTTATAATTCTATAAAATAGTTTCTGCTTAAGTAAAACAGGCTGGAAAAATTGCAGAAGTTATAAGTTCTACAAAATGTGCGGCCGACAAAGCGTTAAGAGGTTGATCTTATCGCTGATGGCGTAAAAATAGGTACTGATTAACGTCTAATTACGCCAACGTAATTAACGTACAATTCTAGTCGTGGTTGTTTCCTTTTTAAATGGAATTTAAATGAAATACTCCGTAGAAGTTTAATTTATTGTGTCGTAATAATAGATCACACTTTTGTCATAGATTTTGATTCCATTGTCGCAACTTTCATGTTTATTTAAATAATATATGTACATGTTGCGACATTCAGCTTTAAAAAAATAATAAAAGTACTGATTGATTGATGAAAGATGATTAGGGTCCTTTTGTATAATTGAACTAATATTATCAGTGCAATAAAATTTTGCAAATCATGAGTTACATCTAGTGCTAAATTATTTTGTTGTATATTAGTAACAGGAAATTTGCACTTGGACTATTTTTAGATGTGATCGAGTATAGTCTACTTTTCCAGCAAAGCTTTCAGAAACTAAATACTTTATTATAGCAACAAATGCTTAACACGTTGGCTGCCACGGGGGTCACCGGTGACCGGCATCCGAAATTTTGTACAATCAAATAATTACCAATAGAAATGATAAAATAAACCACGGATAGCGTTAACATTCAGCTAATAATGCTAGCTATCGAATTGAAAAGTTAAATTTGAAAATTAGTTGATTGTATTGTTAATAATTAGGATTTCAGCGTGTCTGACTACCCACGTCCGTTTTCACTGTGGCAGTCAACGTGTTAAGAATACTATTTATTTTGATTCCGTTCGTTAATTTTCTATATACTAATGAATAAAACTTAAATTCTGCATTTAAAAATACTCCGATAAATTAAATATGTCGCTTTAGAGGCGTAATTAGAGTGCAGACGGTTGATAAAGTAATAATAAATTTTCCGTATTTCGTATATTTTGTTTCTTAATTTTTGCTATATCTTTATGTTAAATTAACCCTTCGACTGCTAAAGGCGTATATATACGCTAAGTAAATTTCCAGATTTTCAGTAAAAAAATTAATGTAACCGACTATAATTATTGATTCTTTGAATTTAAGCAAATCTTTTTTACTTTTTGTCAAAGCAACTGCAGTCAAAGGGTTAAGAACATAAGAAACATTATTACATATGAATATTCAATTGTAAAATAAGTTCATAGTTGAAAAAGAAACATAGAAAGTTCATAATTTTAAGTTACTTAATATTGAACAAATATTGCAATGGATGAAAGGAACTATCCGGTGATTAACATTCGACATAAATAGAATCGCATAGTAAAAAGTATTAATTTTGAAGAACAAAACAGGAAAAATCCTATGAATTTATGTTAAAACCTAATAAATAGTGAAACTTGTTACTAATGAATTATTCACTGATATTAGTTTGTCAATTATTGTTCGAGTAGACCTACGTAGACATCACTTCCATCAGAAATTTTCCCGGTTGGCAAAAAGTAGTTCACGTTGTCGTATCAACAGACTTTGATGACTGTCTGTTATCCTGATATTATTGATTCATCTTGTGCCTACTGCGCGCGCGTATTGTAACAATATACCTGTATATATATATGTGTAGGTATACAGTTTCTTTATAGAAATATGACTCTTTACGAAATCGTCGGTCACTTTCAATACGGTGAACATTAAACGAATGCTTACAATGAAAAGTAAGAAACACGCTTTAATCTTTGCGCACTGTTCGAATTTTTATGAATTTCGTAGGTATCGTTCGAGTGATATAAAAATCAAAATCAAATAGCGTCGTCTGTCTAATTATCTGTCATCCCAAACGTTCTGAAGTTATAAAATTAAAACTGTGATTGTAATTCGTATGATAGGAAAAGCAGTATTTACTTTCTTTGTTCCATTAATTTTTAGTTGATTGGGAAAGCAAAGATTTGATAAGTGACAAACGAAAAGGTAAACAGAGTCCTAGAGAGTGAAAATGTTCTGATAAACAGAAATGTAATTTAGCAAATCTTCAGATACTAATAACGTTTGAACTAACAGATTTAGAGGATAATTATTCTAATACATACTTTTTTTGTAGAGATTAAGAAGCTGCATCAACTGGCGCATTAATATGTATAGAGTTCGATTTAAAAAGGGTTTAATAGTAGGAGAGATCAGGGATCATTTGTTATAAAATATGAAATGAACAGTTTTGCTAATAAAAGTAACCAAAGTAACAACCTGTTATTTAAGATTTTGGCTGTTTTATAGGTTCTGTAGGTTTTTGAGTAATATCATCTTAGTAATTCGTAAGTAAGACAGATCGTGGGCTGACTATCTCTCAGAGTCGTCACAAATTCCTTTTAATCGATATATTATTATACAGGGTGTTCCGCGACTCATGGTCAACCGATTAAGAGGTCATTCTACGCGTAAAAATGAGTCGAAAGAAAGGAAAAAATTCTGTGTATAAAATCATCTTCAGATTATGTACTATCGGATATCCTTCAATTTTGTCATATCACATTTCTTTCTATCTCTAATCGTTTGAAAGATACTGCTTGGTAGTTAAATTAAACACAAACGGAGCCTCATATTTGGTCCATTTAATCTAATTATTAACCGACTTCGAAAAGGAGGAGGTTACTCAATTCGATCAGTATATTTTTTTTTTTTTTTTTTTTCATTTTAATGCCTATTTTCATCATCTGAAGACTTTGTGAAACGTTGAGGTAATGAAATATCTGAAGGTGTGCAGGTACCCGAGATTACGTGTTCGGGTCGGGCTCGGGCGGGTATCCCGATTCTATCGGGTCATCGGCAAAAGTCGGGCGTGCTCGGACGAGTTCCCGCGATGCCCGCGATTCGATTCGATATATTTCAAATTAATTGTATTACATTCCTAATACAGTCATTGATACTCCGTTTTTTTTAGGTGGCCAAGTACTTAGCAAGCATATGTAAAATATTTGTTTACGCGGAAGTTTGCTATAAAATATAATTTTTATGCAAAAAATGATGATTTTGCCGATGTAAGTTACGGGTACCCGCCTGAGCCCGCCCGAATTTTACCGACCCGACCGGTTGGGTTCCCGCATACCCCTATAGAAATATCATATTCATCGTTCACAGTTTAATCTGAGAATTCTACAGAATTCGAGCGTTTAACTCTGTTATCCGGTTTCGGTATTAGAAATCGCCTTGGGCTCCGTCGATGCCGACGCTAATGCTTAATATTCATTAACACTTCTCGCCGGAAGTTAACCAACAAACCAAGCCGTTAACTAAAAACGACCGACACTGGGATCGGGTTTCAAGGTTGTGCACTTGTTGACGTAATGCGGTGTGCATAAACGTACGCGACGTAAGATCGGCTCGAGGTCCGCGCGCAATTAGCGCGATGCGGATTATGCAACGACCGGGTAAGGTGAATCGCCTTGTAACGTGACTGGTTGTATTTAACGTGTCACGGTTTGTTGCTGCTGGCAATGTCAAGGGAGCACGCATTTTATTCCGCCACGTAGCAATATTGCGACCTGGTGGTATATCCTATGGACAGGTGCGTGGTACGCACCTAAGAACGTCAAGTTTTGTGTATATTTATTAAGAGGGCGCACAAATTTCTGAACGCTATCGAAATCACATTAACCCTGTCGAATGTGACTCGACGTCACACGTCGATCCTTCTGATCAGATGTCGGGGCATTCTTTGATGTGGTTAGTTTTGTTTGCTTGGTAAATCAGTGTTAGTGATTTACAAAGTATTATTTGTAGTGTTATGACATGTCTCTAACTTGACAAGGTAGAGTAAAACGGCGGAAGTAGCAGCGACTGCAAAGGGCTAAGTGTATAAATAATTTCTGGCGTCAGGTTTTGACGATGCTGACAATTTCGCGACGATCTTCATTCATGTAAATTGCTTTTTGGTTACTGAATGAGATTAAAAATCCTGCATAAATAAATACATATTTTGCACGATTAGAAACGAATGCTGACAAGGATTGCATATTTTATTATTTTCATCATGGAGAAACAGTGAAAGGAACAATGAGAATCGTTTACGATACATATGTGGGCAATGCTGTGTTGGAAACAGCGTTCATTTTAAGATTCGTTTCAAAGATTTCGAAGTGGGGAGTTTGATTTTAAGGATAAATCAGGATGGAATGGGAGTACTTTATTATGCGGGACTTCCAGTGGGTCGAACGGGTATAGAGGAATGTTATAAACAGTAATTATTATTATTGATCGACTTGGATGTGGAACTTCAAAAAGAAACATACAAATTATGTCACAAAACGACGAAACGTAGTTTGGGGCTTAATATTTTTGTTGTAATGAAGGAAATAATATTTAACCCGGAAAGGAAAGTTCTGTCCCGTCTTACATGCTTTCCAGATATCGAATCATCAGATTTATACCTGTTTCGATTAATCCACCATGATTTTCTCTGGTATATGATTTCAAAATGATGGGAAATGGGTGGATAATTATGTTGCTCCAAAATATTTCGACCCTGTCAAAATTAAATTTGTAATTGTTTTGTTCTAAAGTACATAGTGGTAATTCAGTAAATTGTTATTTTCTTTTATGTAAAAATAAAAATTGTAAACTAGTGCTAATTATTTATTAACCCTTAACTACCAGAATAAATCATTACCTATTTATTTTCCTTGCAATTTGTATTGTTAACACTATCACAAAGAAACACTATAAAAATAATACCATCAAAAATGAAGGAATACGTCATATTCTTAAAAAAACATCTAATGATGAATGAAATTCCAATTGGGCGCTGGGAAACTTAACATATTTATGTTTGACAAAGCTGTTAGACATGTGAATAGTTACAATAGAAGTTAAGAGAAAAAATTCTATATTTTTTAGGAACTTGGAAATTTTAGAACATGTTTTAGAAGATTTGACACTTCGGAATGCTATTAAGTATTAATATTATCAAGTTATATTACTAAATGTTGTATTATAATACGTAAGAATTTATTTTTCGAGGGCTAAAAGGTTAATGAGCCTTTTAATTGTTCCAAGCAAACCGTTCTTCTATAGAATTGATCAATTGGCTCACGTATTAGAAGGCCAACAATGAAACCATTGTTATTTATGAGGCTATTATATATGTGTTGTTGAACAGTAGTGTGTTGTGCTTGTTAAATCGTGAGTTCAATTGATACTTTCTTAGAGTTCGCTGGCACTCGTCGAACGTGGGTGATCAGATGCACGTAATTGATATAATTAAACTATGCTCTATTTCATTTACGAACTTGTAACACGTGATCATTAAAATTTCAATGCATTTCTTTGAGTTCTTTGAACATGATATCTACCTTTTTATTATTACTATTATTGGTTGAGTTAATATTATTTTACTGTTCTGTGTCACTTTCCTAGTTAAGTTTAGCAATATTAACGCTTTTAAACTTTTTTAATGCATACTTATGTTCATATGTTTTTATATTCCTTTCTGTTTTCATTATTTTCGTTCAGTTGTATCGAAATTTTATATGAATATTATTAACGAATATTCGATTTCTTATTCATTGATTACGAATTATGGGAAGGGAAAAAATATTTTTTGAGAAATAACTGACGTATAACAGTACAGATGTATTAATAAAACTTTTTTCTAACGAGTTATATTTGGTAAATAAGTATATCTTAAGTTATGTGAAGTAGATACATGTTTCGTTTTTCAAAATAAATATTTAAATTTTCAACGAAAATATAATAGAAGGTTATTTCCGTTTCAAGTACTTCATCTTTTATTACCTTACACCTTTGCTTACCATTAATTAATATTTCTTAATTCGTCATTCGATTGCATCGTACCTTGTAATTTTATTTACTTTACAATTACGAACAACGTGGGAGTTCAATTGATTAAGAGATATGAATTACGAATTGTAGTATTTATAATTGAAATTAATTCAGTTGAATTATTTTGTAATGGAATAATTCTGAATTAATCCGACTCTCGGGTACAGATTTATTAGAAACACCGTAGAAAACATTGGCGGATTAATGTGTTCACGAGCCTAGTTACGACGACAAGTACTACTTTAGGTTTATAGGCGCAAATGGATTAAAGATCACGTCCTGTTCCTCTATTGAGCGACACTCCTGTGTTTGACACGTCTGTTCCATTAGCAGATGAACTGACCGTTTCCTCGAATAAGAAGGATCGAAATCTCTCCCTAATAAACCAACCGAAGAGCGTATCATGTTTAACTGCGTGTAAAAACATGGGATCTTACAGGACTTTTATTAAAAGTTATTAAAATTATCAACCCAATGATTCCCAACTTGGAGATTGCAAGGTGTTTTCTACGAGTTGTCATGGTTATTATTTGTTGACAATTTATACTATGTACTTATTTCTTTTCATATGGTTATGTTGAAATTTCATAATAATAATGTAACACTAATTTTTCATAAACCTAAGGAAGAAAATATAATACATTTCCAGTACATTTCTTTTTAAATATGTATATGCATTTAATTTGTAGTCTGTTAGTAGAATAATACCACTGATTTAAGTTAAATGATCTAGGGTTAAGAAAGTTATACAAAAAAATCCAATTATTGAGGGTGCGACTTGATCACATGCAAATAATATTCGTAAATGTATCAATTTTTGCGATCATTGAATAATAGTTGCCATGAAGTATCCGTTTCATACTTGTTACAATAAGTAACAGCTTATTATTTTGGAAGACACTAGTATGAGTTACTGTTACGTTCGGCGATGACGACACGGTAATTCAGCTGAAATAGATACAAGAATATAACTCGGTCAGGCTACCTATAGATCGTTAGAATTTTCCAGGAATATTTATTATCATTCGCATGCATATTATTTATACGGGTAGCTGAGTGTATTCTTTTTGTACGAAACACTACCTGAATACATTCGTCCAATTTAGAGGCAGATGCGGTAATTGTAAACGACATTTTATTCTTCTATTTAATTTAAAGATGACTGGCATTTTCATTCGTATAATTTAAACAGAACAACGCAAGAAAGATGAATTGTACGTGGTTAAATATTGAGCAAACTTAGATTGATGTTTTACTTTTTATTCGCGTTGAAAACAAGTAATGTACTTATGTAGAAAATTGTAAAGAGTGAGAGATAATTAAACATAAATGTGTGGTCTGTACAAGCAAATTAAACAAAAAAATACTCAGAAATTGAAAAGAAGCCTAATGGAAATGGAATATGAAAAACATTCATCCAGTATAACGTTCCTTTTAAACGGACGGTTCTCATAATATTGGACCGTTAATTTTGAAAGTGGTGCAAGTCCATTTTTTGGTCCACTTTTTTCTAGTTATAAATATAAATTTTACACTAAATTAATCACAAATTATGTGATATCTCATTTTTTTTTTTAACGGACTTACACCACTTTCAAAATAAACGGTCCATATATTCTCAAGTTTCTTATTACGATAGAATGCGCCAATATATGTTTTTACTATTAGAAGATTAGAGGTGTTAACACTTGTTTGACCTATTTTAGGTGCACCTCATTTTCGGTTGTACTCATTTTGACACACCTTGTATAAATAACGAGTGTCGCTTACGTTGAGCCAGTCATCGTGGACGCTCATTGCTTATTCAACGACAGCTCGTATGACCCCAATCAGAAACATAGATTGTCCTTCTTATTATGCAGCCCGCGTTGGTTGTCACTGTTACAGTTATGAAGTATAGCCTACACGACTATAATCAGTTTGTTGACCCTAGGGAAGTAGGCACTGATCTTTATGAGTGCTTTTTAACCCTAGTGGAGGCAAACGGTTACCTTGATCCCCCATTTACATTGGGGGTATTCATAAGTAATTAATTATCGGAAGATACAAAAACGATCGTTTTATTACAGGATGATATAGAAATCTTACACTTTTTAACCGACTTCCTGGGAATATTTAATTCACAGCCTGCTTCACTAATAATTAATAAAAATAATTTCATACCGTGGCTCTAATAATTTGATCACCCACTGTAGCTGTTCCATTATCCAAAAATTCTATTATCTGAACAGTTTTGTCTCCCTATCGGTTCGGATAAGGGAGGCTTTACAGTAAGTACGTAGTTCCAGCGCATTATCGCGCGTATGGAGTGCACCCAGGAGCTGGTTCGAATTCCACGATCGTTAAAAATAGACGTCTGCAAAGTATCAGTGCTTTATAGGTCGTGTATTTGGGTGTATACGAACGTTTCGAAGGAATTTCAGACACGTAAAACAGATCGCTACGGCCATCTCCGTATCGAATATATTTAACCAAGACGGTAATAAATCTGAAATGACGACCGAATCGTTTGAGATCCAGTTCAGAATAGTAAAGAAACTGATTTGAGAACTTGGTACGTATCTTGTAATGTTTCGAGGAAGGTGAACATTTTTTAACGAACGTATAAAATTATACTCATCATTTTGCATAAGATGATATTGAATTAATATTGCATACTTCAAGTTTCAATCCTTTGCACTCGGAGGATTTTTGGATACAATCGAGTCTAGTCTACTTTTCCAACAAATATTCCAAAAACCAAATGCACTGTTTTGGAAGGAAAGAGTTACAAACGCTTGTGAATCTATTTCTTTCCTTAATTTTCACATTTTTAAATACTTTGGTAAATTAAATATGTCCTTCCGGAGGCGCCACTAGAGTACAAAGGGTTAAACTTAAAATATTTCACTAATTATCGATTTTTTTTTCAACTTTGTACCTTAATACTCCAAAGAATCAATTTATATATAAAAACTATATAAAATTCCATTTGAAAATTTACATGTGATCTGCAGAGGTAGCTTTAAGGTTATTAAAAGGTCGAATAAATGACCCTCGAAACCATACAATTTTTGTTTAAAACTTGTTTTCATACCTTTCGTATGCTTAAAGATATTTGATCTGAAATATTAAACTGGTACACCCTGCATATAAAAAATGTTTTCAAAAATTGATAAGCAACGATTATATTTTGATTGAACAGAAAGTATAGTAAAGGAAAATGTTTGATCAATTTCGTGAATCACTGGGACAGTGAACGTGTTTAAGTTAGTTGCCATTCTTTTACCGTCCGTTATGAAGGATGTACACCGTTATTAATGTCACTAATATATAGTTAGAAGACCGTTACGTGTAATGATGTTAATAAATAATACTGAACGGTAAAAAAGTTTCAAGATCACTCAGAAAAATAATGAAATGTTATTATCCGCAGGCACAATAGTTAAATAGAAATCAAATCTATGGGAACCTGAAAATAACTAATGTAACGGGTGTGTCCATGTCATATATCCTAGCAAGGTATTTCAGGGCTCTAATTAGTTAATATGAGGCTGTTTGAATCCGTCCGTTTCCAGTCTAATCAGGTACTTTGGAGTGCGTTTCGGGACGTTAAGTATTTATTTTAGAAAGCTCATATGTATCTTCTTCAATTCACTGCCTTGACTTAATCTCCAGATCTTACTTACTGTTGGCTGAACTATTGTTTCAAATAGACGTAATTTCCCTTCCCATTTTTGTATTTTATTCCGCGATCATTGGCTTCCAAATTGATCTCATTGCTGCTCTATCCTTACTCATAAAATACCCAGTCGCCTGTCCAGAGTTCTCATGTATGTACAAAAGGTTATGTAGGTTTTTACTATTTCTCATTTCGATTCGTTATATCGGCATTCTTTGATTTTCTTCTTTCCGCCTGCTGTTTGGAAAACTTTTATATTCGATCTTTTTATGCTTACTGTTAGGCCATTTTCTCTAACACATTCTACTACTATATTTTTTACCAAAGTAGGATTTCCATTTCCTTTGCCACTTTTTGATATCCCCTTTCTGTGAAAAAGTCTATTATATCGTGTAGGAACAAAGCGAAGAGAATTGGGCTCAGACAGTCCGCTAGTTTGATCCTTCCAGAAAAGTGATTATTCGGTTTAAATAAGCAATATTAATTATTATCTAAGCATTTAATAATATAAACTTTGAAAGATAAACTGTGATGCATGCCAAAAAACCTTGTAATAGACATGGAGTCTAAAGTAAAATTAATATATTATTATAATATTATTGTTAATATACATAATTTAGCCATGACGTTCAGAGCGTTGTATCTGTGGTTAGGTGCAAAATGTACCAATGTCTGTATTTATAATGATGTTAATTCAAACAATTTTTGACGCAGAATTTTCTGCTGTTTCAGACTTCTTTTGTAAAATGTAGGTTTAACTCCAGGTTTAAAATTTAAGTATAACTCGGATTTTTTTTTTTACGTAGAATATATAATTATTTACAAACTCACAATAAGTGATATTGGCATCTGATTGAAACTAACAATAAGACGTTCCAAGTTAAATCAATCATATTGGTGCCATTCAAATTGTTATAAAAATATAAACAATCTGCTGAAATGAGGTACATCATTCCTTGTGATTTGTGATCATTTGACAGTAACATTACTGGATCCGTAGTGTGGTTTTTTTTTCTGCAGAAAAATAAGAAACCGAAAAGAAACTATAACTTGGTAGTTTTGATAATTTTAAATTACATATAAGAGTTATTCTATCGATCGAAAAGGTAATAACACTCTGGGACCAGTACTGTGTTTAATTAATTTTTTGCATAACATGGTCCAAAGTCTATTATTTGTGGTGTAACAAATTAGATAACCTCAGTAGTTTCTTAGATATCTCGGTATTTCAAATTGCCAACGATATTATAAATATGCTGCACTACCTCTGCATAAAAAAAAAAAAAAAAATGATTTATGATTAGTCCAGAACACAAATAGCAGGTTACAGCTGGCGATATTGCCTCACACGGTGTATACAATTCCGCCATCGTGTAGCGAATTTGCATAGAAGATCCATTGAAAACGTGCATCCAAGTTCTGCTCTGCAAACAAGAGCTGTGTAATAGAATTTTTAACAATTTACGGACTTGTACTTTTCTAAAGGAAGTGATAAAACAGTTATGAATAAGAATTGATTAGTAAGTACAAATTGTACAAACATTATAAAGCTAAGCTAATTATTGGATTGGCAAATATAAGTTCGTGCGGTTTTTAATTCGGCGCAGTTTCATTTCGATTTGCATTTGTTTTTCGTAACGCTGTTGCACAACCCAAGTTGGTAGAAAGATGGCAAGAGGTTATCGATAAAAATATTATTGAATAAAATCTATGCTGTGTGTCGAAGAAATTGTGCTTCATTCTCCCCTGAAAACCCGAAAGTACTTACATTGCCAACCCAATAATTACAAATTTAAAGTAAATGGAGAGCTCTGTGTAAATTACTTAAAATATTTTCTTTGGTCTTCTGGTTTTATTTAACACCAATTTTTGTACCACAGAAATATTTTTTTCAGAAATCTGTAAAATATGAAACTATATCCTGTTTCTTCTTCATTATTATTTTTTTGTATTAAATATCTTTTTAATATGATTTAATAATAAATAAAAATGAATATAGATTTAAATTACTTCTGTAATTGATTACCAAATACAATATCCAATTATTATCAAATACAGATACAATTACTGTGTAATTATTAATCGGTTTGTCATTGTTAAGATAAGTCAGAAATTATAAATCAAAATTTTTTGAACCAGTAAGCGAAGAATCTTTTCTGTCTATGTTGGAATAGCTATGTTTGGAATGGATAATTATTTTTACATGATGACGGAATATGTCGTCACGCTCGTAGTGAACAATACGATGACAAAATTATATAAACAGAATTAATGATATTAAATCATTGCTTTTATTAATATTTCATTAAAAATACAATTTAACATGTAATACTTAATTACGTAAGTAAGATTATATTGTTTAAGAAAAACTACGAAACAGTGCGGTGATCTGGGCACCAAAATTTGGATTGTGTCACTGTATCCTGTATCTTCCAGTACAGACAATATTTTAGAGAAATATTTTAGACAAATATTTTAGAAAAAACATATTCAATGGAGTTGGTTCGTTGACATGACGAATTATTTCGTCTGAATCACTTTTCTTTCTATAAAATAACTACGTCGTTTGTATGTTATTTTATGAATTAAATTGCACATCAAATTTGATTTCCTCGTATTTTAAAGCATGTAAAATAGAATATTAAAATCTCATATTGAAAATTGGACCCATCACAAATTTGAAATCACATCATTCTGTTTCTCTACCAGTCTTTTATGGAATTCGAATTTCAGCTCAGCGGTTTTAAGGCAATAGTTCGTGTTTTTCGAAGAGTTAATCTTACTACGGCGATTGAAGCCAGGAAACCTTCACAATGGAAGTTTCTTCGCTGTCAGCTAAATTCAGTTATCTAGCTAAAGCTGGACATTGTAAATCCGATCATACTAATATGAGTTAGAGGGGAGCTAGAGCTGTTCTTAATTGTTTCGAATTTTTAACGTTCAAACGAAGATCTGATTTAATTGGAGGAAATGATATTGGAACTTAAAAATTTCGTTACAAGAAGTAACCAAATGCTTTGATTGTTCTTATTAAATTCGTAGCGTTATAATAAAAATTTTTGACAAACAATTTCATATAATACTGGATAGTTACTTTCTTCTGCTACATTATAATAATTGTAATTAATTAGGTTAGTTAAATAAAGGCTATTAAGATTCTGGAATATTTGTTCTATGACGATATTTTTTAAAGGTCGCGCCGCGCCGATTTTGCTGTCCTTTCCATTCAGCCGGCAGCGAGCGAGCAAGACAGCAAACGCTCAATTATATTACATTACAACATTTATTTTTTAACCTTGACACTGCCGGTCCCACGCACTGACGCCGCCCATATGAAAAGTTTGAACTTTGGAAACTTAAAATTTAGAAATCTGATATTTGGAAATTTGAAATTTGGGATTTGAAAGTTCGAAATTTGGAAATTTAAAATTTAGAAATTTGAGGTTGGAAAGTTGGAAATTTGAAATTTAGAAATTTTCAATTTGAAAATTAGAAATTTGGAAATTTGAAATGTAGAAATTTGAGATTTGGAAAGTTGGAAATTTAAAATTTAGAAATTTGAGATTTGGAAAGTTGGAAATTTAAAATTTAGAAATTTGAGATTTGGAAAGTTGGAAATTTAAAATTTAGAAAATTGAGATTTGAAAATTAGAAATTTGGAAATTTGAAATGTAGAAATTTGATATTTGGATATTTTCAAACGAAAAGTCCACTGTCAGTCCCCAGGGACCGACGCCGGTTGAACGGAAAGTTCACTGTCAGTCCCCAGAGACCGACGCGACGCGACGTCGCGCTCAACGTGTTAAGAGTAAGAATTTTTTGTACAAAAATTCGACAAGAACGAATATTTTATTAAACGAAACATACAAATTCGAATAGAATTTTTTTAAATACAGATGTTCATTTCGAACCCGGTATTAAATGAACAGTACTAAAATGCAGATATCTAGGTTTATTTCGAATCGATTGTATTGTACCATTTATTATCGAAAACAGAAAATTCGGATTATAAGGGATTAATACGCTCGGTTTGGTAATTGTTCAGACACTTTTTCCCAGCGATTGCCGCATGCATTGGCGTAGTTCGAATTCAGTCGCTTCAGTCACGCCTACCCTTATGCAGCCCGGCATGCAGGCCTGCAGTTGTGCTGCGCGAGTCTGCAGGCGCCGCGATCGATTACTTTTACCTCTGGACACGACTAAAGAACGTTCCACCACATTTCCCAAGGTCTTGCGGGGAATATTGATAGGGTAACTCCTTTCTGTCTGCCCGTTGTCTTCTTTAAACTTTGAACCGTACGATGGACGTTCCCCAAACGATTAATTAGTTTTGAAAAAGTAACAGAATTTATAGCATTATACCTTCTAATAATTGAAACTTAGAATGCTGGCTTTTGTTTGAAAAAATTAGGTTTTTAAGTGATCATAGTCAGCTTCAAAAATGAGTATAAATTACTTTTTTTTACTGTTTGGATTTTTTTCTAAATGCATATAACTGTACTGATTAGGATAGTAGGCAAACTTGGGTCTCGGTTTAGTTGGAGGATGTTATTTTCTTTTTATTCATACTACCTCAAGTTCAGATTGTGTTTGAGTATGGGTATATACTATGAATATAATAGAAATTGATCATAATTCAACTGTGGATCTTTATGCATTTATGTTCGTGTTAGATCATGCAGAAAATATGTAGACTGTATGGTACGTATATAAAAACGAAATAAACTTCAAAAATCTGTAAAATATGTAAAATTTTCAAGTTAAGGAATTACCTGTAATTACCTGTAGCAAAAAATAATTTCTAAAAATATATATGTGCATACAGATCCATGGTTTAATAATAATTGACTAAAGCATTTAAATGCTGCGTTTGGCAGATTATTTTGGGACAAAATCATCCAATCCTTAAAATAATATTTCATTTTAAGCGGTATGACGTAATGGGATAAATATTGGGTTATTAAGTATGAAACTTATCAAATGACTAAATCGAAACTTTGGCGTTTAATATTTTTACAGTAACGGCATAGTTAATTTGTTAACTGTTAAACTAATAAAATATGCAGTTACATACTTTAATTGAAAATGAGTCACTTTTATTTGGAAAAAAAAAATACTTTTCAAAGTCGGTTTAAAAAGAAAATTTTTATTGTTTCTATTTGTCAAGTTTCATACTTAACAATCCAATATTTTTGTGTTAATATTTATAGTGAAATGAGTAAATATTTATTCGCTTTGCTACCTATATATTTCCATTTACGTACTTTTATATTCGTAATATTTAGAATTCAATAGTATGCCGAAAATTGTAGGAAAATTGGTTCCAGGAAATCATCTGAATTTTAAAACTCAAAGAAGGAATAAATTTATTTATTTACATGTCTCGTTTTATAATAGACTTCATAGAAAAATATTCCAAGATTTTTTAACACTACAACCACCAAACCAATCAAAATGACTGGTCGAGGGTTTCTAAAATTAAATCACAAAATTTATCAGGTTGCTTTTATTAAAATGTGTGTTAATTTTTATCATGATTAAGACCTATCGTACATGCCAATATGTACTTCATTCTTTATTTATTAATTTTTCTATTTTATTTTCCACTTGAACGTCAGCATACATAAAACGCCGGTAGTTAACACTATTGTTAAATTGCTGCTATTCGAAGTCTGCAATCACGATTTCGTTACAAATATACAAAATTATTGCTCGAACCTGTGTTTTTCCACAATTTAGTAGTATGTTTTGATAAAAGAGCAGTAGTTCTTTCGTGTTTTCAAACTAATTTTTTGTCTTTTAATATACAAAAAAAAAAAATTTTAATCGTTAGGAATTATGAATTCCATCACGACCATGATTCCGGTTAGCATTATAAAGCAGAATGATTTACGTGATACAGAGGGTGGTCTCCTTAAAGAGATATACTCTTGTATTTCTACTATTATGGTAGTCGCAAGAGACGTATATCAAACAAGGGTCGCATTATAATAACTCGGCTGCGTGTAACGCAAGAAATGTATGTATATTTCATACGATTCTTTCTGCAAATAATTCGTATAAGTAGTGTAAAATGACAAGTTGACGAGTCGTTGTGCTTTTTTTTTTGCCCGTGTACATGTTTAAATGTATGATCCCATCCGTTGGGAGAATTAAGTAACATTTTTATTTTACTCAACTTACATGTCGAAACATATCAAAGAAATTCTTACGAAAGCTTTCTTGTCCTTATGTGTAAATACCTTCATTTTGATGTTCGTTGCGCTGTTACCAAGTTTGATCTTAACACGTTTGACTGCCACGATGAAAATGGCTATATGTAATGAGACACATTGCAATTGCAATTAAATCAAGGTTTCTATTTGTTGGCTCGCGTAAATAATATTATATTATATGTTATGTAAGATTTATCAACTTGTTAATACAAAATTCTTGACGTCGAATACACACTACTGGCCATAAATATGGATAAGGACATAAAGTGAAATTTTTTAACGCCGTTAAGGACTGAATTACTTTGCAGGAATCATGGTATCGATTAAAAATAGCTATTTTCGTAAGATTGTAAATAGTAAAATTAACACTAGAACTACTGACAATTTATGTATACCTACTTTCAAGTTGAAAATAAAATAGAAAAATAAATAAATATGGAACGAAACATATACCAGCATATACAGCAAGTCTTTATCTTGGAAGTAGTTGTGATTTAAAATAAGAAACCCTCAATCCGTCATTTTGACGGGTTTAGCAGTTCTAGTGTTAATAAGTGGGAATTATAATGATTTTTATCGCGTTTTAAATTTAATTATAACTGTTTCATTCTTGAAATTTTTTATAACGACACCAGAGGTTAACAGAAGAGAGAGCATATGTAATTACAAGGTACAGTAATAAATGAATTTATAACATATTTTTGAAATTATGAATAGAAAATTGTACCTATGGAATTTATTTGATGTGAAAAAAATATTCAAATTTTTGAAAAGCATGAGAAAATTAATAAGAAAATTGGTATAATATATAAACCAGATAGAATCCTAAAATACTAAATTTTTCATCTCCTTTATAGATTCTAGAATTATAAAACTTAGAAACGAGGCAATTAAAGATTTAAAATACATGTCATGAGAACATAGCAATTAACATAGGATCAACGAGAAGCTGTAATTTTTAATGTTTCCCTATTTTTAGCCATTATCCGTTTGTATATCTACATCACATCATTTTTGTCAATTTGATCCCTTAAAGTACAATATCGTGTCACACTCGTGACGCACTATACGGTTCAGATGTAAACAGTTTACACAATCAAGGCCTGCCAAGTGTGAAATATATAATATTTCGTTTTTCTTGATATGTTTTAACACTGAAACAATAAATATTTAATGCAAGAAATCTGAAGCAGGAAAAATAGGTTGAAGGGTTAAATAGTACGAAAATAGATTGAACGAGCCAAATCGATTATTCTTAGCAAACGTTTAAACACAAAATTATGCAGAGTAATAATTCTGGCGTTCTTGTGCCACTGGAAGTTCCTGGTTTTGCCGGAAATGAAGTCGCAGAATTTGTTCGAGTGAAAAAGAGAAAATCCACGGTTGTGGTGAAAGAGGGCCCGCTATATTAAAAGGTACATGTGTTTTGTATCCGTAGATTACCTCTCTTTAACCGTACGATCCTTGAAAAGTTTCCGCGGAGGAGAAACTTTCCTCGTGAACAGCTTCAGTTTGAAAACTTCGTCTTAAAACAGATCACGTAAATGCGGCTTTGCAAAAAAATATCTCGTTTTAAAGTTTTTGTATCGTGAAATCAGTCCGTTGCGAAATCCTAGGAATGTTAATTCCGTTCAACGATTTTCACGATTATTTCGTGCGGTTGTTAATACTTTTTCTTTGTTTGTTGAAATTTCAAAAGTAATACAGGGCAAACCAGCTAGTTGTTCAATTTACGAACGTTCGAGATTTATAGTTAAATAGGTATATTTATTTATAACAACAAATCAACTTAACACATTATCTACCGTTCCAAAGTGGAAAAATAAGCACCGTTACTTTATTTAATAAATTAGGATGAGTAATCCTTACTTTCAGTTTTCTATTAATAACAGCGCACCTAATTTTCAATATTTCAGCAGTGTTACAGAATGAAATAATAATTTAGTTGGCTTTCATTCAACCGCCAATAACATTGAAGATTCTGTTAATAGGCTCCCGGTGGATAAAGTATTAAAATTACGATTAAATTCTGTTTTGTACTTTATTTTCCGCATACAGGAATTTTATAAATAGCTTTCGGGGTTTGCAGACTTATTTCTGTAGCAGCAGTATCCATGGGAATCCCAAGATGGGATCCAATTCGACGTTTCCCATAACGTTTCTACAAGATATTTCAAGTTTATCTTTTTCGTTTGGTGTTCACGTAATTAAACTATATTCACGAGTGAAGGTGGGTTTCACTTTTGCCGTACGCGAAAGTACTACAATCTACAGCGTTATTACGATACGTGTACGATTTAATAGGCACCCATGTGGTTTGATATTTAGCACGATTAGGTCTCCTACAGAGTTGATTAGACTCGATGAGTGCAGAATCGAGCAATTAACTTTCTTTAAACGTGTCCGTATTTTTCAGTGTTGTACAGTATGTTTCTAAACCGAACAATTTCTAATTCAAAGTTGAAACTTGATGCAGTGCATTATTTGCAGTGATGGTAAAAGAGATGCTAGTAATATTAGGTATTCATTTTGTTTTTTAACTCATGAAATCTCATTAAATACTACAGGAAAGGACATTAGATTAAAGATTAAACCTATTTCATTACATTTAATATAATATTTGTATATTTGATAACGATATTACGCTGTGGAAGATTTTAATGTCTTAGGATCCTAAAAAATATCGTGTTATACGAATTCTTGTTATGTGAAGCGAGAAAATTTCAAGAATTAACGAAACTATATTATTATATTTTCTTTTTTGTACCTAATAGTAAGTAATTAATTGTAATTTTGTTCTTTTGGTTTGTTACAGCGAAACCTCATTGTAAGAATCCCGTAGTAGTGTTTTTTAATCATAGAATAACTGAAAACTTCAGCTTACAACGTTTCATTAAAAAATTACCACATATTAATAAATAATAAATATTTTTGCAGACACATTGTAATCTGGCTGGAACATAAATGTTAGTACTGCGAAACGGAAACGTTTCGTAAACTACTGTGTACAGTGAATGTATAACCGCGGCCAGCTCTTCCGTACCGAAAGGGTTAAGCAATAAAAAAAAAAAAGAAAAATCGATTTTTTTGCCTCTGAACCCCTTTACCCCCTTAAACGGAACACCCTGTATTTAAATCTGCATATAATTTCGCCAAACGTAACCTTTTGCTATTTTTCTTCTACAGCAATAAAAAGTCACTTCTCAAACTACTAATTTATTTCAGGCGTTACATAAAGGTTCAAACTACGTACAAGAAATATAGTGTTCCAAACGTTAGCATAACAGAATTAGGTGTACTCACCTGATAACACTCAAACGAATAAAAATCAATCTACGAAATACCTTGTTCGTGAGTCCGAGGGTGTTAAAACCTTGGGGCACCCTGTATCACCGTAGAAAAAAGAAAAAGGATCGAATCCAATTGGAGAGATGCTTGAAAAGCTACTTTCGAGTGGTATGACCTCGAGGAGACAAGAGATCGAGTGCAGTCTTGCCTCTTTATTGTCAATGAACAAGAGCAGCGTCGCGCGTGCACGCGTTTCCAAGAACAATCGGCGCGATGGAGCGCGGCGTCGCGCGACGGGCAGGGAGCCGTGCGCTTTCAATTTCAACGGAGCGGAGGGCAAGCACTGGCTAATAGCATTTTGATGACCCGGTCTCGTAGCTAGTGGCACTCCGGTCTGGTTGTTGGTTCCCGTTGCGTGCATTCCGAGTGCAAGGAGGGGCCCGTTTAGTTGGTTGGTCATTCAGTAAGTTGGTGAGTCATGTGCGAGTCGGCATGCGGCTTCCCCTCGGTTCGGTTCGACCCTTTCGAAACGAAACGCTCGCTTACGCCCGCATAACGCGGGACCATAGGAAACACACGATTATGCCTTGTACTCTCGATGCTTAGAGCGGACCACTCAGGGACGTGACAGATATTCGTTGGACCCTGGGCTACACCCTGACACGGTGGTACCTCGATCGATCGTTCCTCGAATAATCGGTTTCTCGTATGCGTCGTTTATTTCATTGAAGGTACAGACGCATTACTATCACGTCACGTGCAAAATGAACAATAGCTGTAATACTGTGCAACAAATTATTATCACGTCAAAGCATTTCACATGTTGTACGTAATTTCACACGACAGTGATGTGTCTGTACTTTAAGTCCCAAACGAGAAAACAATCGATAACAGACCGCACGGTTATAATTGTAATTCTAATTAATTATCAAACGGTGATTATAATGATCAGTTAATTGTTTTAAGAATGTGGACTTTTTTTTGTATCGCGATGTTCATTCTTTGATTGGAAAATGGTGGAATAAATCATTTAACACTAGAACTATCAACTGGGTCGAAATGACTTGCTTCAGATTTCTTATTTTAAATTACAAAATTTATTAAAACATTTTCATCGAAATGTAAGTTGACTTTCGTTTACTTAATTTGTTTTCTATTTTATTTTTAATTTAAAAGTAAGGTTACTATGAATGTCGGTAGTTCTAGTGTTAGAAAAATGATGGAAATGGCAAGTTGTATAGATTATAGACTAATTGAAGGATTGAACGCAAGAACCAGGTAGCTATACAGAGTGTTTCGTTTATCTTAGACTCCTTGATATCTCTGTTCTTTCTGTCGATATAAAAAATTCTCCAAGCACAAAGTAGTTTGGTTCCGAACGATTTTCAAAGAAAAATTATATATCAAAAATATTCGTCGTCCTGAATTATACAACTTTCTTCGGCGCCAATTATATTCGTTGACAAAACTTATAGAGATACTATATAGAAACACACTGTATAGGTACTAAGAATTGAAAATTTTGCTAGGAAAGAAATTGTTTGAACACGAAGAAATATTTTATACCATTCTTTAATTTTTTAAACAGTTTTTTTGTCAAAATGGAATTGTCTTGTTTTTGCATCCAACTTTTCGATTAAAAATAAGTAGGTACATGGTTGATTCCGAAATGTTTCAAAAAACCAAATACAAGTGTCTGTTCAAAAAGTTCGCAGACTGATTCTATAGTGCTAGCAACATTTCTGTTTTTAGGCTAAATCTAAAATCTTATTAGCTTCATTTAACTTTAAAGTATTTAATGGTTTGTCTGTGAAGTACGTTTCAAATTTGACAGTTTTGACTCTAATCGAGTACTTTTGGTTCTCAAAACTGAAATTATTCATGAAACGAAGTAGATTTTGAGGACGCGAAAGCAACCAAAAGTGAAGTGACAACTTTGAACGGTATTCTGGCGATCGTATGAAAGGAACCACGATGGTATTAAGGGACAAAATCATCAAGTCAATATAGATCAATGAATATAACGTTTTGTATGCACATTTTGGTATATTTCCGAAGACACAGTGGAGTTTTTATGCAGTTACATATCTTTACTGTTAAAGGGGTATTGTTGACTATCAGTTTGAAAAGTAACAGATATTTATGAATTATTTTAACAGAAACGGTTTATAATATTGCATTATACTTTGTTGTGGGTGGAAGAGGGCATTTTTAAGTCGAAGAAAAAAAGTTTTTTATTTCTATATCCTTCTATTATTTTAATTATTTTTCGCACACTTTCCATCGATGCAATCCCGGCTGGCGTCCAACGTAGCACCTGTCGTAGTCATCTGATTGCAACAGATAAAGTTTTTTATTAATGATAGATAGTTTACGCAGGGATTGAACCTAATTCAAAAAAAGAATTTGAAAAATTGCGAGATTTATAGTGTGTTAAAGAAAATTAACCTGTTTTATAAGAAAAATTTTGTTTTGTGTCGATCAGAAATTGTTATAAATAATCGAAAAGTTCAAAATGATAGGTCCAATCCCTAGAAAAATGTATAAGGAATAAAATGAGCCTTGCTTGAAATTAATCGGTCAATTAGTTTTTCTGTTATCCTGGACGCCAGTGTGAAAAAATTTAGTTTTGTGAAAAACGCGTTTAAAGTTTTTATTAACGCTTCGTGATACTTACATTTCAATAATTGATGTGCAGAATCAGTCTGCTATTCCAGGACCATATAATAGTTCTTCTTCTTCTTGAAAAATCGATTATTTACATGTTTATAACAATTTTCCTGCAACGTATCTTTTTGGATATCTTTCACGACTCACGTTGTTGAATTCATCCAAAACGGTGAAATTAAAGATAATCTTTGTACGAGTTTAGCTATTCCGACAGTCCCTTTTTTCGTTTGAGGAACTTATCGCCATACCAGAATTAAATAAGAAATTATCGAAAACTGGCATATTATACAAAACGTTAAGTTTTGTTCCATAAAATTTCCCAAAAAGAAGAATACCACTTATAGAATAGAAAACTATATGGAACATAGCAAAATAGAATCATATCTACTAATAAAACTTGATAGTAGAAAGCAAGGAGATTTTTCAATGAACTGTGCACGAGTTCAAGCTTGCGTCGTTCAAGGGTCAACCGTGCATACTTGCGAGTGTACGGGCCTGAGGGTCCCGTATTTCTTGACTGCGGGGAACGAGCGGTTGTCGAGGTTCCCCGTGTTGGGCCAGCGATCCGCTGCCTTCTCTTCAGAGTACAATTCGAGGAGTATCCTTCGCGCCGCGAGTGACGATAGTTACGCTTTGGAGCGCGCACGTGTTTCCGCGCTCGGGACTTCCAACCGCCGCAAAGAAATAATGAAATATTTAAATTTTTCGCGTCCAGTGCAGTGACATCGATCATAACATTCTATAAATCCGTTATCGAAGTGGCAAATTGCCACTTACGGATTGTTTAATCAATTTAATACCGTATCTTCGATATTTTATGTTTTCTGTCGGACATAGAACGAACCTTCGAGTACGATTACCCGCGATACGATAATCGAACGTGTTGAATCGTTAAATATATAAATAAACGATAAGTGAATAGTAGATCTATTGATAGGACGTGGAATTTTCGCGCCCGATGCAATGACATGAACGATACCATTGTATAGCCGGGTTTATCGAACCCGTTCCATTTCGACACGTTACGACACTGCGTTTCAAAAAAGAGAATAAATCGTGAATGTCGATCGTTAACGAATCTTTGATCCTGATACAGTGATTCTGAGGGTATCTGTGTCCTGTACCATCGTTATCGGTTATAAATATAAATAACGAGGAAAAAGTGAAGCCAGTTTCGCGTTTAGTGCAGTAATATCGACGATAATAATTCGTAGTATCGTTATCAACCGAGATTTTTCTGTTAAAAAAAGATTTTATCGAGTGCGATTCGTTATCGCGACCATCGATATCGTCGCGAAGGTCATGGAGAAGAATCGACAAACCGACGTTCTCTGACAGTTAAAGTGAAAAGTGGCCGCATGTGTCTGTACAGTTGCTTTGTTTCTCGAGGAATCGTAGACTTTCATGGTTTTGAAAAGTGCAAGATGCCGCATTAGTTACAGGTTCGAAAAGTTGAGTTACAAGAATTGTGGACAACTTTCTACAGATAAAAGGAAATTCTTTCGCGATGGTTCACATGAGCTACGCGCAGTGGGCTTGCCTGCCCAGCACTTATCGAAACAAGGTTCGTACATTTGTTAGACTGACGTTTCTTTTTCTTTTTTTTTTCTTTTTTTAAGGTTACTTTATCGTTATCGTTGGTGACTGTTAATGGACTAATAATCGCTTTCGAGCGTTTTGGATGAGTCATGAAAAACAGAACACTTAAATATCAATATTCTTTTTTTCATTCATGGAGATACGAAGGAAGTTAATTCACGAAAGTTATCTGGTATCGAGGGGATTGTAACTTATTGTTAGTAGTAATAATTCTGTTGTAAGCGATGAATCTTTAGGTATTTCAAAGTCGACACTAAAACTATTAAATGGGTCGAAATGAATTGGCTCAGATTTTTTATTTTGAATTACAAACTTTGTTAAAACGATTTTGTCGAAATGTACGTTCAGTTTTATCAAGAATTAGTTTATGTTTCGCACTTAATTTATTTTGTTTTCTATTGTATTCTCAATTTAGAAGTAAGAGTACTAGTGTTAACTGTTTTGTTTTTAAATGAAATTTGTCGAACATTCTGCATGAAAAAGATGACTCGAATTTTTGTAGGAAATAACCCACTTTTGAATTTAAAATATCTCATGGATCTTTGATTATTTGAAATTTTATCATGTACAGTGTGTCCCACAAACTCTGTCCACTGAAATATCTTGGTTATTTCAAACAATACGAGAAAATGTTACTTACAAAAGTTATAGGGCTTATGAAACTGCATAATGTGATATAAATGATGTTCTTGTAAATGAAGGCGTAGAGACGATATAGCGGTCACTTTTGTTGTTGTTAAATGGAATGCCTAATTTTGTATGCTCGATTTCGATAGATTAGCATATTCTCAGTATAAAAGCACTACGGTGCATCTGTTCTAAATCTTACCGTTGCTGAGATATTTGCTCAGAATATTCTGAAATATCTGAAACTTACAAACATGTTTTAATTTCCACAAAAATTAAGATTGAAACAATAAATTGAAATTACTTTTCTCGCACGCCGAGCGCTCTCGTTATTACACAAAGAATTGCCATTTCTTCATTACGAGTATACTGGTCATTCACCGCTAAGGGATTAATTATTAGCGATTTAATACTACAGCGATCGATTTCTTCGACAATAACAATTTACAACGCAGGGTCTCGAATTTCCATCACTAGTTTGCATTAGCGTTATTTTGTTTGCTCGTTTTACATGAACTCTCGATTGAATTTGTTTATGATTGAGTTTGCGACTCGAATATCGGGGTGAAAATACCGGGTCGGCACGATTGTTTGTTTTAATGGGTCAACATTGCTTTTTTTTTGTCAGGAACTCGGGTTCCACGCGTATGCGCATAATTCATATTGTCATTCATATCGTCATCGAAGCGACCTCGCCTCTCGTATCGCAGCAACGATGTGCGAATATTGGTGGAGAAATCGCAACCTGCTTCGCGGACGTATAAGATGATTCATAATATGTAGGCATAATTTTATAAATGATAAACAGGGTATTACTTCAACTGGTATGATGAGGGTTTATTAGAAATAAATATTTGAAAATTGTAACCTAACCAGTTGTTAAATGCAGTAATTCATAATACTATCTTTATTTCTTTTTTTTTAATTGTATACTTTTTAAAATTTGTATGGAATTCTATGAGCTACATTATATTCTCTATATGATAGAAAGAGCGACGTACCAGTTATCGGTGAAATTATTATTTTATCGAGTCGTTTTTAATCCTTCAACGCCTAAAAGCTTTTTCTAGAAAAGAATCGTTTCTTGCATTTAATTAAAACGAATACGTTGTAAGTATGAGTAATCGTTCGAAGGTTAAATAGAAATTTAAGTAATTGACGGTTTATTTACGCATATTTAAATTACGTGAAATGTTGCATCTGATTCACTCTATTCAAGTAATAGAAATTTGAATGGTAGAATACTTAAATACCAACTTCGCGAAGGAAATTCGATTAATCAACCAGTGAGATGGTTTTCGAACAAGTAATTCTCAAATAAACGGATTGATTGTGTAGAACCGTGGGGGTCATTCAACTGGTTAATTGGATGGCTGAATTCAAAGTTAGTAAATCTCTATTTGTGGTGGTACAGCGCCGAGTATGTTAGTCTTCCATGGGGTAAATGGTGACGCAGTGGAAGGAAATCTTATCACCCTTTTTAACATTTCAAAATTACTGCAAGTTAAAATATTAGGTTTGGATTAAGTTAAAGGCGATAAGCATTCGGTATAGTAATTATTAGAGAGCAAGATTGGTTAATTTAGTAACAATAATGACTAAATATAGTAATTTACTAATTCAGTGATATGATAATTTAATAATTTAGTGATTTAGTAATATAGTACTTTAGTAATTTGGTAATTTAGTGATCTAGAAATTGGCAGTTTGGTAGTTTAACAGTTTAACAGTTTAGTAGTTTAATAATTTAGTAGCTTAGCAATGTGGTAATATGGCAATTCGTTAATTTAGTAATTCAGTAATGCCTAGTAACTTTTGAGTATTGAGGCGAGTGTTATGGATACCCTTCTCTACAGTGCCATTTTCCCTAGAATAGTCTATAATGCCCGACACTGTACTTGAAACCTTTAATTTATAACACAATAGTACGCGACGTTAAAATACACTGGAAGCATACTAACGCTTGATTATCACAGTAGAAATGACCATCAGTAGTAAGACATGTTATAACTACAAAAATTGTTTTCCACTTGCTACTTTGCAAAAACAGTATGATTTTATAGCATTTACAGTCTTTTGTAATATCTTCTTTTCTCGGTCATTTGATAATAGATTCATCAAATGACCATAATTTGATGTATTAAATTCGAGATGTCGACAACATATAAAGTGTCTTATTTAACTTAATCTACTAATGGACAAATAATTATGAAGATTAAAAAAAAAAAAACGAAGTGCCATCACCTTGAGACACCTTCGATACTGTATCATCCATGGTAAAAGAAATTTTGATTCGTCCACTAGTTACTAAAACGATTGAGTTTGTTGATTTAACTCTTTGGGGCACGGTGGGATTAGAAATGTCCCACCTTTTTGATGCACGGTAATGCATGGTGGGACATTTTTAGACCCACCTCGAAATATTGCAATAGCTGCAAAAAAAATGAAATAAAACAAAGTTAAATAAAATTGAAAAAATAAAAAGAAATTGCTGTGCAACGTGGGTCTGAAATTCTTCTGAAATTCTGTGCCCCAAAGAGTTTAACGAAACATCCTGTATAATACCTGATATTTTGAACGGGTCAAAAGGTCGATGATAAAACTTCTACAGATTTCTATTTGAACCGAAAATGGTCATTTCAAGCAGTTCGTGTGAAAAACGATGAACAGCTGGTGCAACAGGAAAAACGATTGTAACTCGGAAACAAGACAGATAAAACAAGCGTTTACATAAATCTCTTATCATTTGTGTGTGCAGAATCCACCGTTAAAATTATAACATGTGATACACCTTGTATGTATCATCATGCAGATTACTTTTATCAGGAATTGTAAACGCGTGCTCGTCACGATATCATTTCCTCGTGTCAGATAGTCGACGTCACGATTGAAAGCTGTTATTTATTTCCGCAAACGGAGGCGCCGCTGGAAAACCAAAGAACATGTTATACTGTTTAAAAAATAAATGAGAGTATAAATTGTTATTCATTGTAAAATTCGTAGTGTAAAAATATTAAAATTTGCTATCAAATGTAAATGTAATTTATTTATTAATAAAAAAGTTCCATCGTTTTTAGAGTACAATGTATTTATAGAATTTTGAGTGCAAATTTTCTATAAGAGAAATATAGTTTCAAAGGACATGTTAAAAAGTTTGATACATTTATGAAATTCGGTGCTAAGGGCGATAATGTCTGTAAATGTCGCTTTATATTACTGTTTTTTGGAAATGACATGTACTTTACTTTTGCTTTAGCTTTCCTTTTTTCTTTCTTTGTTACATGAAAAATTACATATTCGTTGTTTATCCACTTTGTTCAAAAGATAGTGGGTTTACTCTTTGTTACATCGCGTTGCAAATATGTAGCATAATTATTATTTTAAGTTCCTTTTATTCCAACTAACATTGTACTCCATTGCGAAGAGTACATTCCTTAATTTAAATAATTTTAGATAAACAGTATCGAATAGTATTCATTTCATTGTTTAAATTAAATTCTTGTATTTCTTCAAATATATACGACCTAAATATTTCGATGTGAAATTTTATTAAAATAATCGAATTTCTTATCTTTTGTAATTACAATTGTTTGGTTCACTTTTTGCAACTCTGTAACATAATGTAACTTTTTCTTTTTTAGAAATTAAATAAAACAAAAATTTGTATAATACTGTCCCCATGAGACATGTTTCAAATATTAAACTACAACAATTTTAGACATGAATAAGTATTCATAATTCAGTGGCATCCCACTGCGACTAGAACAAGAAATATATTACATAATCAATGTTTTATGCTGTTGAAGTTAGGACTGGTCATAAAAAGTAACTGCAGCTTTTATCTGCAAATGACTGTATTCAAGGTAATTGCAATTCCTACAAGAAACAATTAATCGCAGCACGTAGTGTTATCTTGATAGCCGATTTCTCCATTAAAACGTAATCGTTAAAATGCACAGTGTGGAATGCAACGGACAAAAATAAAAAAAGTCTAGATTCAATGTTGATCTAATTATGTAATATTATCATTAGTCAGAGTGTAAGGAATACGAAATCAATAGAAATCAATAAAGGAAATAAGAAATCAATAGAGGATTAACACGTTGACTGGCACAGTGAAAACGGACGTGTGTAGTCAGACACGTTGAAATCCTAATTATTAAGAATATAATCAAATAATTTTCAAATTTAACCTTTCAAATCGATAGCTAGCATTATTAGCTTAATGATAACGCTATCCGTGGTTTGTTTCGTCATTTCTTTTGTTAATTATTTGATTGTAAAAAATTTCGGGTGCCGGTCACCGGTGACCCCCGTGGCAGCTAACGTGTTACTTACAATGATTTGTTTATCGTGTACAATTCACTTCTTCTCATTGATTTTCTGTCAAATACTGTTTGCTATGCTTTAAATATAGAAAGTACGTATAATTTTGATTTCCAACTTACAAAATTCTTTTTTCCCTTTAAAAAGCAATTAGTAATTTTGATGGTTCTGTATTAAAAAAACTATTGTACTACATCGCCATATAAATTGTTTCTGCTACAAACTGTTACGCTGGATTTATCATTTAATTAGCGAAATTGTAAAATTAAAATAATAATTATTCATTTATCATTTAATATATTAAATTTTATAATAAAATTGAATATATTTCCTGTTAAAATTGTTATACTTATGTAATAATTTTACAAGGGAAGGCACGGAAGTGTCCCCCTCCGATTTTGATGAAACTTCTATCTATTTTTTTTTCTATCGGCTGAAACGCGACTTTAAGGGGTAAAACCTTTCATGCGAAGGCTAACAAATCAAAGCGTCGAGAGTTGCAGCAAACAATAAAAAGTAGAAAAGAAAGAGGAAAAAAGAAAGAAAAGAAAATGCAGTATCGTAAGTGGTCACCGTTCAGTCGCGTTCTTTGCATCGCGGAAAAAGAGAACCAAGCCTATTCTCGGCTCTCTAATAAACTCCACAGTGATTAATCATTAGACCGTTCATTCAGACGACTTTATGAGAGATGAAACGAAGCCACGTTGGGTACGATGTACAATAATCTTTCGTCGTATCATGGTGAATAGAGCGACAAGTACTTGCAATTGATACATTTAACAGAGCGCCGTTCTTTCGTGAATTGAACGAACACTAAAGTTGATCTTTTCATACCCTGACGGTGAAAAGAAAAAATCGATTAATTTTTTATTAAAATCCTTTCAAAGTTTTAAGTGTATAGAATATTGCGTCAAAGTGATTGTTTGAAATTCTTACATTTAATAAAGTTATAGCATAAACTTATAATGTAGGAAGAAAAATCAATTTGCATTTGTATAAACATATAATAGAATATAGAAGACTGTTATGCCATGGGTGTATAACAATTTTTGAGGCGTTAAAGTGGGGTATGATCCAAGAAAGGTTGGCACTAATACCTTTCTCCCAAGCACTCATTGTCAGCGTATCGTTTTTCCGAAATTATGCAATTTGTAGGAAATTGTATCGCTTACCAAACCACCCTATGCCAGATCACTGTTAAAGTGATTCATTCCTAAACCATTCCACTAATTTCAACTACCTTTCATTGTTATTGCATATCAAATGACGGATTTTAATTCTTTAGCTTTATACAATTGTTTTAATTACCTTCTGTGATTATAATATTGTTGTTATACATATTAGAATTTTAGCGATCGATCTAATTACTATTGATATTATCCTAAATAATTACGTAAAATTGATTGAACTATTTATTAACGATTTGGACATTCTAGAAAGTAATCCAGTTCCAATCATTTGCGGTCAAAATTCTCTTCAATTTTATTGCGTTTATATCAGAACCATTATGTGATTAATATTGTTGTCTCTTATCTAACAGAAAGTGCAAGAGTTCGTTTATATTAATTTTATGAACCTTTTGTGTTTTCATTAAGTGACCATATATGTTGGCTAATTTTGAGGGAAATATGTAGTTTCGGATCACAGAAGGTTGAACTTCAATAGTATCCATTACAATTCTATTTGTTTCGTATGAATAATACGATTACTAACGTAACTGTGTTTGTTGTTTGTTTCAGGTGAGTAGTGTTGGACATTTACGTACAGCAGATTGTTTCAACTGATTCGAAACTGTGTTTAAGGTATACGATTTTTATACATATATTGCATTATGAATATTAACTTTTGAAATTAGAAGTATTCAAAGATTTTTGAAGTTTTAATAATTTTAATCGGCTTCTGCCAAGGTTTAATCCCGATTGAATCACTTGTAACACTAAACTCGTGACTAACCATCTTCTGTTCGAATGCAGAAGATGTCTGACCCAGAGAAACAAATATGGAATCAAGCCAACAACGGCCTTAACAGTACAAGACGATGTAGAATAATACCTTGAATTATTTGAAAAACTTACTTGTACTATAAAATATGATAATTCTGATCTGGGTGTAGATGGGACGTAAAACTGTTAATGATAAGAAAGAAGAAATTGTTATAATAGATACACATTGATACAGAAACTGAGGTTAAGATAAAATTAATACTAATATTTTCTTAAAAAATACAAACTATATACAAAGTAATGAAAATTACATAGTACCAATGGTTTAAATCATTTTACAATGGCTTTGTGCATATAGGGATCATTTTTTTGTTTCTTATGTGTGTGACTTTATTTTTCGTCGTCTTTTGAATTACAGTGAATTAAGTACAATTTTTAATATATTAGGTTGTCCCGAAAGTTTCTTTCCCTATCTGCACACAATGTTTTCTCTGGTAGTGTTAAAAAATATGTAGTATTATACAGCTTCCGGAGAAATGGAAGAAGATAATAGGTCAAAGTGAATCGTACATAACTCAATAACGTGGCACGAAGCATAAGGTATTATATATCCGTTATTTATTAATAAAGCGAAAGGAACTTTTGGGACACCCTAATGTTAATTGGTAAATATTTTCAGTTAGACGTATGTATTTATGTTAAGTTGATCCCCAAGTTCTGTAGGTCGCAGATTTTGAGTCGCTTCATTCATTAAAAACGAAAAATAGATTTATTACCGTGATTCTAATCGCAAGAAACTCTATTATTTGTATATTATGTATACACCAAGAGCGTGTTACTAATAGCTAATGAAATTGAAGAAAGAATTATAAATTAGGATATAAAGTCCTTCATCATTCGGCGTATTCTGCAAATACAACACCTTAATTACTAGAAGGCAAATATTCCGAATAATTCGAAGTTCAAAATAAGATCAACGCATAATTCGAATCGGAAGCATCAGAATTCTACCGTCAGCAAATCCAGTTTTTTTATCAGAAAAGTGAGGATAGGTCGTAGAAACCTGTGCCAATTATTCCATTTAACCCTTTCACCCGAAGAGCGTAGATGTACGTTCTCGAAAACTAACCACTCGAGTGTAAAAATTTGTATAAGTACCTTAAAATCATATTTCTAAATTTCCAGTTTTCTAAAAATATAAATACATTAAACTATCTAAATTTCAGTTCTTAAAAGTGTAATATTCGTTTTCTCCATTACAACATACAGTCATTTCTAGCCGCAACGAACAGATTGAAATAATATTGCAATTGAAAAAAGTCCTGCTAATTGGATCCTTTATCCTGTCATCAATTTATCTTGCGGTTAATTCTACGAACCGTGGATTATGGATTCGCCGTCACTGTTATTAAATATCTTTTTGAATTCTCGTCTACACACGTCGTGGAATGTAGAATGCCCAAGAAGCAAGTTGGGAGTTAGCGATAGGATTTCCCGTTAATTACAGATACATACTGTTTCAATGCATCTGCTGAATGCAACCATTGTTGTGCGAACGCAGATGTCAATATATCTTGTAGGGTGCAGAGCCTTTAGACAAACAGGAACGTTGTAAATATGTACTATTAATTCGGTTCTGTTGAATTACGTTCAGGATCGAACGCCATGAACAGAATGCAAACAGTTTGAAAAACAAATTTCGTTATTTTACTTCGCTTCTATTCTTTTTTTTTTTATGTATGACCGCCGATTACGACGAGATGGATGGACCAATCGGAACGAAATCTTTTGCATTTTATAGGACAGAGGTGGGAAGCCTTTTTACCATTAGAGGACACATTTAAATTAGGCAGTAATAAAGGAGGCCGCTATAATTTTTTATATTTCACTGTTGGTATTTTTATTTATTTAAGCATACATATATATTAATAAACAACTATATATTTAAATACCATTTCAAATCAAAATGATCAATATTAGCAGAAGTATTTTTAAATAAATTTATTTCATTTTAAAGAAATACAATAGAAAAGTAATAATATCAAGTTACAAAAAACTAACATAGCAACAATACGTAAAATAATTTTAAAATTAATACAAGAGTAGCTTTTATGAAGGCAGCACAAGAAACTAACAGAGGCCGCACGTTCCCCACCTCTGTTATAGGGTATGATTCCCAGTTGGTCCCGTAAAAACAAAACATTTTGCATTTTGAAATTGTTTAATTTTTTTATTAGAAAAAAGCGTACTGTTTCGTCCACGTTATGTATGGTCGTCCATTACTCCAACATGGATTGACCAATCGAATCTTTTTGCATCCTGTAGACTGTAGAGTATGATTTCCACTGCTATAAACGAATATTCTATCAACGTGTTTCTTTGACATGTAAATTTCAAATGTTTCCGTAAATACGTATGCGCAAAACATGAATGCCTTGTCACCGACAGAACATGGAAAAAGGAATGTTCGTAACATCATGGCAGGTTTCATGCCGAAAACGTTTCATCTTGGGAAAGGCTTTACGTAAGAGCTTCCTCAGTGATGCACGATTCGATTTTACTGTCAAATCGTTTAGCTTCTCAACACAATTTCTGATGCGTCCCTGGATGTAATTTTCGTAATGAACATGCCAGCTGTATTTGATTTGGTTTTAAAAAGAACTTCAAACTTGAGAGTATTATGTGGATGAAGTATTAGGATTTTAGGTTGGAAATTCAATTCACAATATTTTTTTTTTAGTAAAAAAATAGTTCTATTTGAATTATTTCTGGAATACTTTGATCCCTTTATGCTGGAATTTGGAATTTTATACTGAAGAACATAATCTAAAAATAACAAATAAATAAAATAATATATGCATTGACTTTCTTTACACACTTTAAAATAAAATAACATTTTTAAAACTGGATCAAACGATTTGAGATTATTTACTAGATAACATATTTTTTTTATTTTAAGAAAATTGCAATTGATATCAAGTTAAGTTCCTCAACGATTTCAGGGGTTTCAAAAATTCAGTGTGATTGAATATCGTATAATGATTGAATCACATAACCCTTCTTCTACCAGAAAAATTCAGTACACGTTAACTACCGTTAACTAACTTTTATTGAAATAATTATACATCAACTAAATTATTAAGTAATATAAACTCAAAGCAATTTTTCTAAATATTAATTTCAGCACACAAATCAAATTACAACTGCGTGTTTTCCAAAAACATTTTTCTCAAATGATTCAAATTTTCTTCTTTGCTAGAGATACAAACATGGCATCTTGATTTTTTCTGCAGTTCATTGTATTACGTTGCACTGATCTTTCACATTATAAATTCAATTACACCCAGAAATAAATTCAGTATCAGCACATAAACAAAGTAAAAAGAAAATTTGAAATTTTTCTTGAAACTACGCGATTAAAAAAAAGGGAGACAAAAGTATTAAAAGTACAAATCCGGTCCAATGGACCCGCCTTGTTGACAAAGGGTTAATCATCTGCGAGAAATGTATTGAATATTCATCATTAGTTACAGCATAAAGATAAGTCGAAGTCAAGTTCAACTTGCTTATCCGTATCCGCTAACACTGATCTAACTCACGCAAACCGCACCTATCTGTCTTGTGCCGCACCTACATCGAATATAACGTGAAGTTACTGTTATTCTCTAATCAGGTATGTACATCACGGGGCTAGTAGAGATTTTCACGATTTTGGGTCACGAATGACTTGGTGTGTTAAATTTAAAAATAAAATTTAAGTAACATTTAATTATACGTCTTGACCGCGAAAGGTGTATAACACGCACTCTCTTACCTGTTAATATATGTATACGAAAAGCAAAAATTTTAACCCTTTATTCACCGGAAGCCTGTTACATAATAGGTTTTTCAACACTACCCGTTGTTAACTGAAAACCGATTGGAAAACCCTTGATTAATATTCTTCGTTTTATAACACAGTTCAAATTTTCAAATAATGAAAATTAAGTGTGTTAAATTGAGAATAAATTAACATACATGTCGAATTGAGTAACCTCCTCCTTTTCGAAGTCGGTTAATTAACAATAGGGATTACTCCTCTTGATTTGTAATCACTATCAACTTATCAAGTAGCAGAGCTTATTTTTTCATTCTAGAGCGGTAGACAATGTGTTAAGATTTCAAGCAAAAATTACCTTATTGTCGACTATCATTTTTCTTTCTTCGATTTTAAGAAAAACATTTTTTGTCCACTTTTTGTCAAAGCATGTCGCAATCAAAGGGTTAAGAAGTACGACCAGTCTACCGAATATAGGGGTAAAGTTTGTTACTAGAAATTTATTTCATAGCGGAAAAGAGTTGTCTTCTATGTTGGTACTTAATTTGTCAGAATCTAAATTCAATTAACAAATCTTTTATGGTGTCGTAAGTCGCTAAAAAATTGTTGCTTTTATCGAATGTGTGAGATTTCGTGATTCGTTTTTATTATTTACTTTTTGCTATCTACTAACAGTCTTTAACACGTTGACTGCCACAGTGAAAACGGACGTGTGTAGTCAGACACGATAAGATCCTAATTATTAAGGGTGCAGTCGATTAATTTTTCAAATTTAACCTTTCAATTCGATAGCTAGCGTTATTAGCTTAATGTTAACGTTATCCCTGGTTTATTTAATCATTTCTTTTGGTAATTATTTGATTTTAAAAGATTTCGGGTGCCGGTGATCGGTGACCCCCGTGGCAGCCAACGTGTTAATAATGGAGTTTGGGAATACGCGAAGAAAAAGTGTGTATAATTTCACGAAATTTGTTTATCGGTAGATGGAGCTTCAGTTTCGGGGTTTACCAAATTCAAAGAACTTTAATTAAATGAATTTTGAACTACAGATGATTCTTGATAAGAAATATTGTTATTAATTTGATTAAAATCTATGATTCGTTTCGTCGATTGGTTTGCTAGTTGTACAAAACAGTGTTCCTTCAGCAATTTGGAATAATATTTAACAAATTGTTCAATTATTATAAATCTTGCAATAAAATACTACTGATTAATTTGCCGACATTTTTTTATGTTTCTATTCATCTCTTATCCTTTGCAAGAAGTTCAGACACGAATCTCAAACAAGCTTTCCGTCTCGAATAAAAGGAGAGCTTACACACGTTTTGTTCTCCTGTCAGAGGGAAGTAAATTCTTCCCCTTATTTCCGAATTTTTTACTTTTTTTTTTTCGTATAAGCGTAATCCTCGTCGGAGCCTAGAATTAGTGGCAAAATGCCAGAAGACGATGTTGGTAAGTGGATGCTTAAAGTAGCTTTGGAATTTCCGCGCGAACGAAAAGTGTTTTTATGCCGTAATATCTTTTCATTCTAAAAGAATCATTACGCTTTCATCTTTTCAAATTCCATTTTCAAGAATTATTGATTTCCCTAAGTAGCAAACTGCGAATGTTACAATATCAATAATCCAGAGAACATCAAAGGTCTATTACTTTTCTTTAAATCTATTTTGTTTAGAAAATGTTATGAATGTAAATGCTTACGTTAAAAACATTGTACCAGATTATTTTTTTGTTATCGCCACCGTTTAATGAATTATTTTGTGTTTCGTTAAAAAAATAATATTATAAAGTTATATTTTCATTGTGCAAGAGTTATATTTATCATGTTATATTTAAATGAACATTGCAAACACATAGAAATCGAATTTTAATTTAATTTTCATTTTCATTCATCTTTCTTTGATTTTAACCAAGTTTTTGGTTTTCGATTTTTGTCAAGGGTGCACCGTAGTCGAAAGATTAAATAGTTTCTGATTTATTGTTTACGTCTTTGCTGATCGAGTGACCCTTGTATTTAGATTATATTTCTCCTAAATTTGGCACAATTGCGCAGACGGTATAACTGGTGCCAAAGTTGGAATACAGTATAACGGTGTCTAGGTTGAGTTTGGTTATATAGTTCGGTGAAATGTATATTCTTCGCAGGTGTTTCACGTAACGTGTAAAACGCGTCCTTCATTCATAATTCTGGTCAGTGAATCACGCATAACGTTCACATTCCATCGGCAACGAGACTTTGTTTTCCTCGAATACTAACTTTCTATCATTCATCGGAATAGGGAAAATACATTAACAAGTGAACACTTATGAAATTTTGAATCTATTAGAGACGAATTTTTAATGATAATATTATTAATAAATATTTAGATAATGAAAATTGAATTTTTTAATATCTACACATGTTTATAATATGCAGATTTCAGTTTGAGGAATTAAAATACTACAATTAATTTAATTGAAATGTAAAAATAAGGATTTTAGTAGTGAATTAATTAATATTAAATTAATAATAGGAAATTACTCTTGCTCTCCTACTACATTATCACATTAAATTCATAATATTGACCAGAAAGTCGAAATTTCCTAACAAATTACAATTAAAATATCTCCTAAACTGATGATTTTTTGACACAAATAGATTCATCTTTTTTTTTTGTAAAGTTGATGCAATGAAAAATATATGATTCCAGTTAAAAAAACATTAATGACCTTATTATGTCCTTTACACGTCCACCCACAAAAAAAAATGTACCATCAGAATTTGCCCCTCTCAAAACCATTCAAATTCATCTGAAACATAGTTTGCTATGCGTAATAATAATGACGTAAATGTAGATGGCAAAATGTGGCGACCCACCCTGTATATGTATAACTGAATCGAGAAAGATCAATATTTAATCACTTATTCATTTTAATAACTTATGATACCTGATATATTTTTGCAAATTTTCTTGTCAAATTAAGAAAATAAAGGGATGATAACTTGAATGCTTCGAATTAGTTCGAACAATATTTATTCCATCCTGTTCTTTCAATAAAGTTTAACCATAAAAGGAAAGAATTTAACCGGCAAAAATCATAATCTAAAAGCTTATAAACAATTGTACGCTTTTCACATATTATTTATACATTTGTACTTGCAAGCAAACGTATGTGTATTTGAACTAGGTACAAAGTATCTTTGGATTAATGTGCATCACTTTCACAATGTTTAATTAGTAGATTAGGTGTATATTACATGCTTCGGCCACATCAATTTGAAGTCTAAAGTTTGATGATAATCGTTACATAACCGCTCGGTTAATGTTCCTAACACAATGGCCGGTTGTCACTTGCAGCAAGGAATTTAGTTCAATACGGTGGTTGTCATTTGTCAGAATTCGATTCAGTATGGTTGTCAGAATTCAGTTCAGTATGCCGGTTGTCATTCGCAGCAAAGATATCATTCAATAAGGGTATTTTGATGCGAAGACCTTCGCTGATAATTGAATAGAATGTTTATAAATTAGATTATTGTATACCTATTGTAATGAGTACGGGATACAATATTAATTTAACCAACTCTAATTGTGTAATTAGAAGTTTAAAGAAATCATGTCTTTAAATCGGCAACCTTTTTTGGCTACGGGTCAGAATCAACTAAAATGTGACTATTAAGAAGACGGTTCGGGTCACTGGGGAAATTGCACTAGGGATTGTTGACCCTAGGTATAATAAGACTAGGGATAATTGTGCTAGGGAAAATTACAAGCTGCAAAATTATACTAGGAAGTATTAACACTACGGACAATGACACTAGGGAGTATTTTGGCGCTTCGGATAACTACACTAGGGAATATTGATACTTGCGATAATTATACCAGCTAGAGATTATTTTCACCAGGGGAAACTGCACTGGGGAGTATTGAATCTAGGGATTATTAATCCAAGGTATAATAAGACTAGGGAATATAGACGCTAGGGATAACTACACTAGGAACTATACGCGTATTCCGCCTACGACCGTTTCTGCAACTTTCTGATCAAACCACAGTGTTAATCTATTATTTATGTTATTTAAAAATCTTTGTTTCGTGTTTATGGTTTATAATTTATTTTTATATATTATACTTTATTTGCTGAACTCAAGTGGGTCACTTGGTGACCCGCGGGTCGTAGGTTACCGACGTCTGCTTAACTTGATATGAATTTGTTGGAGCAAATACGTTGTATTAGGAGTGTGGATCAATTGTGAAGTATATTTGGCTACAAATTGTATTGTAGAATGAAAACATTTAGTGACTTGTTCGGTGAACACTACAAACTGTAACTTCCACAGTGAAAACAGACGTATATGGTCAGACACGATGAAATCCTAATTATTAAGGATGCAGTGGATTAATTTTCAAATTTAACCTTTCTATTTGATAGCTTGCATTATTAGCTCAATGCTGACATTATCTACGATTTGTTTCATTTTTTTTTGTTTTATTAATTACTCGATTATACAAAATTTCGGGCTTCGGTCACCAATGATCACCGTGGCAGTCCATGCGTTAACTTGATACTCTGGTTTCGCTGTCGCGAGCGTGAGCAGCAACATCCCAAAACACGTGGTTCAGGAGATGTCGAATAATTTTTCCATTTTAAAACATATTTAATAGAAGAAATTTAAAAATAAAGCTGAAAGTCAGATACATGTCTGCTAAAAGGTTTGAAGCATTTCACTTAATAATTGCCCAGAAAAAATTCCCAAAAAGATTCAATGGTTTGAAGTGTCTGACAGATGTACCCCTTAATCTACTGAATGTAAAGGAACTAGTGTGCCAGGTCCACTGAGGTCAAATCTGAAATTACGTCAAAAAGTGATGAAAAGAGACAGCGAGAAAAGAAAAGGACAGATCCAAAGGAAACGTTTGTATCTACGAGAAGAGAGATAGGCAGATGAAATACGTCAGAACGTTAGTGAAGAAGGAAGAAGAGGAAGGGAGAGACGCTTACAAGATCGACGATTCTAATATTGTCCTATGCACTGGCCAGTGGCTCGCGACAAGCCGGTCCAACAGTGAACCAACCGTCTCGGCACCATCGACATCGAAAAGATCAGTGTCGTGTGTTTCGTGAAAAAATAATCTCGAAAGTCGTGCCATCTCCATTGACAGACGGATAAACGTGTTCTCAGATGGTGTTCTAACTCAGTGACTGGAAGATACGTGTTTTGAAGGCATTATAGAATACTCGAAGAAGGAGAATCGGTAAGCTTTTGATGGATGAAAAACAAGAAGCGTTCGTGAATGGTGCACTACTCGATTTCGTAATGATGGCGACAGTAACGTAGGTTGAAAGTGTACGGGCGAGGAACTTGAATGAAGAGTGAAGGAATTGCGACGTACGTTCGACGATGTACGGGATTGTACAGAGTTATTCAAAAGGGACGTCAATATTTTAGAGCCGTATAGTTTTGCTGTTTTATCCTTCAGGGAACAGATACACAAATTAATATCAGTACATAAATTTTGAAACGAAGTTTCATACATATGGAAATAATATTTAATTAGTTAATCTATTTCATATCTTAACCCTAACCTACCCCCTTTTTTTTTAACGTGCTGGAAATCTGCATCAGACGCCATCCGTTGCCCGAGGGAGTAAAGGGGGGCAGTGTAACCTAACCCTATTTTTTTTTTTTTTTTTTTTTTTTTTACGTGGAGGAAATCTGATTGTCAGACACCCCCCTGCCGCTCGGGGGAGGGACAGAGGGGTAGTGTGGGGTTCGACCCACTAAAACCTCCACGGCGACCTTCGGACGCTATTCCACCTCTGGCGGATTCGGGGGAGTCACGGGAACTCTCGGAGAACACCACCGCGACTCCCCCTCGCCATGACCGGTCAGCTGTGTAACCTAACCCTAACCCTAACCAATTAACGCCCAAAGTTATGTATGCGACATTTTGCGGTGACAAATTTTTGATATTTTGTACTACTTATTTAGTTTATATATGAAGGATTAATATCCATGATATTATAAGCAAATACTTATTTACATTACTACCTATTTGCATATACTTTTACATATAATAATAAAATAGGTAATGGCATATCGTCGCAAGCGGAACGATAACAGATTCTACAGATTTAAGAAATATTATTACTGAAATGTTAAGAACCTAACACTTATTACGTTGTATAATTAAAGATTATAAAAATGGGAAAGTATTTTATAAGTTTTGAACTGGAGTGTATATGTTAATTTATTGGATCTATATTCTGTCAATTTATTCCGAATTTAAAATCAGTGATTAACACGTTGATTGCCACGGGGGTCACCGGTGACCGGCACCCGAAATTTTTTACAATCAAATAATTAACAAAAGAAATGACGAAACAAACCACGGATAGCGTTATCATTAAGCTAATAATGCTATCTGTCGATTTGAAAGGTTAAATTTGAAAATTAGTTGATTATATTCGTAATAATTAGGATTTCAACGTGTCTGACTACACACGTCCGTTTTCACTGTGGCAGTCAACGTGTTAACATTTCATGCATGAAATTATTTGAGCAATTCATGCTTGATTGTAATTACCGATTATGAACCAGTAAGGATGATTTTTATCTAAGAATCGTCATTTTCACTTTTTGTATAATGTAGATTCATGTATTGTCCAAATTTGTCATTTAATGTGATTCATGTATTTTCATGTGTCCGGAACTTAAAGTCGAATACCATGGTTATTTGAATACCATAAAAGCAGATTGTAATTAAAAAAATGTTGGGAACCACTGAGATACAGGACGTTTGAAATTAATTGGACACTTGAGGCATCTCTATGGCTTCATCTTGGAAACAGAAAAGATTGAAAATTATCTGTAACGCTATCAGCGTGTCGTGCTTAAGCCTTGTTAGGGCGAACAGCTGATCGCGTGACTGTAGGACCTACGGTGTAGGTGGTTGCGCTTACGTAAAAGAACACGTGTAGGCACGCGAGCACACATGTAACACGAAGTATATCAAAGGGTGAATCATTCACACTGCAATTTGTTGGGATATGAGAAGAACGAGGGGCGAATGACCTGTTAACCCTTTCAAGCTTAGCGCTGTCATGGTGATACCACATAAAAGTCGTATTATAAGTTAATGTATTAAGATGATTAGAATTATGGAGCAAAATTTGTTTGGGTTCAAAATGAACAAATAAGTGTTTACACATTTTGAAATATCTCTCACTCTGTTCAACCTCTACAGCTACCACACGCACGAGATAGAGTTAAATATAAATCATTACAATCATTATATTTCACTGTATCGCAATTTGCTCCTCGTCGTCCTTTGTCATCGCTTCAGCCAATAACAACAGTGCATGTGGTAGCAGGAGAGGTGGTACAGAGCGAGAGCGTAAACACTGTCACTAGCCATCAAGTCGTGAAAGCGCAATACGTTTTTGGGATAAAATAAAAATCAAACTTTTAATATACTTTAAGTATTTCTTCGACTATACTAATGTAGGATCGGGACCTCCATACTGAAAAACATAAGAAGCGTCGCGTCGTGGAGAAATAGAGGATAATCCGACAGTGTTTGGTTTAGGGAAGAGCGTGGCTGGCTACGACTCCGCGGTTTCCGGGTCCGATTCCCGGAGAACGCTTTTCTTCGTGGTGCCTACACTAACAATAAGTAAATTTTGTAGTGGCAAAATAGAAAAATCTGCTTTGAAAGGATTAATATTTGGCATTGTATGTTGTGTCTTCATTGTGTAAGTGTGGTCACCTACGGTCATATACATACAAGGGGATTCATGTAACGTTTACAAGTTATACCGTTTTTAGCAAAACAATTAAAAGAAAAAATGAATACTGGTCTCCTTAGTTAAAATACCCTATTTATAATTGTTTAACTTTTCAAGATATTTCAAGATAACATTCTTCATTCTTTAAGCAAAAGTGAACCTAAACATACTTTAATTTATTTATGCTAATTACTTTAAACAATGTTTTCATTTTTTTTTTCGCATATTTTGAAATATTAATTAGGAAAATTGTGACCAAGATGGTGGAATAGTTCAAAGTGCATCAGATTTGTAGGACCATGTATTTCAAACGAACTTGTACATTTCTGTATTAAATTGTTTTATTTAATCCTAGAATGCATACGCAAACGCAAGAAAATTTTAAATGGGAAAAAGATTGTGTTGAAAGGATTAAGGGTGGGTAAAATTGGTGACCCGAAATTTTTGCTCGACAGTATACGTATCGTGGTTTATATTCGGTTTGCATATCGATAGTTTTTGCAGTAAATGTCGATCTAAATTCGTAATCGAAGTAGACGGTGCAAGAAGAAGGAGCGATCGAAGCAAACGAAAGGTATGCCACGCGTGTCGGCTTCCGCCAGAATCCGCGCGAAACTTGAGACGCGTCGAGTAACCGGCTATTTTAAAGCGAACACAGATTCCCGCGCGTTCATCAGTCGAAGGTCACTGTAACGTTAAGAAGAAAGAAAAAATAATAAAAATAACTAGGTGAAAATATAAAGCAATAAAGAATAATCAACCTTCAGTTCGAAAAAGAAGAGCACGAAATAAACATAAACAAAATGTATTATAATTGTTTGTTTATTTGCAAGTTTTCATATTTAACATCAACACAAGATATTAAGTTAATTACATTATACTGAATGAGTATTACAATTTCTTTATTATGTTTATAAGAAGTGGATAGAAAATTGTGTATGAAAGAATTGTTAAAAAATTGTTGTTAGTTGGAACGAAAGAACAATATTAAACAAACAAAAGCTTCGTAAGAGAATGAAATAATATCACATAAAATAACGATGGTTGAACTTCAGCGTACGGTTTCGGAAAGACGGAAATCGTTTTCGAGAAGCGTCGTGTAAATTCGTTGGCCACAGTCGCAGACGATATATTTTTAAACGAATTACCTCATCGACTCTTCCATTTTCTATCTGCCGCCCCTGAACATCTGTTGTGTGTGAAATATATGCATGTGCGATTACTGATTCTTATAAAACTCGAAATAAGGATTTTCAAAAAGGTCTATCGATATTACGATTTATTAATTGTGTGACTATTATATAATTAATACTTTCATATAATCCTCGAGTACTTAGTGTACTATTATCTTTTTTTTTTATTTAAGAAAATCTTTAAATAATGTATTTTAATAGAAAAAAGTTATAAAATAGCGGTATTTATATGTATGTATATTAAAAAGGTACAGTTTTAGGTTTCTAAGTCAAAATTTAAACTCTTGAATTCTGAATTTCTTTTTATTTAAATCTTACATTCAAGAACAGAAATTAAATTATGTGAAAATGTGACTTTCCTTTTTATTATTAACCCAAGGTGAAAATGCGATATACTATCGTTATATTGTAGAATTAGAGATATTTCATTATCACATTTACTAGTTATTACGATTTATCATTTAATACGTTTATAAGAAATTGTTATTATCATAATTTACAGTATTAGATTTATTGTTAATCGAAGAGTAGAAACGACCATTCTTAATTCTATCAAGCTTAGTAGTATCATGGTGATAGCATCTTCATACAAATTATTCTATAGTATAATGTGACGTGCTTGGTAATTTTACCACGGTACCATTTTTTAGAGACTTCTAGGTCCACAGCCCAGGATTTTTCGTCCCTTCATTTTTCTGTCCCTGGCTTTTAACCCCTTCCCGTGCTTTGATGAGTTTGACTCGTGACGCATTTTGTAGCTCAAATGTTGCAAATCCGACTGGTACTGTCAGTACGGTTGACTTTTAAATATAAATCCAACTATTATTGAGATAACAAACTATTGTTAAACGTAAATTGCATGTAACATTTTAATTTTCCTGCTTTGTTTTAATACTGTGGCAAGAAATATTTATCCATGTCCGACGCACCTACCAAAATAATGGCACGGCAAGAGGTTAATACGCAGTCCCAAATACATTGCACATGCGAAAAATGCCACGGTCGATTTGATGTTTATATTTACACGAAACCAATAAATCGGCCCATGGCAACTATTACGCTGGCACCTAAGTTCGACGTGTCGGCTCACTCGTAGCAAAAGGGTTAAACTCTAACGTATGATGCTAAAATCTCAATTTTGATTTATAATAGATTGTGATCAATTTTGCCTTGGACTTCTCAGATCTATTGCAATAAATATAGACTATATTGAAAAAGTGTAGTATTCGTTTAGTGTTTGCTCGATAACCTTTGCGCTCAATCACATAACATGCACCTGTGGTTCATTAAAGCAAGGGGTAAAAGCGGAACGACGCAAGCTTTTAGGCGTGAATGCTGATTATCGGTGAACAGCAACATCTGTTTCTCGTCAGATCTTGTTTTTCTCGCCGATAACGTTCAGAGGGGCGTTTCTGTAAGTCCTCCGATGGGCATATTTTGTTCGCAACAGCGCGAGTTGTCTATTGAACAGTGAACGGTACGGTTAGTGTCTATATGTCACGTTCTCGTCTCGTCCAAATTGAATTAATTCACGGTGACAACGATGATTCGTACAATTGATAGGACACGAGGACCTTTGTAATTAACAACAAGTAGGAGCACCGCGTCACTGATCCCATTTAACTCCGAGAAGCTAGCTCTATTATTTGCTGTGCTGGCTGGACCTAGGTGTACGGCTTAATTAACTTTCGATCGTTCGAGTTGAGGATTTAATGGTACCGGCATGGTAATCGTATATAACGTTACGAGTATTCTGTTTGTGTTTAGCTTCGTTTTTCTTAAAATCCCTCTAAAAGGTTATTTGGTACAGTTGCCTCCTGATGTTGTTACTTTGCAGGAAATAATAATCGAGTAGACGAAGTATTATAAGTTTTGAATGTTCGAATGAAAATTACAGAATTTATGACGCTTTTGGTGTTAACACGTCGACGGCTGTATATCTTATGAAACTTAATTATTTAAAAAATTGTGATTGGAAGCTTGTATACTGTACACTGTACTTACAATTACTGTTTTACAAATTATAATTGGTACATAATGCAGTAAATAAAGAATACTGACATAAAACGTGATGTTAAAGTGTTAAAACGTACAGAAACATTGTTTGCCACTTTCTGGAAAAATTAAGATTATTCGGCCATTTTTTAAATTTTTATATTACGTATTTGAAAAATTGTTATATTTAACAAGTTACAAGTTTAGATAAAATAGTTGTGAAAACCTATTTCCACTATTTTATTCAAAATTTCGACCAATTACAATTTCTTCAAAACGACAGAAACACATTATGTACCTATAGTGTACTAATTTTTCTAGCATTTTAACAAAACTTAAGTTCTTTATTTAGAAAAGCAATTCTATTTTAAATGGTGTTCGAATACTTTATTAAGGTGTTACCCGTCAATAAAATTTATTATTATTATTATTATCAACAAAAGTTTTTCAGTTTAAAGGGGCCTGTCATTACAGTCATTACATTAAAGATTTTTGGTAGGTGGAGGAGTTTTGGAGATTTTAAGATCACTACCACTTTTTCAAATAGAATCTTTTGTACGTATTAGTTAATGTAGCTTGACATTCTCTATGAAAAAGCATAAATCTGTGTATTTTGAAAAATTATTAGTTTAGGAAATATTTTAAATTCGATTCTGTAGAATTCTTGAAATCTTCAATATTCCTCGAGCTAAAAGAAAACTGTTACTGTCATATTATAGCCATCATTATACTGAACAATTTTTGTTAATAAAGTTTCTTCATATCTTCAAAAACAACGAAGATATTCAAATTCTTATTGAACCATCCTGTATGTTCGCTACTGGAATATACAGAGGTGGGCGGTCAGTAAAAATTATTACCTAACGTAACTCGTTACTGAATTGTATCGTACAACGCTTTAAATGAATCATGTTGCATTTTAAGAGACTCGTCGCATTAATGTAATTTGGTTTTTTTTTTAATATCTTGTACTTTTAACACGTTGACTGCCACAGTGAAAACGGACGTGTGTAGTCAGACACGTTGAAATCCTAATTATTAAGAATACAATCAACTAATTTTCAAATTTAACTTTTCAATTCGATAGCTAGCATCCGTGGTTTATTTTATCATTTCTGTTGGTAATTATTTGATTGTAAAAAATTTCGGTTGCCGGTCACCGGTGACCCCCGTGGCAGCCAACGTGTTAAAGATATTAACGTTACCTTGAGCTTCCTAAAATACGAATTCAACGACCTGCAGTAAGGTAACCTTGAATTGACTTTAACTGTCTATGAAAAAACTTGAAAAAAAAAAAACATCTTAATATTTAGAAAAATATAAGATATAACCAAATCAAATTTAACACTAAACGTACCGACACTTTACATATATCTATTCTTGCCATAAGGTGTTATTTGACCCCTTATGAAATAACCGTTGATTTTTAGAAAGAAATTCTTAATTTATTAAAGAAAATAATTCACATGATAACTTCCAATTTCTAATAAAATAATCAACATATATTTATATTTTTATAAATAAAATAATCAATTAATTACACTTTTCACATATGACTGGTTTCTCCTTCGTACATTTGAAATTTTGAAAGGGGTCATCTGACCCTGCTTGGTACGTTTAGTGTTAAAACGTTTTTTGATACAATCAAACAGTAGTGAGTTATTTTAAATAGCAGTTCTTATTAACTGTCCTGATTATATTTTTATCGGACAATAAACGAAGTTCAGATTCCATTATTTCCGTAAAACTGAACAGTTGAAAACACCAACCGTTTTGATAATACTTGTGAATAATTCCTGGTTTATTACCCTTATTTTTTTGTTTCGTCTCGTTTTCAACTTGTCTTAAGAGAAATTTCAAGGCGGGTAACCAATTACATTTCCATAAGCTTTGTTCATGTTATACTAACACAATCATTAATTAGAACGATCCGCCATCCAAACGACGCAATTCTGTCGACAAACGAGTGGTCGTCACGCTTTCAGAAGATTTAATACGAAAATATTCGTTTACGTATTGTTTCGAGGCAACTATACGAGCGACGTTTAACACCAACCATCGGGATCTGTTTCCCCTTTTTCCGGGTAGTACGTTTAATTGCTTTTCTCCATTCCGCCTTTTAATTAATGTCCCCTCCTTTCAAGCGCTGACTCAACCTACTCTGAAGAAATTGTCTGAATGCATAATGCATTTCACGAAACTTGCATCCTTTCCATTCCTTTCCTTTCTTTTCCTTTCCTTTCCTTGTTATCCACCAGATGCACCTCGCCTAAATTATAATTTCTCTTATAGTTAACTATGTTTAGCGGTGCGTTTTTCTTTTCATTCTTGATTCCTTTCTGTTATCTCTTCGACACTGATTGTCACGTTGAGGCCATTGAAAATTTCATTAGATAGAAATTTAATTTTTAACAAATTTTATTTATTATTTTCTTAATACTTCGTTGTTTGTATTATTTATAATTTGAAGTATCTATTAACACTTTGTACTCGAAGCATTTTTGGACGTAATCGGGTCTAATCTAATTTTCCAGCTATGCTTCCGGAAATCATTATGTCGGAAGAAAAGTGTTGGAAAAATTTGATAATCTGTTGATTTTTATTCCCTTCTTTAATTTTCTATATTTTGATACGGGTGATACTGAAATTTCGCATTTTAAGAATACTCCGATAAATTAAATATGGTGACTCGGTGGCACCACTCGAGTGCAAATGGTTAACAGTATTTTTAGTTAAATAAATTACAGAATTGCTTATAATATGGGTAATGGATTTGTATAGAAATTCGATTGACATACGGATGTAGCAGTCAGGGTTTTAAATGATTTACCTACTTTGCTTAAAATCTCCATAAATAGTAATTTTATTTATGATTTGGTGCCAGAGACTCAATAGACGGCACTGCTTCGGTCATTGACATTCTTTCCATTTTTACTTGATAATAAAGTTTAAATTCAACTGTACTTATTTTTGTTTCTTTTAATTGTTACGTATACTTACAATTAGAAAATGTTAATAATTATCTAAAACAAGCATATACAGAATTCAAATAACGTATTATATCGATTACTGGTATTTGATGCCAGTAATTAAAGATTTGTACATTTTTATAGAGAATAATTTATTTTTATCTCTCTCAAATTATTATTCGTCGAACGCTATTAAAAAATAAAACTTGACAATACATTCGAAAGAACTAATTTTAGAACCTTCGTTAATCAGACATTTTTTATTCTCCTTGGTGAACACTATCACCGCTTATTACTACATTCCATGTAGTACCTAATAATTTTTATTTCATACTACTTCGCATGCATTCGAAGTAGAACGTTAAATATCGTTCGTGTCTATGAAAGGAAAATTAGTATGCAAAGGATTAAAAATTCTCTGCAACAATTTAGTTCAGTCCCGTAAGGACCTGTAACGCTCATTTCCATATTTCCCTTCGTGCCATCTCGCACGAAGCAACTTTATTCCCTGAGAACTTTGGCCCATAACTCTGTCACGCTTGTGGAATCCTGATGACTGGCTTTTCAATCAAAATCGATACTCTCAGAACGTTAGCACCGGAAAGAGGCGCGATTCTTCGGCACGTCTGAATATAAATAATTTACGGGCGGAATATCTTTCCTTGTCGTGAAAAATATCGAGTTTTTTACATTTCTGATAAAATGGAAAGGTGTAATTAACTAATTTGAAACTTTGTGTAGGTTTCTATTATTGTTTGATTAAATTATGTAAATTCTGTCAGTTCCTTTTACATACATGTACAGTTTTAATATGAGGTAGGCTAGGGGGCTCTGCGTAATTTCTTCACTGCCCTCCAATTTACCTATTAGATATGCTGTAATACTATTATATATCATTGCAAAGGGTTAAATTTATAATAAATTTCTTTAAACACTTATGAACTCGTACAATTTTTGGAGAAAATGTGCCACAAACAGTTTTTGTTCATTTCTAATTTTAATTTTAAACATTTTCATAGTTGGTCCTTCGATATGGTTTACCATATTAATAAATAATGATACACAAATGTAATAAAAGAAAGTCTCATATTTTCAACACGTATTCATTTCATACAGATTTCAATATCTTAATACCAGGTCTATTAACATTTATGGTACATTTACTTCTAAACAGAAAATAAAGTAGAGGACAAAATAATTGGAGAATGATACATTATACAATAGTTCTTTTTTATTTTTATGAAAGTCAGTATCTGAATAAGTTTTATACAATAAAATAAGAAATCGAAAGCACGTTATTTTGATTTGTTTGAAAATACCAACGTTAAAATATGCTATGATTTAAAAAATTATATAACTGTTTAGACTACTTTGTGAATGTTGAAGATTTTGTTAAATGGATCCATTTTTATAGTCGTTTCAACATCCTAAACGTCAGTTTTGTGCATGGCGTGTCGTAGAAGTGGTGGAATTGATTTTTAGAAAAGTTTTATTGCCAACTTCTCTGCAAAGTAAGGCAGTCTGCTTCAAAGCAAGTGGTCCTTTTCAGACGCCGTACACTACCGTTCAATTTTGCTTATACTACTCGTAAATAGTGTTTGAAAGTGTTCTTGAACGTTTTCTATCGCACGAAAACGAAACATTCGTAAATGATTTTATAAGTTTCAGAAATAACAATTTTTCCAACTTGCAATCATTTTTATCGCTTTTTATTTATATACGAAATTGGATTTCTTTTGTTTCATTTTCCATTAACTTCACGACAAAAGTACCATCGAGTATTTAACAGTTATAAAGAGCACACAAATTGTATCAGAATAAATTTCATCGTCTGCAAAGTTGCTTAAAAATTATGGCAATTAGGACGGTGTAGTTATGTTTGTACATAGTACTTTTACATTGCAAATGATAAAAACTTGGTTTTACTTATTTTTTACGATAGACTATGTAAATCTATGTCATGTTTTAAGACGGTGGTCCTCAACGTTTTTCGACGATCACTTACAATCTTGTTTAATGATATTTAAATAATTGTAACCCCCTCTCCTCATATAAGGTAAATTAAATTTTAAACACATTAAAAATAACTATCTCAGAATGTAGCATTTAATTATCTTAACACAAATATTAAAAAAGAAATGTTGTGAGTTTGAAAAAGAAAAATCAGTGTCACATTATCAATAGAATATGGTAATATATCCATATTAAAATACATAATTGTTAGAAGTCATAAATGAGTAATAACCGTGGCGATCCCTTAGAAAACACTTTGTGATTTCTTTGGGAACTGGTGTTTTAACACTAGACTACCGAAGTTTTATGTATGCTGACTTTCAAGTGGAAAAATAAATAAATAAAGAATGAAATATATATCAGCATATACAGTAAATCTTTATCCCGATAACAAAATTAACACACATTTTAATAAAATTATCTTGATAAATTTTGTGATTTAATTTAAGAAACTCTCAAGCAGTCATTCTGACTGGTTCGGTAGTTGTAGTGTTAAGAGATACTTGTATCACTCACGATCAGAATAATACTGGTGTATTTCCAATTTTATTAAAAATAAAATTGTACTACTTACAGTATCGAACAAAAGAATAATTATACATACAAATATAATATGAATAATAAGATTCTTTAGAAGATCAATTTTTTATATTAAGTGTTATTTTTTCCGCTACTAAGCTACGTATAAAAAATATTTAAAATAAGGCAGTTATAGTAAGAAAAGTCAGAACACCCGAAAATCCTACCTGATTGATAACACTTCAACACGTATCTAATTTTGAACTTTCAATAGACTTTTGCTTATGGATTTTGATGTCGAAAATACGAATCTGAAAGTTTTGCAAATTTTCGTTTTAAATCTTGAACGTTTTGAAGACGCTCGAATGAGTATTTATTTTTCCGTGTGTTAGGAAACATTCCTTGGAGACTTGTGATGACTACTTTTGACATTCAACAGTAAATCAAAATCGTTACAAATTTTTCGTGAAAGACATCATTTGGTTACAAAAATCTCTTAAATGTAGGGGTATCTTAAAACAGCACTTGTATATCACTAAATCCCAAATTATTCAACAATTTAGAGGAATCATTTATATTCAAAATGGAAATTTAAAGCCTGAAATCTTGCATGTAATAACGGAAAATTCTCTGGAAATGGGCTTATACTAATCAGTAACAAAACGGAGGCTATTTACGGCATATTGTACATTATACATAGCTGTAAAAAATTTCCATGAACTATATTTTCTTATCAAAAAGTATTTTACGAAAGTTATTTATGCTTCACATTCTGCAGTCTCATTTGGGTCACCCTGTACTTTTGCCATGGCAGCTATTTAGTTGCATTTAATATAAAAAAATTCTGCTGAACCATTCCGAATTTCAATTTAGAAAGCTTGTTTCTTTCGAAAAATCAATAGTAAGTGTTGCATCACTATTATTTTGAACTTTTTATTCTTTGCTCATCGAGTTCACTTCTGCACGGATTAAACTCGATCTGATTATTTTTGTGGCGTGCCATCGGTTTTAATAATAAATCACCTCTGTGAAGCTAGCCCCTCATTATTAAAAATTTGAAAAACTGATAAGAGTTCTGAATGCCCCCCTAAGAGTTCTAGAGTTCTCTCAAAATTTAAAAAATAGTTCCGTCGATTAAAGTACCGAAAATAGCATTTGAAGGTGTGGGGGGGCCAACTTCTGATTTTTGCAACTTTGAAGAGCTATAACTTTTTTATTGTCAACTGTAGCACTTCGGTTGTTAAGGATAATTGACAGAACTCATTGGGGGGCTACCAGAACTCTCAACAAAATTGTCAATTACCAAAAAAAGAAGAAATTTTTTCTGCATAAATTTTACGGGTGAGAAATTTTTTCGGTAACTAGCAGTTCCATTGACAGTTCCGGCAGCCCCCCGAAGAGTTCTGTCGATAATCCTTAACACTCGAACCGATACGATGCGAAATAAAAAAGTTCTCGCTGCTGAAAGTTATAGCGTGAAGAATTTTCTAAGTCCACAAGGGTGAAATTTTTTGTGGGTGATCGGCATTTTTGTTGAGAGTTCTGGTGGCCCCCCAAAGAGTTCTGTCGATAATCCTTAACACTCGAGCCGATACGATACGAAATAAAAAAGTTCTCGCTGCTGAAAGATGCAGGACGAAGAATTTTCCAAGTCCACAAGGGTGAAATTTTTTGTGGGTGATCGGCATTTTTGCTGAGAGTTCTGGTGGCCCCCCAAAGAGTTCTGTCGATAATCCTTAACACTCGAGCCACTACGATGCGAAATAAAAAAGTTCTCGCTGCTGAAAGTTATAGCGTGAAGAATTTTCTAAGTCCACAAGGGTGAAATTTTTTGTGGGTGATCGGCATTTTTGCTGAGAGTTCTGGTGGCCCCCCAAAGAGTTCTGTCGATAATCCTTAACACTCGAGACACTACGATGCGAAATAAAAAAGTTCTCGCTGCTGAAAGTTATAGCGTGAAGAATTTTCTAAGTCCACAAGGGTGAAATTTTTTGTGGGTGATCGGCATTTTTGTTGAGAGTTCTGGTGGCCCCCCAAAGAGTTCTGTCGATAATCCTTAACACTCGAGCCGATACGATACGAAATAAAAAAGTTCTCGCTGCTGAAAGTTGCAGCATGAAGAATTTTCCAAGTCCACAAGGGTGAAATTTTTTGTGGGTGATCGGCAATTTTGTTGAGAGTTCTGGTGCCCCCGCCCCCCTCCGAAAAGAGTTCGGTCGATAATTATTATCGATAATTATCGGAATAATAAATCAGTTTTTAAACAATAACTTTTGAGTGCTTGGAATCGTATCGACGAAAGTGTTATAAACAAATTGTTTGAAAGTATGCCTAAAAGACTTAACGAGGTCATAAGAAACAAGGGGTATTGACAGGGTTATAACACAGTATTTGTTTAAACAGGAATATATTAAAGAAACACAAAATACATATAAGAACGAAAGACTAAACTAGTTATAGGAAAGATTTTTTTACATAAATCATTACATGAGGATATATTTCTTGATTCACTGTTGCAATTGATCTTTTTGCTACCATGTCGTCATATTTGTACCAATTGAGACCTGTATATGTATATGCAATATAATGTCCTTCAGCAGGACCACTACCATATTTTATGTAAGAAATTATGCCTACCAAACAATAACTGTTATCCTCAGCGATAATGGTTTTGGCTATATTATCCAGTATGTATTTGGGCGGTTGTACATTCAATGAATGTATATAATTATAATCTGTTAAGATACTAATATCAAAAATTAAGTGAGACCCGTACGTAACATTGCGACTGACACTTTTCTTGCAACTATAGCAGGTTGCCACTCGTTTCGTGATGATGTCGTCATCCATCGCTCTTTGGATATTATGTAGGCCATTTTTTAAAATTTCGTCAACATTTATATTACATGTAGGCGATGTTCTTCTGTAGCTATAGCTGCAGTGGGGACAGTCATATATAGTTGTGCAACTCGGGATATTTTTAAATAAATATTCTGTTAGATGTGCTGCATTACAGTTTGTATTTAACGATGATACCGTGCGAGTATACATTTTTTGTTCAAATAACGGTATATCGCACAAAATTGTTGCCCTTGCGCAATAATCACTTGCAGCGATCTTTCCACGCTTCAATACATCCATAATCAGTTTAATGAAAGGATTAATATGATCTAATTTTTCCATAGCGCTTTTGTAATCATTGCGCATACCCATTCCACTCGCAATAATTTGGAAAATGGAATCAAATGCGCAAGTATTACGCACAACTATTTGTTTTTTATTGACCGTAGTCGCGTTGCACAAATTACCATTTTTTAAAAGTGGAATGCCTACAGCTTTATCGACGAAGTCCCAATCAGCGCATGGTGTTAAATAGTTCGGTTTTGAACGTTTTTGAACTTCATTAGTTGGTGATGTCTTCTTCTCGATCTTACATCGCCAATTTTCTAATTCATTCAACGATTTTTGCAGATCGATACATCCTACAGGTGGTTTATTAGCTGGTATTTCAGTAGAATCTTGTGAATTCGAAGTAGCTTCATGCAGAATCGTTTCTTGATTAGAAGCATTAGACGTTAATCTTAATCGGCCATCAAGATATTCCAGATGACGCAAAATGAACTTGTCTACTCGTTTTGGTAGTTCATTTTTAAATACTCTGGTTTTTAATTGAGCAAATTCTGCTTCAACATACGATGATGTAGCAATCTGCGAACCGCTTTTAAAATAAGGCTTCATTATACCTGTCCACAGAGGTAAATAATGTATGAGATGTTTAATTTTCTTAGCAGCTTCCACATTGTAGTATGCATTTACAACACTGCCATTATTCGAATTGTTGGCGATTTCTTGGGCTTGTGTATATATGCTATCAGCCCAAGCTGTCCAACTTCCAACAATTGATTCGTCATAATCATCATATTCATTGTACTCTTCTTCCTGATTATCCATCGTTGTAGCACCTTTAATAGTATTATTTACGTTCCTCAAATGTATTTCAGATTGTAATAATATATCATTTTCGTCCAAACCTATTTCTTCGCTTAGCGCTATGACCAATACCGATTTAATAATATCACGCGTTTCATTATAATCTTCCATTTGGTAAATTCTCCCTAAGCATCTTAGAAAAAGTTGTCTTACTTTAACGGCCTTACCTTTCAAACACTCCCACCTAGCGACCATAGCTATAAAATGATTAATATCTAACCTTATGAAACACGATGGAATGCTCTCGAAACTGTTATTATTATTAATAATGTTGTAGCAAACTTGCATATAATGATTAAGATTGACACATCCTGAAAATACACGTGCAACTGCAATTAAAGTTGCTTTCCCAAAATCCGTTACTACTATTCGAGGTACTGGAGCACCATCTCTTATAATTTCTGAGAGAAAATAACTTATTAAAGACGCATCTTGCTTTGCAGATACCATCTGGAAAGCTGGAAAATTTCCAAGATTGGAAACGCATACGCATTCATATAAGAACAAGTGGGCAGATTTTTGACCGTTAGGGAGACTTAATTTTTTTCCTATCCCACCAGTAGCATCAATAGTTAAAAAGCAATTAATATCTTGCTTATGCGCCTTTTTATATGTCAATTGCTGCTCCTGACTCCAGTACATGCAGTAAAACGGATCTATTCCTATGTTATGGATAGTCCGAGGGAATTTGGAATATTTTGCATTCTGTATATTTCGAATAGGATCAGTGCTTTGTAATTGTAAACGTTTTTCCGATTCAGCTTGTTTCGCTTTACGCAAAACTGTTGTATTATACAGGATAGGTGGAATATTATCACCAAATTCCATTAATCGCTTGGCTTCTTCATTACGCCATACATTGGCATCCTTATTTGCATCTAATAGCTCACTAGCTATTTTCTCACGCAGCGGTCCTTTCAATTGTCTTTTTTTTTTATGGATAAATTCGGTAGAAAAAGCAGTTAGCTTGCAATCAAAAATTACATCGCTACCTTTCGCAGGTTTACTGTATAAGACACCTATAAGTTGCGCGCAACATTCTCTACATTTTCCTTTAAATTGCGCATAATATTTAGCATCGTTATTTACAAATACCTTTGCACGTTTGAATGTGATCATTTAAAATCCCCGAAAAACAAAACGCAGTTTGTCCGCGTTGCTAGGCACGAGCAGAGAATGGATAACAAAAGCGCAGCACTAGCGTATACATAGAGCGCTAGCACCAGTTTATTAAATAAGCTAACGGTGCAAACGCTTGCTTTTAGACGTTCAGTCGTGTTTTTCAAATACTGATACTGCTTTTGCGAAAATTGAAGGCATATTCACTTATTGGCGTTTTGTCAGATTTATACAGTGTACGTGTATGAGATTTCAGTTCCTTCCTGTTCCTAATTCATTTCATTATGTACGACAAAGAAAAGTTACGTGATATTTTAACGAATTATGAATATAAAACCATTAATGATGACGGAAAAATTTTTCCGCCGTCTCATAATGTCTATTCTTTAATATCTGAAATGCTTACAAATGGGGGAACACATATTACTCCAAAACATATATATACAATTTTAAAAACCGATAGAAACGGCATGTACAGCGAAGTGTTAAAAACATTTTCTATAAATAGAGAAAATATGTGCAATGATTCCAGTGATTGCAAAGATTCTTCTTATAACACATTAAATAACAATTCTATTTTTCAACTGACGACACAAAAATTCAAATTAATAATTTCAGAAGAAAAGTGGATGTCAATAAAGCCTATAAAGCAAACATATGGGCCTAACAGACGAAAGTACATGTCTTTGCAACCACAGAAATGGACGCATATTTTTGCTGAGAAAATATGGCAACAAACCAAGTTACCGTGCGCATTTACATTCAAACGTGCAAAGGTATTTGTAAATAACGATGCTAAATATTATGCGCAATTTAAAGGAAAATGTAGAGAATGTTGCGCGCAACTTATAGGTGTCTTATACAGTAAACCTGCGAAAGGTAGCGATGTAATTTTTGATTGCAAGCTAACTGCTTTTTCTACCGAATTTATCCATAAAAAAAAAAGACAATTGAAAGGACCGCTGCGTGAGAAAATAGCTAGTGAGCTATTAGATGCAAATAAGGATGCCAATGTATGGCGTAATGAAGAAGCCAAGCGATTAATGGAATTTGGTGATAATATTCCACCTATCCTGTATAATACAACAGTTTTGCGTAAAGCGAAACAAGCTGAATCGGAAAAACGTTTACAATTACAAAGCACTGATCCTATTCGAAATATACAGAATGCAAAATATTCCAAATTCCCTCGGACTATCCATAACATAGGAATAGATCCGTTTTACTGCATGTACTGGAGTCAGGAGCAGCAATTGACATATAAAAAGGCGCATAAGCAAGATATTAATTGCTTTTTAACTATTGATGCTACTGGTGGGATAGGAAAAAAATTAAGTCTCCCTAACGGTCAAAAATCTGCCCACTTGTTCTTATATGAATGCGTATGCGTTTCCAATCTTGGAAATTTTCCAGCTTTCCAGATGGTATCTGCAAAGCAAGATGCGTCTTTAATAAGTTATTTTCTCTCAGAAATTATAAGAGATGGTGCTCCAGTACCTCGAATAGTAGTAACGGATTTTGGGAAAGCAACTTTAATTGCAGTTGCACGTGTATTTTCAGGATGTGTCAATCTTAATCATTATATGCAAGTTTGCTACAACATTATTAATAATAATAACAGTTTCGAGAGCATTCCATCGTGTTTCATAAGGTTAGATATTAATCATTTTATAGCTATGGTCGCTAGGTGGGAGTGTTTGAAAGGTAAGGCCGTTAAAGTAAGACAACTTTTTCTAAGATGCTTAGGGAGAATTTACCAAATGGAAGATTATAATGAAACGCGTGATATTATTAAATCGGTATTGGTCATAGCGCTAAGCGAAGAAATAGGTTTGGACGAAAATGATATATTATTACAATCTGAAATACATTTGAGGAACGTAAATAATACTATTAAAGGTGCTACAACGATGGATAATCAGGAAGAAGAGTACAATGAATATGATGATTATGACGAATCAATTGTTGGAAGTTGGACAGCTTGGGCTGATAGCATATATACACAAGCCCAAGAAATCGCCAACAATTCGAATAATGGCAGTGTTGTAAATGCATACTACAATGTGGAAGCTGCTAAGAAAATTAAACATCTCATACATTATTTACCTCTGTGGACAGGTATAATGAAGCCTTATTTTAAAAGCGGTTCGCAGATTGCTACATCATCGTATGTTGAAGCAGAATTTGCTCAATTAAAAACCAGAGTATTTAAAAATGAACTACCAAAACGAGTAGACAAGTTCATTTTGCGTCATCTGGAATATCTTGATGGCCGATTAAGATTAACGTCTAATGCTTCTAATCAAGAAACGATTCTGCATGAAGCTACTTCGAATTCACAAGATTCTACTGAAATACCAGCTAATAAACCACCTGTAGGATGTATCGATCTGCAAAAATCGTTGAATGAATTAGAAAATTGGCGATGTAAGATCGAGAAGAAGACATCACCAACTAATGAAGTTCAAAAACGTTCAAAACCGAACTATTTAACACCATGCGCTGATTGGGACTTCGTCGATAAAGCTGTAGGCATTCCACTTTTAAAAAATGGTAATTTGTGCAACGCGACTACGGTCAATAAAAAACAAATAGTTGTGCGTAATACTTGCGCATTTGATTCCATTTTCCAAATTATTGCGAGTGGAATGGGTATGCGCAATGATTACAAAAGCGCTATGGAAAAATTAGATCATATTAATCCTTTCATTAAACTGATTATGGATGTATTGAAGCGTGGAAAGATCGCTGCAAGTGATTATTGCGCAAGGGCAACAATTTTGTGCGATATACCGTTATTTGAACAAAAAATGTATACTCGCACGGTATCATCGTTAAATACAAACTGTAATGCAGCACATCTAACAGAATATTTATTTAAAAATATCCCGAGTTGCACAACTATATATGACTGTCCCCACTGCAGCTATAGCTACAGAAGAACATCGCCTACATGTAATATAAATGTTGACGAAATTTTAAAAAATGGCCTACATAATATCCAAAGAGCGATGGATGACGACATCATCACGAAACGAGTGGCAACCTGCTATAGTTGCAAGAAAAGTGTCAGTCGCAATGTTACGTACGGGTCTCACTTAATTTTTGATATTAGTATCTTAACAGATTATAATTATATACATTCATTGAATGTACAACCGCCCAAATACATACTGGATAATATAGCCAAAACCATTATCGCTGAGGATAACAGTTATTGTTTGGTAGGCATAATTTCTTACATAAAATATGGTAGTGGTCCTGCTGAAGGACATTATATTGCATATACATATACAGGTCTCAATTGGTACAAATATGACGACATGGTAGCAAAAAGATCAATTGCAACAGTGAATCAAGAAATATATCCTCATGTAATGATTTATGTAAAAAAATCTTTCCTATAACTAGTTTAGTCTTTCGTTCTTATATGTATTTTGTGTTTCTTTAATATATTCCTGTTTAAACAAATACTGTGTTATAACCCTGTCAATACCCCTTGTTTCTTATGACCTCGTTAAGTCTTTTAGGCATACTTTCAAACAATTTGTTTATAACACTTTCGTCGATACGATTCCAAGCACTCAAAAGTTATTGTTTAAAAACTGATTTATTATTCCGATAATTATCGATAATAATTATCGACCGAACTCTTTTCGGAGGGGGGCGGGGGCACCAGAACTCTCAACAAAATTGCCGATCACCCACAAAAAATTTCACCCTTGTGGACTTGGAAAATTCTTCATGCTGCAACTTTCAGCAGCGAGAACTTTTTTATTTCGTATCGTATCGGCTCGAGTGTTAAGGATTATCGACAGAACTCTTTGGGGGGCCACCAGAACTCTCAACAAAAATGCCGATCACCCACAAAAAATTTCACCCTTGTGGACTTGGAAAATTCTTCGTCCTGCATCTTTCAGCAGCGAGAACTTTTTTATTTCGTATCGTATCGGCTCGAGTGTTAAGGATTATCGACAGAACTCTTTGGGGGGCCACCAGAACTCTCAACAAAAATGCCGATCACCCACAAAAAATTTCACCCTTGTGGACTTGGAAAATTCTTCGTCCTGCATCTTTCAGCAGCAAGAACTTTTTTATTTCGTATCGTATCGGCTCGAGTGTTAAGGATTATCGACAGAACTCTTTGGGGGGCCACCAGAACTCTCAACAAAAATGCCGATCACCCACAAAAAATTTCACCCTTGTGGACTTAGAAAATTCTTCATGCTATAACTTTCAGCAGCGAGAACTTTTTTATTTCGCATCGTATCGGCTCGAGTGTTAAGGATTATCGACAGAACTCTTTGGGGGGCCACCAGAACTCTCAACAAAAATGCCGATCACCCACAAAAAATTTCACCCTTGTGGACTTAGAAAATTCTTCACGCTATAACTTTCAGCAGCGAGAACTTTTTTATTTCGCATCGTAGTGTCTCGAGTGTTAAGGATTATCGACAGAACTCTTTGGGGGGCCACCAGAACTCTCAGCAAAAATGCCGATCACCCACAAAAAATTTCACCCTTGTGGACTTAGAAAATTCTTCACGCTATAACTTTCAGCAGCGAGAACTTTTTTATTTCGCATCGTAGTGGCTCGAGTGTTAAGGATTATCGACAGAACTCTTTGGGGGGCCACCAGAACTCTCAGCAAAAATGCCGATCACCCACAAAAAATTTCACCCTTGTGGACTTGGAAAATTCTTCGTCCTGCATCTTTCAGCAGCGAGAACTTTTTTATTTCGTATCGTATCGGCTCGAGTGTTAAGGATTATCGACAGAACTCTTTGGGGGGCCACCAGAACTCTCAACAAAAATGCCGATCACCCACAAAAAATTTCACCCTTGTGGACTTAGAAAATTCTTCACGCTATAACTTTCAGCAGCGAGAACTTTTTTATTTCGCATCGTATCGGTTCGAGTGTTAAGGATTATCGACAGAACTCTTCGGGGGGCTGCCGGAACTGTCAATGGAACTGCTAGTTACCGAAAAAATTTCTCACCCGTAAAATTTATGCAGAAAAAATTTCTTCTTTTTTTGGTAATTGACAATTTTGTTGAGAGTTCTGGTAGCCCCCCAATGAGTTCTGTCAATTATCCTTAACAACCGAAGTGCTACAGTTGACAATAAAAAAGTTATAGCTCTTCAAAGTTGCAAAAATCAGAAGTTGGCCCCCCCACACCTTCAAATGCTATTTTCGGTACTTTAATCGACGGAACTATTTTTTAAATTTTGAGAGAACTCTAGAACTCTTAGGGGGGCATTCAGAACTCTTATCAGTTTTTCAAATTTTTAATAATGAGGGGCTAGCTTCACAGAGGTTAATAAATCAATATGTTCGCGGTTCTTTATGTTAGTCATCTTTTTCGTTTCGCGGCTTCAATATTAATCTCCCGGGAAAAATCTCGTCTAGTCAGCCTCGTGGAATATTCCGATCGATGGCAAAAGTTTGTGTAGGAATAACGTTCGATGACAGACCACTCGATTCTTCTGACTCTTCGGCAAAGCCCGTTGAAAGATACTATAAATATTCATCGAGGAATTAAGCGTTCCGGACGCTTGTGCGATTGCGGGATATTCAATTAAAGGTAGTATTTAATCGTTGAGCGATTCGAGCTTTGGCGTGTGATGGGAAAAGATCTTGGCGCTAATCTTCTAGTTAATTAATTAAAATTTTAGCAAAATAGGATAATAGGAAAGGATGATGGGTAGGATTTGTGTGTCTAAAAATATAATATCTCATAGTTACCAAGTACCATAATATTTAACCCTACAGTGCGTAATTTTTTGTTATAAAATAAAAAAAAAAAATTGTGCATAAAACATTTATTGAAGTATGAAGAAAACTAATAAAATATTTATTTTATTATTTTTAATATTATAATAAATATTTAATATTATAATAAAATATTTTTTTTATTATTTTTAATATTTACATTAGAAAAAAAAAACTGGATGATTCATTTGTGAATCACTGCGCATTAGTACATATATTTGGATGTATAATAAATGATTGACCTATGAAAATAAAAATAATAAAATATTTAATCAATAAAAGTAATAAAACAATATTCGTGATCATAATCACATTCAAATCGGAGCAAACACGAATAACACTTTTTCTTAGATATTTTATGAGATTTTATAGAATTATCGAAGCTTACGTCAGAACATAGTAAATCACCATCTACTATGAGACACATTTGAAATACTTCCGAAAGTTTTCATCTCGTATAGAGCTGGTTCGCTAATACCTGTCTGTGGAAAAGTCACGTCTCAAGCTTTGGAGAAGATTTTCACAAAGAAAGTGGAACACGGTGTTCGAAGAAAATGCTTGAAGGATATAGTGCGAGACCTTGGATGGTAGAATCGTGAGCGAAACGGTGAAAAATTCGCGATGATAATATGGGAGCCGTCGATATCGTGACGTTATTTTACCAGCTTTAAAACACGGATGAAATAAGTGGTCATGGGAATAGTTTGTTAACAGTGCCGCGAGCAATTCTCACAGTTCGATGAATTATCTTCAATGAAATATCGCGTCATATTCGTTCTTTTATTCTTCATCTTCTACTGACTTGAATTTTATAATTTAAAATATAATATGCGTGAAAATAAATATATATTATATTATAAGCTAAACTTGGCAATCCATTTAATTCATATTAGTTTTCGTTCTAAAGCGTTTTAAAGAATTTTGATTCCATTAACATATTTAATTGAAACGTATAAAATAAATCACTCGCAGAAGATCAAAATATTCTTTAAAATATTTTTGAAAGAGTTAACTCTTTAATTGTAGATGTGTAATTGTCGATAGGTTAAGTTCTCGATTTCTGTGCTAACAATTAATCAAAATAAAGGGCATAGTGAATTTTCGTCGCGTGCAACTTACGTAATAATTTTAATTAATTATAGCTACGTCTCCCAGAGCCAACAAATTAATTCGTTCGAATGAACGAGGCACCATATACATAATGTATACGTACCAAAGTTAGTTTGCTGACAATTTGTGTGACCCGAGAGGATCAGAGGGAAATTTCTATCCTGAAAACCGACGAATTCTTAATCACATTTATTTATCACCGTATTACATCGTACACGTTTAGCCGCAGAATTTGGTTCATAATTGAATTCATCGTTTCAGCCTCGTTAAGTGGATTCAAATCCGAATTACCATTCAAGAATTTATTCGATACATTTGTAGTTAATCATTTTAGAAACTTTCGAAAATATTTATGCTTCGATTCGACTGAAATTTTGAAAATAGGTTCCTTATAAATAAAAATAAAAGATGATTAAGGAGAGGATTTTTGGTGATTGAAAGATTAAAATACATATGTTTTAATCAATAGTCAATTAACAGCCGTTAATTATAACAGCATTTATCGTTGCTCAAACTTAAAATTTCTTATTTTGAGCGCCTCTAATGCATAATTTCTTATTTTGAGCGCTGGAAATTTTCATTGTTGGTATTTTGAGCCATTAAAATTTGGGATTTGAGCATTTCTGGCTGCTCAAACTTGAAATTTCTTATTTTGTGCGCCTAAAATGCATAATTTCCTAATTTGAGCGCTTAAAGTTATCAATTTTTGTATTTTTAGCGATGAAGATTTGAAAATTTTGAGCGCTCAAAATAAGAAATTATAGACTTTAGGCGCTCAAAATAAGAAATTTTAAGTTTGAGCAACCAGAAGTGCTCAAATTCCAAATCTTAATCGCTCAAAATAACAAAATTGATAACTTGAAGCGCTCAAGGTAAGAAATTATAAATTTTAGGCGCTCAAAATAAGAAATTATACATTTTAGGCGCTCAAAATAAGAGATTTTAAATTTGAGCAACCAGTAGTGCTCAAATTCCAAATCTTAAGTGTTCAAAATACAAAAATTGATAACTTGAAGCGCTCAAAATATGAGATTATAAATTTTGGTCGCTTATAGTTAGTACTTTTAAGTTTGAGCAACCAAAAATGCTCAAATCCCAAACATCTATCGCTCCAAATACCAAAATTCCAAGTTTGAGCAACTGAAAGTACTACATTCCCAAACTTCAATCGTTCAAAACTTCCAAAAATTGGTGTATGGGGGTTGATGTGCCGTACCATGTTGATTTATTAATACGTGTGTTCAGTGTGAGTCTCGGTAACAGAATAAATGAATTATTCAAAATAAATGAACTGGAACTCTTCATGACCAACAGCGACATTGAAGCCGTGATGCTAAGGATTTTCGTTTGTAGTTCGCTGATTGTCCGCTTTGTAAATTTAGCGCACGTTACACGTTTATCCAAGTCGGTAAGTTAGTTCTTTTCTATCGTTTCCTTTTTTTTCTGTTCCAAATTTGAACTCATAAAAGTAACAAAATCTTTAATTTTGTATTCTAAAATTTGTCACAGTCGTAATAATGTAATTTAATAGAATTTCCAAAATATAAATATTAAACATGTCTCTTAATTTTTAAAAGACACAAGCTTCTTTGCTTTGTGTTTTTTGACATTATCATTTTTTATAAGTCAATTGATAATCATGAAAAAGAAAAATTTTTCAGAGTTTCTGTTATTTGCACAGATTCAAGGGAAAGCTCAACAATAATTTTTTTATACTTACCTGGAGGATTTTCAGCAGTTTCGAAATATACTTTTTCTTTTTTTATAACAAAGGGTCAGCAGTTTATCGGATATCTTCCATTTAGGATTAAAACTTTTTTTACAATTTAAAATATTCAAGAAATTAACACTGCATCATAACATCATTCTATGCAGAATGTGCAGAAAAACAGAATTGATTAAAATCCATTCATTTATCAAAAAGTTGTTATTATCTTATGATTTCCTAGATATATAACTTTTACGAATGAAGTTTCTTTTATACTTCCGTAAACAATGTAGGCGTTAAATGAAATGAAATGATTATCTTATTTGAAAACTCCTTTTAATTTTTACGCAATCATCGTGTCGTTTTGAAACAATTTCCACTGTATAATTAATTTACCTAATGATTAATAATGGGACATTAAATTCTTTGCTTTCGACACATGAATAATACTACCATATACCTATTCAGTTTTTTGGGTCATTGTATATTCGAATAGCAAGTGTTTTAAAATTTATATTCAAGATTTAGTAAGTGCTCTATTGACACGTTATCCATAACAATATTGTTATAGGTTTTGTAAATGCGTGCGAATGACGAGAGCGAATGGAACAACGAATCAGCGGTGAGTGCGAGAGAGAGAGAAAGAGAGAGAGAGAGTCGTCGAAAATCGGGTAGAATAAGAGTACAGTAATCGTTCGCTAAATGAGCGTTTCGTAAACGAGTTTTAGGAACGCCCCTTGCTCACATGAATTCTTTACACACGCGTACGAACCCTTCTCGCATATCAAGCGAGTGGCCGTCTGGGAAAGGAGCGCTCATGCCATTGGTTGTCCCGTAAACGAGCTCAAACCGGTTTGGACCTCCGAGCTAGCTCATTTAGCTAACAATTACTGTATAGCGTGAGCGAAAGAAAAGAAGCGAAACCGTCTAAACTAGATTAACACTTTCCATCCGGGACCGAGTAAATTTACTCCGAACGAGATTCAAAGGAGGTCGAAAAATCACTCAAACGTGAAAAAACATGTAACTTGATGCCTGGTTCAAAGTATGCGCTCCCTGAGCGCTCGAGGCATCAAAAGAGCGCCGCCTCCTAATTTATGATTTATGGCTGTTCCTTGTGTCGACTGAGCTGGATCGTGTTACCCCAGGACTGAACGTGTTAATTTGTTCGGAACGATATTTCTTCAAACACTTTGTAAGTTCAGTTAATTAAAAGTTATATTATATTAGATTACCCCTTTGCTAACAATATACAGTACCATTACATTTAGAAGAATGTCCTGAAATAGCTGATGAAACCGAAAGGTCATTTGCGAGCGTAGCAACATCCTTGCACTTGCAATTAGGAGAAGTTTGAAGAAGGTCAGACATCGTGTTATTTTTCTGGTTGACAGAGCGGCGCCGATGCGACGAGGATGCGTTTGTTCTGTTTTTCAGGAATTTTCTCAGTTTCCGTCGTTGCGTCGGATGGTATACACCCCTTTGTACTTTCTTATTAGAGATTCATTTCATACAAGATCGGCGTTAATTATGTTCGATAATTAGTTTCCTGAGTGCAGAGTTGTCTGAAAAGTTGTGAAAACCATTATATGGCTGCCTTTTGATTGGGAAACTTCTTATAACTTCGAGAAACTTGATATTTCACTAATTAACGATCGTGTTTCGCGTGCTGCCAGGCGATCGTTTATTTGCTAGCTGCGACGTTGACTTTCATAATTAAAATTTATTAAGTGTGATGGCAAATTTTTGCTATTGGATGGTGGCAGTATTTCTGGTGTTGGATTAATCTTTTAGTACTTTTCATAAGTAGAAATAGGAAACAAAGTTTTATACAAGATATTACTTAACCCTTCTGTTCTGAGTGTAACAATATGGCAATCTATTTCAAATGACAAAATACCAGTGTTTATGGGACAAGAAAATTCACTAATAATAAAACCAGTTTTGGCTCAGTGGATTTGAGAAATATAAGATAGTATAATCACTGCATTATACTTATTAATTGTTGTTTAATTAAAAGTAATCACGTTCCATTTATAAACATATAATAATTTTCAAATTTGTAGTTTACATTTTTTTGTATACTACATTTTTTTTGTAGTATAGGGACTAACATACGTTACCCTATTTACTGTAAAAATATAGAATTTCTCTATCGGGATATTTACTTTTTTCCTCCAAAGTAGCAACATGTTTTGATTCACTTATTAAGGAAACATTAACTGATGCGCCAAAAATATCGTGTATTTATTTTATAATTTTATTTATTTCAAAAAGAAAATCATACGATCCTTCGAAGCATTCTTCTTATATATTTTATATTTTTTTTTTGCTACTCTCTACCGATTTATATACCAGTAATTAATCTGAACAATTTTTTAACGAAAAAAAGAATGACATTCTCGTTAATTCGTTTGATCAAAAAGGAGATCAAATAGAATCATTTTATATAGGTATTCGCACACTTAACTTAATGAGATTGCAACTTCCTAGAACAATATTTTCCAACTGCAGTAGCATCCAGACGAAGGATATCGTTTTTGCAGAAAACAGGTTCGTGTTCAATTAAGGCAGCGAAACTTTGTTAGCCTTAAGAAAGTTAAAAAAGAAAGTAGTAAACGAAGTTACGAATTGTCCGATCCTTCGTCGTTGTTCTCATTGACGTATCGACAAGCTCGGGGACACCCAGGAAGTTTCCAACATGCTGAAGTTTCGGGTATCAGGCCAACGAAAGGGCAGTTACACGGTGAGAATCTTATTGTTAGAGCACCAATGTAGATTTTAATAAGTGACCTCCTTGGACATCGATTCAATTTTCTAGCAATCTTTTACACGAATTCAATATCATTTATCATATTGTGTTTAAGAATAAATTAAATTTCATCTGAAAATTTATTTTCATAAACCGAGTAAGACAGTATTGCATATGATTGAAAAATTGAAGAAGGTAATAATTATACTGTGGATTTATCATATATGGGACGTACATGAAAATAAAACGAATTAAAACAAATCTGTTAAATAAGTAAAATTTCTGAATTAAGGTATTATCATCAATCGTCTGGAAGGTAAAATCCGCGGTTTGGTAATAGTATACAATTGATAATTTTGAAGAATGGTAAATGTTTTGAATTACATTAGAAGGGAATCTTGCAAATCTTTATTTATCGATTTGAATAAAACTGTGTAGGTTTATAGAATGACCCATGGCGAAAATAATAGTATATTTCATGAATGCACAGTTATCCTTTATGGGTGTGAAAACTACCCTAAAAGTTAAAACTCCCCTATCAATAAAGACATAAAATGAAAGGGTATAGTCGGATAAAATGGTCAAAAGTGTCCTTGAGCCGAATTCAATGTGTAGTACATCATTCGATAGCATATCAAAAGCAAACATGTCACACCAAGTTTCAACCCTGTACCTCAACCAAGAGGGTAGTAATAGGGAAAAATCGAAAATCCAGTTTTTGCCCCATTTTCCGTATTAAATGACATGCAAAAATTCTGAAAAAAATCTGACACGTTGCAGACTCGGTAGCGTATATTATGGAATTTTTTCAGATTTTTTCATTGTAAACTTTGATTGTAAAAAATAAAAAATCGTATTTTTCCCATTCTTTTATGTTTTTTTATTTTTTAAAACTAGAGTTTGCAGTGAAAAAATCTGAAAAATTCCCTAATACGCACTGCCAAGTTTGCAATGTGTCAGATTTTTTTCAGAATTTTTCCATGTCATGGACGATTCATCGGCAGAAGAAAAACGTTTCAGCGGCTATGGAAACGAATGAGTAGGGTGTAATGAAGATTACCGCGTGGTAAAGCGAAGGGAAGATTGGCTGTAGAGCGTAATATGCAAGCGCTGATTGCACGTGGTTGCACTTTCATTCAAAACCTGTGCAAACTCCGTGGCAACAGAATAGCAGAATAAAAGAAGAACGAGAGATGGTCCACTTTTTGTAACTGTAGCAAATAAACAAAAGGCATTTTATTTCTCTTGTACCACTATGTTATGTTTTTGTTTCATTCAATAAACAAGTTGTTTTGCGTTTTTAAAAAGATGGTTCAACTCTCCTCCATTTACCCTACATGGAACTCAAGAATGGTTATCGAACGTTGAACGAATAAACAAGATCTCGTACTTGTATACGATAATTGTTTAAATAAACTTGATAGTCGCCTAGAAAAGTGACTTTTGTACTGTATTTTTAAATCAATAAGATAAGTTCTTTCTTTTATTTTTAGTGCCATTTGAACTAACTTTTTGACTATTCCTTGCAAATCTTTTTCACATAGATGACTGATATTTGAATTTTTATTGAAATCTATAATTTATGCTATTAGGAATTTTTTTATTAGGTATACAAACTAATTTATGACCTGTTTTTGATAGGTTAATTATTTATTTACAAAAATCCATAACATAGTTTAATCCTGGAAATAATACCCATTACTTCCGATACATTTACCCCAATTTTTGGGTAAATATGTACCTCCCTCCAAAATAGAACAAATCATTTCCTCAGTTTCAAGAGGACTTTTTTTTCCACTGAAAATGTAAAAAGTAAAGCGGTGTTTTTGACTCCACTCGTTAGTTCGTCAATTTGTTTAGGTGAAATTTTGTTAGCTAATTTTGTCCCACTTCCAGTTTTCGAGATAACAGAAGTAAACTAACAATAAAGGGAAAAATACTTCTTTCAACAAATAAAGGAAGTAAGAACCAAATGTAAACAGTAATAGACAACGTTACATTAATAACTTCATTTCACAACATTTTAAAAGTATGTCTCTTTTACAATTTTTACTTTTACTTCGTTAAAACCGTGTAACGAAATTACAGCCATTTTTAGCTGTAAACCGTGCATCAAAGTAAAATCCTGAATATGAGGATAATTAAAAAAGTTCACATTTATTATAAAGCGTCATTCACGAACCATTTCGTATCACATACCTTCAGATTAAAAGCTGAATATGAATACGTTTCACATTTTTCTTTAATTGAGAAACATATTTGAATGCGCGTTGCAGGTTAATCCAGGCAGCAAAGCGGCCCAACAGGGGGTGAGAGAGGGTGATTTAATTAGCAGCATAAATGGAAGGAGTACCCGAGATTTAACGAACAGCGAGGCACATGCACTCTTACGAAACGCTGGGGAGCATTTGAAGCTTGGTTTAAATCAGTAAGTTCGTTTGAATAAATCATTTTTTCTTTCATTGTATATTTTAATTGTGCTGTAGTTCATCTAATATCGAATGATACTTTATTAACCGTAGACCACCAAATTTGAATCAGTGTCATTCTGTCACTAATCATTCTGCTCATAGACTACGAATTGAAATAGCAGAACTTAAAAGATGGATTATTGGTTAATTAAACAATAGTTAAATAAAAAGGCTAATTAATCAATTACAAATTAGTTAATTAAAACAAGCTAAATTAGTTAATTAAAAAATAGAAAAGCGTACAAAATCAACTTAGACGAATATTTAGTGATCTAAGAATTAAAGAATTTCAAATGTGAGTCGTTAACTCCATTTTTGGAATTTTTCATAATCGCAGATCCATAATGCTTGATATTTAATATTTACAATAAATTTGGCTTTACATTGATAAATAATAAAAACATCCATAAAAATGTTCAGATTTCCGGGAAAATTGCAGCGCACGTATCGATCTTTCTTTGTTAATAACTTTTGAATAAAGAATAGTCGGCGACTTAAACCTACTGATTGTGAATGTTACTCAGGAGGATGTCCTTGATAATATATGTTAAGATCAAGAAAATCGAGTGTGGGAACTTTTCGGAAGTTTATTCTCAATTTCTCTACTTTTTGTTTTGTGGAGTTAACTGATATGGCAAATGAGCAGCTGATATAAAATTCTTATTTTGCATATATTCGTTTAAATGGTTATCCAAAGGTATACTAATACGACGGTTAATTGGCTTTCTTTTACAGGGAGAACATTGGCTCGCCCAAAAGACGAATTTACAAGAGTAGTTTACAAGAAAACACGACCACCGAAATTCTTAATAGTAAGTTCATTAATTAAGCATTTTATTAATTGTTGCACCTATAATACATTATAGTCATTAAACTGTTACATATGTTAAATATTTTGGTGTTAAGCGTTGATAGTTATAACAAGTGGATTTTAAGTTTCATTAGAATTGTAATTAAACATATAAGTTTAATTATACGGTACAAGTGTTACAAATTATATTTTTAGAAAATTTGTATTAAATTTGGTATATTATTGTTAATTCTACTCAATTTAAGAATAGTATTGTTTATTTTGATATGTATTTTAATACAGGTTTGTAAAATTGAAATTCCAATTAGTTTCTTTTTATCTCAAAAAGAAAAATTCTAACCTATTCGTATAAACAACAGTCATTTGTAAATTTATTATTTAAACAGGAAATACTTTTTATGTAAATTATGGATTATCTTACTGTTTAACTTCAGTTTACAATAGATTTGCAATGTTACTCTAAATTCGTTACTTTCATTTCTTAAACTCATAGTTTAACTTGAATGTTACTTATGATTGGTAAAATTTCAGATTTTCAAGATTTCTTACGTACAATATGTCAAAGAACTTTTATACAGGATGATCAATAAGTTCTCCATAAACATTCTAAATTAGAAAGTAACATTAGAAAGTATCAAAATTTTATTAAAGAATGTTCAATAAGATTCAAGGAGATATTTAATTGATAATAAGGTTCCTTAGTGATTGTCACAGAAATACAATAACATAATGTCTTAATCCAGCTTTAAAATGATCGATTAATGATCGAAGTGTATCGAATCTATTTGATCAAAATACATTTATGCTTTTTTATATTTGTACTTAAACTAAAAACGTTATAATCGTTAATATCTATCGATTATATAGAAAATTATATATTTGTTATTTATTGAATTAAAAACAGTAAAACGGAGAAAGGTTTACCAAGCAATTATCTTTTACTACTGAATATCCTCTATAAAATTTCAAATTTAAATATTTAACTGTTCAAAACTTATTTCAAAAATGAAAAGTTGTCGAGGGCTTATTGATCGCCTTGTATATTGTATGTTAAGTAACAACTAGCTAACTTCTAGTAGACGAACAAAAATTTATCAATCACTGAGCCAAGTTACACATTTTTCTTTACCCTCGCGCAAATATTTATACTTTTTAAAATATTTTGTACGATATTTATATTTGTTTTTCCAGAAAGAACAACGAAAACTATAAGCACATCGAATACACGAGTCATAACGACAGAATCGAAGAAGAACGAAATAAGTGAGTACTTTCTATTGTACCATATAATTAAAATGGGGCTGCGAAAAAGAAACTTTTATTAAAACATTAAGGGTGTGACAAAATTTGAGACAGTCTTTTTTAAGTAATATGTTAGCTTGCCGCAGTGAAAATGGACGTATGTAGTAAGACAATATTGAACATTTAATTTAAACTTTGAAATTCTTACTGTCTTATATTATTACCCCAATAGCAACGCTATTTAGAGTTTTTCTTCTTTTTTTCTTTTTTATATTGATACAGTCCTGAAATAGGTTAATAATTGAGAATGTAATAGGTATATCAGCAATTGGTAGTATTCTTATGGAAAGACATTTTCAACCGTGAAGTACGTAAAAACTTACCACCGGTCCATCTTGGATATTAGTCAGACTAATTGTTTAAAAAATAATCGTTAAGATAATGTATTATCTTATTTAGCAACACGTTATTTGAAATAATCATGTATTATTTAAACAGACAAATGGTTTTTTTTCCTAGATTATTTTGTTATTTATAATTCAGTTGATATAATTTTTCATTTTATTTTTTATTCGATCAGATATTTTTTCAAATACTCTCTGATTCTGTGATGTCAATATTGCCAATTTTGTCTGCTATGGAGAGGTTGTGTTCATTTTTCTACAATGGTAGATATACCACAGTGTAGATATCTTTCTGAAGAACTCTTTGAATCGAGAACAATTTTGAGATCAAATGCGATAAAAATATTATATAAAAATTCCCATCTCACCATATTAGAGTATTTCTTACTTTATTTAAGCGAAGTATTTGAAACGAAAAATTATTTAAAAGGTACACAAAATAATGGTACTTCTTTTACGTTTATTTGTAAAATGAAAATAACGTGTTCCACACTCGTAATTCTTAAATATAATTCTTTAGGTCATAAGCTTTTACTTTATTTTTATTTACTTTTTTATTCATTAATTCCAATTTAAAACTTGGTAATCTTGTAATAATAATATGTTACAAAAGCTCTCAAACATCAGTTTCCTAGTAATCTCTTTTTGGGCATAAAGGAAATATCAAATTATAAGATTCATTAATTCCATAAAGTGGAATATTTAATTATAATGAATATTTAAGTATCCATACCTATTTTATACCACAAAACCCAGAAGGATCCGATAGCTGGTTCTTTACAAAAGAAGTTGATCGATCCGGAGTCATGAATAATCGAAATATTACAGATGCGTTGACAAGACATCTTGGAACTACGGTATAAACGTATCTGCGTCTTTTTTTTTCTCACGAAATCGTCCTCTTCCTGCGAATTGCCGTATCGTCACGCGACGATGAACAGGCAATCATGTACCCACGGTTCACTTATGCCCTGCGTTTGTGCACTCTCGCAAACACTGACACACCTGTTCTCCAACGGCACACACATTTGGTGCACCTGTCTCCGCAGGGATAGGTTTCGTTGTATACCTTCGACGACGCCGCACCCTACCTCGTTTAGAAGACGCCCTAACTGACCCTCTTCCATCTTTTCGAACCTCCGCCTGACCCACCTTTCTGTCAGTGCTCGAAGACGCTTTGTCCGGCGTGCTCGATTCTTCGTTTTTAGCTTCTCGATTCGACGAGGGTGTAAGAGGGTTAAACCTTTGATTAATCGCGCGAAAATTGGTCGATTTATAGGACGACAATCAAGAGTCGGAGGGTGATGTTTACTTGGGCAAATCTTGGATCCGTTGAACGTAATGTGTGAACACGTGTTGACGGGGGATCAGTGATTGCGTGTTACCCAATAGACGATCTATTTTGAATAAATCGGATTTTAAACGTGTGAGGAATATACATTGTGATGAAATCTGTTATTGAATTGCTTATGGCCACTTTCGTTAAGAATACTTATTATAAGAAGATTGCTTTTCTATCTTTTATGAGAACAGGAATGCGAGGAAGTGACAGATTTTTTTAGTATACTTAGGAAATCATTCTGGACCATGGATAATAAATATCTTAATTTCGATACAAAAGTCAAATAGCAAAAAACTGTTACAACCGAAGCTTACTGAAAACTGTACAACCTTTGTTTCAACTATTTTCCCATATGCCAAATAGATTACCAGTAATGTAGGTGACACGTTTAGCTGAATCACCCGGTATAATAAAAAATTGTCGGAACATCTTTCGCTTGTACTTTGGAATAAAAAAGTCAGTTAATTTCTCACCTGATTTATCTGTGAAATTATCACAAATTATTTACAGTGTTTTAAATATCATTTTTATGAGTTCGTATACAGGTTGTTTCATAATATGTGAAACCGTTTGCTACACAAGTAATAAGATTTCAAAAATATATTTTCACAAACGTTGAAATTTTTCAGTTCTACAATTACCGAATACAAGCAAGCGAAGAGATTAAAATTTAACGTATTTCTATTATCACGTGCCTGTTTGATCGAAATTATATCGATGTTCTAGCATATTTGCAAAATCAAAGGTGAAGCAATGTTGCACGAATTGCTTCGTTGAATTAATGTCGAAAGTGTAACTGGGAATCGAACGGGCTTCGTATAACACTCGTGTAACTTTCCTGCTCATTTTGCTTTGTGTACCGTGTTATGTAGTCGAATTACGTAATTCAGGCCGGAACTATTAGATTTATCGGTGATTGGAAACGGATACGTTCTTCGATTACAATACCTTGTGCCTATAGTTAGCGATGGGTCGAGTATTCTATTTTATACAAACTCGAAGTTATTGTAACTCGAAGTTGAACCTTTGTACTCGATTGGCACCTTTACGGGGACATAGATGATTTATCAGAGGATCTTTGAACATGAAACGTAAATTTCATTTATGTTATAATACAGGAGATTAAGGAATGGAATAAAAATGCACAGATTCATAAAAATTTGTAATTTTATATTTTTAAAAATATACTTGCAGAATGGTAAAAAGTAACCAATATGTATTTTTTTTTTTTTTGTGGCTATGGTAACTCAGATTTATGAAATGAAATCGTCCATTGAAAATTGGCACCCCTGAAGCTTTCTGAAACAGACAGAGAGAAAAATATAACTATAAATTGCAAAGTTGTATGTGTAATAATGTAGTGTGAATGGTTTTCCAATAGATGCAAATGGGGGTAGTTACCTTTTATTTTAGAAATTATTTTTTTAACAATAATAGCTAAGAATGTTAATTTTGAATTGAACCTTTTGAAAAGATGAGAATTCATATGTTTCTTTTACTAAATTTCTCAGTCCTTTTTAATAACAAAAATTATTTCATTCCGAGTCATTTAATTTCTAGTATAATGACGTCAAAATGATATCACGTTCCTAGAATTTTATAATTTTAATTTGCTCTCCTCTAGAGTTTGCAAAATGCAATTTAATACACGCTGACTCTGAGGATCAGACATGGAATTGTAATTTCCAGAGATAGCCTCGGGGGTGCCAATCTTCAAAGGATAATTTCATCCCTGAAACGCGAATTACCACAGACGCAAGAGGATACGTATCGATCATTTTTGGCTGTTCTTTCTTTGTCGGTAATTCTTGCGGCGATCAAATTATTATACAATTTTGAATCGCTCCAGAAATAATGTAAAGTAACAAATTTGGAAAAGTTTTGATTTTAAGAAACTTGATAATGCTAATAAGTACAATAATGTGATAGCCTTGAAACATTCTTGATCTTTGCAAATGAAGCATATAAAAATAACAGCAGACATTCAATATTTTTTGGATTGACACCTGCTCAAAATAAAAAATTGTAGATACTTAAAACTAAACGACTGAGAATAAAGTGAACCGATTTTTTGAAGGAAATAGAAATTACCTCTTAGAGCCCCGAGGTCTTTGCTGACGTAGATGGATTATACTTTCCTGGCTTAATGCACGAGCTACTATAAAAGCTCCATTAGGGATTCTGTGTATTTAACATCAGTACTTAGTTTCTTTTATGGAATTATTAGGTTGCAACATATGAAATATCCGTTTTTAAATGGGAACTTTAAAGAAACAATTTCGTAATCCAAATAAGGAATATTAGAATTCATACATCTTTTCAAAAAGTTGAGACCTTTTTGTAAATTCCATTACGTAAATTTTCTTAACAATCCGGCCTATTTATATTCCACAAAAATCTAAAAGACATGCATTTAAATACGTGAATCTTAAAAGATAAAAATCACAGTTAATTACAGAAGATCGTAATAAGAATTATTAGAATTTTCATATTTTCTTCAACAAATTAACAAAAATCTATAGTAGTCAAGAATTAATTATGTAATTATAAAAAGTACAATTAAAAAGCAAGGATGGAGTGAATTATGTAAGTGGCTCTAATAATGTGATCACCCACTACTGGTAACAGATCCTTATGTCAATTTATGCGTCACCCAAATATGGATGACATGGTACTCAAAATATTAATAGGCTATCAGAGAAAAATCTGTGCTGTAACTTGGCTCATCGCATGTTCCGACTTGTAATATTCAGTAAGCATTTTTTATTTATAGATTTTATAGAACGCGAATCTTTAAGATTCTAAGAGTGGGTTAATTACACTGTAGACTGAAAAATTTCTAAAATAACATATTGTCTTTTTTCAACTGCAATTTAACCTTTTTTTGGATTCCCAAATTGCAGGTGTCACTATTTCAAGAACATGTGAACACAAATTAGTTTACCTTATAACGTTCAGAAGTTTAACAATATGATAGTGAAAGTCTTAGTTTAAAGATTTAGGGGTGCCCCCGTAGTCCAAAGATGAAATCTTTCACAGAGTGAATTCTTAGAATAATACAAAGAAAAATGAGATTCTTCAATTGCTCGAAATGTGTTACCAACGTGGAAGACACAGAAACGCAAACACCAGGTCCGCTGGATATTACTAGACGACCCGACAAACGTTTGTTGCACCAAAAATCCACACGGAGGTTAACGTTTGGAAATCCAGGCTCCAGATTCGTGTCCATGCTTCGTTCCTTTCGCTCGTCCTGGAAACGAAGCAGAAAAATCGAAGCCAGAAACAGAATGCAGATCCATACGTGGCCGAAGAAACGGGAACTGGCGAGGAACGGAATAAAAAGATCGAGATATAGGAATCGTGATGCGACTTTCGCAGGGTCTGCGGCTAGAAAAACTGACTCAAGGACTCTGGTTAACGGCTGCAATGAAGACGGAAGCGGAAGTGAAGAACTCGAGCGTGAATACTACGAACACCTGGAAGCGTTGAAGTTTCTTATTGAGCCTCCAGCCAACTTCAGGAGCGACGAAACCAGGCAGAACTTTGAAAACAAGCTAAATACGTTGGACTTCAGGCGCATGAACACCGTAGCCATACCGGAAACCACTGTCAGCGAATTTTACGATTCTGGGAAAACGAAGGATTCTGATTCGAGCGTTATAAAACTTTCTGAAAAGATGAAGCCTGGTTTTAGGTTTCATGGTGACGAATGTTTGAATATCGAGCGAACCATGATTGATTTATTCGTTCGAGCGCCCATTTTGAAAAGGCGGAAAATGGAGACTGTTCGGGGTATTTTGTTTAACGGCGTTAAGGAGAGCAAAAGTGTACGTTTCGTGGATGAGAACGGAGACAAGGATGTATCGGAAGAAGAAAGGAAGGAAGTATTGGATGAAGGAACGATGAAAGAAACTAGTGTATCCGACGCTGCTTGTGAAGAAAATATTTTATCGGATTATGTATGGCTGAAAGAAGGTGTCTCCGCTGATGGAAGTTTTGATGGGACGCTTGATGTCACTGCAAAGAATGGTAAACTATGAATGTGATATATAAAGTAATTTCTTTTAGAAATTTTTGCAATTTTTCATTGGATACATGTAAAAGAAGAATTAAATTTCGATGATTAGCTGCTTATTTGGAGACTATTTGGATTTAATATTCATTTTTAGTTATTTAGTATCTTGTGTGTTCATTAGAATATACAGATATTACAATAATGTTATAATACAACAAAAATATTACAAATATTGTGGTTGAAAGTTTAGTAAGAATATGTATCTGTAAGTAAAATGGTAGAAAATATTTGTAAGCACAGAATATTTCCTAACTGTTTACTTACATTTGAATATTATTAGTAATCTTTATTATAATATAAATGTTATAAATATTACTGTTGAAAGATTATTAATAATATTTAAATGTAAGTAGAAAGATAGAAAATATTTTGTATTAATATATTAATAAGTATATTGTTATATTATTAATAAACCTTCAACAGCAGAAATATCTAACTACCCTCTAAAAGTGGTACGAAACCTTAAAGTATACCTAATACCTGTGTATACTTTTATACCTAAGCTCTTTGAATTCTAAGAATGCCTTGTAAAATTGGTATACGAAAAGTAGATATATTTATTTATTACGATGTTTTAGAAAATCTGGGAGGTTACATCTGTTTTAATATAATTACAAAATATATTAACATATTAAAAGAATCTTTTTTCTTTTCGTGAAGAGAGTGTTCGAAGATTTATATTGGATTTATTACTGCAATTATTATTATAAATGATTTAGAAATACTCAGTGCATGTTGATGTAAATAAAAGCTGTATAGTAAAAATCGAGTGTATCTTTAGAAGTTATTTCAGATTTATTGACTTTTAATGAACGATTTCAATAATTTTACTGTATTTAATGACTTTGGGATTCTTCTACTTCAGTTAAGAATGTTTAATATTTTTTAAAAAGCAACAGTATTGTAATTAAGTATAGTATAATGGAAACTTTATACATACAAATAAAATACTTATAAACAATTTTTTATCCTTCATACAGTCAGTTTTATGGTTTATTTTTGTTGATTACATTACTCTGAAGATTGTATCGCGCTTCATTGTATGCTGAAACACTGAATGTTAATTGTGTCACAGTTCAATACCCTAACAGCCATTGAAACGTGCCAAATTACTTCTTGAGGGGTGCTTACCCTCCGGTCAAGAACCATTAAACTACAGATTGCTGATAGCGGAATTCGATCAAGATTTTAATCGACTCATTTCATTTTCCCTTTACGTTACTTGCACATGTGTAAGTGCGCAGAAAAGTATCGTCATACTTTTTGTGATATAATTTAGAAATGTTTCGTGATTGTATAAAATTTGCACTACAAAATAATAGAATATACAGTAAATAGACAGTAACAAGTATTATAGACTGTTTTATTCGCAAGCACAGTAAATATCAATTTTGGTATTTTATTTTAAATTAAATGAAACAAGAAGTTGATCAATTGGTGTTTGATAAATTATTTTGAGACAGTTTCAAGAGAATCTTCTTTATTCATTTTTTTTTTTTTTTGTAATAGAATGACATTCTTCCTTTTATTAATGTATAGGTAGAATGCTAAACTATAATATTAACAATAAAAGAATTTACAATCCGTGAGAGATTTTGTACAAAAACTTGATATATTCCGTGAACCGTTTACGTGAAAAACATATGCTATTTTATGATTAGAAAAAAAATAATTACGGCTTTTGTTATTTTTTTGGAATATATGATTTTACTATTTGTACGCTATTTCGTTGACACAATACGCAACTCCAATGTTTAGTAATTTCTTACAATTAATTATCAATTTCTTAGCAAAACGTTTTATATTTATAAACTATCGGCTATTATTAAGGGTAACTGAAGAATATATTTGTATTGCTGTATTTTATTTTTACGATATGCGGATCAAAAAGAAGATAATCAAAATTTGAAACCGCAAGATTTAATGATTTTTCGTCTTCAGATAAGTTAAGAAAGTTACAGAAAGTATAATTGTAATTTATGTCAAAGGTCACTTAAGAAAGTTACGAATTTATAACCGATACTTGAAGTTTGAACACTTAACATGATGAGAGAACATCATGAAAGGGCGATAAATATTACGTTCATCTTGATGTAGGTCGCTACATGCGTTCTAATATCAGCAATAGCTTTCGTGACAGAAAGGTACATAAGCACTTAATTACAACAGCGAAAGTACTTTGGTATCTCCGAGAAGAAATCGATAGAGTGAAATTGCTTTCACCGATATCTCTACCTAACTCTCTCAAAATAATGAACGCGATGTGATTTTCTTTTTTTCTAAAATTCATATATTCTAACACATTACGCTAACCCTAACTGAGTTTCCTTTTTTTTTTGCTCTAAAATTCATATTTTAACATATGATTAAAAATAGTCAGTTTTATTTTAAATTTAATACAGACTTCTTATCGTAACCCTTCAATGTATGAACACAACTTCTAGAAATTACAAAATGTTTTTAAGTTATCAGTTTATGTGCCAAAAAACATAAGAAAAATAATTTAAAACATCCATCTAACTTTTTTATATTTATTTTATTTAAAAAGTAGATTCTCGTCAAATGACTATAACATGTGTATAACTATTGCAAAAAAAAAAACCAAATTTGAATGTCAACATTTAAAGGTCAAATGAATTGCATTTTAGGTTTATTATGATTATTAAATCCAGTTTATTATTTTATATCAAATATGGTTGGTCACCAGATAGAAGAATTAAGTATCATAGAAATTCTGCTTCCTATAATCCATTTACATGGATACTTAACTTTCCTACAAATTTCTAAATAGATAAAATGTTGCTGTGAGCTCAGTATACGTTTCATGTCCAATGAAATTTTACTTCGAATTTTACTACCGGAAAATAAAACACAATAGTCGCGTTATATCGATCGATGTCGAGTATTTATTGCTTCATGGTGTTTCAAGCAACGATATTACTTTTTCACGAACACGCTCGGACACTAGTAATAATCGGCGTACAACCATCAGCGTCGAACGAACTCGACGCCGCCGACGCGTTAACGCGCCTTCGATGGGTGCGCCGTTTCGCGTCATGCCCCGAAGGGGCCAAGCCCGCATTTCCGTAGCCTCATCTTCCATCTTTCATCCGTTACATATCTATTCCACACGGCTCAGGAACCGAATCGTTGCCAGGGATTCTTATCAATTGCTAACCGTTGGGAGTTACCTATCTTTATTCAGTAGACAAAAGTCACAAATGTCTATGCAATCTGTATAAGAGACTGCAACCTTACTGCGGTACGTTGCGTACCAAAAGTGAGGTCCGGCAGCCATTTGTTAATAGGTACACTATCGAGCAGTGTAAGCTTCCCTAGGAAAAAATGGCGTAGGAAAAGAATGTCCCGCCATTCACCATAATCCAAGAGGATTATTATTACTTGGGTTAACATTCGGTTCAAAGAGAGTTGGTTCATTATAGGTATAATCTTTGGTAACCTTTGACTGATGGAGCCTCCTTTCTCTGCGTCGCCATTTATCCTAGGGATGCCTAGTATGCTCGACAATGTGCACACGACTATAGTGGATAGTACTTGTATAGAAAAATGACGGGAATAGAGTCGTAACCTAACCTGTGTCAGTCCTGCTTTTCTGTGTTTTATTTAGGCAAAACGTATATGCATAAACATACGTAGTTTATTTATACAATAATATATCTTGCTTCACTGCCATACTGTGGCAATAAAGGTGGTAAGTCGTCGATAGATGTATTGCTGAAACTAACGAAGGCCAAAAAATTTGGGGGAAAAAAATGGGGGGACGGCTTGACCCTTAACTGGTCATGTGTCGTCTATAAAACTATGATACTTCGTTTCATAATAAATTATGGAAACGTTTGTAAGTTACGTTTTAATAAAGATAATAATAAATAATTTTTTCACAATTTCGTTTTTTATACGGTCCTAGCAATACCAGCCTCACAGACGGCACACGACTATTTTGTGGTAAATAAAATTCACATGACCAGTTAGGGATTGATAATGGCCAAAAGATTAAGAAGAAATTATCATAAAACTTGGAAACGTTACATCTATTCAGAAAATCCGGGTGAAAAAGTGTTGGATATCAACGTTCGTCGTTCCTTTTTTCAAATCACGCGGCAACTTTTACGGATGTCGCGCTACCTTTGTTCTTATAAAATTAATAAAACATTCAACGTAAACCTTTGGTTATGTTATTTTACTTCAAATAACGATTAAAAAGTTTGAGAAACTCTGTCGCGAATCAGTCAACAACCGTCTACGTACATACACAAATTCGAGTCACGCTTGCACAGCCAGTCCCCTAAATGACGTTTTTACATCAAACTTGCGCACATACACACATACGTGTTGCATTAAACACACCTCACCTCGTTCGTGGGATACACGCACGCACAGATTCGAGGCAAACATATCCATACAGTAACGCACTACGATGGACGAGGCCTGCGTGTCTCTCCACCCCTCGCGCGAGGCTCATGAATAGTGCCACTTCCGAGTTGAACTTCCTTCCGAGTAAACAATACAGAACGACTAGTGTGCTGAGCACACCCATCCATTTTTCTACACTTTTTCGTTACATCACGTGTCACCTAAATTCGATACAGGGTGTATTATAAATGAAATTGCCGTTCGACTCTTAGTTCTTTGACCTCTGATTCGAACTGATCAACGATGATTAGAAGGAAAGAAGGCGCTTTGTAATTTTGAACTCGAGTAGCTGACGAATCTATAGCCAGGAATGATGTTCTTTAGAAAAAGTCACGAAAAATAATAACATTTTTATTTAACACTTTATGTGATACTTTTTGAAGAAAGGAAATAATGTCACGTAAGTGGTCTTCGTATTCATATAATTTTCTTAGGAAATTGTGCCATAACGTGTCCAACACGATCAGAAAATTTGAGGACATCCAGTGTTCGTTTCTTTGGGGCTACAGCACTCAAACTATACCGCAGCTTAAATAAAATATTCATATAGAAATTAAAACATCGCGACTGATAACGTTGGCAGGTATTATGGAAAATGTTATAGGCAGAATCCGTCTTTGTGAAGCAGAACATGGGAGTCAAAAATTGTTATTTTGTCCACAACCATTTTATGTTTACTAAATGGTTGTAGTATTCATTATAATTATATTATTTAATATATGCCTTAATTATCCATTTAATTGTATGTTAGTCAATGATAAAACAGTAGTGTTTTGAAAATAATTTTTTGACGTCTGGGAATTAATGGGTTAAATACAAAAATTATTTTCATTTTATATTTACAATAATATGAAATTTCAAATATTGTGTCAGCTGTTCATGGTAAATTGTAGATATAATTAGTGATAATATAGAATCTTGTTGGATATACAAAGAACCGCAAAGAAAAAGTTTGTTTAATTTTCAAATTGTTAAAATATCGTTCACAAAGTATATTTAATTTAAATCATTAACATTTCAATTACCACGCTGAATCTGTTGCAAATTTCATTAGTCAGTAGTTTTATTTTTAACAAGTTCTACTTGTTATTTTCTCAGTACTTCATTATTACCATTATTTCTAATTTCAAGTACTTATTACGAGTATTTGATAAGATTACTTATTAAATAAATTAAAGAATTGCTAATGATACAGGTAATGGATTTCTATGGAAAGAGTGTTATCCAGATATGGATCACGTGGCAGTCAAAGTGTAAATTAACATCCATAACATAATATTATATATTATAAATTGGTCATCATTAATGATTTCAAATAACAAATATATTTTCGTGTTAAACTTTATAATGAAGAGTTTCCACACTGGCGTTAATCTAACATATTTTTTCTTATTTCAAATTGTTGATTGTTCAATTTTCAAACAATATAAATTAAATAAAATTGTGTTATCGTCTTCCATAAGCAAAATATGATTCGTTTAATTTGATTGAAACCTTGTAAACGTGATTACTTAGATAAGGAGAATTAAATTATTATCTTCTGCGTTTAATCTTACATAAAGGGTAGCTGTGGAACAGTAATACATATTACGCTTCTTAATTACGTAATCGAACCAATAATGAGTCAAAATTATTGGAGAGTGAAGGACAACGATGACAATTATAAAAGTGGGAGCAGCTTCTACTGAGCTGAGAGGAAACACGGTTAATTCGATCGCAAAATTAGCGTGAAGCAAAATGCAAAACATCGACGTAATTTAAATATTCATTTTTACAGAGAAGACATTATTTTGATTCTTTATCTTTTTATTTGATAAATTCTGGGTTTCATTTCGAGTAGAAGTTATTTGTTAATCTATATAACATTTATTAATCTATTTTCACACAAAACTGGAATGTTTAGAATAAAGAAATTTTCTTGGATTTGCACAACGTATTTTTACGAAATCTTCATTACACGCTGAAGTAGAATTGTTCATTGGTTTCCAACCAACTGTAGTTTTTAAAACAACGAAAACCTGTCATTTATTGAATCAATCCTTTTGATGTCTCAAAATAACTAAAGTTATTCGGTCCAATTTTAAGAACGTTAATTTTCTTTGAAGAGTACGCGTGTAATCATAAGAGTAACCATGTGTAATGTTAAGTTAAAATTAACTAATTCTTCATGAAAGAACTTTGAGAGTTTGGTTTTTCCATTTAAATCTTTGCACGCAGCCATCATTGTTGCCTTTTATAACACCGGTTGACTACTTGTCAATAAGACAAAGGGCCAATTCACACAGCTTCCTCGATAAAAAAAAGTGGCTTACTGAATTTAGTATTAAATTATTATCGTGGGAAACCGACGGGGTATTCTTGTAAGAATAGTTCACGAAAAAGGATAACCTAATACCCAGAATACCGGTGAAATGAGAAGCGGAATAAAATCTGCTTCAACAGATATTGCTAACGAAACTTGGAATACTTCAATCGATAATGTTCCTATCAAACTGCTACATGTGACAAAAACAGAGTATCCATTAAATAATAAATTTAATAACATCAACATCGTTATATACTATTTTAAAAGATAATTTGATTTCTTTTTTTAGACTTCCCAAGAAACATTTAAGTTTCTTTGAATGTAACTTTTGTTTTGGATTCCAACATTTTTTCAGTTCTTTTCTTTAACGTTATGAAAAATGCAAAGACATAGCATGCAATTATTCACACCACTGTAGTTTTTACATGTATTTATCACTAGTGAATCCTCCTAAACTCGTTATGTCATTGTTGTAGCAAAAATGAGCGATGCAGATCTAGGTATTAACATAAACTGTAAAATATATTCCTTTAGAGTCAACGCGGAAACAGTTTGAGAAACTCTGATTCGTGAGCATGTGTACAAACCACACAAGTTGACGATGTACACGTGGGTGGGGACACGAACGTGTTCCACGGGTGGTGAATCTGTTCACGCTCAGTCCATTCCCGCGATTCATGGATCTTACATGCCATGTCGTTGATTTGTGATACGTTGACGTTCAATTCGGTACCTGCAATCAGCTGTGGCGTGATTCTTCATGGATTTCATACAAATCAGGTCCGTGAACGTCATGCTTGGTGTTCGATTTCTCATCTTACGATTATCTCTTTCTAGGTAATTGCGTGTACTAGAGTTAATCCTTCATTCCTCGTGTGTCGAGGCAGACGAAGGAAATCGACGTGTTACACGTAAATTATCTCAACCTTCGAACGGTGGACGCCGGGTCAATCGTGACCCAACCAATTATGTTTCGATACAAAGATATTTCGATTAAAATTACGTCCTCAAATTTTTTAACGAAAGATTCTCATGCATCAAAAAAATAATACCTAAAACTATAGTTGAAAGTTTGGAAAACTTAAATGGAAAAGGGTTGCTATCTGAGGTGTCCAGCGTCTGAGGGTTAATAAAGCTTTCAACTTTATAAGTTATTGGATCGAAACATAAGCTTATTTATAGATCATGTTTATTATATATGGTTCTGTGTATGGGACCACGAAAATGTTTCGTTATTAACCCTTTGCACTTGAAGCATTTTTGGACGTAATCGGATTTAACCTAATTTTCGGCTATGCTTTGAGAATGAACTATGTCGGAAGAAAAGTGTTATAAATATTTGAGAATCTGTTTATCTTTATTCCCTACATATGAAACTTAAATTTCATATTCTAGAATACTCGAGTGCAAAGGGTAAACACATTTACTGTGTCCTGGCACATATAGATCCCTTTGATCGATTAAAATAGACACCAATCGAATTCTTAACCCTTTATGCACTCGTGTACCTTCTTTTCTTCACTTATTACACTGTGCGCGGTTGTGGCTTGCACTAGTCGTAATAAATAAATTATAGAATAATGGAACATGTATTCTGGGCTTAGAATTTCCTTGTGATTCAAAGGTTTAGATGTTTAAGAGATGTAGATGCTGCACTTTGTTTTTTAACGAAACTACAAAGTGTTTATAGTTACATTATAAAGTGTGATATAAAAAACACGAACATAACTGATGTCAAATTAAGATATGTTGTTTATTGTCAGTTGGCAACTTGTATAATTTTATGTAAAGTTCATAAACTGTTTTGAAATTTCAAGATAATGTACTCTGTCGTTTATGAGCAAGTAGCATGAGGGTACTTGTAGTTTCAAATGGTTCAAAAGCACCATTATAGATAAATATTGTTGCTTATAATTTTGAGAATCTAAACGTTCGACAATTATTTACGATTATTTATAAATGATTACCAAGTGAAATTGCCAAGAAAGTGTAGGTATTTTGAATTAACTGTAGAAATTAATCTATGCTGCGCAAGATTTGATAATTTGTGTTGCATTAACCCTTTGCACTCGAGTAGCACCTCTGAGGCGCCATATTTAACTTATCGGAGTATTCTAAAATGCGAAATTTAAGTTTCACCCGTATCAAAATATAGAAAATTAAGGAAGGGAATAAAAATAAACAGATTCTCAAATATTTCCAACACTTTTCTTCCGACATAATGGTTTCCGGAAGCATAGCTGGAAAATTAGATTAGACCTCTATTTTATTAGTACCGTAATATTTATGGACGGTACTCTGTACATCTATCTGTTTGAAATAATAACAATTTCAAATAATAAACAATTGCACTGTTTCTCTTTCAAAATTAAAATTTAATTTCCAAGGTTCTGCGAATCATTCTGTGTAAACAGCTATTAGGTTATAATGTTACAAAAATCAGGCATGCCATATAAGAATGTGTAGTACCTCACGAATTGTTGATGTCTTTTTATACATATTGTACCATAATACCTTTTTTTTAACGTACAAACTGCCATAGAATCAATGTACGTACAACTCCGTATTTATTTGTACACAGATAGTTTCTATAGAATATTGTACATCCAAGTACCTAATTTTAATTTATATTTCGGAGACGGCGCAAAATCAACAATTTTCTACATTGGAAATTGTCAAAATTCTTTAATCCTTTTACATATTTTCACATTAGCAACATCTTTCATTTACACAATTTTTAATTTTGCACCGTCTCCGAAATATAAATTAAAATTATTTCGTCCTTTTTAGTGCATTCCGAAGTCGGTTGTATTTTTTTTTTTTCAATATGTAGAGAAAGGGAGGAGGGTAAAAACGATTTAGACGAGAGTTTGTTGTATAGTAGTCGATGTTTTGTAAGCTTTTGCATTTTTGTAAATATTAAGTATCGACGTCTCGTTCGTGGGGAGAAGAAATACTCGACGAGAATTAATGTCCGGTTAATATACCGAAATATATGAAAATTCAACTGGTCGATGATATTTCAAGCATTTAATATTTTCGTAGTTTTGAAAAATTCACAGCACAGCAATTTTATGGATATTCAACTTCCGCCAACAGATGTCACCACGTTATACCGAACCGAAAAATATAATCTTCAAGTTTGTATATTACTTTTCCTATCAACTAATGTTATTTAAATCTAAATTAGTTGGAAACACTTGACGCATTAAGGATCCCACAGGTCAACGCGAAACATTCAACGGCGACGAAATTCCTGGCAATAAATATAAAAAAACATGCCTAAATTTTACGCCGTAGGTAGCTCAGAAGATAGAGGAAAGTGCGTACATAATAACGCAATTTGTTGCAACGCGATATCTTAATTAGTTCCTGAGATATAGGGCTTCAAAGTTTGTATAGCGGCCGGCGCGTACGAGGGTAATCCCGAATGGGCCGCAGACTTTTTTCTAGGAAATTCATATACGCATTTCCAGGAATAGTAAAGGGTTAGACGTAAACAATGACCACGTGACCGCTACGCTAGACACTCACTGTCTGGGTCCAAGCGTGAGGCGGCAGCGAATTTCTACAAAAATTACGTTTGTCTTTACACGACGATATCTCAGGAACGGATAAAGATATCGATGTAAATCAAAAACAGAATTAAAGTGGAAGATTTCTACTTTCTTACGAATCTAACTTTATACCGAAATTCGAAACAGGACTTTGTTGGCAACCCTTTGAACTTTTAGTAATTTTAATACGCGTTTCTTATGCAGTTTAACGTAGTTTCTGACTTTCAATTGCTTCTAACAATAGAATATTATCATAAATATCTATCACACGCATTATTAACGATACCTACGTTTACTAAAAAAAAAAAAAAAAAAAAGAATTTTTGGACAAAAATACAACCGACTTCGGAATGCATGAACCGTTTATCTATCTTTATATGTATGAAGTTATACTAATAAATATGCTATAAACGTACTTATATGTATTTAGTAACTACAAAGACGGCTCTCAATATATACTTATTATAATTTATTTTATAAAAACTTAAATTTACATTACTTAATACTTTGGGAAGGGGGGTATGAAAATAATATGATAAGAAGGGATCCGCATCGTGAAAAAGGTTAAGAACCGCTGATGTAAACTAATATACAGTTCCATTAAAGAAAGGGAAGATCACTGTGAAATTTTGGAAGCGTTTCTGGCTAGAAAAAACTCGTGTCCATAATAAAAGAGGCTCTTCGAAGTAGAATAAGTTCTAAATAGAAAGATAATCGCATAATTGTACAAAATTTCAGTAAATTATCATTATACCAATCTATTTTGTTTGGTGATACAAAACACTCTTTTGATAGTTAACACGTTGACTGCCACAGTGAAAACGGACGTGTGTAGTCAGACACGTTGAAATCCTAATTATTAAGAATACAATCAACTAATTTTCAAATTTAACCTTTCAAATCGATAGCTAACATTATTAGCTTAATGATAACGCTATCCGTGGTTTGTTTCGTCATTTCTTTTGTTAATTATTTGATTGTAAAAAATTTCGGGTGCCGGTCACCGGTGACCCCCGTGGCAGCCAACGTGTTAATAGAAAAAGAAAAGATTGGTATTACGAGGGTTGAAATATTTTTACGACTTTATTAAACTCCGAAAAATATTTTATATTTATTGCATTCTATTTCCAGATGACACAAAACCTGATCAAAGCTACGCCAATCAAAACGGTGGTCCGAAGAGTTCCTTGATCAACAAACGAGACGAAAATAAAACAAGTGAGAATAGCAATTTTTATTATTTCTCAATTAACAGGCAATATTCTTGGAATGCTAGCCTGAGTCACGCTTGTTGCACGATCGCAAGAAAATCTTCATTTCTTTTACTCTTGTCGCATCATTTGCATTCGCTTCTCTAGTTTCACCAGTGAAAAACAATTGCCATCGAACGAAGCACCGAAATCACGTTTCCATGCCATTTCGAATATACGACTAACTTGCCGCCATTGCATCATTTCGAAATATCTTATACACATAAATTGCAGTACTCTAATGGACCAAAATATATTAATCCTTTTTACAGCATCTCGATTCAATTAACCTCCGAAGGTTCGCAAAAATTTGTACTAATTTGTTAATAATTATTTACGTGAAAAACCAGTTGTTATTTTGTGTCGAAATAATTAATTTATACAGTGAACAGCATAAAATTCGTGGACGATGATTAAACGACGTTTATAGAAGAAAACGGAATGTAAAAATTTAATGTGATTCAAAAAATTATTCTTTTTTTTTTATCGGACGTCATCAATTTTTAAGGAGTAATCACAGTGTTTTAGATTGAGATGGAAATTATATTTCATAAAATTTTGAAAACCGTGTGTTATAGAGAAAAAGTTTAAATATATGACATTTCTAGGAAAACTATTAAATTAATATGTATTAAAAGTAAACATGTTTATTGTCGTTTTATATCGATATACTACGATCGTATTGAAATAACTTATGCGAAAAAGTGATATCCAAACGTCAACACCTTTTGGATTTTAATCCTTTCGGTTTTGAATATTTAGTGGATGTTGAAACAAAACATTTTTCAACTTCCAATACGTAAAGTATTAATCGCACGTAAACCAATTTTGACATTGTACCCAAAAAATTAATTTCTTGCAAAATGGTGAATGAAAAGATTGAATGGTATTACAAGTTTTATACTTTGATTCATTTGTTGTTGCTCAAAGAAATGCAGTTGCATTGTATCGTACGCGGTATGTTGAGAAACTTTTCAGGTTAGTGCAATGAAAAACCGAATCCAACAGATAAATGAGATTTTATTATTCAGTATTCAACGTAGATCTCTCTTCTCGCCATAGATTTAGTAAAACGTGTCTAGAGCCACGGAAAGACCCTGGAAACTCCTCCAGGGAAATTGCATTTAAATGCTTTGTCGAATCGCTTCAACGAATCCTTTTCATTGCAAATTTCATGTTGAAAGAAGACAAAAATTGCTGGGTGCCAAATCTACCAAGATCTAATAACTTTTTAAATTTCTTTACCTACTTCCAAAGTCTCCAAGCAATTAACCTTTGCATAAGTGTATTAATTACAAAGTTAATTATCTTTTCAATCTACATGAAAATTAATAATTAAAACGATGATCATAGAATCAAGTTTTTTGCAAAAGTATTTTTTGTTCTGTGAAATTATTTATAGAATTCATTACGTTTGAAGAACTCGACGCTTTCTAAAGTTAATAAAAGTTTCGTTAACCTTTTTCCATACGAATTTTCTTTTTTGTTAATTACTGTGAAATCAAATTTCGCAAACAAAACAATTAAGTAGTAGTTTTTGTGATCGGAAATTTTTAATAACATATAATTCTAAGTTTCAGTTTTTTAAATAAAGACTCAGACCTTTAGTTTTATGAAATTGGAATAAAAGAACTGAAGAAATTTGGTGTTACAAATTTTGCGAACTCCTAATTGTTTATATGTTTGAATTAAAAATTTCAGTTTTTACATTTGAAATAAATGTTGCTCTAAGATTAATGCTTCACGATAAAAGACTGTTTATTGATAAGAGTTTTCTGATTTTTCTTTAAAATTTCTCCAAAATGCATGTTTTGTTGACCCTTAAATTCTACACCAGTCTCCATCCTACAATTTCCGTTTTCATTTCCGACACCTCTTCTACAATTGCAAAAATTTAAATTGCAACTTAAATTACTCCGAAGAAAAAAGCATTTAGTTGAACAATGACGTTCAAGCATAACACATCTTTATTTCAAAAGTCGATCCATCGTGTTTCGATAGAAAATTTGATCGATGTCTTGCATGCTTTCTGCATCATTTGTTACGTTTTTGTGATGCTTCTTCTATTTTTAAAGCAAAACTCAATCGGGATTCACTGCTATATTTTTAAAATTGTGATAATACAGAAAGAAAAACAATCTTTCAATATTTACTATGCAAACACGATTGCATTCAACGCAAGGAAAAAAAGATAGAAAGCTAGGAAAGACTGATATTACTTAATTTCAGTATTTGTTGAGATGTAGGATTATTAAAATGCATTTGAAAAATAAATTTGAAATTTTTCTCGAACTCACCGCGTATAAATAAGATTGTACGCCCTCTTTTTATGTTCGTTGATTTTCGAATTTATTTTTAATCTGGTAAGTATTGCGATGAAGTCACTGACAATTCAATATTCTTTACGAAATGTTTCGGATTAAACTGTTATAATAAATATTCAAACTTTTTAAATATTACTTTACGTGTTTCATTAGATCTTTTAATTGACCGATTGTTGTATAAAACAAGTTGAAAAATTAATAGCGAACTTCATTTTGAAATATGGAAAGTGTAATATAATTTCATGGGAATTGATTATTATTAATTTAATGACGATCACCATAGATGAGAAGTCACCATTTTGGAATATAAGTGATAGTATTAAAGTGTAATTGGGTTGATTCGTTATTCATTCTAACGAAGAACAAGCCATTTTATATTATTAATATTAATAAAATGTTCATATAATAATCTTCGTCAAATCTTTAGCATTAGATTCAATTACTGTCGTAAGTGTTCAAATTGTGTCAAATTTTGTACATTCCTAAACCATTAATTCATCATTCCTCTCGATCTTTTACGAAATTAAACCACAGAATACCTTTATTTAATTAAAAATGAAACTAGCGAAAAAGCTTCGTACAAATTTAACAAATCGAACAATTTATAAAATATAAACCAATCTCTGTAATAAAATTCTTTTGAAACTAACCGTGATATATTGTAGATCACTAAGTGTCTGATAATTTTGAAAATGCTTTAAAAAATCAGTACAAGTGTTTGTTTATCAATTGAAAGAACTGTACATAGCTCCATTAAGAAAAACAATGTAACTGCATCGTGGATGAGTTCACAAAAAACAACACCTGTTATAACATTCAACAGTTCCGTTCACCATTTTATTTCGCTCCCAATGAAATGCAAGTTGTGGCTCGTCCCAATTATTTGTACAACTGACCGTGTATAGATGCATCGTTTACAATGTATAATTTTACCTAGATATCTCAGAAAAGAGATTTCAAAAATAGGTGGTCAAACTTCAACAACATATTCTATTTATTATAAGCATGAAAAAGAAAACGCCATTTTTTCAAGTCAAACATACATTTCGTTTAAATTTTGTTACAATAATACTTTTACAACAGTAACAGCAACATCGTGAGCAAAGGTTCTAACAAGTTCCACAAATAAAAGTTCAGAGAATCTTGATCAAAGGAACGCGGAGGTTTCAATTAAATTATTGTTAATAAACTCTTGAACAGTGCTACCAAAATGAACTGGAACGATTTCTAATAATACAGGAAGTCGTGTCTACAAAAACTGCAGTTAATTATTATTATTTCAAAATAGATCTTCATATATGAAATTGGTAAAGTAAGGGACGACTAACTAAAAATCAAGTAAGTGCTTTTTGAAGTGTTTTGTGGATCAAAGTTTATACGGATCCCTTTCGTTATTGATAAATAGAATATGGTTTTGGAGTCGTCAGCTTCTAACGAGCGTTCGTCCAGAATTCAATAGCTGTCACAGTCGCGAATTAAACATTCCGTTCGATTCTGCGACTCTACAGGATCTCGCGAATCATCGGACTACGCGACAGATACCGAAGAGATTACCATGCCACACGGTACACGGAACCGGAGGAATCGCAGAGGTCGTAATAGAAGACGCTTTCAACGCCATCCAAGTCCAGAGAAAGCTTTCAAGGACGACGAAAGTAGCGTAGAGAATCCAGAGGGTGCCAAACGTCTCGATGATCCCACGAGCAAAGACACGAACGACTCCTGCACGGAGAATGTCGTACGCTGTAACGAGCTGCAACAGAAGCATACTCAGAACGAACCAATTGAAGCCGCAACGCAACACGCTGAAACCATTTTACGAAAGGACATTTCTACGACGAGTAGATACACGAGAGAAGAGAGATACAGGATCGAGAAGGGCACCGTGCAACCAAGTATCAAGGTGGTTGAGATAACGACGATCAGCAGTCTGCCCTTGGAGGCTAAAATCGAACATATTCCCGGCGTTGGTATCCTGGAGACCGGCTACAGGGATAAGATATCGGAGGATCGGCCGATTGTCACGATCTCTGAACCACTGGAGTCGTTTTCTTGTTCCTCGACGAAAATAAGCGATCGGATGCTCCATGGAGCATCGACTGGGAACAGCGAACGATTACAGATCCACGATGTCAGCGATTGCGACGTGGAGACTGATTACGCTAAGCCAGTCATCGTTGAGATGGAATCGGACTCGGAGAAGGAGAATGCGGAAGCCAGACACGTTTGGGACACCGTGATGCCACGGGATGTGGAGAGAAAACTGAGAACTTTTATCGAAGAACTGAAACTACCGACGTACCCCGAAGACCTCGAGGACTCGTATAAATCAGTGGATAAGGTTGGTAATTGTTCGTCCAAGAAGTTTAAAAAAAGAAGTGCTATCTCGGAGTTCCATCACGCGCGTTCTCAGGCTGCTAGTAGATTTTTGGACATCATTCAGGAGGAGGGGGAGAAGTTGTCGGAGGACGAGGAGCAGCATATTAGGGACTTCATTAACGAAGAGATTGGGAAGTATCGGAGGGACGAACGTGCTTCCGATCGAAGGAAGTGGGTTTCGGAGGTTGAAGAAACGGGAAGAAGAGAACACAGTGTGAAGATAAACGTGATTAACGTGGATTCCGATGAACAAGAGGTGTCTTTGAAGGACAGTGAATTGAAGTCTGAGAATGAAAGCGTTTCGAACGAAGAGGAATTGACTTTCAACGATGCTTCAAAGGATGAATTGGAGCGGAAAAGTGCGGAGGATGATGATGCTTCTGTAGGAAATGATGGATTGAATCAGGAGAATTTGAAAAAAGAATATGAGACAATAGAAAGTACAGAGGAAGACTTTAGTAATGAAACTCCGAGCGAAAAGATAGAAGATCAACCATCGAAATTGGATGTCAAAAACATAAATAGTGAAACATTATTTACTAACGATGTAAAAGAATGTAGCGTTTGCGACAAAGAATTGGCTGTTAATGTAGAAGCATCGAACGAAGAACCAGAAGATACAGATTCAGTTAAACGCTCAGAAGAAGAACAGTCACAGTTTTCTACCGATAGTTTAGACGACGCCTCAAATGATCCCAAATCTGAAGAAGTTGAGCGTTCAGAAATTTCTGCTTCCAACGAGCAACAAAATAATACCGATAAAACCTTAATAAGGAATGTTGAGAGTTCGAACAAAGAATCAGAAGTAAGTTCAGTGAAATACCCAGAGTCACAGTTTCCTAAGAATAGTTTAGACGACACCTCAAATGATCGCGCATCCGAACAAGTTGTGTGTTTAGAATTAACTTCTTCAAAAGAACAATCAGATGATAACGAAGAAGCGTTAATTAATAGTATAGAGTCGGTTAAACCGATAGACTCACAATTTCCTGAAAACAATACCTCTGATATTACCGAATCAGCACCAGATGTTACTGCATCGAAGGAACAATTAGAGGATAATAATCAAACCATAATTCAGATCGCAGAAAGTTCGAATAAAGAATTAGAAAATGTGAATTCGGCTGAACAGCTCGAATTACAGTCTTCTAAAAATAAAAACAGTTTAGACGATACTTCAAAAATTGTTCAATCTGCAACAATTGAGTGTTCAGAAAGTGAAAAGGAAGAGTCGAAGCTGGACGAAGACGGAGAAATATTTCAAAGTAATTCGCAGGATGAGTCGATGGCTGAAAAATCAAATGAACCATCAGAAAGTGGAACAAATACGCAGAAAGCTAATATTAATGAAGATTGTACGCAATTTAAAAATTCAAAAGATCAAGATCTGTGTACTATGAATACTACAGAATCAGTAATAAAGGGGTGTTCTTCCTTGACGATAAAATCTTCTTCGACAGAGAGCAAACACTCAAGATCTCAAACTGTTACGGTGATAAAAGAACAACGACGTCCCCCGACTCCTCCAAAGCGATCCTCGAGTCTTCCAGACGTCGATTTTCAAGAAAAAGCAAACTCTCAGCTCCACAGAAGGGAAACAAGCGACAGTCCACCTGTTCGTCCTCCTCTGCCGAAGGAAAATCTTCATTCACCCGAACCAGATTCGTCGGGAACTTCGTCAAATAAAAACAACGCCATCCTCGATTCATCGTCGACAACTATTTCTCGCAGTGACTCGATTATGCAAAACAGTTCCGGCAATTTGAGCAACACGAACGCGCCAGAGGAAATTCATGAGATCATCGATGATCTAAGGGCCCACGAAACCAAATTGCGAAATTATGTCGAGAACGGCGCCAAGCTTGGCAGTGAAACAAGTACTGAAATAACGCGTGACTACGAAAAATCTTCAGTGCTCGAGAACGAACCGCTCGTGTCTGGTAAATCGAAAGTTTCTCGCTCGAAGCTAGATCGCTCCCGACAGAAGGTTGTCAAAAACGAAACAACAATTGAAAGTAAAAAATCGTCAAAGAACACGACCGAATCGAGAAGGTGCGAGGAGGAGTTCGAGGAGATATACAATTACTCGATGGAAAACACCGAAACTAGCACAATCGATTACCAAAATGGAATCGAAAAGGATGATTCAGATATTTTCGAGTCTATTCTGAACGCCAAACAAGCGTCGATCGACCAGACGAACGATTTTCAGGGTCAAGATTCATCCAGCAGCGCAACCACCATAAGCACAGTGAAGTACAATCCCATGGACGCATGGCAAGCTGATATTTGTTCCATAATAGCGGAGGAAGCGAGAAAAAGTCGAGTGCGACGCGAAGCTGAAGTCGATTCGTCTAGTTTGAAGAGTAAACCAGTTTTACTGAAAGCAGATGATATATACGAGGCTACGAATGAATACGAAGATCCAGTCACTCCAGAACCTATACCTTATTCTCCAGTTGAAAATTTACCTTACAAACCCGTAGGCAGTAACGATATTTTTAATAAAAGACCAGAACCTTTGAAAGATCTCTGCGTTAAGAAAATACTGTCGATGCCGTACGGCCCGCAAATAATCAACGAGATAATGCCGCCCAAGTTTAACATCTTCAAAAGTCTTCGCCCGATTTCGAGGTTTGCTAACGACGGTGCTAGAGGTCCATTAAACATGCATGGCGTGAGTGAGCAGCAGCTCGAAACAGCTAAACTAACAGCTTTGCCAGGGCTGGTGCCCCCTGACCACTGTAAAACCACTGTTTCAGACCAGAATAAATCTCTGCAATTAGAACAGAAGGAACAGACAATGGCTGCAGACGAACCGGAAACGTGGATAGGATTGTCGACGTCCAAGGACCCCAGACTGCTCCTGTGTCTATCTCCGTCTCAACAGAAGACATCGATAAAAACGAGCGCTGACAATTTACTGGATCTTCACAAAAAGTTTCTCAACAGACACAGTTACTACGAGGAGGAACCGCCATCTTGCGTCCCTGTTCCAAAATACAAGATCGATCTACGTAAACCCGACTCGTGTTCCTCCAAATCAGAAGACACTCAGAGCAAGTCGACCAACAGACTGTTAGAAATCATCAAGGAGAATTCTGACAGCTGGAAGAGTCAGGTCAATTCGAAACAGTCGAAGGTGTCCTCCGAACAGTCAAGCCAAGAGAAAAGTAACGAACGTTTTAAGGTCACTCGTCTCTGCGATTGGCTAAACTTGGCGAGACAAGAGCCGGTTGACATCCGAGCGCTATCTCTCTCCGACGATTTACACGCGGAACCGTTGGGTGAGGGGAAACAAGCTGATAAGAGAAGAATTCACATCGCCAAAGAGCCAGTTGTTGATAGCCCTGGTGAGCATAGACATCACGTCAACGCTGCTCCGATGGTGAATCCGGTTGAAAGACCTGACCCTCCTGTCAGAAGCTCGACGCCTTTCAACAGGAGTCCAATTACGCTTAATACCGCCCTTATCGATAAATCGGGTGCACCTGATACCGCTGGGAAGAGGACACCTCCTGAAAGGATCATTGGTCCGCGCTACAACGTTAATCCTGCGCTGATAGACGACAGAGTCGAGGTTCCACCGCGAATTAAACGCGTGGTGAACGTGGATAGATCGTGTATCGACACCAGGAGCATCTTCGATCAAACTCCTGCTAGGAGCAGCCTGGAACCTCGCAAATACGGGAACGCCGAAGGCTTAAAGCACACGACGGCTACCGAAATCGTGCAGAACCTGAAGAAGTTTCAAACCGAGGGAGATAATCAGCCGGAAGGTCGTTCAAAGTATTCTGTACCCGAAGAATACCTTTCTCAGCAATTGAAGTATATAGAATTGTTAGAGAATCAATTAAAAAACGTGATACTCGCTGAAGAGGAGGAGAAAGAGGCGTTCGAGAAATTTCAAACTCAGGCGAAGCAAAAATTGCAAGGGAAAGATGAATTTTTTAATAAAACCAGTGCTCCTGAAAATGTTTTGAATTTGAAGCAAAAGTTACAAGGGAAGGACGAATTTTTTAATAAAATTAGCGATTCTGAGAAGGCTCCAAAGAATTCCAACGACGATTCTCGAGTGGAGAGCGAAAGCTGGCAGGAGAAATCTGAACAGGTGGAGCAGGATCGCTCGGAGAAGATTGATAAACAGGGACACAGGGACTTTGTGATGAGGGTGCAGATCAAGAACGGTGTCCACGAAGAGGAATCGTCCGAGAAAATCGAACGAGTGGAACATTCTGTGATTACCAAGAAGGAAAACAAAGATGATCGAAAGACGAAGATGGAGATACCAAAAGCCTCGGCGGTCGTGATTAACGGCGAGGCGTTTCGTCAACGAATGTACGACGAATACGTTCACAAAGTCCTCGAACGGGAGGAGAGAAAGCAGCACAAAGTGGTGAAAATCAGTTCGCATCAAGACGTCCAGAAATCGAATAACAAATTGGGAAAGAGCGACATGAGTGTCGTCGAGAGGGAATTTATCGAAAAGGCGAGAAACAGATTGAATAAGTACGGTATCAAACTGGACGACAGCGAGCCGGAGAGCGATGGAAAGCGTGACCAGGAGAATATTCTGAAGACAAAATGTCTGATCGACGGGAAAGAGCTGCAAGACGCGGGAAAACTACCGAAGCATTTGCAAGAATTCCTCAAAATGTCCGGCGAGGACGGTGAGTTCCGTCGAATCGAGGATTGTTGTTACACGTCGGTTTTGGCGATTTTTGGCCCGAGTGTTTTTCGCTTGAATTTGCGATTTTTTTAATGTAAATCTCTTTGTACCAGCAAGGAAATAGTAATACCTGGTGCAAAAGTAAACTTTTTGTTTGTTTGAAGCTTCATTTTTTAAATTTCATTGAACATGCGTGTACTTGCCTCCGTTCATTGATTGCAAGCTAGTAGACATCAATCTGTGTTTATTCTGAATATGTTGTTAGGGTTTTGGACTAACGACAATTTCTTCCGGAATTGACACAAATTTCGTTATTTAACATTATGTTTTGTGGAAAAAAAATTTTTTAAAGACACTTTTGGCAATTGTTCGTTGAAAACGTTTTAACACTAAACGTACCGGTGCTTTACATATACCTATTCTTACTATAAAAATCCTTATAGGAATCCCTATAAGATCCCTTATGAAATAAACGTTGATTTTTAGAAAGAAATTCTTAACTTCTGATTTCTAATCAAACATATATTTTTATTTTTATAAATAAAATAATTAAATAATTACACTTTTTACATATGAATGGTTTCTCCTTCATACATTTGAAATTTTGAAAGGGATCATTTGACCCCGCTTGGTACGTTTAGTGCTAATAGCTTCCGAAATGCTAAAATAGAAGGAAGAAAATGATAGTCAGCTGCTGATAAATCAGCGTAACAAAAAGTTCAGTCTTCATCGTGGGTAATTATCACGTTGTTGCGAATCAAACGATGGATTTCGAAACATAGGAACTTTGGTGATATAAATACTATAGAAGTAGTATTTGTAATTTTCGTCAAACTCTAACTTTCAAATTGATATACCATTATTGCTAGTTTGTTTAAAAAATATTCATTTTTTGCTCCATCTAGCTAATTTTTCCAATCTTTTTCTAATAATTTTTTACTTTTCAATTTTTATGTTAAAAACGTTAATGAAGGATTTCTATTATCATCTTTAGCCAAGCTTAAATTTTTAATTGAAATGTCGTCAAAGCTATTTTTGTAGTATTTATAAATCATCAAATCATGTCAGACTGTGTTTTAAACTCCGTCATATAATACGCAATAATTTTATAATTTAATACAATTAAAAGAATACAATTCGTAACAGAATCCATTCAAACTTTTGCATATGAAACTTTTCGAAGAAAATCATATACATACTTTTCTGTCTGCTCGCGCTTGTATTTATAAAGATGGACAATGCCCTTATCTACTTCCTGTCATTGCATTATCTTATTTACCGTCGATCGATACTTACTTGTCTCTTTTATTTTCTATTTGATTGAAGTGATTTGTTCAATTTCTAGATAAACCTATTATGTTTTAAAATAACCTAAAGCCCGGAACGTGTTTACGTATTTTTAGGGAATATATCACGCCATGCATGTTTAAAAGAACTACGTGTGTCATTACTGAATTTCGCCGTGGTTTCCAGCAAAGTGTTTCGCTTGGGACTCTTTGGGGTACTTTTTAAAACGATTTTGGAGCCGGTTTAGTGCAGTGATCTTTAAAAATGCCGTCGTATTATCCCTAATATTATAAGTACTATTACCCGCAAACTCTGCATATTTTGTAGATCTTCAACAATTTTCTTTGTTTCCATATTGGAACCACATACCTGAAACATGTTTTGTATGACCTGGTATATTATATATGCATAAAAATCCACAGTCTAGTCGTAACTGTTACAATATCTCTTCCATCCAATGTTTCTTTTACCTATGAGAACAGAATGAGGTCATTGAGGCTAAATTTCATAAAAAGAAAGGGTGTTCCAACACTGTTATTCGTTTACCAGTGAAAAACTCTCTTACAGATAGCAACTAATGTCTGCAAGGGAGTTTTTAGCTAGTAAATAAATAACCGTTGAAACACCTTCCCTGTTCGCCGGTTTTGGTCCTTAAGGACATTTTTGTGTTCCTGAAGATAAGAAATATATATAAGAAGTATATTATGCTGGTAATTCGATGATAATTCTAAAAATCATTTCACGAAACCAGTTCTAAAGTCGTTTTGAAGGGTGAACTGTACACTAGTGTCGGTGACTAGTTTCTTAACCCTTTCACTCATGTATACTTTGTATAAGTACCTTAAGAATGTATATAAAAGATAATATTCCAATCGTTCTAAAAAATATAATCTTCCATCATTCTGATTTTTGTTTCTGAAAATATAATATCCCGAAGGTTTCAAGTTTCTAAAATAATTGTAATGTTCTTTCCCTCAATTTCCATTAAAAAATATACTATTTCTAGCAGTAGCGGAAGGGTTAAGAGACGTACGTTCAGGGTATTGAAAGATTCGAAACGCGATATTAAAAAGTATACTTTTTAATATTTCTTTTTGGTATTTTAATCGCAAATCTTTGAAGCGTTAAGTATCGAGCTCGTGTCAGAATTATTGGCTATGAAAGTGCAAAGAAATTATCGGAAATATTCAAGCCGTTACAGAATACTTAATTGTACATTTCCAATTAGCGATTCATACATTCTTATTAACGTAATACCAGCTATCGATGGATCAATTACGAACGCAAACACAGATAGATGTCTATCGACCTTTATCTCTATTCAGGTATACATTGAAGTATTAATATTTAAATTTCCTTGAATGAATTTTTATTTCGGGAACACGAACTGACGTGACAAGCATCTGGAATTATTTTATGATATTTTGATAAGAACATAAAAAATGACTGAAAAACGCGCATACTCGATGAAATTTTAAAGTTAATTCGAACCAAACAAAATTTTTTAATAATTTTCATTTATTTTTGTACGAAGTATTGCTACGAATTCAGCTGCATCCTGTATAAAAGGTGTTTCAGAGATAGGTGGTCAAATACCTATATCAATTTTATCTATGAACAAATGAAGATTAATTATTTTTTTTGGATACTAAACAAATTTCGAAACGTGTCTCTTGTCAAAGTTTTGAGTTATTCTTCTGTTAAAAGTACATAATAAGAATATTTATATGATTAGATCGGTACGTTGGAAATTGGAATTAATTATAACAGAGCAGCAAACGTGAAGATGTCATTCTTTATTTAAAAGTTTTAAAATATAAATTGAATTATTTTCTAATTATTTTTCTCTTTTGAAAAAGCTATTGATGTTTATCAAATGTTTAAGAAAAGGAGAAAGTTTCAATTATTTGTAACTTTATCTGGGAATAGAATTTATAATTCGAGGGTTAAAAATTGAATTGTATTATTTTAATATCCAGCTGCAATATACACTTGCTTTTAACTAAATGAAGAAAATTCGAGAGGAAATATAATTTAATCGTAAAAATTGCTTCTTTCAATTTCAAGCTTTTGAGAAATATTTGTAATTATAAACTTGGCAAGTAAAAAATGTTTAAAAGTTCTCCATTAGAAAAAGTGTTTTTATATAACTTCTATCCAACGTCAATTGAAATTTGTCCACGTGTTTCTGAAATACTTTTATGCAGAATAAATTATTATAATTTAACGCCTTAAATAATTGTTTCTATGGAATGTACGAGAAAAAGTTTCAAACAAAAGTAAAAACAGTTCATGCGATTGTCTTTCAGTTCTTTGTTATCTGAAAAAATATTTCGAGTAAAACTTATTCTATTTATATTAAACGGGGTATTTCATTATGGACACTCGTCTGTTTCAAGATTTTATGATAATCTGTGTGTGTGTGTGTTTTTTTATTTTAACGGAGTTGTATTTTTAGCTGCAGATATATTTTTTTTGTTTACGTAAATCAGTTTTTCGAAATATTCTGTATAACAATCTGTAAAATACTTTAAATTTAAAATTGAAACATTTTATGCAAACATTTGAAATATCCCTTAAACTGTAGATTTTTTTAATATTATACTTTTTATGTATAATATGTCGTATAATCAATCATAATCGTCTTCTTTTTTCTTTTTAATGGAGCTGCATACTTGTTTTTACATATGTAGATCGATTCTCATGGAATATTTTAATTAAAAATGTGTTAGGGCGTAATATAAAAATAAAATCAACACTGTGAAATATTTTACATTTTTGTATGAAATACCTGAGTTTCACATTTAAAATACTTCATCAACTATCACCTTTTTTAACACTGTAGTTGAACCCCTTCTGACTCGAATTTTAAAATTATTTTTATACTAAAATTAACTTAATTCATGTGAATGAAAGCAACAATATACTTTATACAGAAATATTTATTTATTTATAATTTGTGATCACTGGTAGGTACATTAGGTGTTGAAACTAAGTTTAAACCTATATACGTAATAAAATACAGCACGAAAAGTATTATGTATTTACATTACAATGTGCACAGGGTCCGAAGGGGTTAATACTTTGTTTGTATTGGATGTTTCAAAGAATTGACTTGAAAAAAAGAAAAGGGATCCGTTAAAAGAAAGATTACCGTCCAATTAAACAAGACTTGTTGTCCATAGCAAAATGTTTTCCCGGAAACACAGTAAGTTTTATTCGATACATTTTATTGAATAACAAAGAAATTCGGAGACAATTGCATGGTTTAATTAAAGTTGAACACTCTGCTTAATTAAAAACAGAATTATTGTCTTCCATAGTGGAAAAGAAGTCAAGAACAAAAGATGTAAAGTTGAAATTAAAAAATCATAAGACTTGTCAACAATTAATTTCAATGATCGAATTCCTGTCGATAAAATGTTCCAATAATAATAATTATTGTTAAACAATATCGATACTGAAATTTTCATTTAAGGTGTTAAATTACTCAATCTGTGTATTAAGTAATGTTTAGACACATAACAATCACTAATGCACGTATCGTAAGTTATATTGTCGTAGGTGTCCTATTTATCTTCACTAACGATATTGAAGGAATGGTTTTTTATTTTAAGTTTGATTTTGATTTTCTGGTCTGTTTCTTGCTTTTTTTCTTGAATTTTTGTTGAAAATTTTTTGAATGAAATGCATCGCTTGAATTATTTTGAAGAGAAATCAATAAAAATTTGTCCTTTATGAAAGGAGTCTGAGTGAGAACATTCAAAGAATTGAAATATGTTAATATCAGCACAATTTTTAACTAATCATTGAATTTCCTTTATTTCTTCTAAATTTTACAAATTGCCATGACAGCTCATCACTTTCAGTTATTTTCTGCATAATTTTTGCGATTATAAGTATAAATAAAAATGTTTAATGATTTCTATTAAATACGTGCAGAATTTTTTTTAGTTCTGAAAATAAGAAAATACTTTAAAATTCAGTATCTCTGTAAACGATTTTCATGCAAACTTGGACTCTTTAATTTGTCAATCGAAGTTCGATGTTCTATAAACAATATTATAGACATCTTTGTGTATTGGTGCACTGATATCCACGCTGAAGATTGTCCAGATTAATAGCTGCCGTAAAAAATTTCAGCGAAAGAAACTACCTCGACGTCTGAAAGCTTGCCTAAATTTCTTGGCCACTACGAACAGTAGGTAATCAGAAGATTACTGACAAAAAGATACGGTTATATGTATTGATAAGCGAGACTGCGATTGGTTTCTTGCCAATAAAGTATTATGCCAGAAGATAAGTTTGTTGGCTTTTGCGTAGGTCATAGGTTATCGTGCCACAACTAGCACACGAAACTTTCATCTGACACCATAGACGCATCTACCGCCATTAACTTTAATTTCATTTCATTTTTCTCGTGTAAGTACTCAAATTTTGTAACTTTCCCGATAGACAAGCGTAATGATCGCAAGATGCTGGAATTAATTTCTCTTAACTTTAAAGCAACTTGTTATACATTTTATTCGAGTAAATAAATTTACCTCAAATTTATACAAAATGTGCATTTTGTCAGGAGTAAATATGAACATATAAAAAAAAGAAATCTGAAAAAATAAATGTGAAATAAGGTGTAATTGATAGTATAAACTAAATCGGTATTAATTTACTTGCGAGGGGAGCTACGACCCAAGTGTTACGTTCACTTATTTATGAAACTTTGCCATCTTATAGAGTTTGCCTAGCTGAGTATTCCAATACCCCCTTCTGAGCGTATACGACCAATAGTTTAGGAGATATTAACGATTAAAGATAGTTAGAAATTAAATTCTGTATTATAACGCACTCACACATACAGATGGTTAATCCTGGAAATCCAAACGTATGTACACGGTTCAAATCCTCCGTTTCTTACCTTTTTTATTTTACGTCGCCATTTTTACTTGGGTACCTCCCCTAGTTAGTATATTTACCTATTTTAGTTTTTCAAATGTTATACTATTCCTTTAACTGTTATTCTGAGACGTATGAGCCGTTTTATTTAAAAATTGGCAGTCTGGGTCATGATTGACCCGGCTTCGTTATTCTAGGGTTAATACTATCCACATAAGATTTGTACTTAAGTTTCTTTTACAATCTTCTACAATTTTTGAAAGCAGAGAGACCTTTTGGGCAACCAGATATAGTCTGAGGTGAACTCGCAAGGAATCAGATATGTTTATTGTTCGAAAGGGGTGAAGGACTGAGATTCGGTTAAAACGACGGATGTATGTGGCGGGTCGTGTCGCAATTCGTCGGAAATAGCCAAAATCGAGACATTGGTTCCGGCGCGAAGCTGGACTCGCGACTAAACGTTCTACGAGTGCTGGCCTATTTCTCGATGACACCTATATTTAGGTTCTTATTCTCGAATGAATCATGAACATTGCAACCGACCAACCTCGAGGCTAGTCCACGTAATTCAACATCAAAGATAAATAAATGGTTCATTGTGGACGAATCGTTTAGAGTGTATTTGTTAACCTCTTGGCGTATCATTATTTCCGTAGGTGCGCCATACGTAGCTAAATATTTATTATTGATTTGTTAAAACAAACACGTAAATTTGTAATGTTATATTATATAATTTATCGTTCCAATGATAATTGGAATTGCGCTTACAATTCAATTGTAATATTTGAACTGTAACATGCGTCACGAGTCTGACTCAAAGTGTGCCAATGGGTTAACTAGAAAATCTCTTTTTGCTAAAAAAAAAAAAAAAAAACCGCTCACACCCTATATCTTTTTTTTTGTATTACGTTGACGTAATAAAGACTGCCAAATTTTATTTTTATATCATGTCATTTACCCATGTCCACAGAAGGCTTTTGTTTATCCCAAAGAAGTAACAGGAGTTTCAGAGATTATAAATACAATTACGGATGTTTGAATGCGTGTATTCAAAATACTTTCAACTCCGTTAAATACGAACTAAAAGAATGACAAACAAATCAATATTTCGTATTTTACCACATACTTATTGTATTTGAGTCGTACGCAGATTATTTTAATTTTTTAATTCAGAAATTTATTTCCTATGAGCTACACGAATGTTAAGCTGCAAAAATATTAATTATTTTTAATATTTTTCAGAAAATTTAAAATTGCTAAATTTTGCGTACAAGTTTAACATACTTTGAACTTGATTTTGGCACAGGATAATTAATTAATTAGTTTTTTTGAATTTTTATGTTCCATTGTGATGAAAGAAAAGATGACGGTGAGACATTTACATATCATTTGACGTAACATTTTGTAAATTTCTGCAAGTAATGAGCATTTTATGCTCCATTATAATTCAGAAAACAGTTGAATGGGATTTTGTAAACGTAGCTATTTAAGAACTGCGTCAGATTATTTTGAATGTTTCTTATCAAAGCAATCTTCCACTGCTGTTACTTGTCATTCAATAGGAACGTATATTGGAATTTTGTGTGAACATTGTGAACATTGCATTAAACTTTCAATGTAGTATATAAACAGTTTCATGAATAATCAGGTGAATGTTTCATTCAAATCATTCGAAACCATTATTTCCTCACGCTTCTTTTCGTAACAGTAATATCTAACAGCTATTTATTTCATTAGCGCAAAAACTAACACTAGTGGAATATTTTCTTCGCTGCGAAATTAGAATAATAAGAGTTGTGGTTTTATTAATTGAAAAATCGAACCAGGATGTTTCTATTCGTCGGAAAACTGCGAGTTACGGATTTCCTAAGTATACTCTCGTTTCTGGATCGTTAAAAATAGAGAATTATTCACAGTTCAGATAGAGATAACCAGTGGGGAGCTTTCAAACTTCCCAAATACACCCGGAAACAGGAAGCGCAGTAAATATTCCACGTACGGGCTGTTCTAACGCTTTTGAACATCGTTAAACTGCAATTTTCAATATTATAGAATTTGCAATAATTTAGTTACTGTTTTTTTTTTCTTGGGGATGCTTTGACATGCTTTTGTTAAAGGGACAAGCTATGATTTTGGGACAAAGGATAATGACAATGGGTACGATCTGCTGCACGAAATTGACAGTGCTTTGAAAATTGGCAAAGGATTTCTTTTTGGGAAAGGTGCGTCTTATAATTTTGCTTGATTAATTGAAGCATGCAAATTGATCTTTTCGTGGACAAGTTGGTTATAGGCGTCATTTTAAAATTCTTGTCTTTGAAAATTCCTAGTCTGTAACAAAAGAGCGTAATCGTATTGTCTACAAAAGTTGTTAGGATAGAGTATCTAATTAGTGGCACTTTAAGCATATTTTTGTACTTTAATTGCACTTTTCTAAAATGTGATTTCTAAATGTGTGTCCTATTTGGCTAATATTGACTCCATTTTGAAATCATTTTCTATAGAAATCTATAATTTTAAAAAATATTGACACTCAGTATCTTTGATTGCTATATACGTTTTTTCATTAGTTGAGATGCTTATTTTGCGTTGTTATTAACATTTCCCAGGTATAAATAAAGAATAAAACGACAAAAATAAGTGTAATTCAATTTATATAATATTATCGAGTAAAAGTTAAAGAAATCCCATTAATCGAAGCAATGTCGACTACCTACTGAATATGAAATCCATATCCCATCAATTTTACAACTGACAAAGGTTTTATTAGTACAATATTTGAAAGGAGTACAGGTTATTAATCTGTGCGTTAATTGTTCCAAATAACATTCTTGCATCATATAACAATTAGCCAAAAATAAAACTAAGATTCAGGGATAACAGTAAATTTTACGAACGTTTCTTTTTAGCAGAATATAGCGTGACGTTTGTGTTATAGGGTTAATTTTGACTGAATTATATTGACCATCTCAGTCTTGCAACGTAAATCTAATAGAAAACTCGTCGTTCACAAATTGTAGTCACAGATGAAGACTGAACCCATTATTAACCCTTTTGCTACCAGCACCTCTGTTAATAAACGTTGCTGTACGTTTGTATGCTAAATTGCTTAGTTCAATATATAAATCCAAGTAAAATAATGTTGCCTGTCAAACGTTAATTTGCAATAGATATTTTTATATTTAACCAATTATCATTTGAAAATTTTTTTCAAAGGGTTAAAAAACAGCGTATTAGTTTCTGAGATATAGATTCGTTCTATATGAGACTTTTTGCAAAGAAAATTAATCTTTCACGCTCTTGCGTTACTGACATTTATATTCATATATCCCGTAAGATGTGGAAAATAATATTGTAATAACGTATTAACACGTTGACTGGCACAGTGAAAACGGACGTGTGTAGTCAGACACGTTGAAATCCTAATTATTAAGAATATAATCAACTAATTTTCAAATTTAACCTTTCAAATCGATAGCTAACATTATTAGCTTTATAATAACGTTATCCGTGGTTTATTTCGTCATTTATTTTATTAATTATTTGACTGTAAAAAATTTCGGATGCCGGTCACCTGTGACCCCCGTGGCAGCCAACGTGTTAATGTAATAATTACTTTCGAAATTTCTAATCGTGATTCCACGAAAGGGTTAATTTATAGGAACAGTAAATATGAAAGAAAGATACGTCTTTAAGTACAATATAATTCTAATGAAAATTGTTTAAAATGAGCATAAGAAAATATTTATGCACTTAGAAATTAGATACAAAATTAATTTTCGATTCTCGCAACAGAATCAGTTTCAAATTAAAAATGAATGACGGATTGGCAATAATTTTTACACAATCTTATTAATTTGATAAGTGATTAAATTTATTGCTTCAACGTTTCCAATTTATGTATTATATTAATCTGGATGGTTTTTTTATTGTTTTCATATTTCATTTAGCATTCCGCCTTTTCTGTAATTGCGCTGTTTAATTTTCATTAGTTATCAGTTTAAGACCCTGTCGGTTTACGATACTCAAAATTAAACGGTTTCTATCTCTAGTTCCTTTTAATAGAATTCTTCTGCCTTCGTTCTTTTAAATGTCTAAAACAGACTGCTTGTTTCAGCCACAGTTTGATTATTTGTGAAAAAGTAGCTAACCGAGTTTCAAGTATTTTTAGCATATTTACGACGACGAACGCGAAATATAGTAAGAAAATTTAATTTGGAAATTAAGTTCTTTATTTATCTCGTTACTTGACCTTCGGTGAAAGAAGAAATTAAATTGGATATTAATATAATAATGCGGTATACGTTTGAAGGATAAATGTACTATGTCCAAAAACAAGAAAAATGAGTGAAAAAATGACCAGCTTTTCAGTAAAATATGGTTTAGCTCCGGGTTAGATGTATCTTCTGTCAAAAGAAACCAAGCCAGTAATCTAGAAGTAAGAGTATCATAAACAACTAAAATTAATGACCGAAAAGATCACGAGCTTCCTTTAAAGAGAAATACAGTTTGGGCCAGATTTATTTATGTCGCGAACGGACTTTATTTCCGTTTTTAGCGACCCAAGATACCGCTGAAAACATATATCCAGATTAAACTGTTGCAGCGCAGTTACCACGCTTAATCTAACTGAATTTCCACGAAAAATGATTATCATCTTCGTTCTTAGCTACTCAGAATTACGGATTCGGATACAAAATTTTATACCAATCAGTGTTGATATCAGTCCGTTGATTCGCATCAAGAAAAAAACATGTCTAAAACAAAAGAAAACGAAGCAGCTTGAAACTTATGAATCAGTTCTTTGCAAATTTTCATGCGTTACAAGCGTCGGGACGCGAGACTATTCTAAAACGCCGGCTTCTGCGTAGTTTAAACGTCGGCGAGCGTGGCGATGGCGTCGTCGTCGGAGCTTTTCAGGCGTCGCGACGCTTCTCAGTCCTCGGTTATCCCTCGAGCTCCCTACATTCCCGGGAACTACGATCGCGCGTAGGAATTTGTCTATCGATTCGATCAAAGATCGACGAAGCAATCATGCTGGAGAAAAGTGAGTGTCACCGTTCGAGTGCGATGCGTCGCGACGCTAGGATTCCAGGCGACGTCGCCCGAAGGATTCGTTCAACAGGTTGTCCTGCGATCCGTATTAAAGTAGAACGCGCTCGAACCAGCGCAGCGCTTTGGTGTCGCGAACGTGCCGGGCATATTTTGTACAGAGTGTTTCAAAAATAGGTGGTCGGATCTTAATACACCGAAAGAATGGAGATAGATTAAGTGAATCTAAGTCTGAAGATGCTTTCTTAACACGTTGACTGTCACGGCAAACAAGGGACACGAGTAGCGAGACATAAAAATCCGCAAAATAAAGAATACCATCGATTAATTTTCAAATTTAAGATTTCAATTTGGTACCTTGCGTTATCAGCAGTTTTACTTTTTACTAGTTATTTGACTATATATTTGGGACGCTGACTACTTGGCAGTGATCCCTATGGCAATCAACGTGCGATTGTTTCGTAGTTAAAGACGTGGGTGGTTTCTTTGGGAAAATTAATAAACCTTTGTTATTTTTGAACATGTAATGTTTCGACCTCTTTGCAATGCTCTTCAGATTTATTTTGTAAATGTTACTCGTTTAAAAATATGAATTTTGGTCGGTTAATTTTTACTCGAAGGAAGTATTCACATCTTCAACTACTTTTTTATAGTCGAAATTTTCATTATGATGATAGGGCAAACTGTCATCGTTTTATTTTTATTGCTCACTTCATATAATAATGATTAAAGTTGTTTGAAATCTTCAAAATTCGTCTACGAAGTGCGAAGGAATATGTTTACCTACGAAATGATAATTATAGACATTTTGGAACGATGTTGAACCTGCAATTATTTTAGGAAGACTAAGAATGATATCTAGCAATCTTGATAGTGATGACCAGTGTTTATGAAAGCCAGGGTTTCCTAATGGTACAATTTGAGACTCAAGATGATTCAAGTTAGTCGTTATGTCATACTTAGTTGTGATTTATGAGATAGTCATAATAACTATCTTTTTACTTGGATAAGATAAAAGTCCAGACAATTTTTAATGAACTTTAATTCTGTTTTGTTTATGAATTTGATAGCTTATAAACAGTTTTCGCACACATCGATAAAATTTATTTAATGGTGTGTAATTTCTGTACAGATAATAAATAAATAAATAAGCAATGTTTATAGTGATTTGCTTATCTCTCTTATTGAGTCTCACTGATATCATAGGCTATATAATTCAGATAATAACTGAAAATAGTAATTTTGACTGGTCAGATTTTTTTTTTTTTTTTTTGTATAGTTATACTCTTCACTATTTTTAAATTTAATTTAAAGTAAAACTGAGCTCTAGTTGGAAGTCTCAGTTCCTCTTAATTATTCGGTTTTATTATAAAATTGCATTCATTTTCTTTATTTCCTTTTCGTTTCTTTCGGAGAATTGATCTTGACTGTACTAAAAACATAAGCAGTATGCAATAACATTTGGTAAAAGAAATATGGCGAGATTAACTCGTCAAGCAATATTTACGTTTCACGAAATGATACACCATCGACCAAAAATACACTCACCATTCAGTGGAGGCACCCTAATGTGTTTTAATTTGACGGAAAACAATTTTTAGGAATAGAATCAACGATTCACAGTATTTTGTCGCTTCGAGAGTAAGCGAGAGTTTGTGAGAGCTTCTTTTTACGTACAATAAAAAGTAACAAAAACAGTAAGAATAAATTTATAATACACCAGTCAAACTATAGATAGCAAATTATATTTATTGAAATCATTTTCTATAATTTGTGTTGTAAAATTCTTCTTCTTCTTATTATTTTTTTTTTTAATAATCGTAATAACCTCACAATCAGTTTTCTAAGTATTTGATACTAAAACATTCAAGCCTGTTAAAATGATGGATTCAAAATTTCTTGTTCCGCATTATGAGAATTACCAAAGTACTTCTGTTAAATTGTACAGGGATCTATAGTAATATGCAGATACCACGATATTTATACAATTGTTACTCCAATATACTCATTTATATTTACGTTAAGGAAGTAATTGTTACATAGTTTGATAATGAAATGATTCTGGCAGACACAAACTCAAATTGAAAGGATGAAAAAGAAACGAAACGATTGTCAATCTTCAGTGAAATATTCGAACACCTGTCATGTACATTTCACGCCTTACCTATTATTTGTTTACTTTTTCATTACATTATCTTGTTTGTATATAAATATATAGTGCTTGGTGTATAATAGAAATATAGTTTAATTGAAAAGTTTAGACGAAATACTAAAATTGTTAGCGAGAATGAGTTATTAAAGTAAGAATATTTTATAGATACACCTAGCAAAAGACGATTAAAAGCGAAAAACTTTTGGAAGATCGATAAAGAAGAATTGTCAAAGATGGTAATGAAAATCTCAGGATCAAGTTACTTTTACATAAAACTGAGTTGTTTCAAAAATTTACAAAAATTCACCTCGAGAATTACTAAATACTGAACCTAGTTTAATTAAGGAAGTACACCTGTCAGATGGATTAAAAACTATCAATATTTTCGGAAATTTTTAACTTGGTAATTAACACGTTGGCTGCCACGGGGGTCACCGTTGACCGACACCCGAAATTTTATACAATCAAATAATTACCAACAGAAATGATAAAATAAACCACGGATAGCGTTAACATTAAGCTAATAATGCTAGCTATCGAATTGAAAAGTTAAATTTGAAAATTAGTTGATTGTATTGTTAATTGTATTGCTAGATGATAGTTCGAAGCATAATGGAGCTTGGCAGTGTTTTGTAAATATCGAAGGAAAACGTGCTGCAGCGTGCTGATGCTCTCGATTATGTAAGGGTGTCGCGTTACTGCTCGGTGGATTGCACGGAATTGCAATATACGTGTGTTCCGTGGCTGAAGTTACGCGCTATTTTCGTTTGTTAGGTTCATGTTCCTTTCATTTCTTCTTCTTGGTTTTCCGGTCATGGAATTTTCAGTTCGCACGGCTGCATTTTATCGATGTGTTTGTTTCGCTTTGGAATTCTTCCTTTCTTCTTATTTTCGATATCATGGGGTTGATATTTGGACGATAATGAATTTAGCGAGCTACTCGTCTTCTCTCGATTTCTGAAAAGTATTAGATGTTTTTTCGTTCTTCAACGTTGATTCGTATATTAAAATAAACGTTATTCAACTACATTCGTGTAAAATATAGCATTTTTACTTTTTATTTTTGTTAGCTTTTAAATTGTTAAATTAAAGATAGTAAAAGGTGGATTAAAGTTGGAAACTGATAGGCTTGTTGTTATTGGTAAAATGCATGGATTCCAGTGACATTTATTTAAATTAATAAATCGGTTTTTTAACTTACAAACAAAAATTTGTGTGTTGTTAAAAATTATAATTACTTTTGCAGCAACGTAATACAAAACCTTGTCTTCCACAAATTTTCAGATGTAGTTCTAAAACATGTATTTTTGAGAATTTCGTATGCATTAGGTTAATGGAATATTCGTCAAACTATTTTTGCAGTTATTCAAATATTCCATGGAATTTTAACAAATTAATCGTTACATTCATAAAACAGAATTATGAATATTCATATTGCATGATATTTGTTATTTATCAATATTTCAATATTTTAATTTTAATTTTTTGGGGAAATTAGATCTTTCACGTTGAATAAAAGCGATAGGAGAACCTGTTGACAAGTCGATCTATTTTCAGAATCCTACAAGCAGAAGATAATAGAACACTACTACTCACCCAACAAATGTCTACGATAATTCATTCTTTTTTCTTTTTATTCAAATGACATGACAAATTTCTTATGTAAAATATTCACTCAAAAAATTTAACAAGTATTACAATATCATTATTTTATTTATTTGTTTTTTACAGCAATGGGTTGTTCTTTTTTGAAGATAAATAGATTTGAGGTTCTAATAAAGCGAGTACTTCTATTACGAAATAAAATTTCGATAACTAATTATAAATTAATAATTGCAATTATCATGATTCATAGTATGTGGATAATAATTTTTATTTCACACTGTGACAAATTTCGTACGCGAAGGAAAAGTGAAGCAGTAACTTAAACAAATTCCATTATCTACAAAACCGTTTATGTCCGGTATTTATTATCAATTTAGATTTCAGAAACTCGATCTTATTATTTTTATTAATCCGTACGACATCGTGTTTCAAGAGATATTTATTATCAGTTTCAAGCCTTAGAACTTTGGACGTTCTTGAGTTCCCTTTTACTGTTTCATTCGAAGCTCATCAAGCTCGCTTCTATTATTAATGACTTGCATCGCTCTCCTAAAGAAGCAATTTGAGGGGCTTTTAGTACGTTCTTCATCGTGATTAGAGGTTGAAGAATACTGTCTCGATGAATTTTAGTTAGCCTTTTGTCATCAAAAGTTGTAAAGGGTAAACATTCGTCTGTTCTTGAGACAAATAATAAAAGTAGAAAACTGTATACTTGTATCACGAGTTAAGTACACCTATCCCTCGATTTACACGGTTTTTAAAATATGGGATTTAAACAGAAAACAAAATTTCTACAGTCATTTTTTAATTCCGTTCGCTTGGTAACATTGGCGCTTATATTTCTAGTAATTTTTTAATTCCATTTATTCTGAAGCGACCGTCTTCCCATCGAGTGATGTAAGTGACATCATGTTAGATTAATAGTCTACCAAAGTGATAGTAATTCAATTTTTGCATATACCTTTATATTTTTGTCATTTTATGAATAGACCGTTATTTTTATGCTTTTTAAGATTACTAAATATGTTTTATTTTACGTTGAAATAAATGACTGAATTATGCACATTTTCGTTTGATTTCGATTTACACGGTTTTACGTATAAAAATCTACGATTTCGGTTTACACGGTTTGCTAAGGAACCGATCTTCAGTGTAAATCGGGGGAAAGGTGTATAAGATTGACACTGTATGCATGGAATATTATTTACAGAAGAATTAATAATTCCCTACTTCGAAGCATATTTTATACTTTTTTTACTGTTCAGGCACGTGTTCTTTGTGTCAAGAACACAGCATAATATTTGTTTCACTCTGAATGATCTTCAACTTTATTAAAAATAAAACCATGCTAGCTATTGTCAGGAACCCAGTTCTTGATCACATAAATGAATAGGTTTCTTTGATACTTAATTAATAATTCAATTTTTTCCTAGAACTTGATTGTTTTAATAAAATAAATTTAAAAGTGACTGGTTTTAAGTACTCATTAACAATTTGATTGTTGGTCAAACATATTACTGAAAGATAGTACTGATAATTTGTCGTTACTCTACACTGTTTCACAGAATAAAATTTAATTCTCTGCAGTCAGCTCTTTATTGCAAATGAACAATTTAGATTCCGTATTTTATCGTGCGTTATTTTTGTTTTTATTGTTAACTTTGCAGTTCTAATTTTAATTCTCTAACTATTACTTATTTCACGCAATTCAAATTATTTTTAGGCAACAGGTGAATAAATATTGCAGTACATCAAATGATATAAAATATTTCAAATTTCAAATATTTCGTATTTTGAAAAATTTTGAAAATGGTACATACTACATTTTAATTCAAGAAAGAGTAGTATACTACTTTCCTTGGCTCGATTGTCCTAATTAACATTTAGAAATATTCGAGAAAAGCGAAGATTCATTATTTAAAATAATAAATAAATTCATTTATTTTGAGGTCCCCACAAAACACGTTTGATACTTTCATTTTATTTAAGTGGTATAAAATATTTCAAATTTCAGTTATTCACAGTATCTTGAAAAATAAAGAAAATAATAGTAAGGACATTTCAATTAAGGAAAGTAATATAAATCTACAGTCCAGAGGTGATTGTCGGCTATTTTTAAATTGGCCATTAAAAAAAAATTATCATCAGAGACGTGAAGTAGCTAAATATTATTTTCGGAGCTTCTTTAAAGGAAGACTTCTGTTTTTTCATTTGTAACTGCTGTGACTCGAAGCACAGAAATCATGGCACGCTTCCAAAGGTCACATCGCCTGTCAATGCGGATATCAACTTTAAATAGAACATTTGAAATAGACAAAGTAATTGATGAACACAAGGGATAGAAGATGAATTTTTCTTTTGTTTTTCGTAACGTTAACTGTCAAACACCGTAGATTTGGATGTTTTTACGAGTGGAACTATGTAGAATGTTAATTTATGTTATTGACATAAAAAACATAAGTGTAATTATGGCACTTGATTTTGAAACTTAACATTTGATTAGAATGATTGTATTAAATGATTAATACCGACATTTTGTAAGAAAATTTGTTAACGCAACACCTTCGTATTATTAGACCACTGGTTTTCAACCTGGGAAGCGTGCCTCCCAAATTTTTTTAATAAAATACATCTTAATTTTCACTCTCCACATTGCCCCCAAGATTTGATAAATTTTCTGTCGATAAACAACAACCCTCGCATAGTTTGTTTAAATGATTAAAAACAATTTAATATAAAAATAAGTATACATGTACGTATATATTATAGTAAAACCTTATTATTATTCTGTTAGTTGTACTTTTCAGTTGTTGTTTTTTTTTGTAATAAAGTTTTTATTATTTAAAACGTGTTTATATTATTATGTTTTATGAAAAAATAAAATGTAGGGAGGCGCGGAAAAGATTTTTTTCGGGGAGGCATAGTTGCATAAATAATATTTAAAGGAATATTTTGGAATTTTAAAAATGAAAATGAACAGTAGTTCAAAATTCAATTTAACCCTTTAAACCCTACAGTGGTACCTTGTAGTGATGGACTTTACATACATTACGAAAACTTTTATAAAATTATTTCGAAGCTTATTATACGAAAGTTAGGTATTGAGATACAAAAAATAATTATTTTAATTATAATTAGGAAAATTACAATTTAACATTAGAAGTATTTTGAAAATTATAGCAATTTATGTCGGATTTGAGGGATTAAAATGTTAGCTCTCTCCATGGTCCGTCGTTCGAAGAAGAATGCAAAGTAGCTGGTTCTTCCTTAAAATAACCATTAAATCAATAAATTTACAACTTAGCACCACTCCATTTGTAAATACCCGTTTTAATATTAAAACAAGAAACAACGTAGGTTTCAGAATGAATGTGTTTAAGAATCATCGTTTCCAAAATGTCGCATCTATACATTTTAAAGATTTCGAAATAACTTTACAAATCGAAAGGTAAGGAAGCAGGACAACCTTCGTTGAACTGGATACCGTATGCATTGAACAAATCGTACTTTAATTTTATCGTCGTTTTAGCCTGTACTTTTCTGTATCGATATTGTTGCACGTTGCTTCGACAGAGAAGAATGGGATCGATCGAAACCTTAAAATGGTTTATTGATATTTTCAGAGAACGTTATGTTCGCTCCCACGTTTAAAGCTTCGTCCGCAACACCAGGTAAAAATTGTGGATAATCGCGTGAAACTAACAGAATGCTTTGTAATCTTGTGAAGTGAAAGAATAGGAGAAAACACGTATAACATAACAAAATTATAAATTATCATGTTTATTGACATTTTATGTGACAGATATTAAACTTTAGCTGCCACTAGAGTTGGCAGGGCCTGGGTTAAACATATTATATTGTTCTACTCAAAAAGAAAAAATTGTTATTAGTGATGTTGGTGAAGAATCTCAAGTTACATTTATGACTTTTTGATTATAAATTTTTCTACTAATAGATACAATTTTCTGTTCCCAAGATTTTTATTTTTCCAAGGAGTATTCTTATTTTTACAGTGATACAGTTTTAAATATATCTTAGACCATGACACTTAATTGATTTAATTATTATAAAATATGTAATTACCCCGTTTGCCCAGTGCTAGTGACGGTACTGTATTTTGAAGTACAATTCAAATGTGTTATATTTCTATGAAACATTTACGAATAAATTAGATTTTATAATAAATTGATTTATGTCGATAGCTTTTATCAATATTAATAATCTACAAAGAAAATTATTATTTTTTTAATTACTTTGGTATTTTATATAAAACAATTTCACCCTTAACAACCCAGTAGTGTTCGACATGAATATTTTCCAATTAATTAATATACAAAATCAAATACAGAGTGTATCAGCTGAAGAAAGCCATCTACACATTCCTTTCGTTTTTTTACAACATAAAAATGTTAATAACACGATTTGAATGGCTTCGATAACTTGACGAAGAATTAATTTTTCTTCAGGGTATATCACGAATCACTACATGAATATGTCACGAAAAATGAAAGAGTTGTTTGAACGGACTCTTTTAACTGAAACATCCTGTATAATAACAATAAATTTATATCATGTAATTTATAAAAGCATATTGGGTTAGCAATGATTAAATTAAAACCTTGAAACTGAATTATTGTTATTAAAAGCTGTAATTGTACATGAATATCAATGTTAATATCAATTTTTCATGAAGCATATGGTGTTTTTTGAAGTTTTTATAAACATAGGTAATATTAATTACTTACAAGGAAAAGCACGCAAGTGTCCCCCTCCGATTTTAGTGAAACTTCGTAGGTTTGTTAAGCAGGCAAAAATAAGAGACACGTATTTCTTTTTTATCGGCTGAAACGCGACTTTAAGGGGTGAAACCAACCCTTAACGTTTCGATCCACCTGTGCTATCTCGAAAACCATACGAGATACATTAAAACTTCTAATAGGAAAGTTTTATACTTTTTTGTGTATAATAACAGAATGTTAATAAATTGGGCAAATTTCAATTTGTTCTCGAGATAGCACAGGTGGATCGAAACTTTAAGGGGTGGTTTCTCCCCTTAAAGTCGCGTCTCAGCAGATAAAAAAATATTAATCTATTTTAGATTACTTAGTAGAGATTAGCAGAGATAAAAAAAAATACGAGTCTCTTATTTTTGTCTGTTTAACAAACCTACGAAGTTTCATCAAAATCGGAGGAGGACACTTCAATGCTCTTCCTTATTAGATGTATGTCAATATATTTTTGTTTTTCAAATATGCATGCTTGTGGTTAATTGTCAGCTATAAATGTTGCAATTTTAAATTCGTTAAAATATAAGATACACCATTACTCATCGTCAGAAGTTTAACATTCGAACTATCGACGTTGTATGAATACTGACATTCAAGTGGGAAATAAAATAGAAAAATACATACATAAAGAAAGAAATATACATTAGCATATACAGTAGGTATTTGCCCTGATAAAAATTAACACACATTTTAATAAAAGCATCTTGATAATTCTGATTTAATTTAACAAACCCTCAACCAGTCATTTCGACCGATTCGGTAGCTCTAGTGTCAAAACACTTTTCGCTCGTATAGACGAAACAAACTTTTTTGATACATATGTTGCAATTTTATTAACACTAGAACTACCAAACGGGTCAAAATGACTTGTACCAGATTTCATATTCTGTAATACAAAATGGATTAAAACGCTTTTTATTGAAATATAAGTTGCCTCCCACCAAGGTAAAGAATTTTTCTATACGCTAATTCATATTTATTCACCTTTTACATATTTTGTTTTCTATTCAAGGGCATCGAACGCCGGTAGTTCTAGTGTTAACAATATTACACTTGTATGCCTAAATAACATTACATAAATATGCTTTAAGATTACGATTATGAAAATGTGCTTCCTCGTTAAACAATTATTATGTTTCAAAGAATTTTTCAATTCAAAAATTTTATTCTACATTTTCGACTTATTTTTTGTTCATATATTGAATTACCTCCTTGCCGATTGTATGACCAGGTATAGGACATATTTATATGTTGCACACAATGATTGTTCTTGATTTATATGTATATATTTCATTTCCTTCCTTCACAAGAAAGCAGTTGCATGTAAATAAGCGATTCGATTCGAAGTTGTGCCGTCGTCATAGTTAACCGATTTCTCTGCTGTGTTTAAATTAATTGGAACGAGAATTGGCGTCGTTCACAGCATAAGGTAACCGATTCAGTATTATAGCCGAGAATTCGTCAGCCAATTAAACGTACCCTAATATCGACGCCCACGGGATTCTAATTTTACGAATATTATACGAGACGAACTGCCGTTTCTTGTTTCAATGTGGGCGCAGCAAACACGAGTTACATTATTTCATACAAATGGCAAGATAAAATATCCAGTTATTAGCGATTCAATCAGATTTGTACTTTAACCAATTAACTGCGTTCGACAAAATACTCCAAATTTCAGTAAGCAGTAATAAAAATGTTATTTAGTGGGTATGTTTCCTTTATGGTACATTCCTTTTTCACATGACCTGCGAAGTGCCACTTTGTGTGGTATCTCGTTTTGAAAAATACCACATCGAAATCAACTGAATTTCTTAAAGCTATTTCTTTTCTTTAATTTTTCTTGTTTATGAATTTGATTATTTTTTGACAATTTTTAAGTTTTTAATAACAATAACTTCTTCAACAATGAATTGTTAATTTTTTTATCGAATTTAAATGGAATCCTTCCTCGTAAAATTTATAACAGGATCATTTGCCCTACGTTCGACGTGTATACTCGCCATTGCTTGATTTTGATTATTCATCCCGTGGGGGATTTGTAAAACTAAATTCCGCAGTTAACTGGTTAAATGCTCCGATTGAAAATGTTACTTGTATTATAAAATTTACGATTTTTTCTCTTTGGATTAATATGGATTTTTAACACTAGAATAACCATAAGTATAACCCTCCTTTTAAATTGAAAATAAAATGAAACACGAAATAAATAGGGTATGAAACGTATACTAGGATATAGAATACTTCTTTACCTTGACAAAAACCAGCTTACATTTCTACGAAAGCGTTTTAATAAATTTTGAGATTTAAAATAAGAAATCTGGACCAACTCATTTCGACCGAATTGGTGGTTCCAGTATTAAGACGATTTTGAAATTATTCTCTATAAAAATGTGCAAATCCTTAATTATAATTATTGGCACCAGACGATAATAATTGACGTATGCGTTATTTCAGTTATTGACATGCTTCTTTCACATGATCATTGATATCTTTTAGTTAACATGAAATATCTGTTGTAATAAATAAACAAGTATGAACAAATGTGACTACAATTGTGATGGTACAAGCACAACTGATAATACGTATTCCCATGGCTTGAAAAGTGGTTAAGAAAGTATCGGATATATGAAAAGAAAATATTGGCTGATGTAATCACGAACGAATTTTTGAACGTGAAATCAAAGAATGCACAAACAATGACGTTAAAGTATATTTATCGAATGCTTTCATCATTTTAATACACCTGGGTGCGTGTATTTTCGTATCACAAGCCATTCAATGCAAAACTGTTCAGAATTCAATTTCCCAAAATAAAGTTTATAAAAAGAGTGTTTCGTATTGTACGGAATTACGGATCGCAAAAATGTATCGTTAAGTTCTTAAGTTACATACGACATCAGAAATAAAATGAATTTATTTGTCGTTATTTACTTCATGTGTATTTGAATTTTATGCGAACAGTATAATTTAGAGAAGTTTACAAAATTATTGTCTGTAACAAATATCTGCATAACTATTATCGTTGAAGAGCAAAAAACTTATTTATAGCTCAAAATATACTTTTTTGTAGTGTCTGCTGAATATTGAAGCTTCAGATATGTATTAAACAGTTCAACAAAGAAAGGAAAAAAGGAATTTTAAATACTACTCAAATTGTTATAACAACACGAAAAGAACTTTTTCACTTACACTTATAATTCAACAATTAAATTATCCATAAGTTATTATACTATTAAGTTTTGTTTTATAAATATTTGGTTTTGTTTTCTTTACCATTCGTTTACTTTAAGTATGTAAACACCTATCGTACTATTACTTAAGATAATACTTATTAGTAAGATTTGCTATCTATTTGTATTAACTTTCGTTTACAAATAGGAGAATGCTATTTAACCGTTTGTAGGGCAGTACTGCGAAGCAAAAGAAAGAATTATAACATGGAAACTTTACATTCTATGAGTTCTAGTATGACGATTTATTACAATATAGACGGAAACATCAAATAGTAAATTATAGTCTGGAAAGTAATGGGTTGGAGGTCATTGATGGCCAGCGCCCCAAATTACGTATAATTAAATAATAAAAAAAAAAAAACGTACTATAAAAAGCGTTAACCTTAAGTTAATAATGCATGGTATCAAATTGAAAGCCTGAATTTGATAATTAATCAATCGTATCCCTTATTCATTAGTTCCCAGACGACGAAAAGATATTATTTTTAATATAATATTTTCTGTAATAAACCAAAGTTAACACAAATAAGTATTAAGTACAAACAAATCTTTATGACACAAAACTTGTAACAAAATAATGCATTTATATAACTTCAGGCATTAGTTAGTAAATAATTGAGATTTTACTGCATCTTGCCACGAATGTTAGTTTTTACTCAGGCATTTAACGTGTTAATTTCGTTAATGCTTGTAGTTCTAAAGATGATAGTGTTAACAGGATGACCATGTTCTTTTAAACAACCTCGAGAAGATTAATAACCATTTCGAAATTGTACGAAGGGGAACTAATAGCTTGATAATAATTACTGCCGCCAGTGTGTCGGCCAAAAATTGCTTCCGCTCTTTTTCTGGGGTCGGTTAACGTAATGGGCCACGAAATCAGCGTGAAAAGAGCGATTCTTTATACAGGGTGATACGAATAAAAAGAGGAGCACAGTAGAACCTCCCTTAGTGAAAATAATAGGAAACATAAGTGTTTGGATATTGAAATTTTTGAATAGTATAGCAACCACTTTTTTTTATACTAAATTACATTTATTTAATCAGAAATCCTAGATAATTAACAGCTTATTCACACATTTATGGATTTCATACTTTTTTGATTGCTAAATTATCCAAAAATTACATTTAATGAAAGACAACCTGTTCAAATGTTATAATAAAATTATAGAAAATAAAATTTTAAAAGATGTCTTGCATAAGATATTGTTATCAAAGTACACTTTTCATGATGTTTACAAAAAATGATGTTCGACGAAAGTTGAAATAAGATTTATATATTTGTACGAATACAAAATATAATTTGTTTTCATTTTAAAAATCGTGCGTATGTTTCCTTTACAGAAAGAAAGAAAGAAAGAAAGAAAGAAAGGGAGAAAGAAAGAAAGAAAGAAAGAAAAAAAATTATTAATGATTATTAAATATTCAAAGATATAACAAAGTTTCGGGGCAGATGATAGATTTCATAACAGGGGTAAAGAATTGTTTACTTGATTTTCTCAAATTGATCCAATTTCTGCATAAAGGTTTTTGTGCAACTTTCATAAACTGCCATCATTTCCAAAGATATGGATACTGCTTTTCATTTTCATGAATAAGATTCTAGCACGTTTGAAATACTTTTTATCCGAATAAATAATGACAATACCAATTATACATATATATGATACAAACGAACTGCAATATTGCTTTAGATGTTTGCTTAAAAAAAAAAAAATTAATATTATGACATTTTTTAAAAACAAGTATTACCCGTTAATTCTTAAGTAGACTTTGAATTTTAGTTTAGTATGTAGGTAGACTGGTCTTGCACAAAGTAACTCTTTTATCGCATCTACTTTGCAATAGTTTCTTTAAAACACCGATTGTTTCGTAAAGTAATAAGTATAGGAACACAGAAGTATAAGAGAATATTATGAATTATTCATTTTAAATTGCGTAGAGCCTCAGTGACCTCGATAGTCCACTTATGGGTTAAAAATGTTTGGTAAATACAGATAATAAGAGTCATATTATCATAAAAATGTCTCGCTATAATTCAGATTTTTTTTATATAGTATTTTGTACAGTTCATAGAAAGTCTGGAAATTTCGTGATAAGATTTACTTAGGACACCCTGTATAATTCGACTTCACGAGCCAATATTAGCGAGACTTTTACGAATACAGAATGTTGATTTTGGCTGGTTCCTGCTAAATTCATACGATACAGTCATCTCTCTGCTTCGGTGCAAAGACCCTAACACAGTTTACTTCAATCCGATTCAAATTTACCATTTACTCTTGTAAATTTAAATATACCGTTTGAATCGATTGTTACTTGTATGCAATAATGAAATGCGATCAGAAATTGAAGCTTTAAACATAAAAGTGACCTTATATGAATGTGTTCGATCAAAAGAACGAAAGGTTTAATTTGTAGTTGTTTTATTTCTTGGAAGTTATATTAGCGAGAAAATGACAGTAAATCTGTAGATTTTAATGAAATGCTTTAGCTAAGAAACAATTTATAATAGGAAATAGAATTAAAAATAGGATAAGGATTATTTTTAACATATATGAATTATTTCAAATAATTTAATTATTTAAGAAAATTGACCTTACTTCACATCGAAAAATAGATTATCTCATAACAATCTTTATATACAAACTGACAGTTTGAAATGTGAGTATAATATTAAGTTTTATGAAACAATTGCAATGTAACATCGTTTTTTTGTAATTTGACAGTATATTAATAATAAGAAGAATATACCAATTTGTATTATTTCCCGAATGACCAGCACATTTAATTTCAGTACATAATTATAAAATTAGAAAATTTATTAACCCTTCGTGGACAAACATATATTTGTTCACATTACACAGTCAACGTTTCAAGCTTTTAAAAATCTGAACAAAATTCTCAGATGCTCAACAAACTGTCTACTACATTGTTTTAGTTACTTATCATGTATAATGTTTGTAACTATTAATAGTAAAAAATACAAATTCTGAAGGAAGTCAAATTTCGTTTATGCTATTACCCACTAAGGGTTAATAAATGGAAGTATTTTAATGAATAATTGAACTGAAAAACGAAAAGATTGTATACGGTCATTTTTACTGTGATAATCAATATGTTAATAAAACAAAAACAAAATCAACCTTTAAAGTAAACAAATTATGTATTCCCCGAATTCGACATTTAAAATAAAAAGTGAGTTCTAAATTATGGTTGCCAGTGAATAATCTCCAGTGTAAGAAATAAGAATTATTTCGTAACTTGTAGCCGAGGCAAATAATCTAATAAACACATAACTTAAAATTGATTTTCGGTAACCAACCTACTTTTATATTAAAAATATCAACATTTTGAATATCTCTATATTTCATTATTTGAACGATGTATTTTAGAAAAATATTATAAAGGTGTTTCAGTTAATTCGACCAGCTCAATGTTTTTTCATAAGTAATGGACGAATAACCTTGCAATCTTACGTAAATAATACATACATACAAAAAATCAAATTTCATCGCTTTTAAAGTGCTTTGCCATCGTATTATCTGTTATAAAAAGAACTTGGACTACTTTATTAGTTACTAAAAAAACACTGACTTGGTTAAATTTGAAAACCCTGCACATAATAAAAATCACAATTTAATACGAATGAAACTGCAAAATCAATATTTTTAATATCGTTTGATTACAATAACGTATTAACATTTTGATTGCATTAATGTTCTAGCATATTAACGTGTGAATATTAACAATTTGAAGGCATTTGCCAAATACCTAACGATTACGATGATCTAACGATACACTTTTATTGTTAGGCGTTTGGTCACCAGGAAGCGAGCCACCACCACCCCTCAAAGAACCAAGCCCTGATCGTAAAGATTCTCAAAAGGATGGTGGAATACCTGCTGTTTGGACACCTTCCAGCGCTGGAGCCAGCCCGGTACCGGAGAAAAAGGAATTTCGGCCAGTACAGTTCGAAAGCCCAATTCTAAGCCGAAAGAAGTTAATACAGCAGGAAGTAAGTTCTTCAGATTTACCCTACTGTTACTTTGTGAAATTTATTAACCTCTGAACGACGAAGTTCGGTCAATTCTGACCCAGATCAACAGAACCTACATGTATACATAGGAAAATGTCCTTTTACGAAATAATAACAATGAATAATTTGAGAATACAGGATTAAAATTGATAATATTTTTGAGCAGTGTGATAATAAAATCATAAGTGTGTGCCAGGAAAGTACACACAGCGTTAAAAGAATTAAAACGAAAATTAATCAGAGAATTAAATTTTCCTTGCAAGCAAGTCGTTATTATTTACTCTAAACGGTTATTGCTGTCTTTTTGTTTAGACTGCACAAGAGGCTTCACCGCCCTGGGAAGAGGAAGAAAAGAAGAAAGAAACCTTGCGAAGTGCAATTTACGAGAGTTCAAGAATTGTCAATTCGCACTCGGCTCCGTCACAAGGATTAAGTTCGTTAGCTTCGACGCCTCGTCTTCCACGTGCCCAGAATCCAACGATAACATTGTTGCAGAAAGCAAGAGGTGTGATATATCAAATCCTAGAAGCTAAGAAATAAGATAAAATAAAAGAAATGATTGTCCCGGTGTAATTGTGGGTATTCAGAATTCATCTTCGTCAATTTTTGAAAAGATTTATGTCACCGTAGAAGTTTCACGTATTTCTTTGGATTAAAAAGATTCTTGAAGTTATTACAAATTTTTAAATACTTTACTATAGTAGTAAGGTTACAAAGATTTATTTAATCATACGATAAAAAAAATTCTTATTGTTTTCAAAAGATTTAACAATATTTCTATTCTCCAGTACGAACCATTTATCCTTTTTAAATTGAGTCTGGCGTATTTGTAATAATTCTAGAATGGCGGACTTCAAAACATGGAAATTATGACACAATTTGATAATAATTTATGTTATTTCAGCCTGAAGCTAAAAAACTTATTTTTTTCCAAAATTTACCATCATAATTCTTTACCATCATAATGCGTTGTATCAAAAACCAAACAATTTTCAATTTAACTTTTCTTTCATATGTTGTACAGTTCCATCTATATTTTTTCACAAAATAGTAGATAATATATTTTCAATAAAATAGTATAACGTCGGAAACAATTACTTCGATCAAATGATATTTGCAATAAAATTAAAAAATGCACAAACATTCAACTGCCACGATACAAATACTATTTAAACATTTGGGAATGTACATAACTTTTTTCACATGTAACTGACAAATGATAAGGTTCAACTTAAGGTGTCGTCCATTGCTCAATCGTACGGGGTGTTCAACGATCCCGCTGTAGCACCTTTAGAGATAGTTTCCTCTATAATTGAGGCGTTAGATGGAAGAGGGGCACATAGGCTTATGTGCCCTTTTTCCGTAAATCGTTTAAATCGTTTCGACTTGTATGCTTATTATATTTTAAAGACATGTAACTACATTCTTACAAAAATTTGACTTAAAAGCATTGATACTTATTAAATTATTCAATTATGAAAACTTTGAAGTCGATTATCTCGAAACGGCATTTCGGCGTATGTGCCCTTCTTCCATCCAACGCCTCAATTATATATAATCTTTCCTTGTGGACAGTCAAGTGCAGAAGCTCAATACAACAGACACATGACGAGATATCTCGCATATTCATGTGGTGTTTTTGTCGAGATTTTAGGAAATCTCACATTTCTTAGTTGCCAGTCAAGGGTAGTTTTAACGCAGTGACAAATAACTGGCCTCTGGATACGGTTAGCAATAAAATGTCTGGTTATAGTGTTTTTATGTCATCGAATCAAACTGTGTTAGATTTTCTACGTTTCAAAGTCGTCCAATTTATATGCAAGAATCTAACAATTTCTTTAATCGAATGTTTAATAAAAAATGTATGTATATGGTATTATTAGACAGAGAATATTTTGTATGATTTTAGAGGGACAAATCCCGAAAGGAGCCGCGTATCTGGAAGAAAACGAAACAGTGAAACGTCCCCCAAGCGACGAAAAGCCGATCGTTAGTCCAGGGGAAATAAGTGAGTACATTTTTCACTCACCTTATTATACAATTTTGTAACGTATACAATTGAACAATTACAATTTTTGTAAGAATTAAGGGATCAGTTTTTTTTTTCTTAATTGTATTTCAGTTGACTTTAGTATAAACAAATTATATTAATACAACAGTTTAATTGCGTTCCTCAATTGCACGTGAGTCCACGTGGTTAATTGTCCATTTAAGGATAATCAAAGGACACCTTTGTGAATGTAATATTTCCACAATTGATCCTTAAAACATTGTTTTCTGAAGTGTTTCGCGAGTATCATTATATTGCAATATTTTGCTTCATGTAAAATTAAACTGATATTCGCTCAGTTTACACGGTGAAGAAAGAGTACGAGAGCGAGCCGGAAACGGATAATGAACCGCCGAAGAAGATGGCCGATTTAGGTCCTCGAAAATTCGAGGGTATTGGCCCAACAACTAAGGAGGGTATACCTCTTGTTTTGAGATCGGTAGGTCTGCAAAACGTTACTGAAAGCTTTCAAATAATATAAGAGTTTATCGCTAAAAAAATAACGTTGGCTGATTGTTAGTCGAACGATAACGTTCTTTACATTTTATATTATTTTAGTTTGATGTTTATTTCTTTCTTAATACATACGGTTTTAAGAAGCGAGGAATAATCTTTTTATTATATAATTTATTTTATAATTATTTTATACACTAACACACGTTACTTTTATTCTTCAATATCTCTTATTTTTTAAAAGAATAAAATTACTTCGATTTAAAGCTGTTATTTCTGACTTCAAAATGAGTCATTTATTTATCTTAAATGTTTCTATTAGGAATCTACAATATTATAACAGTTTATTTCGTTCAGTGCAAAGTGTACTTATATGTACACAAATAGTCCATGAAAGAAGTTCGATGTAATATCTCACATAATTATTTTCATTTGTTTGAAAAAAAAAAAACAATATATGGAAAATAAATCAACGGAGAAAAATATTTTAGGAAATCAAGGAGAATAATCAAACGAAATGGTATAAGAGAATGTACGACTCGTTGCATCGTGCAGATAGAAACGGTGAGTTTGTGTAGCACACATTAAGCTAGCTTCAGTGCTTATATGAAATACATAATCGAATATTATAACTGCAATTAATACCGTCGGAACGCTTACGTATATACTTTTTTTCTTAATTTTTAATCGAATAATACAATATGCTGTGAAGTTGTAGTGTGACAAATTAGTCGTTTCTCGTTATTACATGCATTGCCACTCAAAAATATGGGACCATTACATTGAACATCAAGTTTTACGACCCAAATTATAAAAAATGATTTCTTTCTTCATTAAAAATTTAACGCTTTACTTACCGGAAGCCTGTTAACGAGCTTTTCGATACCATCGAAAACCAATTGATAAACCTGCAATTATCATCGATTCGTCTATAATTCAATTGAGATAATAAAAATTAAGCGTATTCAATTAGGATTAAATTTTGTATCTTTAGTTGCTATTAAGTTTCAACGTGATGGTGCTTATTTATTTCAATTCTGACAGGTGAATAAAACGGTAATATTATAGTAATATACAGGGTGTGACAGTAAAAAGTTTCACATGAAATAATTTGTTATCTGCTAAGTTTATCAAGAAATTTTTTAAACACTAAGGAACCTGATCAGCTGAATACACTTTTCTACGATGTCGACGTAATCTTCAGTTTTTTAACATTAACTCTGTATCGTTTTATGTATGGTTATAGTCGCTAAAAAGAACAAAATTGAGGACCTATATTGACCTATAATATAGCTTTAGTTGATTTTCTTACTTTTGGTGTTTATTTCCAATGTGGACAATGAATTATTTCAAGTGATGGTTTTACTGACGCATCTAAATTGAATAAAATACAAATATTACGTGCGTGCAATTTGGAAATGAGACGCAGGTCGCTTCTTATACGCACAGTCAGTGCCGGTGTTAGGCTGAGGGCGCGGTCGGGCAATCGCCCAGGGCGCTAGATCTGTATAGGGCGCCGCAGCCCGGTGTCCTTAGTATGCGAATATACCAATATTTTTTTATTGTCTCTTCTCTCTATCCACATCTCATATGTTTTAAAAAAATACAAGAAATTCGAAAAAATGTAAAAAATACAAAAGAATACAAAAAAAAGACAGAAAGGAAAGGAGCTACAAAAACTTTCTACGTCTACGTCGTTAACTCTAGGTAAAGCTAAAAGAAAGTTCTCTGAATTCTTGTATGCGTTTATTCATTTATATATCCGTTTAAATTAGTAAAAAACTGCTATGTCATTTAACAATTTTTGCAATCTAACTATAGATTCATCGTTTGATTATTATTACCTTGTCTTCTTTTCTCAAAAATTTGAAGCCCCTGAATGGGCGCCACGATACCTAATCTTGCCCAGGGCGCCAATATTGCTAAAACCGGCACTGCGCACAGTTATGACTAAATAAAAACTAAACAATATTTCTTTCGCAGAATCATTGCTTCAAACGATGCAAGTATTATCTACGTTTTCTCTCCTGTGATCCTGATATCAAAGGATCGAAACTTATAATTTATTGAGACAATGTTTTACAAAAATCTAACCATATTTAAACAGTAATAATGTATAATCGTAAATATTTCTATGTAAGTTATCTAAACACGAGGTAAGAACTATAAATCCTGGTTCATATTTTACTGATCCTTGTAAAAATATTCAAACTTGAATTTTGATTTCGATTCAAAATTTATGGTGAATCACTATTTTTATATGCAAAAGTAATTCGTTAAACAAAAAAACATTATTATTTGTCAGATATTAAATGTTACATTGAAGATGGTCCCATATTTTGAGATACGAGTATTCATCATTGTTTTTTATTTTGTTTCAAATGTTGTTAAAAATTCATTCAACATTATTTAAACTAATTTTACCTCTGATACTACCATTTAACGAAGCTGTACGAGTAGTTTGGTCAGAAAACTATCGTGTATCTAATGTAAGCAACAAAAGAGAAAATTCTTTAGCACTTTAAAATACTCTAACATTGTATTAGTAAATGATATTCCACGTTATTTAATTATACAAATGAATGAAACAATGCTTTGATATAGAATTGAAATAATTGAAAATATAAACTAGAACCAATTTGTCTGACGAGAAGTTTAATTTTTGCAGTAATCTAACGAATGAAAATACATTAACAGTGCAACAGAATGATTGCGAGATTAACACTGTTGAATCTCATTTTCAGATGACTACGTAACCATTCGTTACAAACAAAGAAGAGGTGAATACATACATCTACAATCGAAAAAATTATATAATAAGAACACTAATAACAACAGCTTAGCCGTGATAACATGGCGTGATAATGGCCTTCTTCTTCGGTTGATTTCGCTGTTCCTTTTTTTTTTTTTTTTTTAATGGCAAACATGCGTCTTATTTGTGTAACTATAATGTTTGATATTAACCACACTAATGAAAATTATTAATTTATCCTTGGCGTGAGAGTAACAGTAAATTATTTAATTACTTAACCCTTTGCACTCGAGTGGACATTTCATTTATCGGAGTATTCTAAAATGTGAAATTTCAGTTTCACCCGCATCAAAATATAGAAAATTAAAGAAGGGAATAAAAATCAACAGATTCTCAAATGTTTCCCACACTTTTCTTCCGATATAGTGCGTTTGGTTTCTGGAAACATAGCTGGAAAATTAGATTAGACCCAATTACGTCCAAAAATGCTTCGAGTGCAAAGGGTTAATACACACGACGAGGGATCGCGTGGAGTGTTCTGCCTTTATTTAACCTCTTCCGTATATGCTCTAAATTAGCAAGAACCTCCATTATCCGAGCTAATTCAGGGAATTTACTTTAGTTTTATTTCTCGTTGCGTAATTATAATCAGAAAGACATCACACGTAACGTAATTACTTATAGCGTCGGGTATCGCAAGGTTACTCATCATACTAGAAAGCTACCACGCGTTATGCCTGTAAAATAACACCATTTCCTAATTTATGGGTATGAATTTGATTGAACACGATAAATATTCGACCTTGTTATTATTTAAAGTGAATTAGTTGATTTAAGGATAAAATGAATCATGGGTTGAGTTAACTATCTTGTCTGCACAGGATGTTCCAAATTTGATTACAGTGCCATGCCGTAAAGGGATAATTGCTAAAATGATTTCGAACAACTTTTTCTTTTGCCAGCCCAGTATTTTTTTTTTCCAAAAATTTTTGTTTAGTAAACGAAAGAATCGTTAATAATGCGTGTGATAGATATTTATGATAATATTCTATTGTTAGAAGCAATTGAAAGTCAGAAACTACGTTAAACTGCATAAGAAACGCGTATTAAAATTACTAAAAGTTCAAAGGGTTGCCAACAAAGTCCTGTTTCGAATTTCGATATAAAGTTAGATTCGTAAGAAAGTAGAAATCTTCCACTTTAATTCGGTTTTTGATTTACATCGATATCTTTATCCGTTCCTGAGATATCGTCGTGTGAAGACAAACGTAATTTTTGTAGAAATTCGCTGCCGCCTCACGCTTGGACCCAGACAGCGAGTGTCTAGCGTAGCGGTCACGTGGTCATTGTTTACGTCTAACCCTTTACTATTCCTGGAAATGCGCCGGACGCATTTCCTAGAAAAAAGTCTACGGCCCATTCGGGGTTACCCTCGTACGCGCCGGCCGCTATACAAACTTTGAAGCCCTATATCTCAGGAACCAATTAAGATATCGCGTTGCAACAAATTGCATTATTATGTACGCACTTTCCTCTATCTTCTGAGCTACCTACTGTGTAAAATTTAGCCATGTTTTTTTATATTTATTGCTAGGAATTTCGCCGCCGTTAAATGTTTCGCGTTGACCTGTGGGATCCTTAATGCGTCAAGTGTTTCCAGTTAATTTAGATTTAAATAACATTAGTTGATAGGAAAAGTAATATACAAACTTGCAGATTATATTTTTCGGTTCGGTAACGTGGTGACATCTGTTGGCGAAAGTTGAATATCCATAAAATTGCTGTGCTATGAATTTTTCAAAACTACGAAAATATTAAATGCTTGAAATATCATCGACCAGTTGAATTTTAATATATTTCGGTATATTAACCGGACATTAATTCTCGTTCGAAACATTCGGTTTCGGGAAAATAAAGATTTATAATAATTATTACACTGAAAAGATTTTTAGCTGTGTTTGAATAGCGATTAAAATGCAAATTATATTAGAAATGCACCAATCTATACGAATATTTTTCAGTTTATTTTAAAACCTAAAGCTTTATGGGATAATTTAATTATATAATCCGACAGAACGTTTTCCTATCAAAAGCATCACAGAATATACTGTTTGCTCGTTTTTGTTTTCAATCCAGATATTATAAAATATGTAGCTTGATAAAACCTTCAGCGTGTAATTGAATTTCCTGCTACAGCTTCAGTTTTTAAAATAAATTGAAGAATATCCACAAATATTGGTCCGTTTCGACTGTTATTTTTACATATTCGGGTGTTTTAAATGTAATAATAATTTATATTATTTTAACCAGAAGAGTTCACAGAATAATTTAACGTTAAAACCAACCGAATAGTTATTACAGTTTTAGCAGAATACATCTTCAATGTTGAAAACATGTACATTTTTTTTTCAAAATCAAATTGCTTAAAAATTAGCGCTGTTGATAAAAAGAACTTACCGATCAGTGGTATATAACATTTGAGTCTGATAAGGGAGGTTCTGCATTATTAGGTTGTTTCACAAATAAATGTCAAAAAAAATGACAACTTTTTCAAACTAAATTTATAAAAGATGAAACACAAGTTTGCTTAAAAGAAAAATGTGCAAATGTTATAATTTGTCCTACAAAGCATAGTAAATTTTAAGATACTCAGAATAACAACGATGTTACTCTTCTACCATTTGATATGACAATTTGTTCTATGTAGAACTGTATGATACTAAAGAGTGTATTTCACCATTTGTTCAGCTTGTTTTTCGTTTTTCTGGTTACATATACTGTTATAGTACCAGCATTTAATTACACAGAAAGTATTCGTACCGTTATATTGAATTTATTATCAACGTTCTTAGATAATTACTATAAAATTACTATTTATGTTTCTACATAAATGCTATCCACAGAATCAATGCATTCCCAACATCCCCTGTCGTTTTTACCTTTATCACGAAACCTTTTAAATTAGTATCAAACGGATGCATTATACAACTGATCCTTTGCTAAACGACGAAATTAATATTCCTAATTTTCTGGTTAACCAGGCGTCGGCAACCTTTTTCGGCTGTGGGTCAAAATCAACTAAAGAAGACGGTTCGGGTCAATGGGTATTTTCATTTTGAAACAGTCCGTTAATAACTAATAAGATAAATTTTATTGAGAAAACTGTTACAATATGTTGAGAAGGTTTTACCGTTTGAGTAATATTTGAAAATTACTAGGGATTATTTAAAATAGGGGTATTTGATATCAGGGATTATTGGAGCTAGGGGGTAATTACGCTAGAAAATATTTACAATTAACAATAGGGACTATTTTCACTAGGGATTATTGACACCGCAGAAAATTGTACTAGAAGTTATTGACACTGGGGATTATTTATACTTGGGAAAATTGCACCAGGCAATATTGAAACTAGGGATTGTTGTCCTTATGTATAATAAGACTAGGGAATATAGACACCAGAGATAATTATACTAGGGAAAATCACAAACTGCAAAATTATACTAGGGGGGTGTCGACACTACAGACAATTGCACTAGGGAGTATTGACGCTTCGGATAACTACACTAGGGAATATTGATACTAGGGATAATTACACCAGAGTATATAGACGCTAGAGATTATTTACACCAGGGAAATTTGCACTAGGGAGTATTGCAACTAGGGATTATTCATCCAAGGTATAATAAGACTAGGGAATATAGACGCTAGGGTTAATTATGATAGGGAAAATTACAAACTGCAAAATTATACTAGGGATCATTAACACTACGGACAATTACACTAGGAAATATTGACGTTTCGGATAACTACACTAGGAATAATTACACCAGGGTATATAGACACTAGGGATTATTTACACCAGGGAAAACTGCACTAGGGATTATTCATCGAAGGTATAATAAGACTAGGGGATATAGACGCTAGGAACAACTACACTAGGAAATGTAGACGTCAGGGATTATTTACACTAGGGGAAATTTTATCCTGGAAAATTACACTATCTCAACGTGTTTGTTTTGTTTGTTTCATTTATGTTTTATAATTAATTTTTATATATTATACTTTATTTGCGGAACTCAAATGGGTCACTTGACGACCCGCGGGTCATAGGTTGCAGACGCCTGTCCTAAACGGTGGAGGTTGGGTCAATCTAGACCCAGATCAAGGAAAAATGCAATAATATTTCAACTGAAGTCAGATATACAAATTTTTAAGTAAAAAAAAGCTTCATAAGGTGGTAAATAGTATTCAAAATAATGCTCGAATTGGTGTCTCAGTGTTCCGCCAGCCAAGAATTAATACGATGGACATTTATTATAGAACAACTTAATAAAATTTCTGATTATAATCTATTTGTAATAATTAGCTGATGTAAGAGATTTCAAGATCTCTTTTTGTCACAAATTCATTGTAAAATGTACAAATTTTTGTTCATAACAATTTTCGTAACACACTTATAAGTAAATTTTACTAATGTTTTTTGTAACCGATGCGAACGTCTTTTTTTTCAGGAACCAGGTACGGATACGGAAGTGGCAGTGGATACCTGAGTGAACCAGAGCATCGATTGTACACGGAACGTGCTGCTACTTTTGACAATCGACGACGTCTACGAAACAAAGAGAATGACTTCTCCACGTCTACTATGCCGAGAAAGTAAGAAAAACCTTTCGAATTATAAAATGTCTAGCCTTAACTCTCTGCATTAGGAACATTTTTGAATATGATCGAATCTAGTCTACCTTTTCAGCAAACCTTACAAAAGCCAAATGCAATACTTTGGAAGCAAAGAATTACAACTGATTATTAATTTTTATTCCTTTCGTTAACTTTCTATATTTTAATATAAATAAAACTTGAATTTTCCATTTTAAAATACTCCGGTAAATTAAATATGTCCCCTCAGAGGAGACAATCGAGTGCAAAGGGTTAATTATTTTGCTGTTGGTTGAAATTTCAATTCCCTCTTCGAGTTATAAAGGGGTCTTCAGATCAATATACAGGGCGCTCAGAAACTTTAATTGGGTACGATATTCTTTTTCTTCGTTTTTATCCAACTTCTTTATTTTAGATTATTTTTAGATTATTCGTTATTTTAGATAGTATGTAGTTCTTACTGACACACCCTGTAAGTAAGAATACAAATGCATACATTACCGACTGGAAGTTTGGAATTACTGTGTAAACTAATAAGGGTCATTAACTTAAATATAACGCGTGATTAAAGAAAACTTACGTATCAAGTATCGTTTTGAAAAATATCTGGCACATATCTTTTGATGCGTAATCATTCGTGTCTATTGGGTGAAACGAAACTTCGGTAATCTATAATAGTTGTTACATCCGCCTGGTTTTATATTATCGAAAAAGTGACTAATTCTCATTTCAATGAATTTGTTACTCAAAGAAGGTACTTGAATTACCAGCACACTAACCTGTAATGATTTTACATTATTTGACAATTCGGTACTTTAAATTATCATTATAATATTAACTCTATTCAGAATCATTTCATTTCATTTAAATTTTGTTATATCGATTAAAAAATTGTTCAATACAAACGGATTTGTTACGTCGCATCAGTAATGAAATACTTTTCTCATTGTAGAAACGGCACACTAAAGTACACTCCGGATATTTATAAAAATCAACCTGGACGAATCGAGGATTACGAACCTGGACGATCGTCAATATCCGAAAAGGAAGCCAAGGAGGTATGAAAATTTATATTCTCGACAGAAACATTAATTCGTGTCCTGATAAACATCGTTCTTCATAAAAAATTTGTTGCAAAATTATTACTTGTAAAAATTTCGTAGTATTTATTGCAGTAAAAGCTTGCTCGAGTATTTAACAAGGAAGGATCACTAAAAGAGATGGTTAATTTAATTAAAAAGTGGTTGCTTTTTGAGCTTTAAATGCGGAAAATGTAAATGCGAATCTTTTGATGTTCCGCAGTTCATTTGAACATAAATTCAGCTTTCTTTACTTAAAATATTTGAATGAAATGCAGTGCTTTGTACACTTTTCGTAAAATTTGATTGTGGTTTTCATAAAACAAAAAAGAAAGAGAATTTTCTTTTATGAATCCTTTTGCATTTCCTTCTTCTCGACTATTTAACATCGAAAGAAATTGTTAAAACTTTTTATTATTCACTGAAAAGTTTCATTACATTTTTATATATTTCTTGGAATTATTATAAAGATGTTATATATAAAATCTTCCACGAAAAGAAAATCATTGCAGCATATGCATGGAATTTTATCAATTTGTTAAAGATATTCTCGCAATTAAAAATAACATCTTCATCGGAAGAAATCAAGAAATTATCGAACAATTACCAAATCTAGAATTCTTCAGTGTACCAAAAGCAAATCGAGAAATTGATTGACATAAAAGCGATCCATTTACTGTGTTCCTTCCTCGTTAATAAAAACGTCAGTTTCAATTTCGTACAGTTAATAATAATACAAGCACACGCGTCGTGCCGATCCGCGAATCTTGATTGAAGTGACGCTTGATGAATGCATATTAAATATTTGCCATCATATATATATATATATAGAATCACAAAACGAATGTACACTGTGAAAATTAGTAAAGAAATTCTCTGTGGCATAAAAAAGCGATCGATCCTGTATTTTTTTTACAATTTGTGGCTTCAAATTCAATTAGCTCTCAAAGATCTGTGACTCAAAATTAGCTGTCCTAGTTGACTGATACAGTTAACAAAAGTTAGGTATGGGTTAGGTGATCAGTGTAGAAGAAATACTCAGAAAGAGGAAGAAGGTTGTTCACTTTGGGATATTTTGATAGCATAACAGATACTAGTATGAATATAGGCCATTGAATTTAGACAAATTATCCTTAGTTACTCAGATTATCACTAAATACATAGAGGCAATCGTGTGTGCGCAACAATTAATTAATTACTACCTATGTATGAAGTATTTTAATTTTACCGATTGTAAATATTTATGTTAACCTTTTGACCACTTCAGATTGAATACAGTGATTCTTTTCCTTTTGGTGTTTAAACATTTTGTTATGCGTATTGGAACTTTTATTGTGAAAATGTTATGGAAGAACGATAGAACTTCGCAAACGAGAAAAAAGCTTATATCACTTTCTTCAAACGTAACTAACTTGCGCCTTTTTACTTTCTTACGAAAGCGAACATAGCGGTCAAAACAGTACATTTTGAAGTGTCGGTAAAACGCGATATTTAATGTCATCACAATTACCGCAAAAAGATTGGAAGTTAATTAGAGTTTAATAAGAAGATGTATTATTTTGGTATTAACACCAGAACTACCGACGTTCGATGTGCATTTATTTTCAAGTTGAAAATAAAGTAGAAAATAAATAAATAAATAAAGAATGAAACATATATTAGCATACACACCTTTGTCTTGCTAAAAATGGAAAAACATTTTAATAAAAGTACATTAATAAATTTTGTGATATAATTTAGGAAACCAGTCATTTTGACTGGTTCGATAGTTTTAGTGTTAAATTTGGTATAGTGATATTAACACGTTCGCCATTCGGTGTTACATACGTATGAGTCGTTCGCAGGTCAAATTGATTAATCCCTTGCATTACCATTTTCCCGACAGGTGCGTCAGTCAGAGCTAAATATTTATTACTTCAGCGGTAAAATAAATCAAGGAAATTGAATTGTTGCATATATCTCGTACTTGGGAAACATGAACTGTGTAAATTGTAATTAGAATTCAACTTAATATTCAATTGTGATCAAAATTTGAACGACAGAAGTCACATCTGAATTATAAGGTGACACGTTATTATCCGGGTTCCTCTGTTTCTAAAATTTCAACGCCAAGACGCTTAACTGATTTAAACAACATTATTTAAACAATTGAAAAAATACTTTGTTTTTCCGTTCAAATTTTCAAATGACACTCATCAATACATGTATTTAGCAAATTATAAGGTTCGAGCTAAATGAAGAGCTTTAAGAATATACCATACGAAAAGTTTGAACTTTGGAAATTTAAAATTTAGAAATTTGATATTTGGAAATTTTGGAAAATTGAAATTTAGCGATTTGAGATTTGAATGTTCGAAATTCGGAACTTTGGAAACTTAAAATTTAGAAATCTGATATTTGGAAATTTGAAATTTAGAAATTTGAGATTTAAAAGTTGGAAAGTTGGAAATTTAGAAATTTGAGATTTGGAAAGTTGAAAATTTGAGATTTGAAAGTTCGACATTTGGAAATTTGGAAATTTAGAAGTTTCAGATTTGGAAATTTGGAAATTTAAAATTTAGAAGTTTGGAAAATTGAGATTTGAAAGTTTGAAATTTAGAACTTAGAAAGCTTAAAATTTAGAAATTTGATATTTGGAAATGTCCAAACGAAAAGTACACTGTCAGTCCCCAGGGACCGACGTTGCGCTCAACGCGTTAAGCATGACGTATTAAAAATCAAATGTCCGATATCCAATCGTTCATGTTTCGTAAATGAAGGCTAAAATTTGTAAAATAGTGGGAGATTTTTCGATTCTTTTGATCACAGAGAATTTCTAGCACAATTTTGATGAAGTACATCTTTTTTGAAACGCCCTGTGTATCGAGTCACAGTATCAGTACGTACTATACGTAAAAGCTTCCTGGAACAGTGTGTCTCGAACATGATCGTTTGAAATGGCTTTGCTTTCTAGCCGACTTCTGTCACACGGACGAGAAGGAAGGTAACAATTTAATCGAACGGCTGAGATCAATTAACGAAGCAACGTTTGGTTTTCTTATTTTGTTCGAAGCTTGTTTTATACTCTCGAATCGTCGTGCGAAACGTGTCTCGTTTTTTTCTTCTTTTGCGTTCCTTTCGACGGTAACTGTGTGTATTTCGATATTCCGATGTGTCGAGCACACGAGAATTACGTTCACGCTTTCAGTATTCCATCGTGCTCGTTGTTTTTGAGTTAGCTTTCAGTAGTGCTGCTTTCAGTGATCGAACGTTGATCTGCTTTTCATCTAAAAGTATGTTTCTTCGTCCGAAATACGGCAGGACGATTTGGCGTAATTTATAATTGATAAATGATCAGAAATGTGGGACTGACTGTCGAAAATATTTATATTTAATACAGTATACTGCTGTTACATGATTTTGTTAGTAATATTTCGGTTTGATTGATATATCTTTTATTTTTTTATTTTTCTGATATTCTGAGATAATTTTTCATTGAAGTCAGTAATTTTTTATTTAAGATTACTTAAAAGTGAAATTTGTTACAAATTAAATATAGTTTACAACCTTTTTTTTTAATAAAAGTTAAAGGAAATGTAGCGGAGCATATAAAAATTCAAAATACTGAAAGTATTAAAAACATATTAATAATACGAGTATTGAAGATATATGTATGTTTCCGTATTTTAGATGAAAAGCAGTCATGGAACATATCATTCAGTTCCTTCTTTTCTTTTGTTCTTATTTTAATACCATATTAACCTCACATTATTAGTGCATAGATTAACGCTGAATTTAATTCTGTGTTTCTAGTGGTGGGACGAGGTCATGGACATATTCGATGGGGTACGCCATTTTTATACTTAATCATAGTTAAATAAGTACCATTTCCACTTTTCCTTCGCTATACTTCTTTTCTGACTACTTTCCGATCACTCTCACTTCTTTTGTAAGCATTTCTATCATCAACCTTCCAATCATTCATTCAAATTCGCAGTATTATTAATTATAATTTTCATTTTCCAAATTTTCAAACATTGTTGGAAAGTTAAGATTACTTTTCCATTATCATTACTAGTTTTACTAATTTAATACATTCATGTTCTGTTCTTCAATCATCGAATAGTTCGTATTCTGATATACAGGAAACACCGTAAATCGTGGTGAAATAAAAATAAAATATATCATATAATTTCTTATTTCAATCTAAAGTGAAGATGCATTGGATTGTTAACATAAGTTCATGGCGTTCTTTCTTCAACTTCTTCGAATTCTCAAATATTATTAATTTCTATGTTTTTTGTTACAAATCATTGTTCCATGTTTACAAATTATATTATATTATTACCTAATATTATAATAATATATTGAGTATGTTATATCGACAGTGGACCAGTGCAAAATTTACCAGGACATTCGATTTTACTAAAAACTGTACTGTACATTCTTTTGAAAGCAAGATCATTTTGAGTGAATATTTTTCAAAATTCATTCTCTTGACATGGAACTCCTACATAAGAAAAATAATATCTTATTTTATTTTTGTCACTATTTCTGATACATCCTGTATATTTGAAAACGTTTCATTTGAATAGTGCATTCTTATTCGTCACTAAATAAAAAATGTATGAATTGAATGAATACATTCAAAGTATAATACTTCGAGGTTTGTTTTCTCATTTGAAAGTAAAAACTGAGTCAATAAAGCCATTTTCACGAAAAATAACAATTCCTTTACGTGCTAACATCTTCAGGTTTTATATTAACTTCTCTGGTATTTTCTATATAAATATTGGGATTATTTTTTCTACATCTGGTTACCCAGCAAATTGGAAATGAATGCTTTAACAATGCAATCGATATGTGTATGGTTTCTTTCTAACTAAGTGCTATTGTAACTTCTACTTTTCCAACTCCTTAATTACATAATGCAACACAATAACCGCAAGGAGTTAATTATTTACAAAAATTGAACAGATACTGAACAAATTTTACTGTTTGAAGCCTTGTGTCTTAACAGCTTCTGCCAGTATAATTTGTGTACGTTATTACATTGAACTACTATACTTCCAATAATTTACGTAATATGCTGAGTACGTGTACGTTTCTACTAACTGTTCTTTATTACTTTCGAACTTACATGTTTATTGATTGTATATTCGAATTATTGAATGTTTTATTGGCTCAATTCTGTTCTCCTTTCCCTACATCTTTTCTTTCTCGTCATAGAATATTCTCCAATCCTAACAAAATGATTAACAGCTCCAAAAATATTAAATTGTATCGTATCGAATTACTGATTTCAAAATGTAGGAAAATGAAAGTATCACAAAATAGCGCTTATGTCATATCAATTTAAAGCTTAAGGTTTGATGAAAATAACTGTAGCTTTGATCAGAAGAATTAGCTACTGTTATTGCTGCAACTTTTTACGAAAACAAATTTTTTGGTCATTTTATAATATTCATTATTCTTTGTTGAAGAAACGAATTAAAAAAAAAGAATTTCTTACGCCCTTATGAAATTTGAATTGGTATTTTATTTATAACTTTTTAACAGGACGACTCATTTGTAGTTTCACGTTCACTTATTTCTCAAACTATACTTTTTTTCATAAACAGTTCTTTTTTCAAACGAACTATAGTTTGGACGCGCTCAACGTGTTAAATCGTGTCTGGCTTTGTGCGTTTGGAAATCAGTTGTTCGACACGATACAAGCTAATAGCTTCCAGATACCTAGCATCCGGTATATGCACCTGGTTAACCATGCATGTCTACCCAAATTTTTCCAAAAGATCGCACCATATGGTCCCCTATCGAAATACTCGAGCAACGTATACGTCTGTGATCGATGCCTCTTTGTGTGCGCGCGCGTGTGTGTGTATCTTTGCTGTTTGCGTATCGCGTCCGTTACATCCTTGATGGTCCTGGTCCTGACGACAACCTCGACGACGCTAACAACGTTTGACAACAACGAGGACAGTGGTTGAACGAGAATGGGCATCCTCAGGGTACGATGATGGAGGAGCTTCTGGACGCTCGGCTGAGTCATCAAGCTCTGAGTCTCTCCTACCGACCGGAGAGCAGTCACAACGTAAGGGTACCAGCGGTTAGCAGCTCGAAAACCCTCGAGATCGTGGCGAAATCTCGTCCAATCGTGGAGGATAGCTCGCGTAGTCTCTGTATCCGCGATACTAAAACGCAAAGGACGGGTCTGATGCAGTGGTCGGGCACGAATCTGCTCGATCCGAAAGATGGGATCGTGCGACCTCTCGAGCGGGCTGTCGACTGCGATTGGCACGCTGGCATGTTGGAAGGAAGATCCAAGAGCTTCATACTGCCGGATCGTTGCTTTCATCGATCTAGCTCGCCAAATGGCGACAGATCGACCGCTATCAGATCGACGCTCCTACAGGCTACCAGCGACGAGCATCGTCATCGACACCATAATCATCATCATCATCATTATCATCATCATCATCAACAACGCGTCTCGCCTACTTCTTCTTCTTCCACGTCTTCTTCTATTTCCAGCAGCAATCACATTATCCTAGCGTCGCCGTCGTCGACGACACCTTCACGGGTTAGAGACTGCTCTATCGTCGACAAGTAGAATGCACGATTGACGTATTAAGTATCGTATTCCTCAGACTTTTACAGTTTGTTCACTCAGAGTGGCTGTTAGAAGTTTTTAGATATACCGGGTGAGTCGCCTAAGGCAACCCACCTGAATAACTTCTACATTCTTTGAGATAGGAAGAAATGTTTCAGACAAAAGTTGTTTGGTTTCGAGGGCCCCATTACATGGTCTACATAATTTTTCTTCAGGTAAAGGTGCTTACGAGATTTGAAGATCAACTTAATTTTTTTTTAAATGGAACTTCATATTTTTGAACTCGTATGATTGTAGTCCTTCTCGAGACAATTTCTTCCTATCGCGAAGAATGTGGAAGTTATTCAGGTGACTTGTCTTAGGCGACTCACCCTGTATACCGTATCCTGAATGATGAATGTTCAGAGATTTCGATAATATTGGATTGTTCTGATATATCACGCTATTTTAAGGTAACCGTACTTTAGTATCAGCGTATTTATATATTCATTATGAAAATGCCTATAAGCTGACAAAATGTTGGGATATGGTTTACATCTAGCAACCTCTCACAGTAATAACTCTGACGTATTAAAGTGTATTATCCCTTTCGCTGCGAATTCAGTTTTTAATACTTTAGAAATAATTTGTTTATCATTGTGGAAATTCATGAAAAACGGGAATCATGATATTTTGGAATTTGAAGTTAGAGTGCCTTATATTTTTCTTTCTCCGCGTTCTTGGTATTAGATTTTTAGGGTCTCCAATTAAATTATGTTTTTCTGTTGTACGTAAATTGTTATTGGATGATTAGTCGATAACTCTGTTCCAAATCAGCTAGTTTGATAACGCTTTGAAATAAGATTCTCCAAGATCGATGCCTTCAATTGTTATTTTATGATTTTAGAGGTGTTCATTGTCTTGTTCTTATCTCCGACAGAAAAGTATCTATAAGTCTGACATTAGTAAAATTCTTCCAACATGGTATTAATTTTTTAAGTTAATTGTCAATTTGTTGGATATCAAGAATTTCATTTAATACAAGCTAATAATTTTATCTTCGCTTAATACGTGACTTTCTTTCTTGTACTACTGACTAGTGTATTGAATTAATGGATAAATTCTCTGAGTCTTTATTGACTGTGTCTAGAATAAGATATCTAAGTTGCAGTCAACAATACTTAATAAGAGGAATCATGTGGAAATTTCATAAGTTCTGTAAGAAATCCTTCTTATTATAGCTTTTGGTAGAATCGCAACCGTTCTTCGCGTTATATATTATTTATAACACTGTCGCACGAAAATATATTAAATTTATTTCGTACGTCAGCCGTAATCAAGAAGTAGTGATTATTCTTTTATATCACTTTGTACCAACACACTCCATCAACGACACAATACCATAGACGTTGCTTTTTTACGATTTCAGAAGCCTAACTGATTACGTGCCAGGTTTACTCTTTTATTTCTTCTTTAGAATAAAATAAAGGTTATAATATAATATAACAAGATTTTTGTATTATGTTTATGTACTCAATCGAATTTTCTCTTTTCACGATAGTGTTTTGCCATTTCAGGTTTTCGATTCTAGTTGACATATGTATGTACAAGTTGTACGGCAGCGAAAGGGTTAACAACGATCGACGTATTGAACTAAATGCTATAAAATTGACGTATTAAACACGAAACGTAGACAGTTCTTAATTAGTCTTTAAAGTCTTATGCCATTTGAAATAAGTATATTGTGCTAAAAGTAACGTTGTGCTGTTTCTAAAGTTAATCCTGTGTCTTATGAAATTGAATAATGCTTGTGATGTAGTAGAATGTAATCCGTATTATACTAGTATTTACACCTTAATTACTAAATGATTCATTTCTGAAGATTTTCATCTGTCATAATGTTTCTCACAAAAATAGTAAGTTTGTGGAATCAGATTATACAGGATATATTAGCCAACTCGATCATCATGAACAATTACTAAACGTTACACTTTATAAAAATTTCAATGCATTAAATTTAAGCTTTTCTAGCACAAATTAGACAAAATTTTTGTTTGATAATTCTGGCAAAACCAGATCTTGTGAATTCCTAATTTTTAGTATATTTAAAAGAAATGTTGTCATATAGCATCATTGGGCTGGAAAGGGTTAAAGGGTTTGTAAGTGAAGGCATTTTATAGATTTGAAGGTTAACTTAATTTTTTTTTTTAATAGACTAATCTATCTTCTTAAAACATAAATCAACAGAATATTAAATTATAAATAAAAATATCTTCATTATTCATATACCCTCAACTTAATACTTAACGAGATATTGGGTTGTAATATATGTTCGTAGCATTTTTTCTTTATTTTCAAAATAAAATTGTTTTTATTTGCATCACTAGATAAATACTTCCTTCCAATGTAAATGTTGCAATATTTTTAATCAAAATGATGAATTTTTGAATTACAAGGAATGGGATTCTAAGTTACTTGTTTGCTACAAACTTATATCACAACCTACCTATTAAAAAATATTTCGTTAGTATCTTGTTGGTTATTAACCCTTTGCACTCGAAGCATTTTTGGACGTAATCGGGGATAATCTAATTTTCCAACTACGCTTCCAGAAACCAAATGCACTATGTTCAAAATCTGTTTATTTTTATTTACTTCGATATTTTAAATATCGCATTTTAGAATACTCTGATAAATTAAATATGACGTCTCAGAGGCGCCACTCGTGTGCAAAGGGTTAAGTTTAGGATATATGTACGTGTGTGATGGTCAATACACATTTATTCAGAATTGATTACTCCATCGATTTACAACATAAAACGTATAAAACAAACAGTAATCTTGTATAACACGGCACCCGATATATTAAAATCTTCATAAAGTATATAGTTTAGTAATAATTATTCGAGGCGATCATGTTAGTTGAAATACCCTATATATAAACTGAACTTCTACCTTTTGTAAACACAATAGTGATTGATGGAAAGTTCAAAGCCTCTCCCGAAGTTAAAATTAATAAATGGAAATTTTTGAAAAATAGCAGTGTCTCGTATCACAGCCATTATCATAAATGTTTTTATTTCATTTCCAAAAGCACAGGCAATAAAAAGAATCAGATTTCTTAAAAACAATCGAATAAATTTATAAAAGATAACACTGTATCGTTGTAATTAATGTGTTAAATTATAATTCCAACTTTGTATATAATCTAGACAATTCAGGATTTACAAAGATAAAAATAAAATATCATAAGACAGAGGATTAACATAATTTCTTCTCTTCTTACTTCCATTGTTGTTGCATTGTCAATTGTATCGATGTATTTGTATATTCTGTCTTTCTTCTCTGTCTCTTCTCTGTGTCAGCTGATTTTCTCATCTGCTAATTGATTGTCCATCATTGTTGTTCATTTGTACTTAACACTGGCTAAATGTCGCATGTGTCGTGTAACTCCTGTTTCATGTTTTATAAACACACTGTTAATTTTTGCATAAATCTCAAAATAATGTTGATGGAAAATGTAAAACTATTCTGTACAAGTTCGACTGAAATTTTTTGTATGATGCAAACACGAGAAGCATGATGTACATTTTAAAAATTATACAGGGACCTTTTTTTAATTAAATAATGACAATTAATTTTTCAACTTTCAGCCTTTCGATCAACGTAGCAGTCGTTCAACGAAACCTTATATGTCACAGTAAGTGGATCTAAAATTTGTTTAAAAAATAGTTTTATATTGTTAATAGTTCTAATCGTAAGTACGGAGGAAACGAATAAACAATCAACTCTTGGACGGCGGATATTCAACAATCTTTTCTCCAATTAATTGTGTTTGTAATTACTACCAGCATTATTATTAATTATTAATAATTCATTCATTTCTTTTAGGATTACATTATATAGAAAATATATGTATTGTCCAAAGTTTCCGAAGGTTGACTTGAAAGCCTCTGACCATATTAAACGTCACCACTTGAAAATTTTATAGAAAAATAAACTTTTGCCATTAAATACATATTTGGTTAATGAGAAAATAGTATTTCAGAAACAAAACTTCTTTTTATTCCCCCCTTTGGCATATTTCGTATGCACTCGAAGGATTCATTATGAATCCGATGATAAATAATTTTGTTTATTAACACTATATCTATCGACGTTCAATGTACACACTTGCATTATAAATTGAAAATAAAATAGAAAATGAAACACAAACTGGTATCTATAATAATTCTGTCTCTCGTTGAAAATCAATCTATGTTTCGACAAAAACACCTTAATAATCCTGTAATGTAAAATAAGAAATCTGAAACAAGTGATTTTGACCCTTTTGATAGTTCTAATGTTAAAACTCTCCTATTTGCAACATATTTTTTTAAAATTTCTCGTTCCAGTAATTCTCAAATATTCTTAATAGGATTAAGGTCAGGGCAATTTTCTGGTCAATCAAAAAAAGGAAATATTTTGTCTCGGAGAAATTTTTCACGGTGTTCCATCTTGCATGAAAATCTTTGCTTCGGGTATTGATTCAGTTTTGTTTAATGTAGACGAATTGTGTAGTAATTAAATTATTCAACAATTTTGAGACTACTTTATGTTACTAATATTCATTATTGTATTGTTTACAGTGCCCTAAAAGAATCCGGCTACGAAAGCGATTCCACCCTGGTTTTCCGTCGCAAGGAAGACATCAGCCCATTGAGTCAGTTAGAGCAGCGATTGGCTTACAAAACCGTCCAAAGCGGAGGTGACGTACCCCTTCATGGACTCCGTAAACCAGCCCCTGAACGACCGAAGGGTGAGTCTCCGAAAATTGTTAAAAGCTACTTTTTTTTTTATTTCTTTAAAATATTTCAATATATAATTTGCATTTTCACTATCGTTTGACGTATCCAAGCAGGCATGTTAATTTTATTATTCGCCGTTTGTCTAATCATTAATGATAGCCTGTGTTTTACTAAATCTTCTGCATGGTCGTGTCTGATTTATTTCAACTTCGATCGAGAAAAAATACACCCTGTGTCTGCAAGCATGAAATTCTTACTTCTTATAAATTAAACATCTCTATGACAATATCGTGAGTGGTCTTGGAATTATTATTACGATTCTTTTTTAATCATTTATTATAGCTGAGCTTTATTTATCCGAACGTATCAGAGAATAAAATACATAGTATTGACTTAGTTTCTTGAAATTTGTATTAGACTGCAAATTTTTGCATTCGTGTCGAATTCTGGAGTTTATCGATGGGCTAGCGACTTGATTTGCACTCTTCTAGTTGATTTCCTAAAGCTTCCTGCCAGCTGATTGAAACCTGATGAATGATTTAGGTAAGAAATGGTCATTCGAAGCCAGACTTGGTTTAACCATTCCTGTCAAGTAAATTATGGACTAATAATAAAAGTCGCGAAAAGTCCAGTTTCCGTTTAGATAAAAATTTGTAAGCTCATAAAACAGCCGAATTGCAGTTACCCAAATTTAACGGTTGTAAAAAATGCAATGTTTACGTTCACTGTTGAGGAAATTATATACAAATGTATAATTTTTATAATATTATCCAGTTTGTAATAAAATCATTTCTCAACTGAAAAAATATACAAAAAATTCATATATTTAAGGGTTGGATAACTATATCAGATTTTTCCATCTAAATACAGAATTTACCCATAATACAGTCACAGATGTGTTCTAACAAAGATAGTTCTAATAACAAAAGTTCAACAGTAGGTTTGGTTAAATTTCATTCGGATAAGTGGAGCTCTGCTGTATCGTAACAGTTATTTTAATCACCGGTTGTTAGGTGTTATATCACTGATAAGGCAAGAAACATTTTTCTTTCATCGCTTGTTCGAAAAATCATTTTAATATAAGAATCACTTGATCAGATCAATCGTTACCAAAACGGTACAATCGTTTTCTTACAATTAGAAGGCTAGGATAGTTTGAATTTCACGGCTTTTCAATAATATGCATCGAGTGAAAAGTACAAAGCATGACTCATAATCACGTTTCTGTAGTTGTGCTAGCCAACGTTCAGCTTGAACGCAGTATTTCATACGAATACAGTATTGCCTCTTTAAATGACTACCTCTCGTATTGGATTTTTTTTCTTTTTTTCACTAACATCCGGAAATTTCCATAAAATTTCAACATAGAAATCCACGCTGCGAAAGATTCTTATCACAAGAAAATTAATTTTTCCCGTAGCTAATTAAATTTGATAAAAATATGAGTTATAAAATATTAGAAGAGTGATTTAAAATTCTTAACCAGTACTATAAAAGTACCAATAAAAAGTACGATCTCAGTGTCGTCATTACAGATTTCATTATACCCGAAGAATTTCGTGTCATTGAAATAACTGCTATGTTTCTTAATAGTGTACCCATTTGATTAAAATTTACGCCACTTACAGAGGTAATACTGTATTCTCTTTTTCTCGTTTGTTTATCTCTTAAACTACACAACGCACCGCTCCTCGGCATCTGTCGATATCGGTACGCGATTCAATTTTTTATCTCGCAATACGATGCACCAGCAGTATCACTGAGAGAAGACTTTCCGATCTTCACGCTGTTCCGGATTTCAAACCAAACAAAAGGCGGTATCACCAGCTTCAAACGAGATTTTTCTCGAAACTTTTTGGTGACAGGGTTCCACGGCACGCAATTCTTCTTCGTGAACACGCGACCAACAAACGATGCGAAAAACTTTGTCCACAGACGACTCGGGTGTCGAGTACTTTCCGATTTCGCCCACTTTGACGCGGATTCGTGTGCACCGGAAAACCGCTTCTTCGGCGACGCACGTGTCCCCGCGATACAAACAATCGTCGGCCAACCAGAATTCAAAGATCAAGAAAATGAACTGTCAGTCCACTGTCACAAATTCCTCCAGAGACTTGGTAGATTTTCGGAACAGAACATTATCGAATGTAGTTTCGAGACCGCCGTCGCCACCTCGAAGACAGTCTTCAAGAAACAGCAAGACTCTGAAATTGTACGCCAGAATGCAAAGCACGGATGTCACGCAGTCTTTAAAATCCAGACACAAGCAGTGTTTCAGCGCTGATGCGTCCAGTCATGGATCACACAGAGAACGACTGTGCAGTAATCTAGATAGGTACAGGAGAAGTCGGGAAAATTTTCAGAATTTCGATAACACGGTTTCCTGTAGATCGAACAGGAAAAAGTTCGAGTCTTGTCCGACGCAAAATTTATTCGAGACAGGTACAGAGAGGAAAACTAGAACGATAAGCAAAGAACGTTTGTTGGATGATAAAACGCTTCAGTATTCCAAGACGATCTCCAAACACGTACAAAAGTCGCAAAATGGCAACACAATTTGTCCTTCTGTGTCCTGTTTGAGAAAGGATGGCATGAAAACACGATTGACAAGAAAGGAACAGGAACTATCGTTGAAGAGACTCACCAAGTCGTCTGCTGAGTTACGTTTAGAGAAGTGCAAAGATAAAAATGACAGAAACGTCGGAACGAAAATTTGTCCTACTCAGAGTGTTGTTAAACATTCAGCCAATGTGTATTCTTCGAGTTTAAATAACGGAAGACAAAAAAGTCTGGATAAAGGCTTAAAGACCACAAAACCTTCTTCTCTGAAGTCTTCCGTAGCCGCTTCTGCTTCCAAAATTGTATTGACTGACGTTAAAAGACCAAGAACGATAGTCAAGCAACCGGATAAAATGGCCAAAGAACGTATACGTTCGCCAATATCGTCGAGTAAAGCAATCACCTCCGAGAAACCCAGAGAAAAGCCCCAAACCATCGTCAGATCATCCGTACAGAAACTTCAAACGATACAGGTGAATCCTGATTCAAAGAAAAAAAAAGTGGACGTTAAAAGGAAGTTAAAGACAAATTTAGGTACTGAAACGTGCAAAAAGAATGACACTGAAAACAAAGAATCAAACGTTACAGGGAAAACCGTAGGAGAAATTAAGAAACACCAAGATGCGACGCGTACAGATACTTTTTTCCAAAATCTCTTTCTAAGATCTATATCTTCTGCTGTCTCTAGTGAGAACGTTCCTTCAAGAAGATCTATCGTTTGCGAACGGGCGAGAATATATCAAGAAAACATCAAGGAGAGCAGCAAATCAGAGCCGTCTCTGAAATCTCTCAGCATTTACTTAGCTTATAAACGTCCAGTTTCAAATTCGAAGTTCAAAACCTGGGAACAAGAGAGCGTACCTTCCAGCAGGAGCTCGAGTCCTTACGGTGTCAGTTGGCCTGGCAGAAATGTCTTCCAAAAAGTCCGAAAATTCGATAGTCTTCTGGGTATAGAAGATCTCGAACCAGAATTAACGAAGCAGCGTGTGAAAGAAAGAAGTTTGAGCGAGCCACCGTTGAAAACTCTGTCGGAATGTTCGGACTCGAAGCGTTCTTCTCGAACGTCGTCGCCGTCTCCGGTAAAATCACCAGCCTGCAGGTTGATACGAAGCTTGAAGCAGGACAGATCAGACGTTCACAGTCCCATCACGAAGAAAGTTAGAGCCAGAAGCGCGAGCGAAGTCGATGGATTGCAGGGATCGAGATTCGGGTCCAGTTCATCTTTCACCAGAAGCACGGATTCTCTTTGCGTGTCGCCGGTCGATCGTGATGAGTATCGTCGATATGTGGTAGAAATGTTGCACGACAGAAGGAAATCAACGAGGTACAAGGAGCTGCACGATTTCTATTCTAGCTTGGAAAGATTGGGGCAACTGGAGAGAACGTTTTCGTCCTGTGATTTGAGACCCAGACTCAGAAATGAAGAGATTATTGACTACGATCGTTGGAAACAAGTCAGATCTCAGGAAAGGGTTCAAGCAGAGTTTAACGCGCTTTACGGGAAGCTGAAAGCTATACAAAAGGACAAGGACCTATTATTCAGTACGAAGGATACGAACAAGTTCAAATGGAACGGTGATTGTAGTTTAAGGTGCAAGGAACGCTCGGTGGAAAATATTATTCAACAGTTCAAGAAGATACAGACTGAATCTTCTAAGAAGACAGAGATTTCCTCGAGGAAGGACACTTACAAACCGTTATGGCGGGGTACGTCGGTGATCAACATGGCAAACACGATGCAGCAAAGGGAAACGAGCGATCAGAACGAGAGAATTTTTGATAATTTGGATCAACCGTCGTTGCAGAGAAGTCTTGGGGGAAGCAAAAAATTCTGGAGTAGTTTATCGATAGAACAGGTGGCCACTTTGAAGAAGCAGTTGAATGAAATCTATGGTAGCGAGAATTTACAAAAGGCTGAAGTTGAACCAGAAAAAATATCAGCTTCCCATAAGGGTGATTCTCTGTCACGTTACGAAATTGTAGTTCCTCCTCAAACAGAATCAACGAGTGGAGCACAAGATGATGGAAAAGGTCTTCACGTACGATGTCACTCAATGATCACCCCAGACATCAGTTCGGTTCATCAGAAATCGCCTTCTAATCATCCAGAGTTAACATTGAAGAGAAGCGACTCTATTAGTCGAGGAAAGAGCCTGGAAAGGTCCGAGTCCGCCCCGATTCCTCCTTCAATGAGTGAACTGGAAAAGAAGAGGCTTTCTGTCACGCTAGGGAAAGAGGTTCTAGATAGAATTTCGCAAAGAAGTTTGTCAGTACCACGAGAAACTCGAGGTAGCATAGCTGCAGCTCTGGCAGCTAAAAAGATTCCAAAACCATGTGTTAATTTATCGAATACTATGGGTACGTCAGCTGCAGAATCATCGAAGATCAAAGAAAAGAACGATTATCTAGTAATCTTGACTCCCAATAACAAAACTCCAGTCGATAGAGAGCGAACGGAAAACGTGTTACTAGAGTGGTCAAAGAAATCACCACTTTTGGCGATAACGCTTCCCGAGGATGAGACACGAGCTAAAACTGTGCCCGCTAATTCAGGAAGCGAACGAGACAGCACAACGGGAAGCTCAGAAACGTCCGTGAAGACGGTCATTCAGCGTGATGTCGAGGATGTCCCACAAAAGAATGTCGGCAAAACGAAAGTTAACTTGGATTGCAAAAGGAAAGGAAGACTATCTTCTTCGCAGAGTTTCGCCGATTTGCGAGAGTTATTCGGCGAAACAGAATCGGCTAGGTACGCGACTCTGCCCCTGTCAGGTTGCAGGACACGCTCGATCTCTCCCAGAGAAGCGTCCCTCCGCTCTTGCTCACGGGACCGTGAACATGACAGGCCTCGCAGTGTCAGTCCGTGTCGCGCAACGACTCGATCCAATTCGTCGTGCAGTCTGGAAAGCGTCTATCTGCGCGGATCCTCGCCAGACCCCGAGAAATACTGGCGTGCCTACTTGAAACTCGTTAGGAATGGCACCGTCAAACGATTGAGGGCTAGATTCGAGAGTGCGGAGGACTTGTGCGGTGGGGGCAGGGCCAAGCTGGTGCCAGAACCAAAGAAATTTCGAAGCGATCCTGAGCTTACGCGCAGTCTATTGAAAAAAGTGGAACAGAGCAAAGTAAAAGCTCACGAGTTTGCGGATGTAGCCTGGCTGAGACGAAAGTATGAGCCCAGAAGAGGAAGGGCTCGTCGAAGAGGCGAGTCACCACCTATCCCACGTGTTCCCCTCCGACGAGAAGACTTATCCATGCCACACATCGATGTTATCAGCAAAACTGCCGAACTGAAGGACTCAACAACTTCTGTCGTCACTAATGCTGTGGCCAGAAAGGCGGAGACCAAAGAACTGGAGGCGCAGAGGCCTGTTTGTCGTTTGAGAAAGAAGTTTGAAACTTTCGGTATGCGGAAGACTTCGATCCTGGGCGAAATGTTCACCTCGTCGCCTGATGTGCGTGAACTACGTGACATAGCCCCCTATTTGGCAGGTCGCTGGGTTGCTCATAGATACCCCAGTCGAAGGGACAACATGCGGTCTCTGTCTTCGCCACCGGATCTCGCTGGTCGCCAAGTTCCCTCGAAAAGTGACCCAGTTTCGAGTTCCAAGAACGTGCAGCTCAGAGATGGGTGTAAAGTAACTGGGAAATTGCGTGCTTCTTCGAGAAACTCGTCGTCTATTTTGAAGCAGTCAGATGACATCACGAGCCAACAGTTCGATCCTGATAAACACAGACCGAGGTTCAGGTATCAACCTCCACCACCTCCGTCGCTGTCTTCGACGACTACACGACGAAAAAACACTAGTTGGTGGTCACCAATTCCTATTTACACTGCTCGACCTACCGTCACTTTTGAAGGTCTGAATTTTGATAAGTGTTAAAGAAACCTCATACCAGTTTCCAGCACTCGGTTGACTAGAAGTTAACTGTTTAGAGGGGAAGTCGCCATCTTGAGTTCTAAAGTATTAGGAATTATTTTTTGATGGAGTTAAATTATTGTAGGGTGGTACAGGATTTTGTAAATTTTGAGAAATCTTGCGTGTAGTCATTTATTGAAGAAATAATGGAAAAGTTGTAAAGAAAGGGATTGGAATAAAAAAAATATTTAAAATTGACTGTAATTCCTTTTATAATGTTAAATGTAGACTTCTTTCTTTAAAAGAAGTTTCTAAATAAAAGGTAGGCAAAATCGTGGATTTCTCGATCAATACAATTCGTTGAATGTTTTTAAAATAATTGAATACTTTAAAGCGACTTAAAGAAATTCTTGATGAAGAATTAAATCAAATTCATCTAATTCCTATTTAAAACCTGCATAAATTCATTTTGAAAAGAATTAAAAGTGTTTTGCTTATTGTAGTAGAAAGTTGCCCAAAAACAGAATCAATTTTTTCAAGTAATGCAACAGGAGAAAAAATTGTATTTATAAACACTACTAAATAGTACATTTACAGGAATTGTACGCTATCGTAATTAATAAATCTAATTACAAGAAACGTATTTCTATACGGTAAATTTTTTCACTATTTTGTTCATTCTCTATATCTCTTTGAGTGCCCGTTAGTTTATAAAAATAACATCAGAATATTTACTAAAAAATAAAATTGAATGCAGTACATTTGCATATATTAAATATTCAATCTATTCTCTTCTTTATTTATTCAATTACTTTTTTTAGAAATAAAGTTAGAGGATCTGATATTAATTTGCTTTTTATCAATTTTTTGTTTTTGAAACAACTCAATTTTCTATAATATCCATTAGATCTCTTCCAAAAAAATGGAAAGCTGATTAATTTTCTTCTAAATTTAAAATTGTACAAAACTTACACAGTCATTCTTTGAAAACATTGTAAAGCGGTTAACAAATATTTTCTAAAAAAAGATGGCGATTTCCTATAAAGTATTGTTCATATATTCCAAGAAATAATTATTCTTAATGTTTGCATAAAGACAGAAAAGCAAGTTTATTTTTTACAACCCGAATACTCTGTTCTTCCAAGTTTTCGTTGTAAATCATTAGAACGTTTCTCAAAATACAAATCTCACCATCCGTTAATTTGTTTCATTCTTTTTTTTTTTATCGCAAAGTGATACCAAGTATCGATCGATGCCAAGCAACAGTGCGTTCAAATAAATGTAAAAGTTCATCGAATATTCGCAGTGATCCTTCGTGCTAAGTGATTTTCGATGTTTGCTAATTATAGCACGGCTAATTATTATTTTCATTTTTTTTTTTTCGGCTCGGCCAATAGAATACTCGAACGCACCCCCGCCACCATCAAAATCTCAACACTACCGAGACGACGGCCAAGGTAACGCTACAAGCTAATCATTTTTGTTAATCTTTTTTTTTTTTTTTTTTTTTTAATTGTAATTCATTTTCATTTAGTGTTATGATGTAGGTTCTTTAATCGTTTGAGTGACACGAATCTTGTACCTAAACTTATATAATGAAAATAAAATAAAATAAAAAATAGTAAAATCGTAACTGATAGTAATAGGCAAACAGTTATTTTGATATTGGCTAATGATAAAAGTAAAAGAATGATATTCAAGAAATTGGTCATAACTCTCTATCAGAAAATGGAATTCAAGAATATAATACCTGTTTTTATAGTAGAAAATTATTGTATTAATAAAATGAAAAATTTGCTCTTTTATGTATTAAAGTTCGATCGAGTAATCTTATTTCGTGAATTAATATTGCTTCACAATTGTAGTAATATGGTTGTCGTGATACGTATTTTACGATACAAACACTGCTAAATTTCATTTATTGTTAGCTTGCAAAGGTAAAAATGCAGCAATCGAAATAATCTTTTTACACTACAATATTACTGATAACAAAATATTCTATTATTTCGACGTGTTTTGGAGCTTATTCTGTCAAATTTGATAAACGATCACATCAACTCGTTTTCAATCATTATAATTTTGTATAAACTGTAACATTACCATAAAATTGTTGTATGAAAATTCGTATAATCTAATTTCCTACATGAAAATAAATTAACCCTATCACTCCAACGATTAAAGTTCATAGCAACCTGTTAACTAGGAAAAATGAATTAAAAACAAATAATTTATGTTACACGTGTCGAAAGTTATTACTAAAACAATTTCTCAATAAATGCCCATTTATTAAATAAAAAAAAAGTGAAATAGATATTGTTATAAATTCTTTTTCTACACTCTTGGACGTATAAATTGATAATTTCAAATTATTTGATTAAATTATTTAAAAAAAAAAATTAAGTTTAAATTATTTAAATTATTTTTCAAATTATTTTTAAAAAATTCATGCAATTCAAGATTTTCCATACACATCTTTCGCACGTAATTAACTCGTTAGCTCTGGTTAACAGGTTTTAAGGAGACGATCGTAGATTGATCGAACGATCGATCACCTGATGTTCATTTGCCTCTGCTCGAATTGTTTTAACGGCGCGTTCGAACGAAACAGAGCATGAAATTTGCTCGCTGTGCATGACATGAACGCAACTCGTTTGCGTTAAGGGAAGCGTAGCCATTGTTTTTCAGTGAATTGAGCATGAATCGCGATTACGAAAAGTTACGAAAGTAGGCACGTTGAATTTCGCGCAGGAAGATTTCCGAATGCCGAATTATAGGCGATTAAACAATTACATGATCAACGCTAGTTAGGTAAGGTGTGGCTTGCGAATAACATGGCTTGTGAGATGGAACATGTAATCAGTACTTATCAGAAACTTGTATATTTAAAATTTGCTAATGTGTAATGGACTCCAGTTTCAAAGTGAATCGAGTTTTGATGAATTAATGCAATGTTTATCTGTTTTAAGCACATTAAAAATATAATTTCATCTTCCATATTTTATACATTTTTATGTTTTAAATGTAGTGTGTTGGTTACATATATGTCATATGTACTTGCTATTGCATAAATGCATAAATACTCCATATTTACTAATGATTTTTCGGAACAATTCTAAAGTTAATCTTATATAAAATATGTAAGGATAGAAATGAATGGGAATTAAGAAAATATGAAATTAAGCAAAGAAATCCTAAAGGAGAAGCTCTGATTAGTACAGTGTCGAGCATGATAGGATTCCCTAGGGAAATTGGCGCTGTAGGGAAAGGTATTCCCACCCCCTTCTCGCTATTCGCTATAATAGTAAAAAGTTACGACGCATTATGACTAGGAAGGATGATTAACTTAACTCATTATCTATTACTATATTGCTAAATTACCAATTTAGTAATTACTAATCAAGCAATTACTAATTATTACTTTAGTAATTTAGCAATCAGTGATTAAGCATTTAATAATTTAATAATTGAGTAATTTGGTAATTTAGTAACTTTATAACTTTGTAACTTAGCAATTTAATACCCAGTAATTTGGTAACTAGAAATTTAGCATTTAATAATTTAATAATTGAATAATTTAGCATTTAGTAATTTAATAATTGTGTAATTTGGTAATTTAGTAACTTTGTCACCTAACAGTTTAATAATCAGTAATTTGGTAACTAGTAATTTAGCATTTAATAATTTAATAACTGAGTAATTTGGTAATTTAGTAATTTAGCATTTAATAATTTAATAACTAAGTAATTTGGTAATTTGGTAATTTGGTAATTTAGCATTTAATAATTCAATAATTTAATAATTGAGTGATTTGGTAATTTAGTAACTTTGTAACCTAACAGTTTAATAATCAGTAATTTGGTAACTAGTAATTTAGCATTTAATAATTTAATAACTGAGTAATTTGGTAATTTAGTAATTTAGCATTTAATAATTTAATAACTAAGTAATTTGGTAATTTGGTAATTTGGTAATTTAGTATTTAATAATTCAATAATTTAATAATTGAGTGATTTGGTAATTTAGTAACTTTGTAACCTAACAGTTTAATAATCAGTAATTTGGTAACTAGTAATTTAGCATTTAATAATTTAATAATTGAGTAATTTGATAATTTAGTAACTTTTTAACTTAGCAATTTAATAATCAGTAATTCGGCAATTACTATTATTAAATTAACTTGCTTTTGTTGAGGAAGTGTTAGTTATAAGTTGGCACTTCTGAAAAAGAGGGGCAGCAGTGCGTACTCCTGCCCAATGCTCTCATTGTCAGACTTATGGATTGGTATATACACGGGTTGTTGTACCTCAAGTAAAAGACGGCGTAAAAAGTAAAAACAAAATAAAACGTGCAATCCGCGAACATCCTTCATGTATTTGCAATTATTAGACGTTTTGCCTATTTTGTTTAAGGCTAAATATATATGTATATAAATATCCTAACATTTAATAAGAAGACGTTTAGTTTCTCACATCCCAACAGCTTTGAGATGATTATTAAACCGAATACTCGTATTTAACTTAATCCAGACCTAACTTCCTTTAATATTTCTTCAGAAAAGGTATCATGAACATGCAATTAGTAATACTTCAGCGACACACTGTACGTATAGCTTCCATTGAAAAGGAACGTTACGAAGTTGTATAACTGCATTATTTAATGAGAATGAACATCTGTGTTTATTCTTGTTAACCGAATCGATGTAGCAAGTCTTACTATTCAATACCGACCAATGAGAATCGAGCCGATCGCAGGAAACTGATAAATAACTAAAGTCGACGAACTAAGATAAAATTCCGAGAAGTTTGTAATTTTTAGTGGGCAAACTTTTTCTGTAATTGAAAGTTGAACGAAATTCTGAAATGAAACAAAAATTGCAAAGATCATACTTCTACGCAAAATGACGCCAAAATTGGAAAAACTATGTTTCCATATAAAATAAAGCAAAATTAATTAATGACTGATAAATGATGACGGTTGATTTTTAAGTACGTAATCACGGAATGACTACATATAGGTAAAATTTTATTCAAGCGATATAAATTTGGTTTATTGTGTCCAACATAATATCTCAATGACAGGAATATTGGTATTGATAATTCAGTTGTTGTATAAAAGGTCTAAACGTTCAAGGCTATAAGATACTTATCGATTCTACTGTTCATTAATCACTCATATTAATGAATGTCGGAATATTATATCATACGAAACTCAACTAGTTACGTATTATTTCATAACAACAGAGTGAGGATATATTAATGAGTAACTTTTATAAAGCTTAAACTTTAATCAAGTGTATTAATTGTAGTATGATTTCAAAGTTACAATGAAAAATAGAAGAATTAATGAATTTTAAATATAGAATAATATTTTTTTATTTGAGACTTTGTTGCCAAGAAAATCGACTTTTAATTTGCTCCGAGCATGCATGCACTTGACTATGTCATAGTTGAAAGGATCTGGATAAAAACCATATGTTATAGGATTATTAGTATTAATACAGCATGTAATATTTAAGATTTATTTTATTATTTTATTTATGTTAGTATCGAGATTCGTTTAACTATGACATAATAAAGTCTACGCGTACCTGGCGAAAATTCAAAGTCTATTTTCTAGAAAACGGAATCTTATGAACAAATTTTATTGTATATTTTCGACTTATTTTTTTACATAGAATAATTCCCTTTTCGCATGTATCACCAGTTACGGGACAGCCTGTATATCTTATTGTTAGTTTCAAAGTTTTCTCAAAGTATTCAATCTGTTTCGTGTAATCTTGTGAATATTTTTGTAAATGACATGTAGTTTCATTACTGAATTATTCATCATGGAATTAACGACCTTATAACTTTACCTTCTATCGTAAGTGTTTCCTTTGAACGAGGGAATTAATAGAATTGTATGTACACATATAGACGCGAATTGTTACTTTAAACTCGAGACGTGTTGGACAATAATAATTAAAACGTGGTACATCCTCCAAAGGAAAAAGAAAACATAAAATTGTCAAGACAAAATTACCATACAATATAATATGATACGTGATAGTATAATATCCCATATGAATGGTTTACTATGAAAATGAGGCGAATCTATGTATCTTCTTCGTTAATAAGATATTTAATCTTTCCCAGCTTAAGTTATTTTTAATTAATAAATTCGTTTTTATTAATTTTTGGAAAATCAAATTTTGTAAACTCCCAATCTTTAATCTAAATACATTTGAAAGAAATGTTGCCGTATAGCAACATACTAGGCTGGTAAATGGTAAAAATAATCAATCCCTTTCGCACCGTGGCATACTATTAAATTAAAAAGATATTAATTATTAAGATCGTTGACTTTCTTTCGATAGTCACTAGCTAATAGACGAAAGTGCTGTACGCAAATATAACACAATTGGAGTAGTCAGTTTGAAGATATTTTATAATCATATCGACCATAGCAAAAAGATATTTGATGGATGAATTAATGAACTGAAGTGCCCTCTGTATTTTAACAGTTAAAATACACAAATATACAAATTGCCCATTATCTTTCATGATACAGCGTCAAATTATAGTGCATACCACGGATGGATTAATAAATTAAGATCTCTTGCAATATCAAATCTAAAGATAATACATAGATTATGAATTATTGGTACAATTATATTCTTTTTTAATTGAAATCACTAATTTTTGGTGGTCTCCACACAAATTGATAAAAGCATACGACGACGATATCGATTGTGTACCAGAATTTATCTAATCTTTGGCATTGGATGATGTCAGTTAAGTGCTGTTTCGAACGACACTTTTATGGATAATCCGATGGATGCAACTACGAAGTTGTTTATTCTACGCTGACTGTATTCCAACAGACTTCAAGAGCATTGGCAAGAAATTGAAAGGAAAAAGCATACGTGTGGGGTCAACAAATAACTGATTTCTCGTTTCGGAGGTTCAAAATTCAGTGGAAAGTGTCGTGTCAACATCGTCTTATCGGCGAACAGAAAAACGGCTTACGTGATTTTGATAACGAGTGATAGGTTTGCCATATTCGGGAAAGTTATTTACGAACCGAAAGTTTAAATGATCGATAGTCGTTGCAATATGGCCTTTACCTCGAGATCCATACAGCAAGGGAATTAATTCGCGCGTGTATGCACTGTGCTCAAAATAACGTTCCTCTATTAACGTTACAAACAGCTGTCGGAGAAAACGTAAACATCGAAAAAGTGTTCTCGTGCTCGTTTCGAATTAAACGAGTAATTAATTGTAAAATGTCGGACACGCTAATTGTAACCTTAGTGCACGATATCCTGAGTCGCGTACATCATTTCTAAATTTAAGACGTATTTCGTTTACACTTATTTATTTTGGTAATCTTTAACCCGCGAATGGATTGTTAAATGCAGTTGTTTAAAAAAGAAATATCAATGGAAGAATAATAGTTTAACACTAAACGTACCAGCACTTTACATATAGGTACCTATTCTTACCATAAGGTGTCATTATGACCCCTTATGAAATAAACCTTGATTTTTAGAAAGAAATTCTTAATTTATCAAAGGAAATAATTCGCAACATAATTTCTGATTTCTAATAAAATAATCAAACATATATTTTTATTTTTATAAACAAAATAATCATTTAATTACACTTTTTACATACGAATGGTTTCTCTTTCATACATTTGAAATTTTGAAAGCGGTCATTTGACCCCGCTTGGTACGTTTAGTGTTAAAATCGTGGTTTCTTCGAAAGTGCAATGGTGTGTGTGTAGTTAAAAATACAATACATACTTCTTCTTATATAGGTAGATTCCCCTCATTATTCTATATAAAAAGTATTGAAGTACACTCGCAAAAATATCATTAACACGTTGACTGCACTTGACATTTTTTATAATTCAATAATTACTAAAAGCAGAGATAAAATAAGCCACAAATAGTTACTAGTAAGCTAGTAACGCAAGGTACTAAATTGAAAAGTTAAATTTGAAAATGAATCGACTGCATCCTTAATAGTTAGGTTTTTAGTGTGGCGCACTACGTACGTTCGTTTTCACTATGACAGCCAAAATTAAAAAGCAATTTATTGACCATTTTTCTACAATAATTGTACTGCAGCAGTTATTTACATAGAATATAGAATAACGAGAGAAATTTATCTATGTAAAAAAAAGTATGCCTTTTCATTAAAAAAATATTAAGCAACCATGATTGCACGTACACCATTTTACTTTTAAACAAACCATGGTCCTACAAATGTGGTACTGTGTACCATTCATCTTATTCCTTTGAAATGTTTCCATAACCGCAATAACAACGAAATTATAGACCGAAACAGTTGCATGGACCACCCTGTATAACAGTTACTCGAATCGACGAGGCGCGGTACGTAAGAACGTAGGTAACGTTCTGATAGTCACGTCAGGTGGGCCTCTCGCAGAAGTTCAAACGGTTTCGGTGAGAAATACGGTGGCGAACGAGCCGAAAGTGGTGGGAGTGTAAAAAAGTAGCGGCGAATTCGCGCGCTTCTTTAGCAACAGAAGCGTCAGCCTAGTCGAGCAGGTAGCGTTACTCGTTCGCGAGCGTTCTCTTCGGCGTCACTGAAGATCGGGACAATTTACATGGACACGTGTTGACGCGCGCGAGTGACTGACATTCTGAAAAAACGTTGTCCATTATTGACCAAAAATCGAAGATATATGCGCATAACGAATGCTCCCATTAGCGTGGGAGCTCTGTTGGCCACTGGATAATTATCTTGCTCCCGGACACGTCGACGGTAACATCATGGGGAACAGTGTTCTTCGATAACGAATAAAAGGGAAGGAAAGGTGTTTGTGAAACTATACGGTGCGATAGGACTTCAAATGATATTTGTGTTATTCTTTCATCCGTTCTAATAAGTATCTGTTTGTTCATCGCAGTAATAAATTCCAATCAAGTGGTACGGAATTTTTTATCAACTGACCGTCCATCGATAATATATTCGCGTTGTAAAGTTAAGTGAAATTTGTTAAGTGGTGATAATACGTGAACAATAGCAGGTGTGATGTATAGATAGCAGGGCATGATTAAGTGGTTAGTCGTGAAGTGACAGAGTTAGGTATGAATGAAACGTGTTGCACTGACAGAAACAGGGAAGTGTTGGCAAGCTATAAATAAGTATGAAGTGAATGAAGATTTTTGAACGTGGGTAAGGTCAACACTGTAGGAGTCTAATCAGTCCATCTTGAATGTCAATTGCTCTCAAGGTTTCCCGTGACAAGTTTATATGGAGAACACGTGACTAAATTATTAGTGACTGCATCGAAACATATTTCGGTAAAAAAATATATCAAACAGTCCACCAAAGATTTGAATCAAAATTTGAACTTGATATTCCACAATTTCTTTTGAAAACTATTCAACTTGGAAATTTACTGCAGCAGTCTTTTAACAACTTCGAGTTGTAAATATGTTTATTTTTTTATTCGACCAAACAGTCGCTAATAACTCCATTAAATAAATTGGATAATTGCGTGGAGATTCAACTGAACTTTCTGCTTACAAAAAAGTATAGTACAAAAAAGAAACGTATGAACGTAAATCTGAAAATGGTTGATTAAATAATTTCAATGGAATTTTTAACTGCTTTTAATCCGAAAGAGCGTTTAACACATTATCTGCCACATCATAAAAAAAAAAGAAACTGCAATTTGGTGTCTTAAATGATTAGCATAATACTAATGCTATTCAAAATGTTTTTATTTAATTTTTTATTTCACCAGTGACTACCACAGTAATCGACGTGTTAATTTTTAAATATCTTAAAATATATAAAAAATGTTGCAGTATTTGAATTATCTTATTATACATGAAGATGTAAAAAAGAATGTATTGAGAATACCGTCGTGTTCTCAGAAGTCACACATTCAAGTGTGATTATTTTTCGAATGCCTTATCTGATAATATAATCTCAAAAATTCCAAATATTTTTAAGATATAACTGCGGCATACAATTTATGTCACCACGTCAACTCAAATTCACTGCAAGAACAAAAAAAACAGAACACGATGACAGGAATGTTTTAATTAATCAGTTGTTTTGTAAAGATAAGTTTGATTTTACTTATAATCTCCGAAACTAATAATACTTTAATTCCTTCACTTGCTCCGATACGTAAACAACGAATATCAATACTTCAGTTTTAAGACAGTAAATTACAGTTCATTTTAAAACATGAAATTGTAATATGATGGACTTTTAACTGTTATCATTAAAGGTTTTTCTAAATTACTTCATAGATTGTTCTTTAATTATTTTTTAACGATCTTGTGCCCTAGAATTCATTAAAAAGAAAACAGAATACTTTGCAAATCATATGAAAAAAAAAAAAAATAAATAAATAAATAAAAAAAATAAAGTATTAAGTTGTTGCAGATGAAATAATAGAATTATTTATTTAACTTTCAACTACTGTAACTGCATTGAAAATAATATTAATAAACCAATCGTGTTTTGATTTTTGTAAATGACATGTTTGCAATGTGATTGCCAAAGTGCCACATTTTCTCAGAAAAATATTTAACTTCGTAACAATAATATTCTTTATCTTTCTTTTTCTGTAATAAACATATACAATTACGTTTTTCAAAAGCTACATTAACATTGTAATGTCTTGAAAAATGAATGTAAATAAAAATTGAAATATTTTATCAGGTTTCAATAAAATCGAATTATTTTCATATAAAACATTTTCTCGTGCTTTCAGTAGTTAAGGAAGTAATAATAACTGCATACATTATTATTATTATTCCATGTGAAACATAATAGTGGGTCGCAAAATTATTCGTACATCTTTTAAAACACAATTCCCTCTTTTGAAATTGGACCAAATGGCTTGAATGTTTTTGAGAAGCTAAAAGAACTAGTTAACTAGATGACAAAAAGAAAAAATGTTGAAAAAGTCCCAGTCGGTTGAAATTATGAAGGATACAGTGAGGATCACTTTTCTCAACTTTTTTATCCGAGCCAATAACGAAAATTGAAAATATACTTTTCGTAGATTTCAGTAAGTTGTACGTATACACAAAGTTTCATCGAAATCGGTTAACGCATCTAGAAGCTACAAGCAACTGCGATTTTGATAAATTTCAATTGCTTGTAGTTCCTTCATAATTTCAACCGACCGGGACTTTTTCAACATTTCTTTTTTTGTTTATCATCTAGTAAACTAGTTCTAGTTTCTCAAAAAAATTCAAGACATTTGGTCCAATTATAAAAGAGAGAATTGTGTTTTAAAAGGTGTACGAATAATTTCGCGACCCACTGTATGTATGATAGATATTTTTCAACGAAGGATACTGTATCAGTAGGTTACCTGTACAGAAAATAATTTCTACCAAAGAAGTGGATCATTAGAGATAGCATAACTGGCGGTGAAATCGTTTCGCGATAAAAAGAGGAACTCTATATCTCGCGAACCGATCATTCCTTTTTCTCTAACAGGGATGGTATTTCTCATTTGAATATAATACTACGTAGTCACTAGCTTGTAAGTAAACACCTTTCTCAAGGGAAGATCTCGTCAACAACGGAACGAAGTAACCGTGTCTCATTGAGCCGACAATTTAATTTTAATAGACGCGATTCTTGTGAACAATTCTCGTTCGAACAAGGGTGAAGCTACTTCAATCGCTTCCTTCTTCCCCGCTGAACGATTGTTGCGAGATGGAGAAAGTGTTACGGGACACCTTGTTATGTTTTGCCCCGTTTTTCTGATCGCGTGTTTCTTGCCAATCGACGTTACCTACTTTTCTGTCGAACAATTGTTCAGGGCATGATTTTTCACAGTAACAATAAGTTATTGAGCCTCCTTGCTATGATTGGCGTTGAATATGTGAAAACAATTTTAATAACAGTAATTAATGTTTTCGGAAAGGAACAAAATAATCTTTTGTGGTATTTTGGAAAGTGTTGCCTTGCGCGAACGAAACAATTGCAACTTTTTATTTGCCAAGTTTCAACACATTGCTTACCGGAAGTTTATTCGATACTATCAGCTGTTGACTCAAAATCGAACAGTAAACCTTCGATTATTATTTTCTCGTTTATAACATAGTTTGAATAACAGAATTACGTGTAGTATAATTAAGAGAAACTATAAAATAAGGGCCTACTTAAATGACCGCAACAAGTATAGCTAAAAGGTAAAAGAAATTTTCACTTATTTAGGTTTTCACACTTTCTGGGCTCCTTTTCAGAATTTTAAAGAATTTGTTATTTTTACAAAACAATTTAAAATATAATATAAGTATACAAAATAAGTAAAAAGTGTTGTAGAAAAAAAATTGCGTATTTTACAGACAGACAGTACTGGAAAGTTCAAAAAGTATTATTCATTAATATTTCTTATACAATGTTTGTACTATATTAATATTATACTATACAGAGTGATCCTTTTAAGTAGGGCTACCTAAATATCTGTTCAGGTTATTTTAATGCACCAAATATTTGTTACGTAATGTACATGGTGTCAATGGATCAAATATCTGGCAAGAATATTTTTTTCCCAAGTTCATGTTTCTTCAGAGTTATCAAGGTCATCGATGTTTTTTATTTTCGAAAATTAAAGTCGTTTCAAGATCGTATTATTATACATATCTGAATGTATTTCTCGATCAGTTACACAGTTACACGATGCAACGAAAAAAAAAAAAAAAAAAAAAAAAAAAAAAAAAAAAAAAAAAAAAAAAAAAAAAAAAAAAAAAAAAAAAAAAAAAAGTAGTTATGTGTCAAAAGACTCCGATGACCTTGATAACTCCGAAAAAAATGACCTTGGAACAAAAATATTCTTGCTAGATATTTGGTCCACTGACATTATGCACATTACTGAAGAGATATTTAGGTGGCCTTACCTAAAAGAACTCCCCTGTATAAGATATCTCAATTAATTTGACCAACTCAGTTTTCTTCGTAATTAGCAAACAAATGACCATAGAAATTTACATAAAAAGGACATAAAAGGAATGAAATGTGATTATTTTAAAGATTTTTCAATATCTTACAATCCATGAAAACAAAATTTTGTATTGGTCCAGCAACAACAGAAAGTTACGTGAGACACCCTGTATATTACAGTGCTGTATACAATCCCTTATTGATATTTATACATATATGCTGAATGAAAAATATTAATTGATAATACATTTTAAACTGTTCAGTAATTTTTTCGCAACACATATTTTATTTATTGTATGAACTCTAACATGTTTGTTTTGTAGTTTAAATATTTAACTGTTCATTTTTTCTCTTATATTTTAAATCGTTATATAAAAAGAATTGTATAATTCTAAAGAAAACCCTCAAGAAGGGTCGATAAATAAATAAATAAATAAATCTGAATTTGGTCAAATTTGTTACGTTTATTTTATAAATAAATTAAGCAGAAATAAGATTGAAAAAATACAGAAAACATGTAACCAGATTTAAAGAAAGAAAGAGGAAATCTGAAATACCGTTGAAAGTAGATTTACAATCTGATACAGCGAGTTAAAGCACGAAGCTGAAAAATTAAACAGTCATGTATTTAATAGCCCATATCGTGTGATATAGCTTACCAGACGTAATTATTTCTGCTGCGATAATCTTCTTTGTAGTAATTAACATTTTCAAATACGGATAAAAGTTATTGTTTCATTATAATTCAAAAGTTCATTCGTCCATTTCAGTTTAAAATATTTCAACCTCTAAAAAGGAATGGATAATGACTTTTTTGTGTTATAAAAAAATCTCCAATTTCTTTGATCTATTTACTTGAAATATTTTACTTGAAACGTGTACTCATAGAATGGTCAAAATGTTTCCTTTTTGAATAACTTTTTTCGTCATGTTTAGAAGATTTCTTAACTCTTCATTCTTAAAAGACCGAAATCTTTTATGTCCTATAATATCCTTGTGTTAATTATCATTCTCGAATACGAACGAAAGTTTCATTGTTACGATCCGTTAATTCTTCTCCTCGTTCTATTTGAAATTTTCAATTCTTTGTTTGAAAGAGCTCGAATCTTCACGGTTAAGCGTTTCTGCAGAGAAATTGACCGAAGAATCATGCTTTGTATTGCATAGTGTCTAGTTGCAAAAGTTTCTAGTGACTAGTTTCAACGCAGATTGTTTCGGTGATTGATTTTCCCTGTAAAATAGTCGGTTTCTTAATAGCAGGCAGCCAATTAAGAAGACAGAGGTGCGATCAATAATTGTATTTATTAGCAACGACGGCGCTTTTTCTTTGTGCAATGCAGGATATTAATTAAACTTTTACCGATCGACAAACTGAACACGTTACAAACTTTTTTTCAGAAACAACCGTCGGGGTCGCTCAACCGAAGCACACTTTCCATTCCTAGGTGTTGGTTATCGCGTAATTCATTTTGCACCGACTCGAAAGGAATCGCAGGTGTTAAGTTTTTTTGAACAGACTTTTCTGACACCATTTTTTAAATTAATTTTGTCATTTTCATCTCTTATGATTTATATACATATTTACATATGTATTAACACATTATCTACCGCTCTAGAATGGAAAAGTAAGCCCTACTATTTTATAATTTGATGGTAATTGAGAATTAGGGGGAGTAACCCGTATTTTCCATTTATTCTCGATCGTAGCACGCTTAACTTTCATTATTTCAACAGTGTTATTGACGAAAAAAATAATAGTCAAACGTTTGTTAACTGATTTTCAGTTACCAGTGGGTAGTATTGGAAAGCCTATTAGTAGGCTTCCGGTATATAAAGTGTTAAAGCGTGTATCCAGGGTGTTTCCGAAATCGTGGTACAACAGGCAAGGGGGCGATATTACATATAAAAATAAATCGAAAATAAGGAATAATATTTTTTTCGTTTGATGCTTATTTTTCGAGAAAATCGAGTTTGAAAATTTATCGTAGCTTTTTTTTTCTTCTTTTAATTTAGCTAGAAAAGAAGGTACCTTAGCTTTTTATTTGTGGAGTCACGCGACAAAAATAATTTATGTGCAAAATAATCAAAATCACGACTAATTCAAAGTTAATATCGTTCAGGCATTCGAAAAAGTTACAAGATCGAACACATTAGTTTCGATTCACGCCTCATTAATTCGTCGAGCAAGAATTTGCCTACAACAGCAAGGAAGACATTTTCAACATTTGTAAATTACTAGAATAAATCAATTATTGAAATTTACAGGTTAATTATTAATTAAAGTTACAGATGCAAGCAGCAATGGAAATTGCACACTAGATCGGGCGATTTTCTCGAATACGAAGCGTCAAACGAAAAAATATTATTCCTTTTTTTCGACTTATTTTTACATGTAGTATCGCCCCCTTGCCGGTTGTACGACGATTTCGGAACCACCATGTATAGTACGGGAGGTTTTAATCGTTTTAATTAGAACTTCTATCAAACTGAACGCAATAAAATGATATTTCATGTCAGTCTTAAGTATCGATGCACTGTGGTAATGAAGCTTTAATCACTTCCTAGCAAGAGTGAATTGAACTGTTTCGAGCAACAGTAATAAATTACTGATAAATTCACGACTGAAAATTCTAATCACTTACGAAATAAAACAAAGGTGTTAATAAATATTCAAGCATCACGCTCGTTTGTTTCATTTTAAAAATGATTACCAGTGTTTCTTATGAATGTGAAAATTATTATGTGCGATATCCTTGAAACAGGTTGCTCAACTTCAAAAGCATGTTTTACTTATCTTAATAACGTAAACAGATAATGCAAACGTTTGTTCAGAGTCGTTTCCTTTCAGAATTGTAAGCAGAAAGTTCACGTACGCCGAAAGTGATTGATTATCAAAATTATCAACGCTCAGATAACATACAGTCAATATCGTTCTAAAATCAAGTGAAAATCTGTATTTGATTCTTTTGGGTTCTATACTGTATCATGCATTTCTCGTTTTAAAAAATTAAAATATTTTTCTTAAACCAATGCAAAGTATTTGAGAATAATATTAATTTAAAACACTTGAAGAAGTAATGTATTTTCTTTCGAATACTTTCGTAAGAATTTAAAAGTAAAGCATCTTTTCTAAATATTGAAATTTTCGGAAAATCTTGAATTCTTATAAAGGTGTTAAATTGACAACTATATTTAACCCTTTGCGCTCGAGTGGCGACTCTTGGGCATCATATGTAATTTGCAAGGATATTTAAAAATGTGAAATTTAAGCTTCGTTTATATTAGAATATAGAAAATTAACGAAAGAAATAAAACTAAATAGATTCTCGAACATTCGTAGCGCTTTTCTTCGGAAATAGTACTTTTGGATTTTGGAAGCTTTACTGGTAGGATAATCTCGACTTAAATTACATCTAAATATGCTTCGAGTGCAAAGGATTAAGATTTCCACCACTTTTTCCCATGGTATATATGAAAATTCCATAAATAACAATTTTCCTATTAAAATAATCATCATCCGATTCAGTAATTTCTTACCATATTGCTGGTAATATTTTACTTCTTTTATAGTAAAATTCAAGGGATTTTCACGAATTAAATTACTAATCTAATTATTACAAAAGAAATAAACGCAGTTCTCTTTCATTCTGAGTAAAATCAAATTTATTCAACTATTTTTAAAGATCCCAACCTAACCTGTGTGTCAAAATCTGTCCAAATTTTCATGTACATTCACAGTCACGATAAGTTTTTCGTACATGTAAACTTGTCATATTTATCACTGTTATCAAGTCCCGTGGAAGGTTTTGACATTTTGTGTTTTGATGAAGAAAAAATGCAACAGTTTGATTTCATACTAACTTTTATTCATTAAAATAGGCTTCACTATGTTCGACAATCTTTTTGAATCGTGTAATAAAATTATAGTTGGCTTTCGTGTAAAATTATTCCAGCATAATTTCAAAAATCGTACACGCGTAATTAACGCACAAATAAAGATAACAAATACTGTAAACCCTCCTATAACAGTTTCAATTTGTTCCATGCTGTATCGAAGCCGTGTGGGAAAACAGATTAAAATAGTAATTGTTAATTTAATCTTCCAATTTTGTACTTTACATTACTGCTGTAATACATTTAATCATCCTATAACACTGTTAATTGGTTCTAAGTTATACCGAAACCGTGTTATAAGAGGGCTGAGCGTATTTATTTTGAATCCAAACAGTCGTTTTGTTTAATCAAAAACCAAATTCTAGTAACTGAAGGTGAATTGATTAAAACGTCATATTTCCTATTTATCAATTTTTCAAGATATTACGAAATAGATGAAATTTGGAATATTTTATATCATTTTAACAGAATTAACTTTAAATTTAAGCAAAGAATCTTTATTTTTTCCAATCGTGATTTTTTCTCACTTTATTCTCAATTTTCAATCGAGCTGAGGAAGATAGACATCCTCAGGGAGAAACTTGTCGATTATAATGAAACGTATTTTAACGATTAAGTGCCACTGTAGCACAGCAGACGAAAGAATTTTCTATGGGACTCGTTGCAAACTATTTATATTCTTTTTAGAATTTTCATTCACAAAATTCAATCGACGTTACAAATGTCACGCCCAAGCTGTGTTACGTTTAAAGAATGAACGACACCTTGAAATTGAAAATGTTCGACTCAAATTTACCACGCGTCGAGGATCTAGAGAAGAGTCCCCAGTGGACCAGACTCACGAACGAGATCAACGACCTCGAGAAGATGTGTCACCTGAACAACCATCGTCCTTCCAGAAGACAATCACTCAGGTACAATTATCACAGACACTCGATGCCTCAGATGCAAAAAGCAACGTCCGTTTGGATCGAGCCAAAGGACGATCACGAGGAATCGTGTCGATGGAGTTGGCGTCCAAAAACAGAGTTCGAAAGGTCGTATTTCTTCGACGATTACAATGAACACACGGAAAATCAACCATCGCGTGAATGTCAGAATCGTCAAGATTCAATGCCACGAGATTCTTTCAAATTCGATCAGAGTTATGATAGAGCCAACGAACCTGCTTACAGCGGAACCAGAGAAAGACTTCACGAAATTTTCGAGCGCAACAGGTATCTGAGAAAAAAGTTTTTCGCCAACATGCCGGATAATGAATCCACGAGCTACGTCAGTGATTTTCCAAAAAGTTTTGAGCAGAAAAATCCAAGCAACGCGTCGAAACACAACAGCAGCGGATTTGGAAGCACCGAGACGTTGACCAGTCAGAGCAACCAATCGTCGATCAGCAGTTCGAACGACAGAAAGTCCAGGTGTCAGTTGAATATCACGCCTGAATTGGTGGAGGAAGAGCCTCGAAGCTTAATTTCGAACAGAAATCCTCCGTCAGTGAACGATCGAGGCAAGCTTCTGTCGAATATTTCTTCAAGGAACGAAGTATACCATCTGAAAGAACCGAACAACTTTCACGATACGACTTTCAAAGAGAATCCTGAATGGAGCAATCCTGAACGAGGATACAGTTTTCGAAAAAATCTAAAAACTTACAAGAATGCTGAAGAATATAGAAAAATTAATTTTCAACTTTGCTCGAATGAGTTGGGAAAAAGTCTGTGGCATGAAAGTAGACGAAACGTTCAGAAATTAGCATCGAAGCCAACTTATGGATCGACAGGAAATTTTCTCGAATTTAAACCAATTACACGGACCAACAAGTCATGCACAACGTTAGTCGATGCAGATCAGGATTTAGATAATAAATCCTCGTGGACTGAACGAAACAGTTGGGATCTTTGTAAATCTTTGCCCAACTTGAGCGTTTCTGAGCCAAACACCAATTTAACGAAGAAATCAAAGTTCGAGCCAGAAAGAAAATTCAACGGAATTAACGTTTCTCGCGACGATTCGACGAGTTTAACTCTACGAAGGGTAAAAATCACAAAAATTCCACCGCCTTTGGATTTGTCTCGGGTGAACGAAAAGTACGAGGAGGTCGAAGCGTTGGAAAGGAAGCTGCTGAGCAATTACACGGTCGACGTGTCTCTGCTTCGTAACTACGATTGTCCTCTGCAAGGACTGCCAACGATCATCCAGGACGAGTGCTCTTCCGACGATAATGGTGAAGCCTCCTTGACTGTGATGGACGGAGAGAATTCGAAACAGAGGATGGAAAAAGACAACGTTACAGATTTATCGACGATAAACGAGTTGCAGTCACCGCAATTGGTGAATAATTACAACTCGAAAAGTGGTTCCACAAGAAATCTTCAGCAAAATTCACAGATGGCTGAGTCCGAGAAGAGGCTCGTCCCTTTGTCCAATCACCAGTTGAATTCGATCGGTGGACTTCAAGCTGGAACCGGAACTACGCTTCCATCGGTTTACGGGCCGATTCCGTACAGTCAGTAAACATGCGCATAATTTTCTTCAAATAATTCTTTTCCTGCTATAAATACCCACGGTGCCGTTAGAATCGTTGGTACCTTTTCTCCTCTTGCGTTCGCGTGTTTCAGGAACGCGTTCACTCGCGAGATCGTTACGCTGTTGGACGAGAAATAATAGATGGTTCTTTTTTAAGGCTTATAATTTGATATATAACATACAGAACAATGATAGAGCCAGTATTGATCCATTGATTTTTTAATGCAAAATACTAGATAACTTATACCACTATCTGCTTTTGAGCTATCATGGTGCACAATTCCTTCAAGACAGATTTTTCTATTTGAGTTACTTTCTGTCGTTATAAAATATTCTTATTATAACTTGAGGAATAGTAAAAGAAGATTAGACATTTCTTATATGCAAAGAAAATAAATAAATAGTTTCAGAATTCGATTCAGAATTTACGTTATATTACGTAGAATAATTTTTATAAAAATGGTATCAGTATAATATCGCTAAACTTGGAAGGTTTAAGACTTAGGTACATGTAACCTTCTTATAATATAAATCATTATCGTGTTATGTCGGGAGCATATTACATGAGAGCAAAATTATATATTTACACATATGCAATGTTCAGCTTTGTTGTTAATCACTTTATTATTAAGGAGTGATGCATCTTTATTAGCCACTACTGCATGTCGTGATTTTCGCTTGATAACAAAGAAGTCGTCGCTCTTGTGTAATAGAACTATTATGCAAATGATTTCTTTTCAACTCTCTATGGTGCATTTCATACATATTGTATATATAACATACTGTGGGGAATCCCTTGCTAATTTCTTCTGATTATACCATACGGGAGGTTTCCTCATTTTCAGACCGTATTATATCAAAACTGTTTTCTAAAAATAGCTATTTACAAAGAATCAGGTAACAAGGATGCAAATCTAATAAAATTTAAATACTAGCAATATTGAAAATTTATATTAAATTTTGTTTATATTACATTAAAATCCTATAAAAGTTAAATTGCTATAAATATTGTTATATCCTCCACTGGTATAACATTTACAGGCACGAAAACTGAAATTAAATTTCTAACAATTATTAACAACAGTGGAATCTAAACAATGGAAATAGAGTAAACAAAAAATTCAATATAAATTTTCATCGCACCAATGATCCGTCGTCCAAGGATTAAAAAATCCTGAAACACATTGTAGTAGCTCTGAAAAGCATTGTAATTTCAATTTTGTTTATTCTAATCGTGTGAAATTCCTCCAGCCAATCATAATAACGCGATTATCCGTTTAACTGTTAAGAATCTATATAGGTGATTTTATTTTCATTTCCGGAACGCGCGGATGCCAATGGCGTAGCACGTGCATATATCCGGATGTGCCCTAAATGCCAGCTCGCGGCAACGCGGCTGGAACGCAAGCGCAACCTGCAATTCCCTCTCGTGTTCGTCGAGGCTGGACAGTAGTTGCACTCGCTTTATCAGTCGTGCAATCTCGGTGCATCCTGACGGTGCATTCATCTCGTAAAATTCGTGAACAAACGTGTGAAAATGTTCATACTAACTCGGTGTTTACGATAGATAGAGAAGCAGGTTCGAGGTTTCATTCTTTATTCTAATAACGTTAGGTGTACAAAAAATCAATAGCTATTGTGTAGTTTTTTTACCTTTCATCGAAAGAGATGCATAAATAATCATCGGTTTTAACGTGAAAGATATTCTGCATTAATCGATGATTTGTTCTGTACGTATTTTGTTTGCTAGTTAGGAAGATTAAGTACTGCCCACTTGACTAAAATAATTTTGCAAACTTTTAGCATCAGTTTTGTACCCACGTATTGACGTTTTCACGTAAAACATGACGCAAGCTTGTAAAAAGCTAATAGAATTACTTTGATCAAGTAATACTGTATCAATTTTGTTACATAGACGATTTATGACACTAAAGTAGATATTATGTTTGTATACATTTAAGAGATAAACTTAGATCTTTTAAGATCTTACGATAATTTATAAAATTTTCTTTAGTCCATTTGCTAGTTTTTACAAGTTTCTTTTCGCGTTAGATTAGGATTAAAACTTTGTACAAAGCAGAACTTTATCATGAATTCTTGTGCTCCACATTATAATTACTTTGAAACCACTTAATCTCATTAATATTAAAATTATACATACTCAAAGTGTTGTGAGTGCAAAGAAGAAGAATTTTCAATGATCGTTTGGATCAAATTCAGGTATTTCAGATTTAATTTTATATATACAAGGTGGTTCATACAAAGCATTCCAAACTGTTTTACAAAAATAATCCAGCTTACATTTTAAGATTTCTAATTTCAAGTATTTGGATACTTCTCTAACTTGTTACTACTTTATATTTTTTAATCACAAAATTCCAATTTTTTCGTGCAAATATTATTTTTTACTATCTTTTGTTTGTGAATAAATAAATTATTGGATTCTATGATATTCATCCTTTACAACGGAGTGTAGGTATTTAATTCATAGATTATCTCAAAGACTACGTGATGGTTCTTTTTTAATATAGAAAGTACATCATCATTAGTTTCTGCCTTCCTTGTTCTTGACATTGCCTTGTCACGCCTGTAAATATACGGTCATGCGTGTCGAGTATAATCTGACTTACAACTACAAAGTGATAAATCTGTAGGATATTAAAAAAAAAAAAGGAGGATGAAAATTCCTTTATTATTCCGACATAGAATTTAATTATCGGTTGATAGACAATACTAACAATAAGCCATGAAACGGTTGGTTCATTATTTGCACCAAAAGAATTAACCAATTTATGTTAGATAGTCTCTCATCAAACCTTCAGCTTCAAATTACTGTCACAAGCGTCATTTGACTGCAGTATCTTTGTGTGATCGTGTAATATCAAACTTTCTACGTGTCAAAGTTCATCATTTGATATAGAAAAACTTAATAACATTACTCGTAAGAAGTTTGCAAATAATACAAATAATTCTTCGTTCAACTTTACTCTATAACGATTTTCGATAGTAACGAATCGCCTAGTTTGTTTCCTGAACAGTCGAGACCTTTTCCACGAGCGAAGAAGCCGTACATTTCCTGTTGAACGAGTTAAATAAGCCGCGACCTCGATATGGGTTGAACTACTGTTCCTTATCTGCGATCCGATTTTTCGCATAAAAAAAAAAAGAACTGTTCTTCCGGCGTAGAATTTCTGCATGCCCTGATAACTTTAACAATTCGGATCGGAAATGTAGACGTGTTCTCATCTAGATCGTTTTGAATACGATAAGCGTATCACCTACGTCAATATAGGTTATTCGCGTGAAGGAGGATTATAATTAGGGACGGACGTTTCACATACTTTTCCGTAAATTATCGATTACTTGACACTTGCTCGAAATAATAAATTCTGTTGGATACCAACGTAATTTATATCATTACAATTTTTTAATTTTTAATTCAATTTTTAACACCCAGTTAACAAGGAAGGTATTGTATACCAACGCATTATGTTATTTTAGTTAAGACAACGCGGCCTTCTTATCCTCTTTCAAACACCACAGACCAAAGGTGGGGAACCTTTTTAGTAAAATATAAAAAAAATTATACTTTTACTTAAAAAAAAACTTTTAAAAAAATTTTACTTTTTAGTAAAATATAAAAAATTATAGCGGCCTCCTTTATTACTGTCTAATTTAAATGTGGCCTCTAATGGTAAAAACTTTTTATTATTTTTTATATTTCACTGTTGGTATTTTTATTTATCTTTATCTATACCAGATCTTTAAATTATAATAAACAACTACGTATTTAAATACCACTTCAAATAAAAATGATATTAGTAGAAGTATTTTTAAATAAATTCATTTCATTTTAAAGAAATACAGTAGAAAAATAATAATATTAAGTTGTGAACTATATAATTAAACGTTAATTAATACAACAGCTAGCTTTCCCCACCTTTGCCATGGACCAACCCCCAGCAGCAAACATCCCAAAATCCTTCCTTCGATAGCTGACGATTTCATCCTCACTAGTCATCTCCGAACTCCGAACCTCGAACTTGCTACATCATCCCTTACTGACCACTGAACTCAAGATATCCCCTACCTCTCTATTTTCCAAATCTATAAAATCACTTGTTAGCCTGGAAACAATAGAACAGAACAGTCGGAACCGTCTTAGAACGCGTAATAATTGTAACTGCACGCGAATACACTCTGTCATACGACATACACCTAACTTCGTTTCATTTCGCTCAACGTTGTACCTTATTACATACAATAAACCAACAACTCCAGCGGAATACAACAATTCTTGGGGTCTTAATAAAAACAAAATCGTCATACATTCCTTAAAATACAATAATTTTCAGGGCTTGTGGATCTTTATACAAATACATTAGGTTGTAATTTGGAACTCCATAGCTTTTATAACTTGAGAATTTCGCGGTATTAACTGTTCAGTGATATATAAAGTTTAATATAAAAAAGAAAAAGTAAACACGAAGAAATGAATATAAAAAAGTAGTGTGTAGAACTGTCTACTTCATATTTACGATGACGTGTCAAGTGACTGTAAAAGTAAAACCTATGATTATTTACCACTCGAGACCCTCAAATCTCATGTTTCGTAAGACAACACTTACGAAAGAAGAGACGTGTATCTCACCAAGTATCGTGTATCGTTGTTCGAGGTTATCTAGAATGTTGATCTACTTACGCGTGCTTCATTTGCACTAATTACTCCGACATATCACTGATAGAAAGTATGTTCAAAAATCTTCCTTGAAAGGAGAAAATATACGTATAAAAGTATATTTTTGAATCGCTTTTTTTTTTAGCAATTTGAAAGTTTGTACCTTATTTGTTTATAACATACAAATTATTAGATAGCACGTGTGACTAAATAAATTATTCTACTAAATAAAAAAAAAAAACAATTCTACAATTAATTGAAGTCTTATAAAATTGAGATGCTGGTAAAAGAAAGTTCATTTTAAATAATTCACTCAAATTAACGAGAAAAATTGAATTAACAATGAAATAGAAAAAAAAATGTGAATTTCTATTAACTCTTAAATAACCCTAACCATTCGCAGAAGAAATATTATTTCTTTTAATTAGTTTAAACGTCTTCGTCAAATATTATTTACGACGCCTCTCTGTCGGAGGCATTTGGAAAATTTAACAAATTTGGGAGTCTAAATTATTTATTATCGATTTAGTGTATATCAGACTAGGTATTAAATTAGAAAAGCCGATGTAATTAATATTCAACAAAACTACTTAATGTCTAATATATAATAACAATAAATAAAGTGGATAACAAAGTAAATTTAATTTCCACTAAGAATTCTATTAGAAACATTCATATTGCACGTGAAAAAAATATGTTTATAAAACTGAAACAGATGAATAATCAATATCTCATGTAAATATCTTTATATAGACAGCTATTAATAAAAGATAAATATTTTTGAACGATGTTGTTCTTAAATATCTACTAATCTGGTCGTTTACCTTATGTCAATTTTATTATATTTGTATTCTGGTGCAATATGAATTGTTATAGGCGCTTCACCTACGCTGTTTTTTATTTCAACATAATACACCGTTAATAGAATATTTGGATAACGGAATATCCGAATAATAGGGCGTTCGGATAATGAGTAATCCGATAATGGAAATTCTACCGTATACTGCACATTGTAAATCGTGTATTACGGTTATTATAGAATAACTGTAGTGCTACGTTCTTGTTTAATAACCTTAAAACAACATAATTTATATACCACATATTACGTATAATAAAAATGAAATTCATTAATTGACTTATGCAGGGTGAGGCATTTAACTGTACCAATTTTTACTTGAAATCTATTTATGGAATCAAAAAATATTTCAAACGAAAATTATTTGATATTAAATGAGGCCTATAATGTAATAATTAATTTTTTTATCGAAACACTTTGAGGTTTTGATTTATAATTTGAATATTTAAACTTGAACATCAAAATCAATATTAAACAATTGTCAAGGTATATGGAGTTGAAAGGTAATAGTAATTGCTCAGTAGTTTTTAATTGGTTCCATCATGAGAAATAAAATTATTTCTCTTATACTTATGTAAAATAAAAAATAAATGAAAAACATTCATCTTAAACATGAATAACTTTTATAAAAAACACACTGAAACGATAAAATGATAATTACTGCTGTATCGTGTAATATTTTGTAATGATTTGCATCGCGACAGGCAGGAAAATTAATTACCGGTATGTAAGACACGTAAAGGGTATTGATTATTGAACATAGCCGCATACAACGCAACGATAGTCATAATTTATGCGTTAATTCCACTTGCCATTATGATGCATGTACGCCGATATATGGGTGGATCAGGAGGGGGGTGGGGCGTATTTCATTACCGACGAGGTACATTTGAAGCTGATATAAATCGAGAGCCAATAATATCAGTGGCTCGAAGCTTCATTTAATAAATGATTCGCAATTATAAAAGTATCATAAAATACTTGATATTATTTCATAAACGAGTAAGAATCTTTGACAGATTCAAATGAATGTGATAAACTGTCGAAATATTAATCAAAACTAGTTTTTTGAAAATACTACTTGAAATATATTAAAAATTATTATCTGGTTTATATCGGTTTGTTGTATATTGTCAGGGATTTCGGCAGTGGATTGGATTTTTCTTAAAAGAAAAACACTCGTTTTTGGTTATTTCAACACTTTGCTTTACTTTAATTCGATCGCCGAGACAGTACTCGACTAGACACGTTAACACGTGGGGTACACTTAAAAACTAAACACAGTATGACGTCACGCTCTTTCGTATTTACATATTTCCAGAGATGACCGTATCGGTTAAATATTTTCAACTAAAACCAATTACACTTAATTCATTTTTCGTATACAGCGGAATCCGGTTAATATGATCACGTTGGGACTTGTGATTTTAATAAGAATAAACGGCTGATAACATTAAATAGGCGGTAACAAATTTTTATTGTGCAGTTTACAATAAATATAGATTTCATACGATATCACAGACACGTGTATAACTATTTACATATTCTTTTAATATTATTAACATCCATTCGTGTAAAAGGTAAAAAGTATCCATGCTTTGGTTAAACGTAAGTTTCAAAGAAAATGTTTATTTAGCACGAAATAGATAAGACTTCTTATTATTTGTCTCCAATTTTAATTATTGCAATTAATTACAATAGCCAACGTTTGATTGTAATATTGACGTGTTTTGAGACCGGCTAATTATAATAACAAAAGCTAATTGATAACGTTATCCGTGATTATGGTAATCGGTTTCTACTGTACATGCTTGTGTAAATACATAAAATTGTACAAGTAAATGGACTGCCCTTCAATCGTATGTGCATTGTAGAGGCTTGATTTTTAAGAATAAATAGTTGTGATTGAAAAAATCAATATCATCCGTATACGCGTTTGTTAATTTCGTAATTTTATGTCAAGCATAATGTAGTCTGGAACGATTGTTCATGTAAATATGAATAATACTTAATACTTTCCACATTCTAAAGTGTCAGATTCCCCCCCCCCCCCCCCCCAAATCACTCGCTAAAAATCTGATTATTCGTATCAAAGGACCAGATGTAAATACAGAAATAAAATAATGATTTATTTATATCAAATCCCCGAAAGATAGAGGATACCTAACATCGTGCATTCGAAGAGAAGGAACTAATGTCAGAAAGAAGTAATTAAATTTTGATAGAGAAAATGTAATCGACGTCGTAACTCCAAAACGCGTTTTCAATGGAAATACGGTGGGAAATATTGAAAATCAGAAAGAATAGTAACGATTAAGAAGAAAGAGAGAGGATAAAACCACGATTCGACGATCAACGATTTTAAACGCGTAAAATTTCGAGTTTAATATTTGACGGTGTCAATTTGTATTGTTCAAAATAAAACATGCAAAACACGTAAAGATTAAACGATTAGCGAGCATAGTGGCAAAATGATTTTCCATTACGACAGCCATTAATAGTTCTATTCTTTGGTAAAATGTATCGGAGCTTTTCGGCTCCGACATTCTTCATGTTTGCTGAAAATCCTGAGCTAAGAAATATCACTAGTAACAATTAATCAAAATATTTTGTGAAGATATTTAATAAGAAATGAACTTAAATTTTGGAAATGAGAAGCACTTTAACGGAAGCTTTATTAAAATTGTTAAATTCTTGAAAAATTCCAATATCAAAATAAAACTTAGTTAATGAAAAATGAAATCAACTTTTAAACACGAAAGGACAGTTTAATAGAAATATTTATAATATATCGACTGTTCGATTTTCGATCAATACTGATCAATACGAAAAATTTGCTCGTAATTAAACTCTTGTGAAATTCGCGTATCATCCGGTCTTTATAAGAAAACCTAAGCTTGAGCTAACAAATATAACATAAAGAAACAATTTTCACGAATATCATTGTATTGATTATACATAAAAAATTACAACCAATTCCCGTGTTGTTTCGAACCATTCGTCCTACAACATGATGGGAATCAGAGGAACCATAAAGCATGCGACTCACCGTTCGTCGATTGACACCACTGCACTCAGCCCAGATATGACCCACGGATGGCCAGCCTCTTTTGCACCATTACCACGTCATTGTCCATCGTGTGATTGACAGTAGAACAATTCAGATCGACCTGTATTCTGAAATTTGATAATAGCAAAGATTAAGAAACTCCTTTCGTTCAATTTAGACAATATTTCGAGTCGTGTACATATTGTTTCTTATTTCATATACAACAACTTACGAATTCGTAATTTTATAAATATCTCAGTGTGCGAATAAATGAAAGAAATAAGCATATAACTACCACTGCAATTGTATACATACTTTACGATATTAAAGAACACGATAGAGGGAATAGTATCACGTGGTAAATCGTATAGGAAGCACACCGAGAAATTTAGTAATACATGCTAAAACATACATGGAATTATATCAGAAAACTCAGTCATAGATAGTAAAGCATGTAAGGAATTACAGTATAAAACACACGAATGCATACATACATAAATATCCAACCACATAGACAAACATACTGGCATACAGATGTACACATGTGCAGTCGAATGGTAGCTCACATGAGAGATTAGAAGAATTGATAAAGAAACACATTAAGCACATATGTACATAATTATACCCAGTAGCACATAAAATATTACATGCATTAATAGGCGATTTGAAAACTCGTACCGATATATTATTATGATTCTCAAGCAGATGTGACCTCCTCAGCTGCCGCGACAAAACTGACTAGAATTTAACCCTCTTCGAATTCGAACCAAGATGCTTGGTAATCTGTTTACTATTTACCTCATCGGCTACGCGTAATTGGTTCTACCCTGAACTTAACGATAAAATCCCTCTACTCATATTTATTTCATAGCAATTGTTAATTTTACAATTATTTTTTAACTTATTATTTTTATCAATTTTTTGTATGAAGGAGTTGTGATTTTTTTTTTAACTATTATGAGTATTATTTATAATTAATATTTATTATAATTCTTTATCATTTCTTTTTACGTTTATAATGATAATTACGTTTCTACATTATTTCTTACTTATAATAAATTGTTATTATACCGATTAAAGTTTAATTCATTGTAACTTTTAATTTTATAATTGTTTGGATAGTACAGTCCTTTTTATAAAACACCTTGTACATATGTACGTCTCCCGTGTGTCTCCTTCATACAGGGAATATTTGAAGGAAAAGTTTTTTATAACATAAAATATGGGAAAGGATATAAGCGATGGAAAACTGAGTATTCTAATGTTCATAATCATTTTTGTCATATCAGCCTGAAAATTGATATGACGTAAATGTTGCTTTATGGTATTTTTATATCATCAAATGACGTCGGTCTTTGTTTGATATGCCACTCAATAATTGAAAAAATAAAATGGTAAAAAGAGTGATGAAAATTATTTGTTGAACTAATATGGAACTGGTCCTATCGGTTAAAACGATCGTCGGAGCAACAGGAATTTTTCTATCTCACTTTGTCACAAGGTAGTATGGTTGTGTCGCTCTTTTGCGCACGGCTTCGTTTGCGTTTCTTGTTATTAACAAATCTCACTTTGTTTCATTCACTTTCTTCGTTATGCCTCGAACGATTCTCCTTGCTTTTGCCACTGTTTTTGCCGATACGACTAGTTCCATCTTTCCGAGAGCGTACAGCGGTGGTTCAGGGAACACTTTTGATTATATGAAAAATTTGCGGTTTTAAAAACTCGATTTATATCAAATCTTCTTATCCACGTTTTATTAAATATATATAACGTTTAAATTAATATCTGTATTATAAAATTCGGCTTTCATAGTTTCATACTGGCGTACAGTAATGATGAATGTTCAGCCAATCGATATTATTTTATTAAAGATCTTGATTTTTGTCTATAACTGAAAAAGAAGTACTCCAAATTATACTATAGCGGATATTATTTAGAATATTTGAAAAATCTTTCGTATCTATTAAATTCATCAAAAATTCTTACCGTAACGAACCATTAAAAAATATCTACGAACTGATGTAAAAGATATTATGTGATTTAATAATCAACGTTCTTCGTCAGAAACCTATTTCGATCTAATTGTAAAAATGACGTACCAGAAAAAAAAAAGAAAAATATGGTGTAACGAAAAGAATTGAGCAAACAACTGAACATATTTAGCGTAATAGTGAATATTCTGTCGAGGAAACGCTTCTTTCGTAAGATATTCCAAGAAGCTTTCGTATTCACTGAATCTGTTCCTATGATCGAAAGAATTGAGCAAACAAGTCAACGGGAAGGAATAATAATGAACGTTCTTTGTTGTAGAATCGCCGAGACGTTATGTGGAGGGTGAGGTGACGATTCACTATCGTTCACCAGTGCGTACAGAGGCGAAAGAACCATTGAGCGAAGAGGAGCTCGCTCGTCGAAGTGCAGAGAATATGCGACGCGTTTACCAAGAAGAACGCCGTCGCAAGTATCTTCAAGAACTGCATGACATTGATTCTAGAAGACACACCGACAACTTCATGTAAGTTTCATTCCCCATCTTTTCACATGTTCGTCTGTTACACGTTGTTGACGATATAGGTGCTATGAAATAGATCTTGCCTCAATTTTTGCACGCTTTCGAAAAATATTGCATCAGATATTAATGCGCCAATTCAAAGTTAATTTTAGAAGTTTCCGCAGCCATTTTCGAAATTCTTTTTAACTGAAAGTATTTTAACGTGTGTGAATATAATTAGGTATTTACAGATTTGTGTAACCCTCTATCATCTCGTCAAGTTTAATAATTTGGCAAGGAAAATCCAATCAAGTTTCCGTAGAAACTTGAAACGGGTCAAAAAAATTTGATTTACTTGACTACTTGACACTGGGCGTAAAATAACTGACGACCTGACTTATATTCAGTTGTTGTTCAGCTAAAAATTGATATATTTCCATTTTATTTATGAATAATTTATTCTTATTCTTTTTTGCCATGATTTCTGATTTTTAACTTTGGAACTATAACAAAAATTATATACATTTATTTAATAACTACGGTAATTAGACCTCTACACACGTTTCATCTTGTCTGATTATACGCGGTACCCTTTTCTGGCGGACTTCCTTTTACACGAAAAAATATGCCTCCGTTTACGCGGAATATATTTTTCATATCTGATCTTGGTCTGCACGATTTCATTTTATGCGGTCAAGAAATACACGTTTCCACGTTGCTGAATCCCTTAATGCTATGGATGAGCTTTCTCATTCCCAAATTAATGAAAAGTTTATCAAAAAATCATTCTCTTTTTATTTTCATCCTTATTGTCACCACTTTTCTTTTGTTATATTTTTCTTTTAATATTTAAATCGGCGCTCATGTATTTTTACAGTCAAACGTCCTATGTAACAGTCCACTGCATTTTTAAGATTTCCTTTTATGTTACTAATAATAACGAAAGAAAAATAATTATTTACCCAATTTATCGAAATTATTTCACTTATTAAAGTTATCGAATGTCTCGTCACAGACATTATCATCTAAATCAGTTTTTATGATTAATGGTGCGATTAAATCTAGAAAATGCTTCATCCATATGCAGATACAAAAATCATCAGTTTAAATTAGCATAATTCTTTCATTTTCGTTCTTCTTCCTTTTAATTACACAAACTACGTTAACTCCATTGTCTATCCCACTATTTTCATTTGCTTTGATAACATGCGGAACAATAAATTCTATTTGTGTTAAATGATATACATATGTATATTATACTAGACAGTTTTTTCCCCTATTGCAATATTTGTTTTATTTTAAGTAAAAATTAGCAATCTTCAGATTAAAAATAACGGAGGTCTAAGTTGCTTAAACATTCTTAAAATAGCTGCAGAAATGATAATTAATTCTCTCAAATGTAATTGTACCGTCTAAACCAGGGGTGGCCAACCCGCGGCCCGCCTTGAATATTTTTCCGGCCCGCGAGATTCATCACACCTTTACAAAATATATTTATTTTATAATGGCCAAAGTAGTGTAAACCAATGTATTAATAAAAAATACATTATTTTTGCATCCATATATTCAAAAATTAACTGTCGAAATTATGAGAAAAAATTAACTTTGATTTTAAAATAATATTCTTGCGAATATATGACAGATATTGCCTGTTTTATTTATAAGTTTACAGTTATGTTTCAATTTTTCACTCCAAAGAAATGTCTATAGTAGGTCTAAATCTAATATGGGGATATATGTATAATTTTATATGCAGCCCGCGGAGTTATGATGCATTTCCAAAGTGGCCCGCAAAATGATTTGGGTTGGCCACCCCTGGTCTAAACCGTCATTTCATTCTTCTTGAACGTTACAGTTATCATTTTCTCAACCTGAACAATGCCTGTACATTACAGAATTGTATGTTATATTTCTTATATTGTGCTTATTGAAGTATAGAACGACACTAGTTATTCACTCACAATTCTTTTTTTTTTTTCTATTATGCTCCTTTTCACAAGTGACACACCTACACTTTTATTACACCACTTGCGTAAAATAACTTAGAGTACATGATGCATTGAGTAATGCACTTAAGTAACGGGAAGCACGAAAGCACGATACTTACACCTTACTTCATCTTGTATATGTAACGTGCCATTGACTCTTCTTATTGCAGAAGTGGCAAAAAGTATCGACGAACGTTAAATTTAAAAAAATCTGTAAATTATCTGGTATTCATTTGACATTACCAATAAAAAATTATCAGATTGCCACAAACATTGTTCTCCCTACAGAAATATTTATTAAAATTCCACAAGTATCATAATTGATCAACTTCTCATAAAAATATTCATGGAAATAAAATAGCAGATCTTACAGCAAAAGTTGCATCCGCGGAAGGACCAAACCATCAACCCATATGCGACACATTATCTGACATTAAGAAACTGGAATACACAATGGCGAAATTATAAACCAAACGCTCTCTATAAATTATTACCTATTTCTTATGATTTAAAAATTAATCAAGAGTTCAAGGAACAGACTACAGTAATCGGAATAAGATTAGGACACACTAAATTAACGCATATGCGACTTTTGCAATGTCAGACTAACAATACCTCACATAATTATTAAATGTACGAAACACAGTAAAAAAAGGAAAAGCATAATATCACTGATAATATAAAGGATATCTTAATGTCTACTTATTTTCAACAGGATGTAATAAATTTTTGCAAGGAAATGAACGTATTGAATAAATTATGAAGAAATATTGACAGCAATAGATACAGTCGCTAATGGGCTTAGCAGTTTGTGCGTTTTAAAACCCTTAATAATAATAATATTATTAATTGTGAATTAAAATATACACCATTAGAATTAATAATCTTCTGCCATATTTATGGGAATTTTTCTACACTTTTGCGATAAAACTTGAATAATTTTGATGCAAATTACGCGGAGAGATAGTAAACTTATCAACTGGATATTTTATTTAAAAATAAGAAATTCTTGATATTGTCATGTAGCAAATGACAAAATATTTGTTTTGTTATAAATTCTAATTTTATTTAAAACTGAATTCTTAATATTGTAACATTTTAAAGAACGTTCACTTAACTTTTCGGTTAAAAATCGCTACTTTCTACTGTAATAGCGTAATTATATTCTTATGTTTGGTAATGTTTGATTTCAGACCGTCTCAAAAATCACCGATTCCTCTGAATCGGTACGACGATTTCATCGACGATCTCAGCCATAGAAGCAGATCCCAAGAGCAAACACCGGAACCGAGACTCGTGGCAAAAGCACTTTACAACTTTATCGGGCAATCTTCACGGGAATTGAATTTCCGCCGTGGTGACATAATATTTGTGCGACGCCAGGTAGACAAAAATTGGTACGAGGGTGAACACAACGCAATGATTGGCTTGTTTCCATCGAACTACGTCGAGGTAATTCTGTTTCAATCTTATTAATATTATCAGTGATTTTTGTAAAGTCCATACTTCGGCGTGCCATCCGACGATTTTATTTTTCAAATAAAAATGAAAGAAAAACGCGTGTTCTCGTTGTCGCTCTTTGCCAACGGAATGCGTGTCGAAAAGATGAACGCACAATAAAACGTCGCCGATGGAACGCAATCGTAGCGCACACTTTAAAAAGCAAAAAAATATATCAAATCGCTTGAACAGTGATTTCTGATTATACACAGTAGGAAAGTTATAAATTAAGTTTCTGTGAAAAGAATCTTTGACGTGTCGCAACAGTCTTAAAGTTGTTTTGTAAATTTTTTAATATATTTCCAAAATTTGGAATTTATTAACTTTTTCTTAAATTTCATATTTCTTTTTATTATATATTTTTAAATGTACTAATAGAAATTGCAAGTTTGTCGAATTCGTTGATCACGTTTAAACTTTTACAATTTAAATACCATTATGGAAGGAACCATCTTCCATTATTAACACGTTGACTGCCACAGTGAAGACGGACGTATGAATATATCAATTAATTTTCAAAAATCTGTCAGTTCGATAGCTAGCATTATCAGCTAAATATTAACGCTATCTGCAGTTTATTTCATCCCTTCTTTTGTTAATTATTTGGCTGCAAAAAAAATTCGGGTAACGTGTTAAAATCCAAAAATACTGAAAATAAATTTTGCGCCAATATTTCGTTCCACCTTCATATAAGAAGACTTGGTTACACGTAAAAAAAATAAATTTAAAACAGATAATAAAACGTTGCTTTTTTTACGGTTACGTTTTCGAAAAAATCGAGTTTCAAAATTCTCGGTGTTTATATGAATCGTGAGCAGCTATAATGCTCATTTAAACTCAACAAGAATTTATTAGATAGGTACAAACTCTAAAAGTATGTCAAGTATGCGAATTGAGAGTATAAGAACAATATACGTACGAGAAATGAGTTATCCTTTAACGTAAATAAAACAATTTTTATTTTTCATTATACATTCTTAAGAATATTAATAAGTAACTCAGAGTTTACCTATTAAAATGAGTCCAACCACGATCCCATTCTATTTAAATAACACGTGTTTGCTATTATGCTTTTGTATTATGTTTAATTCAATACTCAAGGTATTTGAAATAATTGTAATACAGTGCTTACACTTTGCAATATGTAAAATTGTATTTACTTAATTTTACAACGTACATACTTCTTAAAATCTATAACTTATAATCTAACATTTTTTTCAGTGATAAAATTACATGTATTTTATCACATATTTAGGAAAGGAATTATAAAAACATTACATAACGTTTTTCCAATTAACGAAATCATTACACGGTAAAAGTAACGATGCAGACAAAGAATCTGCAATAAGGTTTATAGAAGAATTTATATGAAATGTAAAAGAAAGAAAAGTTAGATTCAGCAAACAGTAATCGGCTCGAATAGAATACAGTGTTCGAAAATAAAATGAAAAACAATTAGGTAAGCATCAGGCTCTGCTTGTATAAGAACTCGCAAGTAGCGATCAACAATCGATAAATTGAAATTAAAATAATAGAATTTTTCCTTGATCCAGAATGGTTAACCATATCGCCAATAAACTTGGAACTTCTGGCATAAACTACTTTAAACAACTATGTACTGGCATTTAAATATACGCCAGAACTTAAAACGGACGTGAATACCATTAAAATAAAATATCACAAGAATTTCAATAAACAGCATAAAAAAATATGAAATTTGTTTTCTAAGTCAGTCAATGGATTCTTTTAATTTTTTAACTCGCAGAAGCAACTTGTCGAAGAGCTGAGCTGAAACAGACATGAAATTTCACAAAAAAAAAAATTGTAAACTACTGTATACTAAGATTTTTTATTACACGATAAAAGTGCCCTACATTACCTAATATCTGTTCTCTTGCAAGCTGTGGTTGTAGTAGTTTTTCAGGGCCAACACATGCAATTTAATGTCCCTATGTTTGTTTTTCGACCACTGGTTTAAATTGGCGAACACTTGCTGCATTTCTTCCTCTGACGGCATTGTCTTGTCTTCTCTCATTTGCAGATCTTTTGATTGTACAGTTTCGGCGATCTCGCCGTTCGATTCCTCCGCCATTATCTTTGCCACAAGTTTCGTCCACGAGTTCCGAATGTCTGTTGACGATATGGTTGACCACGCTTCGTGCAATTGATTTATGCAGTCGGTGATGTCAAAATCGTAGAAAAACTTCTCGATTCCTCCAGGATGGTGCTTAAGTTTCATCGTCGATTTTTCACGATATGATCGTTTCAATTTTGTAGTTATTCCCTGGACCATGGGTTGCAAACTCATAGTGCAGCCTTTTGGCAAAAACATTACGTCGATATCATCGTTTTTTAATTTTTCGATCGTACCTTGAACAGTACAATGAGGTTTGAAATTGTCTATCAATAATAGAATTTTGCCCCGTGTTCCGCTATTCTGCTGATGTTTTTTTACTGCCGGTTTGAAGTGATTCTCCAGCCAGTTCTCAAACACTGTAGCATCCACGCAAGCGTTCCGTTGAGATTTGTACACCACGGGTAACTCTTCAATTTTTACGCGTTTCAAAGCTTTCGGTCTTTCGTACTTGTAAACGAGCAACGGTCGTAATTTGTGAGTTCCTAATGCGTTGCAGCACAATCCGATGGTTAGCTGTTCTTTTCTTGGTTTGGGTCCGTACACAACGACTTCATCCATGCTGGCTAATGTTTTGTCAGGTATAGCCTTCCATATCAAATTCATTTCGTCCATGTTGTAAACGTGATTTAATTGTAAATTTTCTTCCTTCACGCGTCGCTTTAATTCTTTGATGAAACTTTCCGCCGTTTTGTTGAAATTGTCCGTACCATCACTTCCACCGTGGATGTATCGTTTTTTAAAACTCTTCATCCATTCGTAACTGCCATCGAACGTCGATGACGTGGCTCCATAATTGTTTGACAGTGACAGTGCCTTCGCGCGTAGCATTAGATCGGTAACGCGATCGCCTAATGCTCGTTGTTCCGCGAACCATTCGTACAAACGCAATTCAAGATCCTCACCTGCGGTCGTTTCTGTTCTCCTTCTTTTACAATCAATCTCTTCTTGTTGTTGTTTGCTTGTTTCCCCCCTTTTGTTAGCATGCACACTTTGCTCATGAATCCGAAGCTTGTCATTGATCACACCAGTTGGAACATCCATTAATTGTTCGATTATTTCATTTCGCTGCTTCATCGTTGGTATCACGCACTCTCTTTGATGTCCCGACATTATCTCTCTTTAACTCGTATTTTCTCTGCTGTGACTATTTTGTGAATATTGAATTTTCAGCGTGATGACTGATGGAAAATTATGGGGGCGGATCTCTGTAATGGAGTGGGTTAATGAAAAAACCAGTGTCGTTTAACACGTTGACTGCCACAGTGAAAACGGACGTGGGTAGTCAGACACGCTGAAATCCTAATTATTAACAATACAATCAACTAATTTTCAAATTTAACTTTTCAATTCGATAGCTAGCATTATTAGGTTAATGTTAACGCTATCCGTGGTTTATTTTATCATTTCTGTTGGTAATTATTTGATTGTAAAAAATTTCAGGTGCCGGTCACCGGTGACCCCCGTGGAAGCCAACGTGTTAACATATTTAATGCGGGGAATGTACTTTTACGCTTTTTGCGGTCTGACAGTTGAGGGCGGGTCACGTAAAAGGCGTCTGTGAAGTTAGCACCTCATTTTTAAAGAACAAAACTTTTAGCAACAGAACTATTTGCACCTGCAATAATTCTACAGTTCCTGATAGGTTTCAGAAATAGTTCCGGCGAAATACCCGAAAAAATAGCATCTTGAAAATATGAGGTGCCAACTTCGCGTGGCAACGCATCATGCGAAAAATGTTATTTAAATCATCATGCTTTATAGTTTTCAAAGAGTTCTATAGTTCCTGATGAATTTTAGTAATAGTTCCGACCGCTGAATATTAAAAAAAAAAAACTTTCAATCGTGAAGCTGGTACCTCAAATTTCCATTATAGTGGCTAGAACTGTTTTGTTTTTGATTCCACGTTTCCGGGTTTTAATAACTTTTGATAGAACTCTTCGGGGTGCAAATAGAACTGTGATTAGAACTTTGGATTTGCAAAAAAATCTCGATTTGGGACTTAGTTATTTTCTGGGAATCTGGAACTTAAAACGCCTAGAACTTTCTTGTTTCTGATTTCACGTCTCCGGGCCTTAATAACTTCTAATAGAACTCTTCGGGGTGCAAATAGAACCGTCATCAGCACTTTGGATTTGACAAAAAATTTTACTTTGTAGTTTCTAAGTTCCAAAGTGAAATTTTTTTAAAATTCCAAAGTTCTGATGATAATTCTATTTGTACCCTGAAGAGTTCTATCAGAAGTTATTAAGGTCCGGAGACGTGAAATCAAAAACAAAAAAACTAGATATGTACGTTTCCGTTTTCTAAACAATAATCATAGATCATATATTTGAGTTTAAAATAAAAAAAAACTCGTTAAAAGAAACGAAGTAGTTTTCGATTTATTTCAAATTTACTAAACTACTAAATTCTCACGAAATTCACGAGACAACGCCCGCTATATGCATAAGTTCACGGCGAAATATAGCCCCGCATATGATGATTGGTTGTATAACGTTTGTTACCTGCTCGCGATGAGAAACGCTTTTAGTTTTTCCAGGGGACCCTTCAAACTCGTTTTTATGTGATTCGAGCGGAGGTTATCACGTAAGGGACACAGAGAAAAGTGAACCTAACAAAGGATACCTAAGTTAGAATAACATTTTTTCTTCCCAATAATTTAAACATTTTTTTGGCACGTTTAAAACAATATCAATACTTAAAAAAAACTAATATTTTGAAAGGTAATTTGAAAAAAAAAAAAAGATCCACTTTACCCCGTATTTGGGGTAATACAGTATGTCACGAAAGTATTAGTTCACAATTTAAAACAGAATTTCCGTTTTCAAGATTGGGCCGAAAGATTTGAATTTTTTAAGAAACTAGAATATAGTGAAATAGTTTCAACTTTTTTAACCGAGGCTGTAATAAAGATTTAAAACATCCTTTTTGTAAATTTAATCCGTTGACTGCGGCGTGTTTTAACAAAAAGTATAAAAAAAAGTTTTCTTACTATCAAAGAAACCACAATTATTATATAATTGAAGTTAATTTTTATTGGAAAATCTTGAAATTTATTGGACATATGTATAAATAGAGAGCGTATACATATGTCCTTTCGTAGTCAAAGGGTTAAATAAATTATATATATATATATATTCAGTTTCATAAAAATCGAGCAACTTGCCTAGGAGTTACAACCATTAAGATTAATAAAACTGGCATTGTTTCTCATAAGAACATGACTAATCATGTTCCAATGTGAACATGTCACATAAATTGCAACTTTTTCAAAATTCTTTTTATACCAGTCCAATCTCCAAAAAGGAAATTCTGTTCTAAAAAGTGGACGAATACTTCCGTGACATACTATCAAATATGTATGACTTCTAATTAAATTTATAATAAGTAAGTTTATTAAAAAATTGTTAAACATTCAAACAATTTTCAGAAAATATTCTTCACTAATGAAAGTTTAACATGATTAATATTAAATATTCATTAAGTAAACATATTTTCTACAAGTAAATCGAAATATTGTAATATTGCTTTATCTTTGTTGTAAGTACGTTTTGCCCATTCTCTTTTCAGCATACCTTGACGTTTTTATTACGGTTGTATTTCTAGCTTGAATTTTCTCTATGCCTTTTAGGAATTTAATCGTATTTCAGGATTGAATGCGTAAGAAGCAGCGATTCCATCGGCGTTTGCTTGACGACTGCCGTCAAGAATCGCGTGCCCGAAAATCGACGATCGTCATTTGCGTCGCACGTTCGACGATTTGTAACGGTCGAACACACAGATTCTTTTTCACGATCAAACATACATACGTTACGCGGCACTCGCATATGTGTATTTGTAATTTCTCATTCTAAACATTCTAAACAAAAGAAATGAAAAACATTTGTAAGCACATGATTATCTTTGTAAGATATCTCACATATTCATTTGTAACGTATTCGTCAATACATTACAAAAAAGTATTTTTTAAAAAGACAAGTTAATTTAAAACGTGTATTAAGTTAAAATAAATCGTCGCAAATCATGTCATAACGAATCAGTAACTGTTAAAATCTGTGAGAGCATCACACATAGATAAGTTAATTATAATAGAATAAATCATTTGGCAGCATTTCATAACAAAGGCATAATTTAAACATTTTATTGAAATTTCATTAGAAAATATTTAAAAAATGATATAAATTTCTCTTTTATTCTAGATTTTACCATACGATGGAATGCGAACAACACCAAAGAAACCCTACGAAGGTCAAGCACGGGCGAAATTCAATTTCGTCGCTCAAACAAACCTCGAGTTGCCTTTGGCCAAAGGTAAACCCGAAGAAATATTTATGGAATACGAAATTCTTTATGCAAATAACTAAAATGCACTTTCTTGTTGCAGGAGAAATCGTTGTTTTGACGAGAAGGGTCGATGAAAACTGGTACGAGGGACGCATTGGAAACAGGAAGGGAATATTTCCTATCTCTTATGTCGAAGTTATTACAGAACCCGGGCATAGATCAGGTATTTACATATCTTGCATTACAATATCACTATCTAGCATTGATGATGATACAACTCAAAATATTTTAAATTCACTTTTATCGAATACAAGATCGACATTATATTTCTATTTTCTTTTTTTTCAAAAGCCATAATAATTAACAATAGGTAATAAGATATAAAACAATACTAATAATAAATGAGACGTATACAAATTTAGAAGAATCTTTTCTACAAAATTAAAATTTTTGTAGTTGAGTCACTTCCAATACCAAGGAGTAATATTTATTTAGTATTTGGTAAGAACTACAAAATTATATTAATTACAGAAACGCCAACGCAAAGCAAACCAGTTGCATCTCCAGCTGCACACAGCCTGTTAGTAAATGGATCAGCAGGAGGGAAAATGAGTATGGGACCCCATCACTATATGCCGTCAATACCAGTTAATATAAACACAACCCAGCCACACTACAATTCACTGGTTAGTTCTGTTTATAATATTCACTATATTTTTACTAAAATATTTACTGGGATATTTTTTATCGTGTTAGATTGAAAATATTTAGCGCACTTTTTTTACGTGATTTATTTTTGTACGGTTTTTTTTTAACTTCTACACATTCTGTAGGGTTTTTTTTAAATAGTTTTACTTCTATGCAAATATTGTTACATATTAGTCGTTTGTTGTTTGCTTTAGTTTTACACGAGTTCTGTATTTTATTGTAAATCGACTGTTTTCTTTTCATTTTTTACATATGTCCGCATTTACCGCGTAAAAAGGCCTCCGGTGTATTTTGTAATTTCTCAATTATTCGGAGTCTTACTTCCGATCACTTCCAGTATTGGATGTATTGATGATCGACTAATTCATGGTATTTTAAAGAGAAAAAGCAGTTAATTGTTTACAAAATAAAATGAAATTTTAACAAGTCGTTCATAATTTCACAATTTTTTTATGTAATTGATTTTGGAAAAGAGTGATGGACTTATATATTCGTATTCATAATCAATATTTATTCTAAACTTATTCTAAAGGTAAAACTACGGTTACTAGGATCGGCATTCGCACGTGTTAACGATTACGTTGCTTATTCAGGACTGCGCTGTTGTTCTTATTGTTGATGTGTCCTTTACGCGTAGCGACACTTACAGGTTGGCGCGAAAATTCGTTTTGTTGTGATTGCTATGATCACTTTCTCACAGAGAGAAAGTGAGAAGCGTAGGTACTGTAAAAAATAAGCTTTGTTTCAAGCTGATAGTGAAGTTGGTTTCTGAAATACGATTTTTCAAAGGCAAAGAAATAACGCATAGAATTCCATGAACGGTGAACGAAATTCTTGGAATAATACACATTTTTAAATATATTGTAGTTCGCATGAAATTAGGGGGGGTTTAAGTCATCATTTTTCTCGTTTCGAAATCGTTTGAGAAATATAAGCCTTCTTTCGCGATTTTTTCCTATTTTCATGAAAATGGGTTGTACGTTTGAATTTTTATTTCGGGAACTATTTATTCTATTCATCTACTCTTTTTTTTTTTATTTTAATAGAGAAGGATCATTCTTTTAGAGTATATTTTTATTGGATTGAAAACTGACTTTTACAATATTGAAAATTATAGGAGAAATATTATTATTTGCAGATGTTTATCTAGCGCAGGTAACGAAAATTCAATCGGCAATAAACTTGATATTTTACTTAATTATAAATCAACACGGTTTACATTATCTAGGCAAACTACAAAATACGCTTTATTTCACAGATAACCAGGTTAATTTTGACAATTATTTGTTCTCCACATTTTAAGCTTTGCCACTGAATTATCAAACGTTACAATTTTCATTAAGAAAAACTCACATTTCAGAAACACAATGTCCTATCAACGTGAAACAAAAATCCTTTTTTAAATAGTTTTAAAACGTATTAGAATTCAAATAGTAACTATACGATCTTCATTCTCTGTCGTTAAAAATTCATTATGTTTTATCTGTAGCCACGAATGGGGGGAAGCAAGTTACACGTATCGCAGCTCAACGAAGCGCTGCATATCGATACGCAATCCGAACCAATACCGTAAGTTTATTTCGATTTTTAAACGAATTGACGTTTCATTTTGCAACAATTCCACGAATCTTTTCATATATAAAATCAGTACCTTCATTGTTTTTTAACCCTAGATAACTAAACTTAAATCAGTTATACTCTACTACTCATAGAGTACAATATACAATCTTGCGAATCGCCTTTATTTATTATAAACAACGTAACGGAACTTAAGGGATATATTATTGGTTCTGAATTAAAAAATTTGAAAACGTAGAAAATTTACTTCAACGAATGTTTAGTGATGTAGGGTTAAGGTACAAGGCTGTTCAAAAAGAGTATCAATATTCTAAATGAGATAAACCCTCTGATTTTGCTAAAATTTTGTATGTATATAGCTTCTTTTTTCCCAAATGGATTTTGAGCGACGTGGCCCCCTCGCCTCCTAGCCCCCTTCAAAGGAAAAACTGTTTTTGTTAATTATTCCATAAAGTAGCAATATTACCGCTACCACCAAAAACTAACCCGAACCTACTCAGTAGTTCCATGCAGACTCCCATGTCACTCCCATAAAAAAAGAACCTACTCCCAAAACTTCAACCCACTCGGAGCATGGAGCCCCTCGGAAGTACACCCCAAACTTTTGTTTACGTTAAATAAATATATTTAATAAAACAGAAATTTAAAAAAATGTTTGACGAAGTTAATTTGACCCCCGTCGAGTTATTTTGGGTCATAACAGCCAAAATTATAGGTTTATGTAAAAAATGTATATAACCTTTTTTGTAGAGCTTTTTATGAGATTCGTGTTTTGTTTGCAACTTTTTTCTCTAACAAACGAGGCTTTGTCGCCAAAAATCCTTTCAGGGACTTTTTTCTCTGATCAAGGATAAGCTTTGGCAACAATTTCAGCTAAATCGGAGGGTTGTCGCTTTCGGAACATTTTCAATAATTATAAGTATAATGCCTATTAATTCTACAATATGTATAATAATATACATATATCAGAATTGTTCAATTCAAATTAAAATACACCAGTGTAGAATACTGCAAATGTTCAGTCTGATAGAATTTTCAATATTACGTATCATTTCGTTTCGGCACGTTCTGTTTTAATCAGTAAGGGTTAATGAGAGTATTCATTTGCGAATTTACTTCAGATATCGAGCTCTGTACAACTACAGACCCCAAAACGAAGACGAGCTAGAATTAAAGGAAGGCGACACGGTGTACGTAATGGAGAAATGCGACGACGGTTGGTACGTCGGTTCCAGTCAGAGGACCGGATATTTCGGCACCTTCCCCGGAAACTATGTGGAAAGAGTGTGAAACACAATGAGCAGTAACTTCGTTACAATGCGCATCGAGCCACTAGTTACATTTTGCCAAAGCACTGCATCGAACTTTTAACAATTTAACGGCCTCATGTTTCCCTTTGAATTATGTTCGAGAAGACCAATTTACAATTTAATCCTCTCTCCATAAAATTCATACAGTGTGTTAATATGAGATCGAGTAAGTTAAAAGAATAGAAAATGTCCCAAAATATAACTAAAAAATTTGCGAAACAATATAGTTATGGAAATATTTTAAATTTTTTATTGAAAATTGGTCTTTAATTGATAAGAAATAGTTTTGTTACTCTGCAATGTGGTTATGAATTTTTTCTTCCCAAACGTAGTTACCATCAATTTAGCGTGATGCTAAATAAATCTTGAATTATGAATTTAAAACAGAAAGTTTGTTATTGTAACAAAAATTTTCTTATAATGGAATTTCATTACAATTGAAATTTAAAACAGAAGTTTTAATCTTAATTAAGTTTAATCAGATAGAATTCGTATCTGTACATCAAAATATATTAAAGAAAAAACAAACGTGATATTTTCAATGTCAGGAGAATAAAATTTTATGTATAATATAAGAATCCTTTAGAGGCTTTATATACTTTAAGAATACTTTTAAGAAGGTGCATGGATTTTGAAGAAATTTCAACAATTTAACGAAAAACATTTTCAAGAAAAATTGAAATCTTCAACTGAAATATTTACATGCCGTAAAGATTTTTGCCAGAAGTTCACTAGTCTCACTTATTAACAACACCACTGAAATAACAGATAATTCTATTTATTGTTAATTTAGAAACATAGTAAAATATATTTATTTTAATATCCTTTAATCGCTCAAGTCACTTAAACTTTCGCCTCGATTGCATTGAATGCAAATTTTTAACGTTTTTAATGTTTGCTATGAATGCGTTATTAGGAAATCCAATTTTTCCGATTCAGATAAATTTTTTATCCAGTCGATCATATTAACGCACTGTACTTTGGTCTTAATCTTTGCAAACACTCTGTATATATTCGTTTTTTACCGACGAAATGTTTGAAACTGTCAGAAATACCATTTTCTACTCAAACTGTTTAAGCAACGACCCGTAGGGTTAAGAAAAACAATTTTCACGAAGTAAGTGACACCGGCCGTCAAAATGTTAACGTAAATGCGATTTACCGTTTACACATTGACGATAAGGGATGTTGTTAAATGTCTTCCTCTTCATATTGTTTTCCACGCCATGGTAAACAACTCGACGCGAAACCTTGTACCGTCGAATTTCAACCAAAAAGCTTAACGTGTAAGATTAACATGTAAGTAGTGTACAATAACAATTAGTAATTTATTGTACGAAGTTCACCGAGACGAGTTGCGTCGAGTGAACGTTGCGAAAATAAATAGAAAAAAAAAAAAAAAAAACTGTTTTTCACCGAGGTGCAGGCAGCTTGTTAACACATTATCTACCGCCCTAAGATGAAAAATAAATACTATTACTTTATTACTTCGTCGTAATAAAAGATTTCGGAATAAATAACCCTTATTTTTAATTTTCACTTGATTGTAACAAAACTTCCATGATTTCAACAGTGTTGTGGACGAATATATAACAAAGTATTACTAATCTGTTTTTTTGTCAGCCTATATTAATAGACTTCCGGTAGATAAAGTGTTAAAGGATTGCTCGTTGAAACGGGAAAATCCGGAATGTGTTTCAAACGTCTCAATAAGCCTGTTTCTGTGTAATTTGTAAAAAGCAAAGGCGAGTAATACATTTCGAAATGTCTATCTGGTTTCACCAGCAACGAACGAAGCTATTCGTTTTTAATTGTCCTACTGATCGAACGGCAATCGAGTCGCTGTATTTTGAGAATCGACATTCGCTTATCATTGTCGGCGAAAATTTTTACACGAATTTTATCAAAAGAGCCATGATTGAATACGAAGTTATTCTGGCGTGATTAATCGATTTTGTTTTTTATGAAATAAATGCAAATACTAGGAAATTTTGTTGTCAAGAAAATCAATTTTAAATTAATTCTTGTATAGAGGAGATGGTAGTAATTTTATTCTTTAACCTGTACAACCGCGGAATAGTTGAAAGAAGAAAGGGAGTGACGAACAACTAAATAATAATTATAGAATCGACCTAACGTCATCAAGTTTACGAAAACCCATTAGACGATAAACGTAACATAAGATGATTTAAATTGATTTTCTTGATCACTTTTGCATAAAGAATCACCAAGATTGTAATACAAAAGTCCAGAAAAATGCAGACGATAGTTGGATTGTCGGTTGACCACAAGCAACCGAAATATTGTATATTTATCGGTGGAAATTACTGGGTTTATAGTAAACGAGAGATTCCTTTGAACCGAGAGATTCAAGAAAGTCGAATCAAGAACGAACGAATTTAATCGAATTTCGATAAATAAGTTTCTAAGTAATAGAAATTTGTAAACGAGCCAAAGACGAGAGGGTCTCGAACGTTTCTCCTTGTTTCAATGTATCCTCGACGAAAAGGAGCTTATCGTCAAGATCCTTCGAGATTTTTCCACCAAAAGAGTGCTTCTAATCGTATACTGTTTCGAATTCGAGGAATACGAATTTTTCCTTCTTCGTTTGGTAATTGTAGATAAATCAGTCGTGTTATTGTTGCATTCATGAGTATCCAAGAGTAAGAGATTTATAATTGAACGTTTGCCTTCCCAAATTAATATTTTTGTAAACATTATTTGTACCCAGAGTTATATAATATATACACACACACATATATAAAAATTAATTATATAATGTATAGAAGATATATCTATATATACATACATGTACACATATAGTTACGATATTATACGAAAATGTAATTCGATAAGTATATTATTAACGGCATAATTAATGCACGTGTTAAGATGCACATCAAAGGCTCGGCATCGAGCCTATGTTAATCCGTATTTAATTGATAAATAATAAATTAAGTCTACTCGATGTCGCGAAACCATGATTCTCGAGAACGTTTCGCCGTGACGTTACGCGACAGCCGATAGTTTAAATTTTAATTCCTAGACAGTAAAAAGACTAACTTGGATCCAGTTTGGAAAGCAGACAATACGTATCGATATTGTTACTTGTAGTTGTTCAACAGCAAATGATAATCTTGTATGTAGGAGAGGGCATTAAAATGCAATGAAACACTTTAGTTTATGGTTTTATTTTTAACGCTTGTTAACACGTTAACTGCGACACTAGAAATAACCATAACAAAGATTGTTAAGAGTATAAACCGACTCAGACATTGGACAAAAGTAATAGAAATATGCCACCAGTGGCGGCGGATCCAGAAGGCGTATATGTGGGGAGGGGGGTGGGGTAATCATCCTTTACGAATTATATAATTAACAAAAAATTTATATTACAGGATAAAATTACTTTTTATAGAAATTTCTATATTTAACGATTTAGCTATTTTACTATTTTTAATACGATCTAAAGATAAATTTCAATATTGATAATATCTTAATTTTATCTTAACGAATAAATAATTGACGTGAATTTTATTATCTGGGCTATTGGATAAAAATATTAATATTAAAAAATGTATCTTTTTACAAATTTCTCCCCTTTCAAATAAGTTATCTGGATGCGCCCCTGTATGAAATGAAAATATAAATAGATTGTCAACATGCTCTACCCCGCATAAAGTTCAATGATAAAAGTTTCAAATAAGAGTAAAAAGTCGTATCACAACACCTAATTATTTGACATTATAATTATACCACGTTTATTATACTTTCGTTTAGCACTTTACCGAAGTTAAATGGAAATATATTATGTTTTTCATAAACTCGATAGACTATCAGCAATTCACGCGCCATAGAATGTGTTAAAAACATAAACCTTTCCATCACTGTAAACTCATTGTTAGGAGGTAAATAAAATTATACAAAGACTAACAGAGAGAGTACATGATTTTTGGAACACTGATTTCGATTGAACGTTGCATAAGTACTTATTATTATGAAATAGAAATTTCTGAAATAAAAGAAAAATAAATTGTCGAAAGATTTAGTTAATTGCTTGTTAAAGTAACTGTGTTAAATTACCTCTAACCGCATATTAAATCTTCTTTCAGCTTCAAAAACTAAAAGAAGAAACAAAGAACCATATATAACATCTTGAAAATAACTTGAAATAGATATTGAGGAAAAATGATATAAAATACAAAGAACATTCGATAATTATTATAGAAGTGTTGGAGATGAATTAATAAACGCTGGCCCAGTGCTGTATTAACGCGTTGAATACCATGAATATCAAAATTACGAAAGAAAAGTAAAAATTGGTTAATACTATTAATATTATATGAACAGTATGAAATAGTAATTTTAAATGATTATTATTATAGGCTATTTATTATATTAAGTATAATTGGTGTTACTGGTATTTGACGTGTTAATAGAAGAAATTTTTGTATTACTTTGTCCGACTCCTGTATACTATACGTATATTACGCATATGACAATAATATAATGGTGAGTACAGTATACATTTAATACAAGTAGTAGTTTTAAATATATCTGTGTAGGGAAATGAAACAGAATCTCCAAGTAAATAAGGGTGTCAAATATAGAATATGTAAGGTAAAATTACAAATGAAATTTTCATTTATTTTAATACATGATTGAAACTTGAAAAACAATTGACATGTAAGGCTTTCGGGTTAGAACCGTGGCCAAGAGGAATTTCTTCTCGACGTTTCGCTTGCATTGTAGTTATGTATGTAGCTTCTTCAGGGGTGGAAAGACGCAAGCAAAACGTTGAGAAGAAATTCCTCTTGGATAGGGCTCTTACTCGGAAGCCTCAAACAGTATTAACATTCATTGGCGTGAAAGGTTCAAAACACTAACAGTTGATAGGGTCGTACACTGCCGAGCATGTTAGCTATCCTTAGGGGAAAATGATAAGAATAGAGGAAGAAAGCCATGTCATTTATTTCAATACTCGCAGATCACTACGTATTATGTATTCATTTCAAAGAGGAGTGTTCAGGGAGGAAAGTTCAAAGGTTCATTTAATAACATTGTAAAATGGCTGATGGGTTACACTTTCAAGTGTAAGATAAATGGTGCGGCGACGTTCTGCATCGTCACTTTTTGTAAAGAATCCTAACGTGTCCGACAGTATACATAAGATATCAGACGTTAATCGTAATTTTAATTACTGGAAATAGAAGACTGCATTTCAGAAACAAAAGTAGATAATACAAACATTCAGAAATTATTTATGTGTGTTGAATCAATTGTTAGATCGTAACATAAGGTCACAACAGAAAGGAAACTTACAATTCTATTATGTTTAATCTGGAAATTTGTAATTTTAATTTCAAATATTGCAATATTGTAGCGAAACGAAGTAACTGTCTACTGGCATATAATATCTTTACGGGGCAAATACAAGATTAATATATTAATAAATTAAACAATTCAATCAATTTATAATTCTAGATTTGATACTATATAAATGATAACTTAAATATAAATGATAATAAATGATAACTTAAATAACAAAATCCTGAAAGAGAAAATATAATTAACATCATAATTTCAGAAAAGAAATGAACAAAATAACAATATATATACACAGTGCAATATTTTAAAATACCTACGAAAATCTTTAAATTGATTCGAATAAAATAAAAAATAAAAAAACACGAAAGAAAATCGTGGTTTGATGGTCGACGAGCTCGAAAAATGTCGAGCTCGAAAATTCGCGGTATCGTTTCAAAATGAAACGTGATAAAACATGTAAAACAAAGACAGAAATAATACAAATTAGCGAGCATAGTGACATTAATAGTTCCCCTCTTCTATGGCAGATTTGCCGGGGCTCTTCAGCATATAGCTTCTTCTTTCTTCGGCTAAATAAGCCTCACAAATATCACTCGCGAAATTTTACGTCCCGCTCAAATATTCTTTACCTTCGTGAAATGAAAGAATAAGCAAACATTCGTGAATCTGAAGTATTAAATTAGCAACTAAATTCGTGAATAAATTTCACCAAAAATTCAATTTACTGACTCGTAAAAATTAATCTTGCAGGGAAAAGATATAAAAATCGCAAATCTAATTGTCAATCTAACATTTCAGTTTTCACGAATTTTTGCTCTCTTCATATTTTACAAAAGTAAAAGAATGTTCAAGCATAAAAATGTATTTGTTTAGTTTTACACTTCACTTCACTTCACTTTAATACTTCATTTTTGTAATCGGGTCTAGTACCACGACTACGGCTTACAAACTAAGGCTTAGCCTTACGAAAAATCGAGACTAAGAACATTTAAACACAATCAATTTGCATTTGAATATTTTCATTCGATTTTTCGTTTTCTTCAAATTCCAGATGCAAGTTTCTTATGTATTTTACCAAAATACAGATGGAAAACTTGCTCTGGCCCTGCCTACTTAAAAACTAAGATCAATCACACCAGAAGTAAACTACCTGCCTGCCTAATGCTATATTTAAAAAATTGGCAAAAATCATGTACACCAACACAAACACTCCACGATTCTCAGACACACCACCCGGGTGCAAAAAAGCCTAAACCTAGGGAGAACGTCCCGGGACGTCTCCGACACCCGAGTTCAAATTTTCACACACACACACACATGCTAAATTATATTCCTGAAATCGACCAACAATCGATAGTGAACATTGTGCAAAAATCTGAATTTACTGAATTTTCGATCTAAGTTTCTCAAATATAAAATAATATAAAATGATTCTAAATATAACTAAGCAAATAATTTTGTTACCTTGAAATAAATTTGAGTTGTTTTAAATCCACACAAGTTCCACAACCTAACCACGCACACAAACATGTGCAACTTATGAGATTTTTGGTTCACTATCAGATTGTTAATCGCAAAAATATTTTAAACCTTGTCCACCTGCCCTCGCTCATGCGAGTACATCTAACAATAAGTACCCGTATGAGTTTCGGACATAAAAATGTACACGGCCAACAGAATCTGTACTTACTGTGTTTCTTCATATTTGCTGAAAATCCTAAGCTAAAATATATGATTAACAACACAGAAATAAAATACAGTTTCGACGTCAAGAGCGATTTCGATATCAAAGTGAATGATCTAAATATAATCAGAGACATTCATACTTGGTACTTTGATATCAAAAATCTATTCATCGCGAAATTCTTGTACACATGGTTTGTTCAATCTTTTGACTTGAAATTTGGAAATTAAAAAATGTATTCTGAAATCGGAGGGTCATCCGACTTCTCTACATTTTTGTAATTAAAATGAATTAAGTGTACAAGAAAACCCTAGCCTGAGCTAACAAAAGAAAAACAATCTGCACAAATATCGTTGTATAATTCTATACAACGATATTCGTGGTCACTGTGCTCGCTTCAAATGATAAAATTACAACCAGTCCCCGTGTCGTTTCGGACCATTCATCCTACGACATGATGGAAACTGGAGGAACCGTAAAGCATGCGACTCACCAATCGCAGAATCTCATAACAGCTTTCGATTCACCCAATATTTGACCCAGGATTTGACCCATGGCTGACCAGTCTGGCTTTTGGAAGGTTGTGGGCACCCCTTTCCTTGGATATCGCCGAAAGGACACCACTCATTGGACTGAACTTCAACCTGAAATTTGAAATCGCACGATTTCAGGTTATTATCTTATCAATTATTGGCAATTATAGTTAAATTCATGTAGTAACCACCTCAGCTGTCACACCAGTAAATGTGTAAACACACCAAAAAGCACAATAAAACACACACGGTAAAACACACTAACCACACGTGAGATTGGATGTATGAATCCTTCAGCTGTCAGCTCAGTTATCGGTACGTGTTCGACATTAGATGTTCACCCCGACGCGGTTGTAATAGAACTGACAGGTAGTCCTTCTCAAGTTCAACGACAGAAACAAAAAGTGGTCACGGTGGCTGGCGTTGCCTATTGACTCGGCAACGCTCATTACTCCGTGACGCTATTGTATCGAAATCTAATGAAATTGGGTTCACGCTTACTTTATTATGTTTTTGTTAACTTTTTATTGTGCAGTTGTAAATATTCAAATGTTTATGACTTCTATATATAGATATATTGCAAGTATTACTTTCGAATCGATATGGTTAAAGTTTTATTTAGCTTTTATGCAATATTCCGTATTTTGTTATATAGTTTTTTTATTTTTTTATATAATTTTTAAATATACGCATACAGGCGAATGTTAATATTTAACATTTGTATAAGCTACTTTTAAAATGCAGTTATTATATATTTACACATTTTTTATTTTTAACTTGTTAAATGTTATCTTTTTTAGGATTTACAATTAACTTTCGAGTGAAAAATCAATTTATATAAAAATATCAGCATAAATTATTACGTTTATGTTACGTTATATTATATAACCAATTTACGTTTCTAATTTCAGTTCATTTTTATTATTTTATTGATTACTTACGTATCATTATTTTCTCTGATTAGTTTTTTAAGAAAGATATCCTGTCAGCCTAAATTTTACAGCTCACTGCATTACTCGTATCTAGCCCCCGCTGGTGAACGCACAGACGAGGTACTATTAAAGACTGCCAACCCCCGTGTATTTTGGCGTACCAGTAACAATAAGTGGGCTCTGTTGGGCTCTGGCGGCCCGCTGGGATCCGCCGCGGCCCGTAGCGGCCCGCTGGGAACCGCCGCGGCCCGTAGCGGCCCGGAGCGGCCGGCTGGGAACCGCCGCGGCCTGCTGGAATCCGCCGCGGCCCGCCGCTTTACCATCATCACTAGATGCATATACCGACGGCGCCGCCAGAGCACAACAGAGCCCACTTAGTGGTACGCCAAAATACACAGGGGCTGGCAGTCTTTAATAGTACCTCGTCGGTGACGCGATTTTCTGTTTTGTTAGTTTTACCATCTTGTCGTTGGATGTCGCTATCTGTACTATTCCTAAGCGCTTCATATAAAATCGAAAAAATAGTTAAAAATGAATTTTTTGTAATTTTTTTGGTTTGTTATATTACTTATTTATCATTTAGTTATATTTATAAATGCTGTTGAAGTTACATAATTATTGCTCTATTTGGGTTAATAACGTAGAAAAATGATAGAAAGTGACCAGGGCTGACACAGGACAGAATATAAAGAATCTTTGATAATATTAATCCTTTTTCTCCATACATTTGTAATTACCTGTAAGTATAGTCGGTGTTTTAGCTTATTTAATTACTAGCTGTACCTGTGTCATTATATACATCAAGGTTTTAATAATAGAAGGTCTTTGCTTACTTTTCAACCTCCTTCCGTAAGAGTACGTTCCTTATAAAATAATGATTTATTTCAATATCTAAAGTTATTAAAACTTTTACTAAAAATAATAAAAATTGCGGGAAACAAGAAACATAAATTTTTAACTATAAGTCGTTAGTTGTCAATCTTTTTCACAAATAGACACAAATGTAAAGATAGTAAATCCAGAGTTAGTTTGAATTTCCCGCTTGCCTGTACAACCAATTTACAGGGACAGGCAATTGGTCGACTTCAAAAGTCCTGTCCGGAGTGTCGCCTCTTATTAAACCTAGTCGTTGGCTATTTCCACCAAGGTGCTGCAGTATACGTAGCACATTTTCTATTGAATTCGCCTTAGACCCATGGTCCACATGATTAGATTATTCCTTCACACTGAGCAATATAACTGGTTGGTATCTCAGGACCAATAAACAGGATTTAACACTGAAAATGATCATACAGAGATTCGAGATTAACTGCTTCCGTAACAACCAACATAAAGATTGGTTGGCGTCATATTTATGAACTCTAATAAGAATTGATACTTTGTCATAAACTGTCAATCGAGAATGTATGTATATTGGCGGCTCTAATGGGGCACCAACGTCAGAATGATAGTGTTTAGGAAAAGAGGAGACTGCTCCAGCACCTTGGACTGTGACGACTTATGTAGAATAAATAGAAAAAAAGCAGCAGCTATACGGACTTTTAGGGATAAGTTGGAGGCATGGGCGCCCGTAGGATTTTTTTTAGAGGGGGATGGGGGGAAGGCATGATATAAAATATCATTTTTTCATTAACGAATGTATGTCGTATATTTATACACCTATTAAAGCTTTCTCACCGCGACAAGGTACGTGTAAATCGAGAAGGAAACAGAGTTCGAAGGGAAGATGACAACAGATGCTGTATTCGACATCCGACTCTCTACCCAGGGGGGGGGGGGGGGCAATGCGCCGATTGCCCCCCCCCCCCCTTGCGGACGCCCATGGTTGGAGGTGTTTGAAATGGGTAATATTCATAACCTGACCTAACTTAATCTCATTGAATTTCAAATTTTCAAAAAAAATCTTGAAGAATATAGCGGTACGATTGTCGGTATAGGACTCCAATGATGTACGTTTTAATGTGAATTATTAGCTGTTATTTCTCTTCAGTTCACTCATTTTTTAACACTGGAACTACTGATCTTCAGTGCACTTTTACAAAATCGGAAATATAAAGCATGGATCAAGCGACTCGCTATAGCAGCGGTCGGCTACGCGTAACAAGTGGTATGCGACAACATGTGGTCAGACCCCGCCGCCCAGATGGCTACCGCACAATCCACCTTGCTCATCAACCGTTCCGTCTTGGCGTCTGCGAAGACCATAAGGCTCTTCAAGTAACACTGATCAACTGCTGTTGTCAACACTTTAACTACCACGTGAGTCACCAATGATCAGCGTATTCAATTTCATACAAATTGCTCCATATAAATTCTTACATTGACATTGTTTATCAAATCGAATCAATTTTTTGTATCTGAATTTTATTAAGATAAATACACGACATCAGTACTTTTGTTCAAATGTTGATCACGATGTTGATACTTACGGAATATTTCATAAAAGGAAATTTGAACCAACTTTTCCAATTATTCCACTATTATTATTTCAAAACTTGGTATAATAGTGTTGTCAGTACTCAGCACGATAGCGAAAGGAAGCTTTTGATAGCGATAGCTTACCTCAAGACGAATCCATTGATCTACATTATGTTGATCTTGAAATGTCTTCACTGCACGTCCAGAAAATGTTTCTTATCTTCTAAATTCAAGATAGAAAGCACTTGATTCTATCCCTAAATGACAGCTCAACTTGTTCTAAAGTTTCCCTAGTAATTTGCCTGCAAGCATTTATTATTCGAGATAATCGCGTGGAAAGGTTATAATGAGACACCCTGCATATGAACACTGATTGTGAGTTCCACGCTATATTTTTTCAGAGTTTATAACGAATTCAAATGAATCGCTCTATTTAAAGTAAACACTGAACAGCATCGATATCGTACTAGTAATGTGAGGTATATGACGAATTGAAATTTGAAAATTAACCAATCATATCCACCACATTTAGTATTTATTTATCCTTTTCCCTACTAACAATAAGGGTAACTATAGTCACCTATTATTTAGCGGCCACTGTGTGTTTGTCATTTGATAGTACACACCTGTTGCATATGGTAAATATAATAGCAGAAAGAAAAGAACAAAACATGACAGAATACAATATATACAGTGGGATAAACTTAATAAATCAGAATGTATATAAAATAATTATGGGATATTTTATCGTATCTATACGTCAGTATAGTGTCAGAATTTTTTTAAGCCTATCAATAGGCTTCTCGATACCATCGATTATAATTATTGATTAACCCCTTGCAATACAATAACGTGTCACACTCGTGACGCACCTTACAGTTCAGATGTGATTTCTGTTGTTCAAACTTTGATCACAATTGAATATTAAGTAATAGTAAGTAATAATTCAATTTTCTTGATTTGTTTTAACGCTGGAGCAATAAATATTTAGCTCGGACTGACGCATCTGTCGGGAAAATGATAGTGCAAGGGGTTAAAAACCAAACGATCCAATTGAAATGGACAAAATGAATTAGGCAAAGATTGGAAATTAAATTCAACTTTTTAATCTTTAACTGATAATAAGTTTCAAAGTGATAGTGCTTATCTACTTGAATCTTGACCGGCAAATAAACTGTTAATAATGTGATAGCGAAAGAATTAATGAGCTTTACTATACATGTTAGTTTGCTTGAGAGTTATGTATTATACTTCTGTCTGCAAGACATTGTGGAGGCAATGTCTACATTCAATATCAGAGAGATCCGCAAGTCTTCGCTTAAAACTGCTAGGTAATTTCATTGACAAAATACAATAGCAGGCCTCAGATAAAATACTTTCTTTTTCCTATCTTTCTCGTTTTATTTTGCACCGCCAATCGTCATAACGTGATTATATGGCATAACTTCTGCCGCCTTCTGGTGGTGGAAATTTCTACGCGAGTACACTATCGGGCACGCTACACTTTTCTGAGGCAAACAGCGATGCAGGGGAAAAGGCCACACTATTCGTCTTATACTTGAAAGTTACTAGAGATTGTATTAGTCCAATACAGTGATTCTCAAAGTGGGGGTCGCGAAAAATATTTGTCTCAATTTTTTGTTGAAATATTTCATGAATTTATTATGAACGATGAACAGCCTACGCTAAAATACTCGTAATAAAGGGGGTCGCGAACCAAAAAGTTTAAGAAACACTGCTCTAACATAATAATTTATTTATTTCATCGTCTATATTACTTCGTTATTAAATCAACCAACTCTCTTTGAAATAAATATTAACTAGTAGTTTCGAGTATTCAGACGAATGGGGAGGCATGATTCCCTTACGGTGCTATTTTTCTTAATAACGTCAATGGTGCTCCCTAAAGTACCTACACGTTTCGAATGATAGGATAGAATCACGTAATTAGTGATGGGGATTGTGCGGATCCCTTTTCCAAATTGTACGAGGCTCCATAGAGGCTCGTTTCCAATCCTTGCTGTTTACTCGTCCGATTGTTGTATTTTACATTCTTTGACTAAAGTTAAGAATTATCGCACAATCTTATCATTTTCCTCTTCGTTGCTCTATTCATTGGGGTTTTCTCTATCTACTACTTTGTTCTTTCCTTAAATATGTGTAAAGTGACACTATGTTCGAATCTTCGGACGAAGTTTGAAGGAGCCGATAGTGACAGATGGACGAAGTTCTATCCGCCAAGAAACATCAGGTCTAGTAAGAAGAAGTCACGCAGGATGGATTTAACTGACGTCGTAACTGCGGAGACAAGATCCCAGTACTTCCTGTTTTGTCTCCTTTTCTATCACATCGACGGAGGTGTGGTCTTAACGAGATTATGGTATTTCTAACGTTTCTGTTGATTTAAAAATATGATAGGTTGCTCCGGCAATATGGGCACGAACTTTGAATTCACGATAAATTTAAAAATATTTGTATCCATATTCGCTTCATTCACAAATATCTTGGATAATGTAGGCTGCTACTCATTCGTCGACTCTTTTGCCATCGAAAGCACTATCAAAGTCTACGTTTGTAATCGTAATCACGAGAATCAGATGCTGAGAAAATTTCTAGATACCTTATTATTACAGTACTTGTACATCTGACAACGTACATATTCCATATATTCCGTGGATGATTGCAGTGATTCAAGTCTATGGACTCGATTAAAAGGCACATAAAACAACTGCTATTTGAACGATATTAAGGTTAGAGCGCGCATAATTGCAGACACGGAGTGCGTAATGGGCCCACCTTTCTACGATTAGTTTACGTCTTGCAAAGTTCATTTCAGGCGGTACAAGTGCTGCACGTCCATTACCGTACTATAACGTTATTTATGATAAGCTTATCAGATAAGTTTGCAAATAATAACCAAATGAGACACGTTTCACCAAAATTCGCTAGGGCGATTCGAGTAAGATCTGTTAGAATAGATATATTACGATTACACATCGTTTCCTGCCTTACAATTAGTGTGAAAAAATCTTTGATTACTAGAATACAGCAACGTGCAAGCTAACACTGATGCTCGAAAGCATTAAACTTCTAATTTTTGAGGCACGATGTTTGCGACTTATTTTTACTGCCGATGGCAATCTCCAACTGGACGTTTAACTGCTGGCAACACTCCCATTCGTGCTGGAGATACTGCGACTGTGTGGTAGGAGGTTGTAGAGGACTTATTCTTGCCCATCTTCAAATGGTTATCTGCTACACCTGAGGATAAACTTGACGGTCATCTATTTCTCTATCAGAATACCTATCATGTTACTGCAGTAATCATTCCGACTTATTAAAGTTCACATTTCTCTAACGTAAGAAAGTTGTCCTGCCTCCTGAACTATTGTTGATGGTATCTGTGTTGCGGTATCGATTGAGAATCTGTAGAGTAATAAGGAATACCGTTTGCAGGTATCCCAGGTTCAGTAATAAGGAACGATGTTAGTAACTACCGTAGGGTTAATAATAAGGAATCACGTTTATAAGTTCCCCCAGTTTAGTAATAGGGAGCAACGTTCATAGGTAATGTAAATTCAGTAATGAGGAACCGTATCTGTGTAGATACCCTATTAAACAGTGGTAAGGAACTGCGTTCGTATGCATTTTAGGTTTAATAATAAGTAATCGTGTTTATTAGGAGTCCTTGGTTAATACTAAGGTACTGTTTTTACTATGTTAATGTAAAAATTCATGTTTTACGATAGTTTATATTTTTCACGTTTAGGCTTGTAAGTACAGTGTCCCTTTTTCTATTTTCCAATATACCTTTTGTAATTTGCTACTCTAGTACTATAGTACTCAGGTACGATGTAAAATACCTGAGGGTCGACAACCCTTCAGGGGTTAATGACAAGACCATACGTTAGCTACTATTTAATGCCAATAATTATTATGCTATACTACTACGGATTCTTTTCTTTTCTTTCGTGATTCGCATCTTGGATAGTGAAGGAGGAGTTCTCAAATGAGAGTTACAATAATTCTATGTTCCTCAGTATGCTCAAAAATGGAGTTTATAATATGGACGAATGTTTCGTTATTTTTAAGAGCTTCCCTGTAGGACGATCGTGCTTAATAATTATTTGTTTTCTGCACAGGGACAGTTCAATAAATTATAATCGAATATTCTAGAATTTAGTTTCGTAGACTCGATTGTGATTGACGTATCACAAGTAGAGTGCCGGTTAACAGTACTCTAGGTCACAACCGACCAGCAACGTAGTGGCTTCTCCTAATGGAAGGCGTTCCTTAATTCTAATTGGCTACCAAGTAACTTTCGTGTCTCCTATAGAAGCACCATGCAACTTGTACCAAGAATTCGCACTAAAATTTACCACGGTTTCACATACATCATAACTAAAGAGGTTATAAGTTTCGAAACATTAAAACCTGCTTCGCCTGAAAATGTTAAGTTAAATATTAACCCCTGAACCGTATGACAATGACGCAAGTAGCCCGATATCAGGTTAATTTTCCTATCATATCTTATCAAACAACGGGTGAAAAATAATTAGGAATGAATTTTGGAAAAAACTGACTACACCACAATTCATTGACTAACAATAAGGATTATTTACCTCCTTCAGCGATCGGTGTTTGCCATGCAAGTTTTCGATCGATTCCGTTTTCCAAACACCCTGTATATTTTTTCCGTATTTTGACCGAAGAAAATTAGATATACGTGATTTGCAAATGTGACGCGTGCGGTATTGCGTAGGACGCGAGCCGATTGACAGCAGTCTCTTCTACTATACTTTCGGGAGGGGATGAGGCGGTGTTATGGGGAAGGGGGTGGACAGGCGCTCCGTGTCGTGGAGCACCCTGGGTTGAGTCAGAGCAAACCGGCAATAGAAGGGTAGTAGGAGGGGGGGGGATCCTCGTGCGCGTAGGATATACAGGATACCTCGCGAACTCGGAACTTCAGTCTGGACGCGGCAAGCGTTGTCGGCGTCGATGGTGAGTCATGTGCGAGAAACGTGGTATGTGCACGCGTAAACGACAAGTGCCTCTTCTGGTAGTGACTATTTTGTTAGTTGGCGTACGTCCGGAACTAGTCGGTGAGTACACAAATATTTATACTAGTTTTCTTTCTTTTTTGTTTTTTAAATTCGCCGATCGTCACCGGTTCGATTTTCCTGTCAATCAATCCGTCGAGCACAACACGTACGCGTATTATATTTTTGATAGCTTTGTGACAGTGACGCTACGAATCTTGTTTTCGTCGTTGACAAATTTCCCAATCGTTAAATCTTTTCCAATTAGAAATTTATAATTGATCTGCGAACATGTAAAGCGACGTTAGAAGTGTCTAAAAGATAATTAATATAGTTCGATGACGAAGTCACTTTTTTATATTTAAATATTTTCAAAGTGTGATATTCTTCATAGAAAGTTTAGTTTCATATAGTTTCTATTAAGTGCACGGATAGATGCATAAGTATTAATTATGTACTTAATTATAACGCAAAATTAAATAAAAAGACACGAGATGGAGCAAGTCTAAAGTGTTTGTAAATCAAAATTTATTGACTTGGAAGTTGAGTAATTTTTTTACGAGCATCACTGAAAAGTTCATTTGTCGATGCTTATTTAGCGTTTGACGTCGTAGTCACTGGAACGCGCTCCTTGAAGCAAACCAAACACCGTCTTAACTCATAGACCGACACATTTCTCGAAAACGTAAACACGACTGTTGCGATGAGTTCGTGAGTACAAACAAAAAAAGTTAAGAAACGTTCCGTTACACGGTGGAAATGAAAATCAAACAATGTGTTCATTCTACCTTTTCATTCATTTATCCTTAATTTCGTTAAAAGATACTTTTAAGCGATTGAAACGAGATTGATTATGCTAGTAATTTAAGGTAGAAAACGGAAGGGTTAAATAGAAAAATTCAATAATTTTATTCCTAATAAATTTAATGATCTTCTCGTGATTTGTGTTGTTCAGAGTTATTTACTGCCGTAATATTAAAACAAGCAAAGAAAGGTTAAATAGTATACATATTATGCATTTAACGATCCTTAACTATGCAAATTGTAAGTGGAATTAAACTTAAAATTCAATTGTACTAATAATAGGAGCCAGATTTGTCATATTTCAATTGTACCTTGGATCGTGAGTGTGACACGATATTATAAGGCGAGGGGGTTAAGGATACGGCTATTAATTATTCTAATTCAACCGTTTGGCTAACGAGTTGCGCTTTTAACCACACGTCGCGCTATTAATACAATAGCAATACTGTTTAAAATCTGACGTGCCTTAATGTTCTTTAATCATTCGATTATATCGGATTTTCAATTGTATCTTTATGCTATTAGTTTGAAATAGAAAATTGAAATATTACCTAATTTTTCCTTTAACATTTTAACTATTATAGAGGCTTTATATAATTAATATTGAAGAAAAAAGAACAAAGTTTTGATACGATTAAAATCATATTAATAATTCGATTAAGCAAATTAAGGCGTTAGATTAACGAGTTGAGTTTTAATACTTTCGCTATGTTCATCAACGTGATATCATTTGCTGATATAATGTGGTTCACTGTGCACCTCTGTTTTCGCTATGACAATCAAAATGTAAATTCACTTCGGTTTATGGATTAAAATTTAAACATAGAGAAGAATTTACTTAGTACATAGCTGACATTAACACGTTGACTGCGGCTTATCAGTGATATGTTCTTCGCATTTAACGTGACTGAATAATTAAAAAACCAAAAGAGAAGACAAATCATTGAGTGTTATATCGATAATACAAGAAGGATTAAATTAAAGAATTAATTGATTGTATCGACAATTATAATCAGGGTTATAATACGTCTGACTAGATACGTCCATTTCCACTGCGGCGATCAACGTATTAAGCGAAGCAAAGGATTCTTGACATGTTGATAACCATAGTGAAAGCAGACCCATGTAATAACACATACTGAAAGTTTAATTATTAACGCCAGATTTATGGGATCCGTTAATTTGACGGGTTTCGGGTTTCACGAGCAAAATTGCAGAAACCATTGCTAATGTTTCCTAACAGTTTTGGCTCATTTCTATTAATGGAACGAGGCAAATGGTTATACGATAAATATAATATTTGTTAATATTATATAATTAAATTCATTTTTTAAAGGAAGTACATATGTGTTTGTGTTTACCCGTCAAATTGATGGGTGCTTCCATAGATATAAAAATACAAAAAATGTCGATTAATTTTCAAATTCAACATTTTAATTTTGAACCTTGCATTATTATCTTATTAAATATTTGATTACAAAGGATATCGATGGGTTAAATGAATTGATTCTTCCAAATCTTTTATCGATGATCTATTTTCATTTAAAATTTAAATGATAATTTATGTTCAATTAACATTGAACAATATTCCAAGTTTTTACTGTTGTTCAAGTAATGCAGAGCACTTACAGTCAAAGTTCGGTCTCATGAATGTTTGAGTTTGGGGTAGCATCGAAATGATTCGAAACTCTACCAGTGATAGAATTGCCTGAGAATTTGCAAGAGTGTATTGACTAACAACCGTAACCAATGTCGTAGTCCTTTGCCAGAATTACTTAACGTGAAGTAGATCAGCTTACACTTTGGAAATGTCAAACGAAAACCAAAAGCCCTTCGTGTGGTCCGATAATGCTGAGCATTCTGGAAACTTTCTCACTGGATATACGAGGGCAATTCAAAATAGTAACAAGCCCTGTTTCAAGGCTTAAATTTTAAAGATTAATGATGGTCTTACAATAGGTCTATTTCGGTACTGGTAGGAAAAGAAAACTTCCTTTATTTAGAAGGTTACAATCCCCTAAAGGTGTTATATTTTTAGAAAAATCTCCACCTTGAAAAATTAATTGTTGCAATAACTTATGTGTCACGTACTTATAACTGTACATGAATATACTGAAATGGGAAGAAAGAAATGTGTGAGACTGTTTTGTAAGAAAAATATAGCGTGATATTTTAATTGCCTAATGAAAGGTGTGTTATCTTGTATTGCTTATTACGTTGCTAACATTAATTGATTGTTACAAATTGTTACAAATTACGATTGTACATTAATAACTTAAATCAAAATACAAGTCTGTAATAATTATTTGTATGATTAGGAATAGGAAAGATTATAAGTCTGACACCGATTATATGTGTCAAGATAAAAGAGATAGAAAGTTGTAGGTAAATGTTTTTCAAAGTTCAAGTATAATTCCTCGTATTGGTACTCACGAAGAAGGTTAACACGTTGACTGCCACAGTGAAAACGGACGTGTGTAGTCCGACACGTTGAAATCCTAATTATTAAGAATGCAATCAATTTTCAAAATTAACCTTTCAATTCGATTGCTAGCATTACTGGCATAACACGTTGACTGCCACAGTGAAAACGGACGTGGGTAGTCAGACACGCTGAAATCCTAATTATTAACAATACAATCAACTAATTTTCAAATTTAACTTTTCAATTCGATAGCTAGCATTATTAGCTTAATGTTAACGCTATCCATGGTTTATTTTATCATTTCTGTTGGTACCTAATTATTAGATTGTACAAAATTTCGGGTGCCGATCACCTGTGACCCCCGTGGCAGCCAACGTGTTAATAGGATTTTAACGAGTCTGACTACACACGTCCGTTTTCACTGTGGCAGTCAACGTGTTAACCTTCTTTGTGAGTAGAATCTTAACGCTATCCGTGGTTTATTTCATCATTTCTTTTGGTAATTATCTGATTGTAAATTTAAATGGAGTATCCTTATGAGTGGTATTTTATCCACTTTCGTTTCGCATTTAAATTAATGTTAATATCCCATTGTGCTATGTTCAACTAAAAAATTGAAGTAATGAACGGAAGTTTCCCAATCAGCGAAATAAGATTAATATCCATTTTCTTTTGTTAGACTGAAAAGAGATATTAGTGAATTTCTTTTTCGGTAATAATAGAAAGGAAAGTTTTAATACTCACATAAAAATGAAACCAATGAAAGGAAATAACGTAATAACGGAAAGAAAAAATTCACTTATTTAATTACTTTTAATGCGTATGTTTCAAGATTTTTCAATAAAACAGCTGCATTTTATTACCGGTTTTGTTTAGAAATTGAATCTTTAGGTTATTTCAAATAGGGTTCATTTCACATATTTCTAGACTCTTGGAAAAAGTAACTTACTTAAACCTACTTACTTAAAGTTATGTAATTAGGTTGGTGCATATGAAATGTTTCTTAAAATAAAATTTCATAGATATACAATTTCCTTCCTAAATATGATATAATTTAACTAAAACAACTTTTATGCAATTCTTCATACGTTTTCTAATGGTTTACTAATTTCATTATTCCATTATTGTAAAATTCTTGGTATAATCTTAGCTTATCAATTTTATAAACCAACGTTCAACAGTTCTTATATCTATGTAATCTTTTCTCTGTTTATAAAAGGAGGATACCAGAAAGTCTCGATTATACGTAAATTCAAAAAATCATGTTTATATACTCTATTACGGATATTATTAACAGTTAACACGTTGACTGCCACAGTGGTCACCACTGACCGGAACTCGAAATTTTGTATAAACGGATAATTAATAAAATAAAAGTCGAAGTCAACCGCAAATAACGTTTATATTCAGCAAATAATACAAACTATTAAATTGGAAGGTTAAATTTGAAACTAAGTGGACTGTATCTTTAATGATTAAGAGTTTCATTGTGTCTGACTACACACGTCTGTTTTCACTGTGGCAGTCAACGTGTTCGTGCTTCCATATGGTTTACAATAATTGATTATTGAACAAAGTGTAGTATCTGAAATCAACCTACGAAATTTAAACATTTCCTGTGCATTAATCCAATACTTAGCTGCCGTTACAATTTTAGTCACAATCACCATTAATAAGAACTGCTCGTGGTCGTGGTTATAACATTGTATACAGATATATTGCAATGAAAATTTTGATAACAATTTTTATGAAGTCAAATTTTGAATAAATGAAGACAATCGGTGTGAAAACAAAAGAAAATTAACGTTGTTCTTTCTTTCAAGAACAGTGTGCAACCGTGATTTTATTCAGGCGCGCGATGTTCGGGTGAAATTTCATCCGAAACATGGTCACGTTACTTTTTGGCTTATTATATTTACAGTATACCTATTCACGATTTTAGTAAACTGATATATTTCGGCATAATTTTCTGTGTCCAAAAAGTGTATTACCATTACATATCTGTATGTAATATTAAATAAGAAATTGTGCGGTAGACAATAAATAAATTTTCAATCCAAATGCGTGGAAGGTTTAAAAAGAAAATATTTCTATACTATGTTTTTGTTTTGCTTCGAAGAAATAAGAAAAGTAATTATTACTATTTTTCCGATTTTTCCCTGTAGAAACATTTATTAATGTTCTTTTACAATTTTTGTAAAATTAATAAATGTTTGTTGAACTTTATATTTGTGGTAATTTTTGTATTCATGTGCGACAGAATTTCATGTGATTTTGATGCTAAATGTACGAAAAGGTTTCGAATTTAGTTTAGTAATTTTATTATGAAATTCAAATTTTCTATTTATTATAATATTTTTGTTTAGTAGGGACTGTATTTCTACATACTTAGTGAATTCAAATTCGTAGAAGTATTATGTGATCCTTCTAAAAATCACAATACTTCTACTTTTTCATTGTATTCGAGGATAAAGAATCCTTTCAGATTATTTTATGCATCCATAAATTAACACTAGAACTACCAAACGGGTCAAAATAACTTGCTTCAGATTTCTTATTTTCAATTACAAAATGTATTAAAATGCTTCTGTCGAAATATACATTGGCTTTCATCAAGATAAAGAACTATTACGTTTCATTCTTTATTTATTTTACTTTCTATTTTAGGCTCAATTTAAAAGTAAGGGTTCATTGAACGTCGGTAGTTCTAGCGTTAAGTGTGATCATAAGAAGTTAGAAATACAGAACTTAAGTTTATTTAAAATGTTGATCGAGGTATGCGATATCCTATCACATATTTTATGTAGCATATCTGCATTATATATAAATTTCTTTTCTCATAGATAAGAAAATACGACCAAATTTATAGGTACATAAAAATATGAGTTTCGATTAGAATTTGTCAAATAATATGGGATTACAACTGTCTGAAAACATCGCATTGGAAACTGAAATATAATAAATAATATCGTGTCTCGATTAAATATCTCGTCCAATAAATATGAAATGTATTCAATTTCTTTCGTGCCAGTCGTTCGCGTCAAGTTCCGTGGACGCGTTTACCGACAACGGTCTCCAATCATTATTGAATCTAATTAACTTATAAAAATGATGTCCCTCTTGGGTAATAAAAGCGAAACGACGCCGTGTTTTTACGATGTCATACGTTGTTTTACACCGTGAAATTAAAAGATACGAACATGCTGGAACCGTGAAACAAAATCACAAGGAACATTGGTTAGAAACAAGCTGAAGGAAACGAGACAAAGAAAAAGAGATAGAGAACGTTCCCTCGTCACTCTTAGAATTCAATCACACCGTGTTTACAGCTCAGTACACTTAATCCTCTTTATTGGATTCAAAGCGTTTTGCTGGTACACAGTATCTCAGAATCTGATCAATTTTATGAGCAAAGGGGATGTGGATGATACTCGCAAACCGAACATCTGTCTGTCGATGTATAGTGAGATTATGCTGTTTTCAATCAGACCTTTTCAACTGTAAATGTCAACCTTTTCATTTCTTTTAACACACACTATAATTTTATCCGAAAATTAACCCAATCTTTATTTCCAAATATTACAAAATTTGTTATCTTTTTACAAGCGTATTATAATTTGGTATATTTGTTTGTAAAGAAAAATTATGTCTAACAGTTCCGATTTAAATTGTAGTATTAATGATATTCAAGAAATAGCTTTAAAATATTTATAAAGTTATTGGTTTTCATAAATCGTTCATTTGTTATCGGATTTGCATCAAACGACGAAGAATTTATTATTTTTGCATATACTACATGTTATAATAAAAGAAAACGTATAATAAAAGAAATAATAAAAGAAATTCTTGCAACAAAGTCTTCGATTCTTCCGCTTGTATATGTTACTGTGGCAGACACAGATTTTGCACCGAAGCAACGTTGCACATAAGTTCCTTATGTGCTGATTGTAATTTCTTAAGGATAATGCGAAGTAAGGCCCAGTAAGATTTGAATATCTGCAAGTTCGTAGCACCCAGCAGTGATATTGATCCCAGGTTAAGAGACCTTTGCACGCGATCGAATTCTCTAACACAATTCGTTGTCAAAACAAGCCTTCTGTGTTATTAATTTGTGGCCAAGATTGTTCTTTTAGATTGTTAATCAATATTGAAGTCAACCGTGCCTGTTTTGAAATCACGTTTGTATTCTTCTTTAAACTATACAAGCGCCATACCGAGTTTCTAACATACTTTATCATTATTGTTTCAACTATGAACGTTATTTAACAAAGTTAGTAAAACAAAGTCCATAGTAAGCACACAAAATATATCGTTTAAACTATTTTTGTCTCGTTTCCAAAAAATCGTCTACAAATAAGAGCTTAGACGCTTATAGTGTCATTTGAGAGAAGTAAGAAAATGTTTAATTACCATGGATCCTAAAATCAACCTTTCTGATGTAAAATTAATTTTTTTATTTGAGAAAATTATACAAATTTATAAATCACAAGGAGATTCAGGAGGTAAATCTACACACTAGAATAAGCAAAACACTTCTTATGAACGTAATATATTCTACATACCTTCGTTTTCGAGTTATAGACTATAATCTACTTGTGCATCAAAAATCTGATGCACACCTGTATATAATTTTTAATTACAATATTTGGAAAACTTTGAGGAGTACCAATATTGACAGAATATATTAGTATAAATACAGGCAATAATCGCCGGTGTATCGTTAATGAGAAAATAATTATTATTTAGCTCTAATGATACAAAAGTTGTTTAGAGGACGAATAAGTTATTAATGTGAACGTGACACAAAGATAAAACGTGACAGACTGCATAACTCATTCAATCGTTTCGAATTTAACGTCAGCATAAATTTTAATTATTCGCACCATACATTTTCCATCGGTGTGGATTGTTCTTCATAAACCTCTGGCTATAATGTCCCCCATAGGAAGAAATTCAGGGGCGTGAGATTGAGTGAGCAAGGTGACCATAATGTGGACTCGTTACGTCCAATTCAACGATTTGGAAAACTTTGGATCTAGCTGAAAGAGAGTTTCACATTTGATTAAAAACTTTAAAGTCCAAGATCATTTTAAGGTCATACTATTATCCTTGTCTGAATGAACATTTATGTCAGCTACATGGTGTAATAAAGCAATATAAGGTGAACGACCCAATGCTTGGACGTTTAAGTTAAACAATTTTTTATGTATACTAGTCAAATTAGATTAACCAATATTCCAATTGCAAGATAAATTATGTTTATTTTAGTAGATTCAACAAGTTTGTAGAATATTAAAGATTCATAGTCTTTAAAATTACCCAACGCATGGACAGCTTAACCAGCGTGAAGAAATATAATATTTAATTGGTTTTCTTTTTTTTTTTTTTTAGGAAAAGTAGATAAAAGAAAACGTATATTAGTAAAACATTTTGCACTCGGAGCATTTTTGGATACCTTTGAATCTAATTTACTTTTCCACCAAAGCTTCCGTAAATTAAATTCACTATTTTGGAAGAAAAGTGTTACAAATGCTTATGAATCTATTTAGTTTTATTATTCCTTTCATTAATCTTCAATATTGTACTATAAATAAACTTGAATTTCGTATTTCAAAGTACCCTGGTAAATTAAGTATGTCCCTCCAGAGGCACCACTCGAGTGCAAAGGGTTAAACAGAAAGATTCTAATATTAAATTAATAATTTTATGATGCATTATGATAACACAAATTTTACACATAAAGTAAAAATTATCATTGATGCAAGATATAAATATATTAACAATACCAAACATGTTTTTAGACTTCTATAAAATGTTAGCAAGTGTTCTGTAACTTTTGAACAGAAATATATCCTCAAACGACAAAATAATAGTTTCATATCTTTTAGATTCCATAATTGTTTGAGTTTTTGAGTTATACTTCAAGATTCAAAGAATTCAGTTGTCCTATACGTACGTGGCTTTTTATCCAACAGCTTTCTTGTCTCTTATTTTGTTTTTTCTTCTCTTTTCTGACGATCACGGATGATTCAATCCGATATTTTAGATTTGAAATAGCCCCTAGGGATAGCCAATGGATTTTCTTCTGGCTACCTGCTCCTCTGGCTACGTCAAATTCAATTTGGTTGATCAAGAAATTCCCGAAGACTGCCACTACACAGATATGTCATTTCACTTTTTGTTTGGTTTCTGATTTTATTTATTTTAACTAATTCTCTGAAAATTCATCATCAAAATTCTGAAGTCTATTTTATTCTTGCCTTTTGCTTGTCATCCTCCTTCTCTGAATACAATTGCTAAAAAGATATAAAGACATAAAAAAGGATCGATTAATATACTCTTGAGTGCCTTGAATACTCAATTGTAATAGTTTGTACAATTTCCCTAAACAAATTCTAAACATCAAGACAAATGTTCTCAGTTGTTCAGAGTTCTGAACATGAATAACATATGGGAGTTGGGGGAGGGGATGCAGTAATTGGACAGTCGCGTTGTTCTCGTCGGACTGCAACTGTAACTTGACATGAACGAGCAATTTGGGCCTCATGATAGGCAAAATATGTTTCGTAAACTTAAAGTCACCTGATAGAATCGTTACCATTTTTTAGCGTTAGACAGATAAACGTTTTGTAGCAGTTAATAAGTATTTTACTCATTTCCGCCTGTAATTTCAAATATATTCGTGACTGACTCTAATTTTCTTTATCTTAATGTCGAAAGTAGTAGTTAAATGGTATTAAAGGAAATGCCATATTATGGTAAAAAATAAGATCAAAGAGTAATGCGTCAGAAACGTAATATTACGGGAGTGGAATTTAACGGATAAATGTCAGTATAATAATCATCCCATTAATTGTAAGTGTATAACAGAATGTGTAATATTATCTTCAAAAAGTAAATTAATACAATTTTCTATAATGATTTTAGAAATTTGATTTAAGACTAAGGTTTCCTGAAATATTTTCATTTAATCTTAATATTCAATGCATCGATAGAATTTTATAAAAGAAATAGCTTCTTTAAATTTTATTTGTAATTTATATTAAACGAAAAAGTTGAATTTTACCATGAAAATTTATTTATATATATTATTTTTTTCACCAAATCAATGTTAAAATTGCTAGAGTTTTTGTATGCTATTTTGATATCTGTATAACTTTATATTTGTTCGATATTTTTAAGAAAACTTGACATGTATACAAATGAAATCAATGGCCTAATTTTGGGAGCTAAAGGTAAATTACTTTTTCAACTTCCCATTTTATATCTTTGGAAAAATAAAGTGGGTTACTTTAAAGATATAAATACTAATCTTTTCCTCTACTTTTTACATTTAAAATAAATTTTCTTAATAATCAGGATCATCCAAATAAATTTTATTTGATTTAAAATTTTATAAAAGAAAGGAAAAGTTTCTCTACTGTTTGTTTCGTCGGCTTATCCAATTTGCCAAATCAACAGTTCAATTCTCACTTGTCTGATTTACAAAAAAATATGCATTAAATTGAATAATAATTAAACCTCGATTAAAAGCTAACAATTGATAATTATCTGTTGCCTATCGATGGATAGCTATAATTTTAATTAGCTACGATTTGTAATGATCAATATTGTTTTGTAACTGTAAGAATTAATTCATCAATCAGTCAAGTTGAAAGTTTGAATCGATTGATGCCGAATACTGTTACAGGACCTGTAACAATCCACGGACGTAAGCTTTCAATCGGATCGACTATTTACACAATTACCGGTATAATTGTTACCCAGCGTGTTATTTGATTTGGCCAACCCAATGAAGATGAATCGGATAAATCACTATCCAATTCTACGACCACTTTACTGTACACCCTTTATTCAATTGCGTCGGTTACACGAACGCTAATTTTGGGAAATATTTCACGTTTCCCGGCAATATGATAATTGACAATTGAACCGTCGCGTCGGTTATCTGACAAGAATATATTACTGAAAGATTAAATGAAAATAAACGTTCGTTTCTATACTTCGGTTCAATATGTCCGCTCTGTAATATTTAAACACGCGCGGCGTAGAGGACCGGCTGAAATCATCGTTTGCAATCAATGCGTTACTTCGATTCAAAAGTATTCTGTAAAATAGAACGAGGACAGTCAATATTCATCGATTCGATTAAATAATTATTCCTCAATCCGTGGTCCAGTGATCCTCAACCTTTTTCTAGTAGTGACCTCCTTTTATGGTATTTAATATTAGAATTACAAACCAAGTGAAAATGTTTTAGAAAAGTTTCCTTATTTTCAATGAAAAAATGTATTAAAATACATTTTATCGAAATGTGTGATAATTTTGATCAGAATAAAGAATTATTGTGTGTGTCAGTTTGTATTTTATCATTTATTTATTTTATCTTCAATTTGAAGGTGTAGCTACAGTATATTGAAGCTCCATACAAAATATGGTAAATCCTAAACATATTAACAATTGATATTTCAGAATATAATTTTAACTTAATGATGCATAATTATTTGAATACGTTACGTATGAAAAGAAGACAGTATATATACTAGTATGTATACTACTGTCAGTATACATACTTTCTTGTTTGCAATTTGTGAAAAATAAGTATTACATTATAAATGGAATATAACTATATTAAAATAAATAAATTGTAGAGGTAATCGATAGAAAATAACCGTGACACCCTGATAGAATTTTTAATCCATCGGTTGGGAACCACTGAACGAAAAAAGAAAAATTCCCTGTTGAATTGTTTCCGATGTTACAGCAGCGTGTATAGTGTATGAAATAACCAATGGTGATGAGAATATTCATACAAAATTATGCTGAGTAAAGTACGCAATTATTGGCAATTTAAGCAGATTTGTACTTTAAACTTTAAACATACTTTTCTGAAATGTAAGCTGTAATTTTTGCCAAATTTTTGCTTGTATCGTAAAATTTAAGGTTTCCTCTCTTTGGTTAGTAATGATTTTTTTTAAGACAATATTTAAATTATTTTATATAAAAATTAGATTTACATATACACATAAATGTACAAATTCTTAGTTATTTGGGCCAAACGATAATATTTTAGTGATTGGTATACTTGTTTTACATAATTTTTGACATCTTCTGATTGTATGAATAAAAAGTAAAAAGACAAAATGAAGTATAATTTAATTTAAACTTGAAAGAGAAAATAGAATGGAATAAAAGAAAGCACAACTTATAAGTAATAAAACATTTATTATTTTTTAAAAATGTTTAAATTTATAATTACTTTCGTACTTCTATCATAGGATAAGGTACCCAATAGTTGGTACTGTTTCTGTTATTGACACTTCTTTTATTGCTATTCGATAATAAAGTGAAAATTGTTTCAAGGATTCTTCTATTTTGTATTAAAATTGAGAATTTAGTGTCATTATCTTTTCAAACAGGATTTTGATCAAAAAGCGTGAAGTATTAGGTTGGCAATTAAATTCGCGTCCTTCTCATTTTTTCCCCTACAGAGTTATTAATTAAAACTCAGCAAATAACAATTTTCCCAATTAAAACTGGCATCGTTCGAATTAATCTCTTGCAAGATTTGTGATAACTTTTCAATTTTTTTTGCGTTAAAATTCAAATAATTTTGACACCGAACACACCAATGGATCACGAATTTAGTTGCCAACCTAATAATCGGGTCAGCGTTATTCTTTCATAAGTCTTCTAACGATTTTATATTATTCTACTTCGAATTGTCTCGCTAACTTGGTAACCCATATTGGTGGTTTATTTTTAAAAGAGTCTATCGCTATTTTTAAATCTTTTATCTTTTCGCTGCTCATTTATTCAGAATATCGTATTTAACAGCAATGTACATTTTTCTTGCAGTTTTCGAAACTGTTCTGTTACGTTTGAACTGTTAAAATAAATACGAACAAATAACGCTTTTTCACGCAGATATTCGGACATAACTTGGAAAGTAAAGAAAGAAATGCTCAAAATAAATTTTTCTTATAAACTAGCTCATTCTAACATTTGCTTAATTAATTG